>JAKZAP010000006.1:4531955-5259455 GCA_023053575.1 Branchinecta lynchi | reverse complement strand
TCGGCTCCTTTGAATTAGTAATTTATCAAAACACTGCCCAAGGGCATAAGTTCATGAAAAGAGCAATAATATAAAAAAAAAACTAAAAAACTTTCAAAGAATTTGAGCCACAAACGAAAAACTAATGCAAGCTTTTAGATTTTAACCGGATAAGGCTGAGATCCGACAGTCTCGTCACACTTCACTTCTTTGCTCAAATATGTTTTCATTTGTCCGCTGTCCGTAGGTAACCGACTTTATTGGATAAACTTATTCTTTTGCATTGCTGGTACCTCTATGTGCCTGTTCTTTCCATGCTTAAAATATTCAGCAACTACAAAGGTAAGCAACTGCCGAAAATACAATTATATAACAACACGACCAAAGGTTTCGATGGGACCCCAAAACTTTGATATTTGATCCAGACAATTGGGTCTTGTCGAGATCCAGTCTTCGCTAGACTCCTTGAGCACTTTACTAAGAAAATTTAGAAACAGGTTAAGGCAAATGGTATTCATCTGAGAAGACCGAATTCAAAGAGGGATTCAGCATCTGTGTTTACCCCTACAGCCTGCGTCATCTCGACTTTGACGAAAGTTTCTGTCTTACTTCCGACAAATTTCCGGTTTCGGCCAGATTTCGGGCGAACTACTTGTCTTTCAAAAAACTGAAGTTCAAAATCGGACTAAGAGTATCTCCTTACCCCTCCGCCGAACCTCTAATCAACTTCAGATAAAACTGCAACTTTTGGCAAATTTTCCGATTTCACCCGGATGTGTGGTGAACTATGTGTCCAGGTAGAAAATGACTGTTATACGTGAATTCAGCATGTCTTCTTACCCGTAAATCAAACACTTGCGAAATTCATTTAAACTTTTCACTTTTAAAATTTTTTCCGGTTTTGGCCGGACTCCAGGCGACCCACTGTACTGTACTATTTTCCTCTTCTTAAGTGCGTAAATTAAAGTTAATCAGTATATAAAGAAAACATGAACACTGTAAATATTTATTTGATTGCAGATACTTCTTTATTTCATTCAAGCGATTTTTATTGTTTATTTGTTACTCTATAGTAACCGACTGGCGAGTTCACGGATCGACAACGAGCATTTACTTAGAATTGTCGGCTAGACCCTACTTGTCAAAGGGGTCTCACCTTCGTCAGATTAACAGGATTGTAAAGCTGATGTCTTAAGATTCTTATCGCTGTAGCTTGCTCTTGTAAAAGGCAGCCAACGGAATCAGCATGGCGTTTGCTAGTTGAATAAATATAAATTAAATACTGTGCTCCGCCACTCCTCTCCAGAGATCCCAATCTGGTAAAAATCGGCGTGGCTGGACCAATTTATTCCTAGAAGTTTTGGGGACAGAGATTAGAAGATTTGTGCTCTGACCGGAAGACGGTTTTACTACGAAGCAAACTGCAGGCAGGATGAAGATAAGCAGGAGGTCAATATAGGGCAGTGGTTCCCAACCTTTTCCGTACCACGTAACCCTAATCAAGGTTCGAAAAGATTGCGTACCCCCTTTTTCAGAATGTGAAAAAGACGATAGTTATTATCATAAAAGATAAGGCATTTGTGTAAAAAAAATATACAATTTTTTTTGTCAAATCTCGGCTAGACGTCATTAGCGGCATATTTTTTACTGTCAGCCTGTTACTGTGTTTGGTTTTGAACTTCTCCGTGCTTTGATCAAGCTGCATCACAAAAAATTTTCGTTAGCTTAATTCGCAGCCTGAATGACAGTATCACTTGAATGTCTTCAATTCTTCTTTAAACAATATTTTTTGACACAGGAACAGATTTTACCGCAGTAAGCTAGCTGTTTTTAAATCAGCATTTATTTCACTGGCTTTCACAAGGGCTTGTAATCAGAGGAGTCACGCAAGGGTTGGCAATACCCATCCCCCCAAAAAGGTCGGCCAGACGATTAAAAAGAAAAGTGTCGGTGCGAAGCGGCGAGATTTTTCGTAAAAGCAGTTATTTAAAAAAAAAAACAGTCGGTAAAATTTACCTGTCGGCCAGTAAAAATACCTTGCCCCTTAAAATACATTTTAGCTGGTAATGCCTCTGCTGTTAATATTAGGCTTTCGGCAATCAAAAGTGTGTGAGGTGAGATTTTGAAGCTACAGACTAAATCAATTTTGGTCCCTTCGCGCACCCCTTGTAAAGGTCTCGCGTACCCCTTGGGGTACACGTACCACCTGTTGGGAATCACTGATATAGGGAATATATCTACAAAAATACACAAGTCGGGTTCGAAGCGGCAAAAACTAACGGCGACAAAGTGAAGAGACTGTGACACACCTGGTACAAGACAAATTTATCTTTCCTACGAACAGATAGCTTGACCGGAATCCGATAAGAATCGTTTGGTTCGGGAACGAAGAGGAGCCGATATGGAAAGGAAAATAACACGACCGCAAAAAAAATCTGTTTATAATATGGTTTTATCCCTTGCCCGAGCAAAAAAGGTTGAAGCATACCCAAAGAACGGAAAGAAGGTCATATACCTACCTGGTAAAGGAAATCAATGTATCGCGACGCGAGCCTCAACGTCTGGATCTTGGAAAGTTTGTCAGAGGGCAACGTTGGAATGATTCGCCTTAGCTGGCTGAATGCATCGTTGAGCGATTGCGTCCTTTGTCTTTCTCGAACATTCGCCATGGCGCGTTGATTGGGATTATCCTCAACTGCCAGTTTCCGTCGCAGCTTTCCTTTTCGCGGACAACCGTCTGTAATCACCGTCGAGCAATCACTATCTGACCGGCTTTCAACTGGCGTGTCAATCTGGGCTTCTTCGTAGTGTCTTTTCAAACTATGTCCAGAATTCGGCTCGTTCACTGTTTCTTGCAGAATGAATCTACTGTCCCAGTATTGATGGAAATCCGGCCGGAATGCCGGATGAACTTGCGAATAAATACTTTCGTCACCGTGGCAGATCACATCCGATCCTGAACTGTATTCAGGCGAATCGGGTTCATTTTTCAACGACATGTTATGTGTAACTACGGAGGCAGTACTGACCCGAAGATCCATGGTCAGTAAATCTCACAAAATTATCACTTTTGCATACAAGTGCGAAGAGGCATTGTCGTTGACTCCTGGAAATATCTTCCACTGGAGCCAGAGAGACACGCCCACGAGAGGGAAGACGCGTTTTGATTGGAGAAAACAAGTGGGGTCCGCAGAAGACTGATGTGGAATCCGTCCAAGGTTTTCGAGGCGAACTTTGGACAAAGTTTGACATGTTTGGCGTAGTGCCACGCATCACAAACGAACAGGGAAGTAGGGTCTTCCCTTGAAAGCGTAGGTGGTAGGATAGCCATCACCTTTTGGGAAACCGGATTTCTCAAGATTGACAAAATAATAACACATTCGGTACCAGTAAAAAACATAGATAAATCGCGCAATACGATAAATGACTTCCAACAGTGGTGGTGCCAATCTTTTTCAATCCATCCATAATACCAGGAAAGCAAATACACACAGTGTAGGTAAGAAGTGACTTTGAGCCATATTGGTGCCAACTTTCTAAATTCTCGTATTAAGGCTAGTTTTTTGCCCAAATCTGATCCGTGTCTTTTTTGTGATTTTAGGTCCGACCCGCTGGCAACCACTTTCTCTCCTTGAAATAAATTCCTGGATTCGGACCTGACCGAAAGTCTTGTCTAGTGTCATTGTTTTGCTTCCACACTGTCCGATATTACTAACCCATGTGACAACCGAAGAGTTGCTTCGCCAATTATGGCACGCTTTTTGTGATCCCAAAACGTAAGTGGAGGGATACCTATGACATCGCAAGGGTAAGATCAGTTCGTAGATGGGCTCTTTAGCCCTATATTTGGGGGTGGGGGAGGGGGTTCAGATTAAAGGATAAACAAAATATGTTTAAATAGCTAATGTGATAGTCGATTACGGGGTAAGAAGACATGCTGAACACGATGGTGGAAACCATTTTCTCGCCGGACAAGTAGTTCGCCCGAAATTCGGTCAAAACCAGAAAATATGTCACAAGCAGAAGTTTTATCTGAAGTCGATTAGATGTTAGATTTAGGGGTAAGAAGAGACGCTGAGTCTGCATATGGCAATCATTATTTACCCGGACATATAATTAGGCCGGAATCCGGTTGTAACTGCATTTTTTGTTAAGTAAAAGTTTTATTTAATGTTGATTAGATGTTCTTTATAGGAATAAGGAGATACGCTGGATTCGTTTCTGAATTTTTTTTTTTGCTGGACTAGTAGCTGCTCGGAATTCGGGCGAAACCGCAAATTTGGCAGAAGTAAAGCGGACGTTTCGGTCAGTATCGTCAAAATAGATATGGCCTATAGAGGTATAGATTGATAGATAGATGGAGTATCTGAACTCAGTTTTCTTTGATGATTAGCCTGGCGAAGACTGGATCTGGCGAAGACAAGACCCAATTGTCTGGATCAAATCTTAGATTTTTGGGATCCCATCGACAACTTTGATCTTGTTTGTTATGCTGATTTGTTGCTCTACCACTGATTTTGGCTACTTTCGGCTGAAATTCTGAGGTGTGAGTGACGGAAACAAGCTTAAAGGACACCCGAATGAATAGTACCAAGTATCATCCCTATCTGTATGACTTCCAATAACATTGCCTGCAGAAAACCCAATCCAAATACGAAATAGTGTTTCCAAGCTATGATTTTTGCTCCGTTTTGCATCTGTCCTTATTTCAGTACCTAACAATTTTTGAGATGAACAAATGTCTCCAAACAACCCTTCTTCTGGAATATTCTTTAACCAGTTAAGCCCAAACGTATATCTAGAAGAAATTTTAGTACGATCCGGCCAGCACTGCACAAGAGTTGAATGAATTGCGCTTTTTGTCTTGGAGTCTGCATGTGCAAACCTCCCGAAGCAAATATCCCTATTTTGAAAACGGCAACCTCAGGACAAGAATGCTCTCCGTGGCCATGTCTGTACATGCATTCTCCATGGTGTGTTCAAGTATGATTTCATCGCTCAGGTGTCCTTTAACGATTCCCCGTACCAGCAATGAGACACAAACTGACATGAAGAGTACCGATGCCAAGAAATGACGAAATGCTACCGAATAAGAACTTTGAGTGAACAATCAGTTTAGACCCTATGTGTCTAAAATGTAGATCCTACACTGTAAAAAAAATCTTGCAGTATTTGCTACTGGCATTAATTTTGTCTTTATTGAGATAAGATTATCCCTAATGCGGATTAATTTTATCCCAATAGAGATAAGATTAATCCCAGTAGCAAATACTGCATCCTTATTCGGAGAAACTTTTTACAGTGTAGGGCTGGGAAATTGCTTTTGAAGTTGCACCTCCCCCACCCAGCCCTTTCATCGGCAACTGGGCCCAGATTGCCCAGGAGTCAAGTTCCTTAACCCAGGAATTTGGTAGGTTTGTGAGGATTCGGGTTTCTTTTTCCTTTTTCCGGGTCCCAACTTTCAGGGGCCGTTGGGCCCAGATTGCTCATTTTTATGTTTAAATTATGATTGATAATATAGGTTGTAATTTAAATATTGAAGTTTGAATTATAGATTTTAAAAAGCAGGCTATTTGTATTTACCGTCATCTGTTGGAGAAAGTTCGAAGCAATTAAGTAGGCTACGGTTGGAGTTTATATTTGTTGATTTACGGGTTTACAGATAAGAAAAAAGTATAACCTACAAGTTATTAATGAAAATGCGAAACAAATACGTATGTGGCGGGTAGTGAGGATTAAACTTTCTTTTTAGTATTTTTATATCAGACGTTTTATTAAAATGAAATGCGAACTGCAAACTAATACCACGTGAGGATCCGAACGTCAGGCAGGAACTTTTGGTACGCACAGAGTATTGTTCTTTGTGTCGTTAATGACAAAAATATTTGAGGCTTGAAGTCTGAGCACATTTAATCATTTTTCCCAATTCACGAAAAGCGGAATTCGGAACACATTTGTTTTTCATCGACCCGCCGATTATAAAAGTTCCTAAGGTTCGCACTGTGCGACTGCGGACCCTTTCGTAGAAAATAAGAAATCGATGCTAATTGTCGGGAGTCAGAACCCAAGTTAGGAAAAACCATTAAGACGATTTTTCTTCCAGTCTGAAGCCATTACCCGTTCAATTATTGGGATTTCTTTACAACCCTCGACGAAACCCTCCTGACGGGTGGTAAATCGCGAGGGGTCCTGAAACGGAAAATCATTATCCAGGTTTTCCAGACTAGAACTGGAACGAGTGTCAAGTTGCTTGAGTGATTGACCGATGGACATCTGATGACATTAGCAGCGCCCAGCTCAGGACGAGGGTCTCTAAGTTTATGTTTCAGCGCCGCGTGGGTCAGGGAAAGAAATGGAGCGACCACTGCAGAGTTCTACAGGTAATTATTCAAGTGCGCAGGCTTTGTTCTAGTCGTTTCCGGTCACGACAAGAGCTGAATATAAAAATTCTGCTAGATGTCCAGTAAACAAAACTTGTCCGGTTTTTGGATGGCGGACGTGAAAACGATGCTTAGTGTCATCTGTGGAGCCATTCGAAGAGATGGCTCTACAGAGTATAGTAGACTAATGGCTAGTAAAATTCAAGACTCTGTGATACAGTTTTTGCACTGCATAAAATATGGTCTTATTTCAAATAAAAATTATAAAAGCTCAGGTCTTTTTATGGCACTTGCCCTTCGGCCAAGTGCCATATAGCGATCGCAATTTCTGTCCGTCCGTCGGTCTGTCGGTCTGTCGGTCTGTCCAGGTTTTGCTAGTTCGGGCACTTCCACATAAGCTAGAACGATAAAACTTGGCAGGCGTATCAGGGACCCCAAATGATTAAGTTGGAAATAGTCACTTCCCCGATCCGAGCACTGTGGGGGGAGTGGAGGGAGGGGGAATCCGGAATCTTGAGGTATTTTTAACTTTTGAACGGGTGATCGGATCTCGATGAAACTTGATATTTGGAACGACCGCATGCCTCAGACGACCCACTTAAAATCCGGACCGGATCCGGTGACTTTTGGGGGAGCTGGAGGGGGCAACCGGAAATCTTGGGAAACGCTATGAGTGGAGGGATCGAGATGAAACTTGGTGGGAAGACACCTAGCAAACACTAGATACATCATTGACATGACCGAGCCGATTCGGGCACTGTCGGGGGAGTGGAGGGAGGGGGAATCCGGAATCTTGATGTATTTATAACTTTTGAACGGGTGACCGGATCTCGATGAAACTTGATATTTGGAAAGACCTCATGCCTCAGACGACCCACTTAAAATCCGGACCGGATCCGGTTACTTTTGGGCGGAGCTGGAGGGGAGAACCGGAAATATTGGAAAACGCTAAGAGTGGATGGATCGAGATGAAACTTGGTGGGAAGACACCTAGCAAACACTAGATATATCATTGACATAACCGAACCGTACTTACTCGTAACAAGTGCCATATGAGCTCGTAGCTCTTGTTTTGTTTGGGGGGGGGGGCAGACGACTAAGCTAATATCGGTTAAATGAGACCAGATCTCTTAGTCAACAGGTCGGTCAATTTTGCAAGAGAGGAAGCAATGCCGGAAAAAAACTAGAAATAAGTTCTACGCAATATCTTTCTTTGTAAGTTGATTTGCAGCTTACCAAGATAACAAGGTCACAATCTAAAAGTAGGGAAGAAACACACAATTTTTTTTCTACCAAGGTCTAAAGCTAAAAGCAGGAGACAGATAAATATTCCTTCAGTCATAGCTGACTGCGAATCATATATGACAGTGCAAAACGTATGCGTCAGCTAGATTTTCTTCGAGCTATATTTCGTCCCTTCTTGGCAAGGGCAAAGGGATAATTTATCCAACTTTTAGTCAGTCCGCATCGATTTCGCCGCATTCGGTCCGTCTTTGCGTAAATTCGGTGATTTAACCAGTTTATTTGGTCTCATTCTCTACCGACTTCCTTTAGACTTGTTTGTATATGCTCTGCAACTTTTTACGTAATAGCTTAATGAAGGTATCTCGCTCTTTTTTTTGCAATTTTTTTTTAATAAATTCAGCAAAAATTAGGTACCGATTCGGTCAATTTTACCAGGTGCGCCCCCCCCCCCCCCCCAATGAAGAAAGGTTCGAGACGCCCCTGGACGTATACATTTTACACTGTCAAACACAGGAGACACGGGGGAGGGGGGGGGGGTAACTTGTCCCCCTTACTAGTACAGTTGACCGTTTTGTTGACGTGGAACTGAATTCATAGTAATTCACAGTTCGATTAAGAGTAGTGGGCACAAGATAGACTGAAAAACGTGTCGGCAAAGGTTACACCGACACCGACAACTTGCAGGTCTTTTTTAGTGCAGAGTGTTCCTGTTTGGGGGAGACTATGACCCAAGACTATGCCTGAGCTTCCACTTCATTCCAGTTTTTGCGAACAACACCGAGTACAGTCTTCTTGTCCCAAATTCAGCGAAAGTCTTGGAATGGTTCGAGTTTTTTTTATTATGTTTATTGTTATTAAACACTAAATATTACACACAAAATCAAGCAAGTAGCACTGTAAGTGCAAAAATATTTCGGGGCTTTAAACGGAGAAAAACGAAAGCGTAGTGACTCTGTTTTGTGTTCCCGTACACTGGCATTTGTCTGATTGTATCGAGTTCCTTCTCTTTTTTTTTTACTAACTCTTTTTCGCCTTGACCTGTGATATGTCCTAAATAACAAAACAAATATTCAGACGGATAAATATTTCACACGGCGGCACATCAAGGATTCTGCAAAGCAAGAGATAAGTAAGGGAAAATTTGCAACATATGAACATTATCCTCCTGGGATAGCTTGACAGTTTGCAAAACGGCGATAATTAAAGCCCTTTACGGTGTGAAAAGTGGAGATGGATAGATAAGTTCACAAGGTGTGCCGATGCTGATAATTGCGGTTCCCCAGGGAAGGTATACTGTACAAAATGGGAGAGGGATGTCGATCCTTCCGAACCTTCATTCGTTAGTTGGAACAAGGTGTTGTTATGCCCGCCCCACTACCTTCAACTCGGTAATAACCCCGTTAATAGTCCGTTTTACGGACAGAAATGAGAGAAAAGACGCTGAAAACATAGGATAATCAAGACGGAAGAATACATCTCCGCCGTTTTAAACGTATCTCTGGTTTATCTTTTTGGTTAGTTTTGTTTTCGCACGAGCGATGATGGTGGTAATATTTCTTGAATTTCTTCTTTTCAAGTGTGACCATAGAGCTTCGTTTTTGTTGCACGCTACAGGTCCAATTCTCGGCCGTTTCCGGGCTGATTCTTTCTATCTTCGTTTTTGCACTGCAATGCTTCTACGGAAGACGGCAGCGCCTCTCGAGGATAGTCGACTTGCTTACCGACCAAGTCCGTGCTTCCCTACAAGGTACTGGTTCAATCAAGATGGAATCGAGCAGGCAGTGACTCCAAAAACAAATCTTGTGCAGAAGCAAAGAAGTGCAACAGCAGTGATGTGGCAGCACTATTGCAATAAAAAAGAGGCTCAGTTGAAACGTAAAGAGCGGGTAGTAACCAACTTAACGAACCAAATTACGTACAGGTTAGAAGGGGATTAAAGGCCGTTTGTAACATGGGCACATGGATCATAACCCAATCTTAAACCGGGCCACAAAAAATGGTATTTCTACCACATACACAATGAATGCTAACCATCCCTACTGTCACTATGAAAGTTTAAAACCACTAAAAACACCGTAAAACAATGAGTAAATTAACAAAAAACCCGCCAAATTTCCTAGGTTTGAAATAACTCTGTCTGGACTAAATCTCAGCCGATTATCCCGGACAGCTGTTATGGTCAAAATAATAAGCCAATGGTCAAAATTACAAATACAAATAAATTAAAAAACCAAGACCGGTGTGGTACATCTGAAGACATACAAAAATTATCAATTAGGTCTTATAATTCTTTGCTAATCAATCCTGGAAAATCTCTTCGTCTAGAAAAGAAGACTTTCGGCGTGTTTTTTTTCACGAGCCGAAACAGCAACCAATCGCGTTCAATTCAAAATAAACCCGTGGCATGCGACAACTAAGAAAAGGTAAACATAATGTTTGGATTAGGACTTTAAGTTTCTGCTTGGAACAAGCCTACCCTCTCTTGTTGCTCACAATCATTACAAGCCAAGATTTTTGGCATGAGACATTCTTATCCGACATTGAAAACGAAGTAGTGTCGGGCGATATTGACTATCGATAACGATAGGTCGATGTATTGGATCAAGTATCGAAACTGAATATCGAAAAGTAAATATCGGTGCCATAAATTTTTGGGAAACGAGGCTAATACTGTAGCGGAACAAGTGAATGGTGAGATTCTCTGCTGGTGAGCAGTGGGTATTACAAGAAAGGGTAGTGAAGTATTCCAACATTTAGTTGTCTTGGCAGATTCTTGAAGGCTGCGAAGGGGCAGCGTGAACGCTTTGTTGTTGGTTGAGCTTGTTGCAGGATAGTCATAATACTAAAAATACACAAGTTCAAGTTAATTTTTTAGCTTGACTGGCTTGAGCCTGAAGAGGACCCTTTCAAGAAAGGCCGAAATATAGCTCTAATAAAATTCAGCTGAGTATGTGTAGTAAACTGCAATAAAGGAGACAAGCAATACTTAAAGAACACATTTAACGGTGCAAAACGGATAAGTCAGCTACATTTTATTCGAGCTATATTTGGACCCTTCTTGGCAAGGGTCCTCTTCAGGCTCAAGCCGGAAAATTAACTCGTGGAAAAACAATTAAAGATGCTTCCTTAAATTTTGATTTTATGAACTTCTTCTCTAAAAATCGGCTGGAGTTAAAGCTGGTGCTGTAATTTCATTCTGGACACGGCTGCTGTTTTTCCTGTTCGGTTAGATAGTCGAAAGAGTAGAGATTCTTCTGCATTTTGGTTGTTTTAATTGTTTTTCCACAAGTTAATTTTCCAGCTTGAGCGGCTTGAGCCTGAAGAGGACCCTTGCCAAGAAGAGCCGAAATATAGCTCGAATAAAATGTAGCTGACTTATCCGTTTTGCACCGTCGAATATGATTCGCAGTCAGCTTGGGCCGAAGGACTATCTTATCACCACAGTACGGAACTTCAAATCGCCCACAAGTATCCATCTAAGCTGGAAAGAAGAAGAAGAGACAGACGAATGCAAAACAAAAATGCAGAAGAATCTCTACCCTTTCGACTATCTAACCGAACAGCAAAAAGAGCAGCCGTGTCCAGAATGAAATTACAGCACCAGCTTTAACTCCAGCCGATTTTTAGAGAAAAAGTTCATAAAATCAAATATTTAAGGAACCATCTTTAATTTTTTTTCCACAAGTTAATTTTCCAGCTTGAGGGGCTTGAGCCTGAAGAGGACCCTTGCCAAGAAAGGCCGAAATATACCTCGAATAAAATGTAGCTGACTTATCCATTTTGCACCGTCAAATATGATTCGCAGTCAGCTTGGGCCGAAGGACTATCTTACTTAAAGAACACCTTGCACTACAGAGTTTCTGCTAAGAAGTTTTGAGATAGTTGACTAATTTAAAGCTTGGTCAAATTCTTACTGGGAATTACACAAGGCTTCGTCTGTTTCTAGCCCCTTTCCATGTACTTTGTCTCGGATGTTAAAGTTTAACTGAAAAGCCAACTTGTCCCTGTGTCATTAACTGAATACACAGCATTACCTGAATCGTGTTAAAGGACCTTTCTTATCTGCAACCTATTTTCGTCATCACTCCATCCGTTTCTTAACCCGGAGACCCGAAATTCGAACGGTTCATTACAACCCCTCTAACAAAACCCCACTGATTTTCGTACTTGCCGTACTTTGCTACCTTCGATGCGTATCCCGCTGTCGACGGTTGTCTGCGAGAAGTTTTCTATCAGAAAAACCGGTTATGTAAATTTCTCATTGTTTTTGGTACAAGTCAATGGTCTCGAAAATAGGGTTAAAACAGCTAAAGCCGTGGGTTATAGATAGATAAATCTTTTTATTCGCCAAAAACTGATCGTGGCTCACGCCAAATTTGTTCGGTATAGTCATGGACGGTATTCGGTATAGTCATAAATGGGCTCACACATAATAGGCCTACGCATATACGGCTACAACGGTCATAATGATTAATGATGTAGATTAATGATATTATTTGTTGAAAGCAGAGCCTAATTAGTTATTAAGTATAAAATTATTTTAAAATACTGGAAGTCAAAAGTAAATAGTGCGGGGGGTCCTTAAGGGATTTTTTTTCATTACATCACTGTAGTATGACGTTCAGAATATCCGTGGCCATCCCCACAACGCAAAATTCTGCAAAAACGCGGAAATTTTGAGATTAATGCAAAAGCGGCTATTTATTTGCCAGTGACCAGCCCGTTTTCGTCAAGCACATAACACAGATACAAGCGCGCAGAGCAGAGATGGGCAAATCCAATCATGAAAGGATTATAATCCGAATCCGAAAATCACATCATGTACGGGTACCGTACATAGGTTATGGTTTAAAAATCATTGGTGACAAAAAGCACTGATATCTAAGGTAATCAGATAACGTGGTAGACTACTGAGGATGTTTGGTGGTGGACACCAAAACGACTGACTGTCTGTGTAAAAATTGGGAAAACGGAAACTGAAATGGCGAAGAGCATAAATTTGAATGGATTCGTAATATTGGGGTTTGGAATCCAAATTCGAATCCAAATCCAGCCGGAGAAGCAGAAGATTCGAATCCGGCCAAAAGGACGAATTCTGAATTCGAATCCAAATCCGGATTCGGATTCGCCCATCTCTCACATAGAGGAACCATAAATCAAACTGAAATTCCACTATATGAAAATCGATTATTCGTGAATGGCGGAGAAACGAAGTAACGCATTTTCGTCGGGTCTTCAAGCCTCTTGAAGTGAATAAGTGATGGGTAACTAGATTGTCTTATCTCAGCCATTTTATGTTAAGCTTTAAACTTGTCATATCCAATATGCTGACCGAGAAGCTCTCGGAAACAACAATGGCGAATCTTTGAGCAATTTTTGAAGAAGGTAATTGTTTCTCATTCAGAACTCTCGTGCAACTCGTGCTTTGCCCTCTGCCGAGAGAATTTGATAATTTATGTGTGTATAATTAACGAAAAGAATATATAGACCTGAACCTGAACCTATTACGCCACGTAAAGAGAAGAAAATTGGCATCACGATAATCTGTGTAACGCAAATAGGGGACATAGAATACATTTGTATAGAATCTTGGGAAATTGTAGAATCTTTGGAAAGAGAATGGACGAAAGTGTTAATAAAGTAAAAGAAATTACTATTATCAGTACGACTAGTCCTTTAACGATGAATGTATCAAAACAAAAAGTGCTAAAACAAAGTATGAGCTGAATTGCTAATACTGAATGTCGGTTAACAGGGCTCTAATATAATGACTTTTTCCAAGAATAGAATCAGCTTTCAACACCTCCCCATATTCCACGGTTTCAAATGGCGCAGTCAAGCGACATGGTTGACCTCCCGAGACCCCCGGCGTTAGAAAGTGGTTCAAAGAACGATTTACGAACATGGGAGATTGCCAGTTTCTCAGTTGAAGATACCAGAAAGTTGCATTAAGAGGCATTAAGAAACGAAGAGCTCGATGATGACAAGCATCGAATAAATGTTTTTCACCTATTGATAGTTGTAAGGAATCGGTCAATTGTCGAGTTCCATTCATGTACGTGTACATTATTGCGTAGGAATCCAAGATATTTCCTTGTTTAGTTTCCGACTGGAATTTCTGCACCATTGCCATGAAATCCCCCCCAAAAAATCACTATTCTCGAAACGGAATTAATGGCTTACCGACGAAACGTCACCATGACAACACGTCTCCAGCAAAACGTTCCCTAAGAAACGTCACCGTGGCGAAAGGTCACCGTGGCAAAATGTCTCCGTGACAAAACGTTCGCATGACCAAACGTCCCCATGACAAAAAGTTCCCATGACAAAAAGTCCCCAAGGCGATACGTCACCATGACGAAAGGTCCCCATGACAAAACGTTCCCGTCACAAAACGTCCCTATGGCGAAACGTCCCCATGGCATAGATTTTAAAGTTCACCTCGGTCTTCAACTTCATGAGTGTGCATTGCAGATGTGGGGAACATTCCTTATAGGCAGGAGAGATCAGACATTGGACCAGTTGCTTAGTAAATGCATCGTTTCCAATTAAAATATTTAGTGTAATATGCCTTGCACTGGGCTCGTAACTGATCAGTCCTAGGTCGCTTGAAGCAACATGCACAATGGGTATTTTTGACCGTATACAAATGGCATGGAAGCGAGGAAACGACGACGGATGGAACGGTTTGTTAGGCAGAGAGACACAGTAACCTAGGGAAGACGGATTTGATCCTTCATTAAAATCAGATTCAGAAATATCACGAAATTAAATATCCAATTTAACATTGAACAAAAGCGAGACCAATGAGTTATAACGCAGCCTAAACTAAGACACAAATAAACCAATTAAGTAGAGCACAAAACTAAAAACTTAAACTACTCAGTCTTTGCGCTTTCTTCAAGAAATGGCTATAGCCGGCAGCTATAGCTAAATTTCTTCGCTATCAGTTAAATGCTGAAGTTTGTCAACCCATCGCAGTTTTCAAAATGTAATATTCCAAGAATGTTTTTTTCTGAACTGATGACGCAATCAGTAATTGCATGGCTATTCCTAGGCGACGAAAACAAATTTATAGCCGGGAACGTTTTGCCATTGAAACGTTTTGTCATGGGTGTGGGGACGTTTTGTCATGAGGACGTTTCGCGGGGGACGTTTCACCAGGGACGTTTCGCCGACAACCCGAATTGTAATGGTGCCATAAATCCTGATAGGAATTCAATTCCTACCAACATCTGTCTCGGGCTGTCTTTTCACGGCACTACCCAAAGAAAACAGATACTTTACTTCTACTTCTACACTATCGTTGAACAAAAGCAAAAACATATAGTTTAAGGCAAAGCGTTTTCTTGTCAAGCGTTTTCTTGTAACCGATTCGGCGCGAAGTGCCTCAGTTTTTTTTTTTAAATAGTTGATATTTTCATTACAGCAGTCGTTTCTTCTAAAATCAGTCAATTTTTCATCAAAACTATATGTTTTAACTCTCTAATCAAGAGTCATTCGATTTTTGTCTTGTTATTTCTTGAAAGTAATCTTTTTTTCTGCAAAAGCAGCCGGTAAAAATGACCAGCCAGTCATTTTTACCAGACCTTGCCGCCCCCAAAAACAGTTTGGCTACACCGTAAAAAGTTTCTCCGAATAGGGATGCAGTATTTGCTAGTAGGATTAATCTTATCTCTATTTGGATAAATTAATCCGAATTAGGGATAATCTTATCTCAATAAAGACCGCTTATCTAATCAACTAGAAATAAAACTTTTGACTTCCAAAGGTTTTCCGGTTTTGGCCGGATTCCGGGCGAACTACAAACCCGGGTAGAAAATTGTTTTTACATGAGTGTTCAGCATGTCTTCTTGCCCTAAATCGAACATCTAATCAACTCCAAATAAAACTTTTAATTTTGACAAACTTTCCGGTTTGGGCCGGATTCCGGGCGAAATACTTGTCCGTCGAGAAAATAGTTTTCACCATCGTCTTCAGCATGTCTTCCTACCCCTAAATCGAACATCTAATCAACTTCAAATAAAACTTTTACTTTCAACAAACTTTCCGGTTTTGGCCGGATTCCGGGCGAACTACTTGTCCGATGACAAAATGGTTTTCACCATCGTGTTCAGCATGTCTTCTTACCCCATAATCGACTATCACATTAGCTGTTTCAAAATATTTTGTTTGTCCTTTTATTTGAATCCCCTCCCCCAGCCCTAAATGTAGAGCTAGAAAGCCCATCTACGAACTTGAATGGTCCGATGACCCAACGAATCCTCACACCAAGTTTCATCAAAATATCTCATTCCCTTCGAGAGTTATCGTGCTTACAGACGGACGGACAGACGGATAACTTTTGCGATGTCATAGGTATCCCTCCACTTACGTTTTGGGATACCAAAAAGAACAATAACCTGATAGGACCTCCGTCTTCCTATCTCTGTAATACCACCATTCGGAGGTGAAAATTCCCCCATAGCCTGCCCGATACAAACGAGCGAATGTTAGGAGCTACGCGGCACATAACGTTTCGTTACCTCTACAAATAGCTACCTATATCGCTGTGAAGCCGCGTAGAAGAAACAAAGTAAAAGCCGATTGGTTCTCTAGACGCGCTCCAGAGCGGGTCAGCGCACCTCTTGCATTTTTTCAGATGCTATGGGCAAAGGCGAAGATGGAAGTAGACGGGTGTCAACTCTAAGCTAGGCCAAGTACCTCTAGCTGAGCTCTGTTTTGTCGGGGTATCCATTTTCGCTGCATGGGACCAAAGACGGAGGTTCTATCAGATTATTTGTTTTTGATAAAAATCAGAAAGAAACAGAAAGTCTGTTTACACGTTTAACTGTCACGGCATTACACACAGTCCAGATAAACCGAACTTGAGAAGTTCTGTAGATTAGAGAATGTCAATTAGCTCCGTTCAAAAAAGGTGATGAATTAGAGATGTAACATTCCGATCTGAATCAGAGGCGACACCACAGACACGAGAGTTCCTGCAGGAACTTTTAGTTACCCTGACAGATTTTCGCACAGCCATTCTGGTTTTCGCATCAACTGA
The DNA here is from genome assembly GCA_023053575.1 of Branchinecta lynchi. Lineage (NCBI taxonomy): Eukaryota > Metazoa > Arthropoda > Branchiopoda > Anostraca > Branchinectidae > Branchinecta > Branchinecta lynchi. Next base: position 5,242,805 of record JAKZAP010000006.1, on the reverse strand, counting down.
TCAGGTATTAATATATTATACGTAGCCGAGAAAGAGTCGATTATCTTTTTTGTCATTACAAAAAATAAATACGTAAATATATGTACAATCACAATTTAAGCTTTCCGTAACGCTCATCTACAATTTGAGCCATTAATTAATAAGGAATAAAAATTACGTATATATTAGAGATAAAGGGATACAATCTGCCTTTCGTAACTACATTACCAACACTAACGTCTGTCCTTGCATTACCCTTGCCGTCTTTGTACTAAAACATCCTTATTTTTATCATATTTATTCGGATAATTCGAATACCAAGTAGCGTCGTATATCAACTGATCAGGTATTAATATATTATACGTAGCCGAGAAAGAGTCGATTATCTTTTTTGTCATTACAAAAAATAAATACGTAAATATATGTACAATCACAATTTAAGCTTTCCGTAACGTTCATCTACAATTTGAGCCACTAATTAATAAGGAATAAAAATTACGTAATATATTAGAGATAGAGGGATATAATCTGCCTTTCGTAACTACATTACAACACTAACGTCTGTCCTTACATCACCCTTGCCGTCTTGGTATTAAAACATCCTTATTTTTATCATATTTATTTGGATAATTCGAATACCAAGTAGCCTCGTATGCTAGACCCTTTGCTAGCCGCATGTGTGGCTGGAGGCAACTGCAGGAACTACATGATAAGATCATAGAATATTGAGACCTGTTGACCCTTTTAGTCCTTTTAGGCTATTATCTGTGTTCTACTTTGTGTAATAAAAAAATCTGCTTTATTTGTTAAGACCCTTCTATTGATTCCATTTACAACATTTATTGTTTAGATACTTTTAAAACTGTACGTTATACAACTTATAGTTGGTAAAAGCTTCCAGTCCTCGGCGTTGTTCCGACGTTCAACGGCCTGGCAAGAACCCCTTGCAAGAAGGGTCGAAGAAGCATGGTAGCTGACGTATCCGTTTTCAGTCATTGTCTGAATATATAATTCACAGTCAGCTTTGTCTTGGTCTCTAGGTCTAAATAAAAATCACCTGTGGTTTCCCTTATAGACGGAAAAAAATGGCAACAAACTATACTATCAAGAGGTTCTGAGTAGTTCCAAGTTCCTTTTGATTCACCTCTAGGTTTCATGAAACCAACCTGTTGAACCACTTCAGCATGCACAAAAGTGTGCCCCAAAGAGGTCTGGCTGACACATGCGAAAAATCCACGCGACGTCCATGTGGTGATGTGTTTGAGCACATACGTTTCTTGTCATCTCGAGAGTGAGAAATGGCAGATAAGAAGGGGTCAAAGCAGGCGGCATTGTCGCCCCCCAATTGATGAGTAACAAAGAGGTCGAAATGGGTCCGATGACCACGTCACCAAACTAACTGGTGACAGACTGAAATGATATGTTAAACTCTGCATTAAGACATGCGTTTAATTGTGAAGGAAGTTATTTTCCTGTTCCTGTGACGGGGATGGCTAACAAATTAACAGTATTAAGTAACACTGATTTTAGTTTTATCATCTGGAAATCGAACATGCTCTCTGCTCTATAGCTACAAAGATTTCTTGGAACTATACTATGGGAGACAATTCCCTAAAGCAGAGGCGTTACTAGCCAAAATGTTTGGGGGTGGAGTATTTACCGACTGGCTGGTAATTTTTACCGACTGTTTTTGCAGAAAAACGACTGTTTTGACGAACAAGACCAAAGGTTTCGATGGGATCCCAAAAAGTTCAAATTTGATCCAGACATTTGGGTTCTACTTCGCCAGACTACTTGAACGCTTTACTATTAAAATTTAGAAACAGATTAAGGCCAAATAGTTAATCATATGAGAAAACCAAGCTCAGATATGGATTCAGCATCTGTATTTACCCCTTTAAGTCAAATCTATTTTGACGAAGCAGATCGAAACTTCCTGCCTTACTTCTGCAAATTTTCCGGTATCGGTGGAATTCCGGAACTACTTGTCCGGCAAAAAATAAAGCTGAGAAACGAATTCAGCATGACTCCTTCCCCCTACATCCAACCTCTAATCAACTTCAGATTAAACTTTTACTTTTAACAAATTTTACGGTTTCAGCCGGATTCCGAGCGATCTATACATCCGGTGAGAAAGTTATTGTCATATAAGGATTCAGCATGTCTTCTTACCCGCAAATCGAGCATCATATCAAATTTAAAGAAAACTTTTACTTTGAACAAATTCTCCAGTTTTGGCTGGATTCCGGCCGAAATAACTGTCCGAAAGAAAATATTTTCATATTTGGACTCAGCACGTCTCTTTGCCCCTAAATCGAACCTCCTATCAACTTCATATGAAACCTTTACTTTTCACAAATTTTCCAGTTTTCACCGGATTCGGGGCGAACTATTTGTCTGGCGAGAAAATAAATTTCATATTCGGATTCAGCATGTCTCCTTAATCCTACTATTTAATTAGCTTTTAAAACTATTTTGTATTCCCCTTAATTTCGATCCCCTCCCCCACCCCTAAATATAGAGGTACATAGCCCATCTTCGAACTTGACCTGTACTTTGACCTAAAGAGTCCTCCTGCCAAGTTTGATCAAAATATCTCAACTCCTTCGAGAGTTATCGTGCTAACAGACGGACGGACAGACGGACAACTTTTGTGATGTCATAGTATCCCTCCACTTACGTTTTGGGATCCCAAAAATCGACTGATTTCAAGAACAACTGCCTGTTTATAAAAAAAAAAATGACTATTTAGACAAAAAACGGTCTGTTTTGAAGAAAAGTCGACCGTTTCCAAGAAATAAATCGAATGTTTTTACGAAAAATCACGGTACTTCGCGCCTACTCGGCTACTTTGTTTTACCGACTTCCCGAAAACGTTAGGAGGAGTCCCCTCCCCCCACCCATGCTTTTCAATCGTAATATTGAGCTTTTGCTTTCTACAATCCCAACTCCTGTTCACCATCAGAACGGAAGAAAATTGCAGGCATCCATTGGTTATTTTAGAATTCAACTAGCACATAGTTAATCTTCGCCATTATTTTGAATCTGTTTTTTAGCTTTTGTTTTCTTTCTTGCTTGAAAGGTATTGCTATATAGCAGACGAATCGTTTGATAGCCAGGAGTTTGTCTTCTCTTTACGGTGAATCTTGGTGGGTTTGCATGAACTAAAGCTTAACACTGGATCGGGACTAACAAGTCCAGGCAGAATCCAGGTACTGTAATGGACACAGACTTCAATTATCGAGTTCCTGTAACCATATATATATATATATATAAATTTATTTTTACCCGCTTACAAAAGGGAAAAAGCGGAGTACATAAAGCTTTTATATAAAGGTGTCACTGAATTTGCTACGAACCATTGTTGAATTCCTGTGTTCTAATTCCGCCATTACGGAATGTCAGACAGGCTCGAAGCTTTCTCTCGCGCAAAAGTAGTCATTCTACTACCAACATCTTCGTAGCCCCTCAAAGAACGCGGGGGTCGTCTCCATATCAGACTCTGAAATTTGATTGCCTACCATCCTCGGACTAATGACACCCTATAAAAGCAAACCTACAGAGTCAACCGTTGGAGGTACTCTAACTTGAACCCTTTCTGTTGGCTTAGAGCAAGCTATTAGATGTTTGATTGTTTATGTTCCCGGTTGGAGACAACCATGAAGATTGATAAGGCCACCCGCACAGACAAAGAAAGGCTCTTGTTTCTACGCAAATTCCCATAAAACGACAAAGAAACCGCTTGTTGAACTTGAATGCAAACTAGTTCGGCTTGAAACCGACCGAGGTCATTTACGCGAAGTCAAGCGGAGTCTTTAAGGGTCATTGAATAATCCAATCTCGATATATTGGCTTTCTGATGCAAGACCGTAACTCTGAGAACGGTTATTACTTAAGGTTTAACTGAAAAACAAACTTATTTTTGTATTATTTACATAGATAGATAGATATCGCTTTTATTCTTCTCGAAGCTATCATGGTAAAATCCAAATTCGTCGAGGTCGTCAATATATAGAGAATATAAACGCTAATAAAGACTAATTTTGTTTATGTGTAATTTTTTCGCCATTGAGGCCGGTCTTTTCAATTCAGTTCAATATAATCTAAGAAACAGATAACGGACAAGCCGATGGGTCGGTTTTACGTCAATACATAACGTCATAACAGAACAATCTACAAGTATATACAATTTTGCGGCATTTATACCGACATCTTATGATAAATATGGTGAATATACAAATACATTAGATCTATCAGATATAAAATACAAATAACATACAAATTAACGTTCAGAAGCGCTCTGGTTTATATAAACGAACAAAAACGAGGGGACGAAACTCCGAGCATACCTTGTTCGCAAAGCTACCACCGGCTCTAAAAGAGGCACGGGATCGGCAGCTTGACGAGGAAGACGAATTCGGAAGGGGAGAAAATCAGGAGGGAGTATATCCCGGTGAAGTGGGTTTTGGACCATAGATGTACCGAACTTCATACAAAGTTGAAGTCGGCGGCATGAAAGGGTATCTAATTTAAATTGCTTTAGGAGCTGAATGTATGGGACTTTTGGAGCTTTAGATGTAACGAGCAACGCTCCATACTGTATCCTCTCAAGCAAATCCGACTGTTCCTGGGTCAGACCAAAATGCCAAACCGTACAGCCATATTCTAGGTTAGAACGGATAAAAGAAATGTAAACGCGTAGTAAATGGGGAGATGGAACACCGTAACGGGACAAAAGTTTAAGGTAGCTTATAGCCGCGTTAGCTTTTTTAAGCATACTCTTAACCTGTCTTTGCCACCTCAGATCCGAGGTTATGTATACTCCCAGCAGCTTCAGTTCATTAACTTGACATGCATCTGGGAGTGGTGGGTTGAAAGACAGGGTACCTTGAAGGAAAGAAACTGTTAAAATAACAGACTTGTTCATATTAACAATCATTTTGTCAGACTCTGCTTCCTCCCAGATACCTTTCATTATGGTTGCAGAGCTACTTTTGATATTTTTATAGTACTTTTCTAGAACAGACAAGTCATCGACGTATTTCAGCCGGTCTTCGGGCCAGCTCGTTGACCATAACAAGAAACAGCAATGGACCTAAAATAGTACCCTGAGGCACACCGCAAAAAACTGGAAGGGAGTCAGAAAACATTGCTTTATATTTTGCCCGTTGGGTTCTAGGGGACAGAAAATTCGCAACTATTTTCACACGGAAAGGGTGAACATTAAAATCTAAAATTAACTTCTTTAAAAGCACACTACGGCAGACAAGGTCAAATGCTTTCCTCAGGTCAATCGCAATCAAGTTGAGCCAACTTTCAGGGTCGTCCAGATGCTTGAGCATAGTGTCGAGTAAACTGACCAGGTAATGTGTGGTTGTGTGGTTAAATGCGACTTGCAGGTCGCATTTAACTGAATACACTGCATTATTTCGACTGTGTTTTTTTTATTTAATTAGTTGCTCTAGTTTGAGGTTCAGAACAACAAGGGCCACCCTCACAAGGCAAAATTCTACTATGACGTGGAAAATTTGAATCTCAATACAAACACCGCTTTTCAGTGGCCAGTGACTATCTTAGCTCACTGCGTGAACACTTATTTTTCATAAATCGCTTCGGTCAAGCATACAACACAGGTAAACTCGCATAGAGGTAACACAAATTCGACAGGGAAATTCCACTATGTGAAATTTATTATTTATTAATAGTGGCGAAACTAAGTAACGAATTTTCATCAGGTCTTTGAGCCTCATGAATTGACCACGTGGTGGGTAACTAGATTGTCCTATCTCATCCCTATTCAGTTAAACTTTAGTATTATTACTTTCCTAAGCAAAAGGGGGCAAAATATAACAACCGAAATTCTACTTCTCACTTATCGAACACGCCTATTGGTCACCTGAAAGCATTGACCTTGATTTACACTGAGCAGCATCTTGCGATCTGTTCAAGTTCGCTCCTGAGTTGAATAGATGGCTCTTTATAGTTGATGCAGAGCAAAATAATGCCAACGAGTAGCGCCGAGACTTGAAAAAAGTGACACACACTGGAATAGAAGCAGAACTAGCACCACAAGCGATAGAGAACGTCCCTACTGATACTCATTCAGTCGTGCAGCAGCGCTGGCTCTGATAACTTCGTATCCTCAATACAGCGAAACAAAAATAAAACCTCCCCTGTTTCCTCGATGTGTGCAGATCGCTCTTAGTTTTACTAGAAACTTCTAAGCCCTCACCTTTGTCTTGCTTTATATGCCGCAAGCGTAGTAGGCGGCGCTACGAGTATGGCTCGTTTGCGAAGCAAGAGAAGCATAGGTCTTGACGAGAGCAAAATAACACTAGTGAGTAGCGCCAAGACCTATGCTTTCCATGCTTTGTAAACGGATCATACTCCTAGCGCCGCCCACTACGCTTGCTGCATTTAAAGCAAGACAAACTTGTGGGTTTAGAAATTTCTAGTAAAGCAAGAGTGCGGTCTGCTCACACCAAGGAAACAATGAAGGCAGTACCATTTTTTTGAAATGTTCAAATAATATGAAGTTATCAAAGCTAGCGCTGGTGAACGATTGAATGAGTCTCAGTAGGGACGTTCTCTGTCGTTAGTAGTGCTAGTATCGCTGCTATTAGGGTCAGGGGCATCACGTATGGGAGGAGGGGACCCCCCCCCCAATTTTGTCGGCCAGTCGGTAGAAAATAACCGATGCGGCGCGTAGCGCCGAGATTTTCCTTAAAAACAGTCGATTTTTTCTTTAAAACAATCAATTTTTCTTAAAAACAGTCTTTTTTCGCAAAAATAACAGATTTTTTCTTAAGAACAGTCGGTTTTTCTGAAAGTCATTCGATTTTCATCAAAAGAGTCGTCTTTTTCTTAAAAAGAGTCGTTTTCGGGCAAAAACAGTCGGTAAAAATAACCAGCCAGTCGGTAAATGCCTTGCCCCCCCAAACAAAAAAATTATTTTGGCTACACTGTCAGAAGTTTCATAACAGATAGCGTATAACACTTTCGAGAATAACACCTTTCCACTTAGAAATAAAGTATTATGACCAATTAAGTTTACACTATTTCGTGCCTAGATCTCCAACAACACCTTCAATTGGTAAAAATACTAACGGGAACGAAAGAAACATAACAGATGACATCCCAAAGTGTTATCTGCGAAACCGCGCATCCTTCTGTTGTCGTGACGCAACTTCTGACAGTGTAGTATTTTTACCTATTGAAGGTGTTGTTGGAGATCTAGGCACGAAATAGTATAAACTAATTGGTCATAACACTTTGTTTCTAAGTGAAAAGGTGTTATTCTTGAAAGTTATGCGCAATCTGTTGTGAAACTTCTGACAGTATAGTAACGCTTCTGATTAGTGTGTCAATTTTTCAAGCCTTGGTGCTACTGCCTAGTGTTATTTTGCTCTGGTCTTGGCACTACTTCCTAGTGTTATTTTACTCTGAGTTGATCTGAGCAGGACGGATTACTAGCATCTCGTCGGCCAAATATTAAAGTCTGTATCACAACGACTGGATTTCGTGGTGCAGTATCACCCTCTTACGTCGGCGAGCCGTCGCCAGCCGCCGAGCTTGTGATTATAATATCAGCCGAGATGGAGGTTTCTTAACTCTTATAACTTTTTTGAACAGCTAACCATTAAAGCATACCTCCTACTAGAACTGACCTTTCCACGTTGAAATTTCTCAGAAACTGTGTTTTCGAAAATGCCGGTATCTTCACCGTAAAAATTTATGATTTTCTTGTTAGCACTTGTCAAGTTTATCCAGCCTTCGCTCTCCTCCGCGCGGTGGCTAGACGTAAAATATTTGAAAATGGAATACGCCGTGGTTACAAAATGGGAGTGGACCAGTTTAATTAAAATAAGTAAAAATAAATTATATACCTGATGACCTACCTCTTCCAGGACTGAAAACGATACTTTGAAGCTCCTCAGATCTTTTATGTGTGAAAGTGCAGTTGGCTGACTTTAAAAGTTTCGGCGAGTTTTGCGATACGTGACTGTCAGAACTCGGCTCAGCTGAAAAAGCGCTCAGAAGAGCTTTTAGACGTTAGACGAGATGAAATTGACAATTCCAAGGTGAGATGATCAATCTGCTTAGGATAACGGTGCCATAAACTGGTCCTCTCTGCCCAAACTGGTCAAATTAGTAGACTATCGGCGTACTCTCGCCGTTGAGGACTTGAGGGAGTCCCCACGTTTTTGTCTGTCCCGGGGAATCACTCCCCGTGTTCTCCCGAGTCCCCACAGACGGGGAATGATCCGATTATCATCACCATGATAAAAAAGGACTCCCTTTCAGATTCAGAGGGGAATCAATTTTTGCTGGTGTTGGTGCAATGTAAAATTAATTAAAGACAATCAGAATAAACAAAACCAAAACAGTGGATAGTGGATCCAGACTACTTTCGTCAACTGCATATTTTTTAAACAAAATCTATTTTTGAAGCATTCCCCCTGCTCTCGCTGTTTCTGCACGCGGAGTCCGCGGAGGTGACTCCCTCTTTTCTCGCCGTTCCCTTCGATTCCCCGAGGAGTCCTCGGGGAACGGCGAGAATACGCCTTATGGGAGAGAGGCCTGTGGTCTTCTCACCAAAACGCGACTAGTGTTTCCGTTCTGGAACCTCACCTAGAGTGTCCATCCCAGCACGTTTGCCACTTCTCAAAGGACAAGACAGAAGACAACAGGCACACGACTTAAAAACAGGAAGCCATAAAACCCGAAGCGCTGCGCCAAAAAGTCTTCGACCCATTCTGTCAAATTTTGTTCCTCGTAAATCTAAGAAGGAAATGCCAGATATAGAGGGGTGACACGACCCCTGCGGATGACTCGCCGGTATAAACGGAAATCGGGAAAACTTGTCACTGGAGTGCCAGGAATTTTCATATCTGTTTTCTAGCGATCAGGAGGGCTCTATGACGGATGGTGTTTATAATCCTCGACTGTTTCTCGTTAGCACAGAAAGGACGATCAGAGTTGGAAGAACGATGAATTTTCGTGGGTAGGATAAAGTTAACATATTGGAGCGAAGCTTTTTCTAGTCTTTTTAGTGGATGTTTTTTTCTCTTGCCCGAAGTGTGAAAAAGTTACTCGAAAATACTGAGCATCTTATGATCCGAAAGAAACTTTCTCTGAATGGAATCCGGTGGAGGACAGGGCTACAGAGGTTAAATCAGCCCTCGCACTATTTACTCTTCAACCTACAGTATTTTAATATATTTGAATACTTTAAAACTGAGAGTCTTGTCCGTGCGTACCTGTGTTATGTTCGCCCGTTGCTCGAGTACGCTTGCCCGGTGTGGTGTCCATCTGCAATCCGCACAGCGTACCTATTACACGACATAGAGTCCGTCCAGAAAAGAGCAACAAGGATCATACTCCGAAACCGCGACATACCCTACGAACAGGCACTTGAGAAACTGAACTTACCACACTGTCAGAAGTTTCATGACAGATTGCGCATAACACTTTCAAGAATAATAACTTTTCACTTAGAAATAAAGTGTTATGACCAATAAAGTTTATACTATTACGTGCCTAGATCTCCAACAACACTTTCAATAGGTAAAAATACTACACTGTCAGAAGTTACATAACGACAACAGGAGGATGTGCGGTTTCAACAGATAACACTTTGGGATGTTATCTGTTATGTTTATTTCGTTCCCGTTAGTACTTTAACCAATTGAAGGTATTGTTGGAGATCTAGGCACGAGATAGTGTAAACTTAATTGGTCATAACACTTTATTTCTAAGTGAAAAAGTGTTATTATTGAAAGTGTTATAAGCTATCTGTTATGAAACTTCTGACAGTGCACCGCTTAAAGTCCGGCTTGAAAAACTTAAAGAAAAAAAAAAAAAAAACTGATTTTGCAGTTTGGCAAATCCATCCTCGGTTGCAAAATAAACTTGTACCCCCTAAAGTCCGCACTAATCGTTACGGGAACTCGTTTGTGCCTTTTTTTTTACTTCGGTGTTCAATGCTGAACCGGAGTGTGTGTTTGTTATTTCTGTGTTCGTTATTTATAATTTGTAAGAAACTAAATTTAGTTATGCTACGATAGTTTCTGAATATACCTCTCTCTCTCTCTGTGCTTTCAACAAATAACCCACGGTTTTGACTGTTTTAAGCCTTTAAAACATGACCTGTTTTTGGGATCCCAAAACGTAAATGAGGGATATCTATGACATCGCAAAAGTTGTCCGTCTGTCCGGCGTCTGTCTGTCCGTCTGTAAGCACGATAACTCTCGAAGGCAGTGAGATATTTTGATGAAACTTGGTTTGAGGATTCTTTGGATTAAGAGTAAGGTCGAGTTCGTAGATGGGCTTTGTAGCCCTATATTTAGGGGTATGGAGGGGGGTTAAATTAAGGGGCAAGCAAAATATGTTTTAAACAGTTGATATGATAGTCGATCATGGAGTAACAAGACATGCTGAACACGATGTTGAAAACCATTTACAAGTAGTTCGCCCGGAATCTGGCCAAAACCAGAAAGTTTGTTAAAAGTAAAAGTTTTATTTGAAGTTGATAAAGTGTTCGAATCTGGGGTAAGAAGACATGCTGAATAGTAATGTGGAAAGTATTTTCTACCCGGACCACTTGTGGGCGGGAATCCGACAAAAACTGGAAAATTTGTTAAAAGCAAAAGTTTTGTTCAGAGTTGATTAGATGACAGATTTAGGGGTAAGAAGAGACGTTGATTCTGTATATGACAATCTTTTTTTACCCGGACATATAGTTTGTCCGGAATGCAGTTGAAACCAGATTTCTTTTTATAAATTAAAGTTTTATTTGAAGTTGATTAGATGTTTACGCTGAATTCGTTCCTGAACTTTTTTTTTTGCTGCAGAACTAGTACAAGTAGTTAGCTCGAAATCCGGCCCAAACCGGAAAATCTGTAATAAGCAAAAGTTGTATTTGTAGTTGATTAGATGTCCGATTTAGGGGTAAGAAAAGATTCTGAATTCGCATATAACAATAATTTCTTAGCCGGACAAATAGTTGGTCATTGAAGTTGATAAGATAGTCTTTATAGCAAAAAGGAGATGCGCTGTATTCGTTTCCGAACTTTCTTTTTTTTGCTGGAGAACTTCGACAAGTAGTTATCTTGGAATCCGGCCTAAACCAGAAAATTTGTAAAAAGCAACAGTTGTATTTGTAGCTGATTAGATGTCCGATTTGGTGGCAAGAAATACAAAATATTATATTGTCTGAATCAAATACTAAATTTTTGGGATCCCATCGAAACCTTTGGTCTTGTTCTGATGGAAAGCGTGATACACATCGAAGGTAACAAAACAAGGCAAATGAAAAAAGCGTTATACACATCGAAGGCAGCAAAACACGGCAAATGAGAGAAGCGTGATACACATCGAAGGTAGCTAAACACGGCAAATGAGAAAATCAGCGTGGTCTTTTTAGAGGGGTTCGAATGTGCAGTACGAAATTGGGGTCTCCGGGCTTAGAAATGTAGGGAGTGATAATGGATGTAGGTTGCGTTAGGCAAGACAGGTCATTTAAGAAAAATCATTTGTTGGAATTCAAAACTGGGAAGGTTTGGGATTGCCCACTCTCGATTTAAGTGTACCTCAAGTGTCCGGCGGCCAGCATTGGCTGACATCAGCCGGCAACGGTTGCCACGGCACCGCTGATTTCGGTCTGTGCCAGCCGGTCCCTGGAAAGGGTGTTTGTTGGTTTGTTTGTCCTGTACCTCTTATCTTGGACCACAAGTTGGTCTGGAAACACAGGTCAAAATCGGTGGAGAATCAGTTGTCAGAAATGACAGAGAAGGAAGACTGTGGAATGTAGAACCGTTCAAGATGGAATAAAGCAGGAAAAAAGGTAAATTTTGAGAGAATCGGGCCGGAACTTCCTTGTTTTGCTGTTTCTTCGGGATAACAATTGTTATGCAAACATGGATATAAATCCAAATTATAGACGAGATGACTTCTGAGAGAATAGAAATGGTGCGAAAGTAGATAGTCGAAGAAGGACGAAAGTTTGAGCAAAGACAGATCTTCAGATTTTCATGGATAAAGTCAACTGATCGGGGCTTTTTCTGTTGTTTGTTCGAGAGGACAACTTCTTTGTAAACAAGGTTCAAAGGTATAATTAGAAGAGGTGACGAGATAGGATGGAAATAGCGAAGCGGTGGCGAGAGATGGACAAAGTTGAAGTTTTCTTTAATACACCTGATTTTTTCTTGAACTCCACGATTAAAATAATTTTTGTTTCCATAGCTTTTCCCCCGAATTGTTTTCTAACTCAGTTATGCACGACATTCGAATGTCTTTTTGTCATTATTTTATGCCAAGTTTATGAAGACTTCTAAAGCCAAGCTGACTTCGAATGCTAAGTAAATGCGTTATGATCAGCGCAGTATCCGGGGGGGGGGGGGGGGGGGGGGGGCTCGACCCCCCTCTTAGACATACAAAAATAGTAATTTCTTATAGACTTAAACCTTTGATCCATTTCTATTTTTGTACTATGCGGTATGGACCCTATCCGCGGGTAAGAACCCCTCCGAAATAAATTCCTGGATTCGGACCTCGTTATGATATAATGTTTATAGCAAGAAAAAAAAACAGAGGGTGAAGACGACACAAAATATACAGCAAATCCAAACAAATGCTAAATATACATTACAGTCGACGGATGAACTAAAGTCATGCGTGACATTTTCACAATGCCTCACTGACCGATGAAAAATTTGTAGCTTGCGTAGTAGTATGGTAGTAGTACGAAAACGTTGCATGGAACACTATGTAATAGCAAAGAATACTATCACTTAATATGCCTCAGACGGGTCCATTTTTATGTAGTAGTATCCAGTAGCATCCTGCCTTGCCATAGTAGCATCCGGTCTTGCTAATAGTAGCATATAGTAGTATGCAGTAACACGGTAGCTTTAAAGTAGAAGCATGTAGTAGCATCGTTAGTACTGCATGCTACTTTTTCGTACTACTTCATAGTACTTTTTGAGATAAATTTTTCATCGGGAGTTTAAGGAATATCAAGCTGGTACTGTGTCATTTGTTAGGCTTCTGCTGAGGGTTCCATGCCATAAACGAATAATAACGGATTTCTGAAGTGGGAAACGGTTTTATATCCGGGAAGTGTCCTCAGTCTAAACGTCTTGCGAAACGTGCACACGACGAAAACGTTTATCAGAGAAACGCTTCACTCTCTTTACAATAATACATACTGAGATAACCGGACCACATTCGGGCACTGTGGGGGGAGCTGGGTCCGGAATTCTGGTGATCCCACAACTTCGGTACTGCCTGATGTACCAGGACGATGAAACTTGGAAAGCTTATCAGGGACCCGAACAGATTGACTTAAGAATAGTACTTTCCCGATCCGACCACCATTGGGGGAGTGGAGGAACGGACCCTAGATACGTAATTGACAGAACCAGATCGTATTGGGGCTCTGTGGGGGAGTTGGAGGCTTTTTCCCGGAATTCCGGTGATCGCCAGTTACGATAGTTCGATAGATGTTCTAACGACGATGAAACTTTGCACGCATATTAATGATCTAAGGACCCGACACAATACCCTAGTAAAGCTTGTGTTCCTCGATCCGACCATCTTTGGGGGAGTTGAGGGAAGGGGAATCCGGAAATCACTGACTTTCATAAGTTATGTACGGTTGCTCGGATTCGGCTGAAACTTTATGAGTGATAAGAAGTGATGACCTAGACAAGCGAAACATGCGGCCGAACCACAAATGGCCACGATTGGGGGAGCTGGAGGGGGGGGGGCGCAGAAACTTTTTGACATGCACAACAACCAAACGGATGGACAGAATGGGATGCAAATTGACAGTCCCGGGTTTATGCGACCTTGAGTGACCGAGCCGGCCAAGGTAGGAGGGGGGGGGGGGGAAGCGGGAACCGGAAATTTGCAAATAAGCTATGCTCTGATTCAAGAATCAACCTTGATGGACGGGAAGATGAGAAGTCAGAGATGTGAGTTTATGTTTCGGAGTCGTATTCAGCCACAGTGGGGGAGCTGAAAGGGGAGTCCCGGAAACATTTCGGCTCGCATAAGGGTTAAAAAGTGGAGTGATTTGAATGAAACTTGGAACGTAGGGAGACAATATGCCCTAGTTCACGTATTTTAGGGTTCGAACCGGGTCCAACCATGGTGGGGACTGGGGAGAGAGAGTTCCCGGAAGTTCCCAAAAATTCGAGTGAAAGATAGGTGGTAATACAAAATGCTTCAGATGATCCATTTAGGAGTCTGAACCAGATTCGGCCACGGTAGGGGGAGCTGGAAGAGGGTACCGGAAATCGTGGGACACGTCTAGGGACCTGACGAACAGATCTATTGGGTTGAAATTCGAAAGGTAGAAAAGTCATTTGCCCTAGATCATCTGAGGCAATGTCAGATTGCGTGTTCCAGTTGTAGGTCCGAATCGCATTTTTGGATGGCCGGGAATTTTGTGACGTTCTCACCTACTTCCTTGTACCACCTACTCGTAATAAGTGTCATATGAGCTCGTAGATCTTGTTCGACACGTGCGGCGGTATTAGTGGAATAAATTGCTGAACAGTCCAGCAGGCTTTCAATCTACAGATCTTCGGAACTGGATTCCAGCAGAATGTTTGAATATGATTGAACAGTCTTGACCAGCATACTGTGAAAGTAAGTAATGAAAGTAAGGACTACTTATGAAATCATAGATCTGTCTGTCGAAAAAAGTAGTGGCCATCCAGAGTAAAGAGTACCTAAATTTCTGAATTTACAGCAACAAGTTTAGCCCGACGAAAGTCTACGGAATTTGGTTTTATTCCATACTGACGGGGAGCACTTTCCAGTTCTTTTGAAACAGCAAAAGCACTCTTGAAGGTTCTGTCATTGAGCCGCTCTTCTTCTAGATCTAGTTGTAGTTGAGATCAAATTCTTCCCTGTTGAGGTTCAGAACAGGGAATGCTTGTGTTAGCTGCACTCAGCAAGTTCCCAATCGACAAGGCGTGGGCCTTCAGTCCTTCAGTCATCTATTGACAAAGTATATTTAATTTTTTTTTGTTTACCGACAGATGCCGCTAAACCTTTCTCCACCAAGACCGCCATTTGACAACCGCTACAAAAATGCTGATTATCTGCCTTCCATCTGCTGGTCGTCATTGTAGACTGAGCTCCAGTAGTTGATTTTCAACGACACATGCCTGGTAATATGCTATATGGCAGAGTTATGTCAGTAGGCGGATGGAAGTGTGCCCTTTTGTTTTAGTCCTATTGCCGTAAAAAATTGTTTGTTTTGTAATAAAAGATCATGGTGTAATAGAGCACTCTGTGCAAAAATTTTCCTTAGTTTTACTGTTACAAACGGGTCAATTTTCTAATCCGTAGGCCATCAATAATTTCCGTTCCTTGCCATTTGACGGACCAGAGACTTAGGGGGATTTTGTCTGCCATGTCATATAACAGGGTCAAGAATGAACGGAAAGAGACTGGGAGCTCGGGGTTGGATCGGACAAATCCACGAAACATATATTAAATGTTGTCGTTAAAATCTGAAAGAAAAAATCTTAAGCCTGCCTTCTAATGATCAAACTTTGTACCTAAGTTTCGTGGCCTTTGCTTTTCTGGTTTTGAGGGAAAGATATAAAAATGGTTTCCTTGAGGTAAAAACTTTTTAGCTGACGGTGGGTCAGAAAGCTCTACTCCGACGATTGGGATATTTTCCCAGAAGCTGGTACGTGGTAGTCAGGGGCGTAATTTGATATGGGGCAGGGGGGGACAACTGCCCCCCCCCCCAGCTGAAATTCAGCGTCTTCGAAACTCTCGTCGAAACTAAGATAGGCCTACAGAATTCAAGCATCCACAGAAACAGATCGGTTTTCTTTAGTACACCTTTGTCTTTACGGTAAGATTGGAACACGGAAGCCTTGAAACTTTTATAGCGATATACATGCGCTATGCAGGGTCAAACACTTTGTGGATAAATATTCTTTGAGCCCAAGTTGACTTTGAAACATTTATTCAAATAATGTTTACAACGGGTACGTCAGCTACGATTCTTCATCTGCGATCTTTTGGCCCTTTTTGGCAAGGGTCCTCGTCCGGCTGTCAATCCTCTGGTTCAACTTCGGGGAAGGAAACAAACCTGTAATAAATAACTGAAGCTTCTGCCGACTATAAATATCTTATTAAAGTAAATTATCTTCAAATATCACTATAATGAAAAAACTAATCAAGAGATTTAATTTTTGACACGGACGCTATTTTTGCTGGAAGATTGGGGCGATGACAGGAAAGGTTTTTTTCTGCATTTTGGTCAACTTTTTTTTTTATTAATAAGGGACTGAGGCTTAAATTTTCTTCCCTTTATAACCCCGTTCCACGTTTCCGGTAGGGAGTACTCGCCTGTATCTCGGTTAATGCCTGCTCGTTTTTCTTTAATAACCTCGTTCTAAGTTTCTATTATCAAGTACTCGTCTGTATCTGTTACTTTGAATAATGACTGCACGGAAAAGCTAGTGCTGAGATTTAATTTTTGACACGGCTGCTGTTTTTGCTGCACGATTGGGGCAACGGCAAGAAACCTTTTTTTCTGCGTTTTGATCAACTTCGGTTTTGTTGTTAATAAGGGACTGAGGCTTAAATATTCTTCCCTTTATAACCCCGTTCCACGTTTCCGGTAGGGAGTACTCGCCTGTATCTCGGTTCATGCCTGCTCGGTTTTTCTTTATCTCAACGGCTTCTCGAATGGTTTGATGGAGTCCGGTGCACGTTGCAAGAATTTCGGCTTTTTCAAAATATACTGAATGGGATGGGTTTTCGAAAATATGTTCTGCAAGTGCAGACTTGAAAGTATAGTTATGACGGTGTCCGTCGTCGTCTTGCTCATGCTCTGCAAGTCGTTTTCCGAAAGCTCTCTCTGTCCTTCCTACGTAACGCTTTCCGCAATCACAAGGTATTGAATAAATGCCTCTTTGGTACTGATTTCCAGAGTTTAGGTAGGACAGCAAAGTATTTTGGGTTCTGTGAAAGACTTGGATGTTGCATTTTTTCAAACTTTTGGACAATTTTTCGGTTACTCCGCGGACGTACGGAAGGTAAACGCGGGCCTTTTTTTTCCTCAGCCTCACCATTACTAGTGGAACTTACAGGATCTTTGGGGGATGAATGCAGCAGCTTCAGTCGTCTTCTGATGATCTATTCAACCAGTTGAACGGGGTATTTGTTTCCAAATAGGACGTCCCGAATGGGGCTAAGTTCGTCATCTAGGAGATCTTTGTCGCAAATTTTGATGGCTCGGTCAACTAGTGAGATAACTACTCCGCGTTTCACATATTCTGGCTGGTAAGAATCGTATGGAAGGTATCGATCGTTGTGGGTGGGATTTCTGTAGACTGAGCAGACAGAACTTCCTTCACTGTTAGCAATCAAAACATCTAGGTACGGCAGCTCTTGTGCATCATTTTCAAATTCAATCGTGAACTGGATAGTCGGTTGGATTGAGTTTAAAGAGTCAACGAAACTCACAATGTCTGATTTTTGGCCTTCCCATGCTGTGAAACCATCATCAACATAACATTTGTAGAAACTCGGAACCATCGGCGCGATGCTGAAAGCGATTTCTTCAGTTAATAATAACAGAAACGTACAACGAGGTTATTAATAAAATAATATTTAAGTTTTCAGTCCCTTATTAATAAAAAAAAACTAAGTTGACCAAGATGCAGAAAAAAAAAACCTTTCCTGTCACCGCCCCAATCGTCCGGCAAAAACAGCGTCCGTGTCAAAAATTTAAATCTCAGGATTAGTTTTTTCATTCTAGTGGTATTTGAAGATAATTTACTTTAATAAGATATTTATAGTCTGTAGAAGCTTCAGTTATTTATTACATGTTTGTTTCCTTCCCCGAAGTTGAACCAGAGGATTGACAGCCTGACGAGGACCCTTGCCAAAAAGGACCGAAATATCGCAGATGAAGAGTCGTAGCTGACGTACCCGTTGTAAACATTATTTGAATAAGGGTTAAACACGTTTAGTCTGTACTGTGGTACCCTGTTTGAAAGAGCTCAGTATGTAAATACTTATTGCCTACCAATTATGTTTTATTACGCCCCAGTATTTGAGTTAAATGATGCTACAGTGAAACGGATTGAAAGAGAAGTTTGGAGATTTGTGTGGAGGGGCAAATTTGAAAAACTAGGTATGAAGATGACGACAGTGAAAAATGAGTTAGGCGGCCTTGGAATTATAGATTATGGTAAGGTTTGTAAATCCCTGTTCCTGAGAAATATTTGTGAAATGGTCGCAAAAAATGACGAATTCGGGGGGATAAGTCGAGAATGGTTTATCCGAGTTTTAAACGAAGAGGATAGTGAAAAACGGAAAGAACTGTCGAATTCGTTACCCAGGGAATTCAGAGAGGTTGTGGAGGTGTTATACGAGAATAAAGGGAGTGGAGTGCTCGACAGCTCGATGAAGGCAAAGGCGAGGAAACAAACAATTGATAGGGTTGTTGAAGAGCAGACGAAGAAAGATATTGACTACCGGGCAAAGGCGCGAGAACCATTCATCGATTTTCAAGTATCTTTTGGACACCTAGCAAAAATGAAATGCCAGAGTGAATGGAAGGAGATAATGTTTCTCCTTATCCACGGTATATTGCCTTATCGTGACCGTATGGCAAGGTTTGTGAGAAGTGAACCACCCGAATGTGGGTTGTGTGGTGAAACGGTGGATGATGGATTAGCGCACGAGATTATGCAATGCCCCTGGAACGGAAACATATTAGATAGAATGTTTGAAATCGTGAAAGAGGAAAATGTCAGAACTGACAGTATGGAGGATAAGAAGAAAATTGTGAAACTGTGTTTCGAATGTGAAAAACAACCAAGAGAAAGAGCGCTGGTATTTTTAGTGACGAGTGTCTGCGTACATGTGTGGAAAACAAGAAAGAAAAAAGGAAAGCTCAGTAGGAGACGGTTTCAGGCATGGTATGAAATGCGTGTGAATGAAATAAGAGAAAGTAAAGGGGGGTCAAAAGATGTGGATGTGGAGTGGTTGTTGAAGGTCCGAATGGATGATTAAGTGAGGACGGGCGAGTGTGGGGGATTGCAAGATTATTGTAAATTTTGACTTGAAACTTTCTCCCTAGAAAGTTGTAAAGGGATAACGTTTCAAGGATTGTGGGGAAATTTGGGTTGTGGGAGGTGAATGTGTGTCCGTTTGGAGTGTGTGGAATGATGGGGTTAGACAGGGCAGAATATAGTTATTGTATTTGGGAAAGTTTAATGCCACCGTGTTAGAGGTGCCCTAGAGGAGGAAGGGCACCTCTTGAGCGGGCAGAGCGGGGATTTGATTGGGATAACTGAAAGTTGTTGTAAGATTTGTGCCCTGGGTTTTTGATGGGTAGTGAGTGAGATTGAAATGAGGGTTGTGGGTTTTGGTGGGAGTGTTTTGGTAGAGTGGAAGATGAGTATTGTGATGAATGATGGATATGTGTGAATGATGATTGGGCGAAAAAGTAAGTGTTAAATTTTGTTTAGGAGGAATTTAAAATATTTGAAGGATAAATTTACAATAAGTTTATATTTTATATTTAGTGATTAGGGGGAAGAACAGTGAATGTAATATGGGTTTTAATTTTAAAAGTTAGGTGACGTAAATAGTTTAAAAGGGGGTAAAAATAGATTAAAATTAACGTCACTGAGGGATGGAGGAGTAGTCACAAAAAGTACGGGAAATGATTTTCATTGTTTTATATATATAATATAAAAATAAGTTAAATTAGAAAAGATGCTACGGGAAAAAAAAAAAAAAAAAAAAAAAAAAAAAAAAAAAAAAAAAAAAAAAAAAAAAAAAAAAACACGTTTAGTCTGCATAGAAGAGACGCAAAAATCTCGGGAGAAACCGGTTTTCTGAACCAGAACGAAAGCAAGCTAGGCCAAGGGTATAAAAAGCGCTAAGCGCACTTTTATGTGGGAATAGTGCAGTATAGAGTATAGCCCGTGGCCCTGTGATGTTGAATCAATTCAAACGAAGATGAGCAAAAAAATATCGGATTTTTCTAAAGCGAAGCAACAAACTAGCAAAAGGTTAAGGACCGAGGAAGACGGTACCTGTTCAGAGGTAAGTAAATACAAATGTTCTGATTGATAAAGCCTTGTTTTGATTACCGTAAGACGGCACCTTCTGTACCCGTTATACGGTACTGAAGACTGGTTTTTCCGACGCAAACGAGTAGGGTCGTCTTTCTTTGTTTTATTAAGTTTTTTTCTTGAAATAAAACTGCTCATTTTCAATTGACTTGGAAACACCGGCTCCAACTTTGCCCCCCCCCCCCCCCTCCTCCCAGGATTTTGACGAAATTACGCCCCTGGTGGTAGTGCTTCCACTTTGAATTTAGACTGCACAACAAATAGTGCAATCATCAGGCCCGTCACACAGTGCTTACAAAGCCTGCTTATGGGCAAACCTTGCTCCGCAAGCCATTAAAAAAAAAAAAAAAAGTTTCTTTTTAAGATAAGGAGATTTGTGCACAAAACCAGATATGATAATACTGAATCTTCGCGCCACGAAATTTTCGAAAATCAGCCTTTTTTCCGCGCCACAGAGTGAAAATCACGATTTGGTAATGGTATTTATGTCACTCAGACAAGTTTGAAACATACGAATGTCATTCTAACAAGGTCTGAGTTGAAGTTTTACTTGAAGTTGATTGGATGTTCTTTATACGGATCAGGAAATACGCTGAATTCGTTTCTGAACTTTTTTTTTTCTGGGCAAGTATGGTACAGTTCGGTCGCAATTGTCTGAATCAAATATTAGATTTTTGGGATCCCATCGAAACCTTTGGTCTTGTTCATGATGGTAATCGGAGCATTAGCATCGTGGGGAGCATTCCCACGAGTCCGTGGGAACTCACAAGAATATGGGGAGTGGGTCCCCGTGACAAACAAAAACGCGGGGACTCCTCAAGTGGAGTCCTCGGGGAACGGCGAGAATACGCCTGTGGCTTCGGATTTATTATCCACATACAGAATGGAATGTCCTGTCTGCGTAGGGGCACGCACCCGTACCTATACCGTCGAGTCGTGGTACTTGTACCGTCGTGTCAATATAGTCGGTATTCGTACCTTCGTGTCAATAGGCGTACTCTCGCCGTTCCCCGCGGACTCCACTTGAGGAGTCCCCGATTTTTTGTTTGTCCCGGGTATTCACTCCCAGTATCCTCACGGACGGGGAATGCTCTGATTATCATCACCATCATCAAAAAGGACTCCCTTTCAGATTCGGAGGGGAATCAATTTTTGCTGGTTGAGGTGCAATGTAAAATTAATTAAAAATAATCAGAATAAACAAAACCAAAAATAAAGTGACTCCAGACTAATTTCGTCAACTGCATATCTATTTTTCGAACAAAATCCATGCTGGAAGCATTCCCCGTGTTCTCGCTGTTTCTGTCCGCGGAGTCCGCGTGGAGTGACTCCCTCTATTCTCGCCGTTCCCTTTGATTCCCCGAGGAGTCCTCGGGGAACGGCGAGACTACGCCTAATGTCGTGTCGATTCGTACCGTCTTATCCAAGTAGAGGCGGTCTTCCTTCCGTCTTATCCATGTACTGACATGTCAACGATGTGACGGTTTTTTCGCTAAGCTGTTCTGTCGTGTCTACGTAGAGAAATCATCCCAAGTTAACCACGGTTTTCAGTGGAGTGTTCCTTGCAACAATCCACTATTGCGAGCGCTGTAGCAGCTTTCGGCTTTCACCGTTTTTTGTGGAGCTCATAACTCGTGAACCCGTGCATGCATCAAGTTCAAACTTGGTACACTTGTGGGTATTGATGTCCAACCCCCCCCCCACCCGGTTCAGGGAAAATTGGACAAAGATTGCCCATTGAGTCGAGTTGGACCAGTAGACAATGACAGATATCAAGTTGAAAGTTGGTACTACTGTTCGCACAGGAGTCTAGTTATACTTAGTAGCCCCCCCCCCCCCACATCAACTTAGTTCAGGGGCAATTACCCAGGTAGTGGAGTTCATAACTCGTGAACCATGACAAGCATCATTTTGAAACTTGGTATTTTTGTTGGGACTAGGGTTTCTCTCTAACAGGTCCCAATTTCAACTTTTGTATACTCGGGGAGATATATGTATAGATGTGGATTACGGTGTAACGGCGACAAATAGGACCACGCGACTTGCTTCAACCCTTAATGAAAAGTTGGAAACTGGACGGTTTTGTCATGTGATCAATGATATGCCGTTCTTAATGAAGTTGTGACGAAGTATTAGGTTGCTACGATTTGGTTTATTGCACTTGTTATTACCTTGCTAATGGAAAAGAGGTATAAGGGGTCGGACTGGCTGGCAAGACACTCAGTGTTGAAAAACTGTTCTTGCAAGATTTTCGAAATCTCTTGGATTTATCCATGGTGTTTGTTTACATTGAAAGCTTTTAACGTGGGATGATTTCAAACTAGGTTATTTCAATACGTGTTTGGTTATTGGGGATGCAAAATATCTTGGTTCTACATTTACTTCCACTCTCCACGTATCAGCAATTTTGCACTTGTTGCTGGTTTACACCATTATCAAGGCCCGTTGACTTGTAGTAAAGTACGGAAACATTCAGATAACTGTTTTGCTCTTCTCATAAAAATCGACCGAAACATTCCAAGTTTGAAAATCAGTGAGGAGCCGCTAAGGAGGGTTTTCGCGACATCTTGGAATCACTTTCCGGCGAGCGAAGCGCATCGAGAAAACTGTGGGAAAGCGATTATAACTTTCCACTTTCCCGCTGGACTGATGGCGAAAACACATGGAAAGCTGACATCGCCGGGAACATGTTAAGCTAAAAACTATTTCTAATAAATATGGTTCACTTAACGGTTCTTTGATTCTCATTTATTATTTCAAATCCACCCTAATAACGCCTGCGATTTTTCTTTATTTATTAGTTATACTTGCACTGTTTTTTCCCACACCTTTGAAATTCCCACCGAAACATTCAACTTTCCGCGGAGCTTTCCACTATCATCGTGGAATCACTTTCCGGGAAAGCTGCTTCGGTTTCCAAAGCGCGAAAACCGGGTTGGGAAGTTCGACAACTTTCCGAAGTAGCGCGAAACCCCTCCTCTAATCGAGTTAGAGTGTACCGTATAGAATACAGGTCTCAGGGTTTAAGAATGGACGGAGTTATTACGGAAGTAGGTTACATTGACATCATCTGTACAGTCCTTCAACTTTGTGCAGTTTAGTGCTGAACGGTAAGGTTAACATAGCTACATATTTATGTGTTGAGCTGTGATTGACCTCTCAGATCTCTGCCCTATTCGGTAGAACTTTCTCTAAAACAAACACTTAAAGGACCCCTGAACAATGAAACCATAGTTGAACACACCATGGAGAATCCATTTACAGACATGGCCACAGAGAGCATCCTTCTCCTGAGCGTGACGTTTTCAAAAGAGGGATGTTCGTTTCTGGAGATTTGCACATGCAGGCTCCAAGAAAAAAAAAACGCAATTCATTCAAATCTTGTACAGCGCTGGCCGGATCGTGTGGAATTTCTTCTAGATATACGTTTGGGCTTAACTGGTTACAAAATATTCCAAAAGAAGGGTTGATTGGAGACATTTGTTCATTTCTAAAGTTGTTCGGTACTGAAATAAGGACAGATGCAAAATGGAGCAAAAATCATAGCTTGGAAACACTTATTTCGTATTTGGATTGGGTTTTCTGCAGGCAATGTTAACGGAAGTCATACAGATAGGGATGATACTTGGTACTCTTCATTCAGGTGTCCTATAAACTACAGCCACACACATTGGTATTACTGCGTATTTTGCTCTTATGCCTCGGTTATTTTTACTCCTCTAAGGGCCAAATAGGCTAAGTAATTAGCCTAAGTTAACAGTTTGATTTCATTCTTTACGCAACATAAGAAAGCTGAAGCACTCGGCACGTAGCTGGTATTCAGTTTTAATTATTATTTCAATCTGAATGTTATGAATGCTGATCCGAAAACGAAGAAGGATAACGTAAAGTATGAAGGATAACAAGAGGTAGGGTAAACAAATCCATCCGTCCATAATGACACTCCACGCTTTATTCGATAACTTTATTATTCTTTCACTCTCACTAAACTGAAAAAGTTAATGAAGCAAAAAAAGATATTACACAATGAAACGCGCTAACAGATCTGATCACACTTAAGCCAAGTTCCCACAGCGAGCGGCTTCGCCTGGCAAATTTCTTGTCACGCAGTTCATGGCGAAGTGAAATCACCCCTCTGTGGGAACTAGTCTTAAAGAAACACAATTTACAACAACAAAAATTGCAAGGCAACGACTAGACGAAATGTTTACTCCCGGCTAAAAATTGGGCTTACCTAATGAACGATAATTTAATTTCGTGCGTGGACAGCCTTTAAATCAAAGATTTGAGTCTTTTCTTCTCAAAGGACCCCTCTTACTGTTTCTGCCCTTTTATTTTCCCAAGCTCCCTTATGGAATTACAAGCTTCTGAAATCCCCGCTTCTCGCCGTTCTTTCGTGTTGTACTCAAGGCTTTTTAGCGCTTTTCGGACTAGTCGAATTTTACCCGTTACGCAACTCAGACTTTACCGAAAGCTTCAAGGTCCACCACAAACTCTTTCAAACATAAGAATATGAGAAGGTTCAAAGTAATGTTTTCATTCTGGAAGACAGTGTAGACCATCAGGTCTATGCTCATGATTGGACTTAAATAGCGTGTTAATTTTTCAAATATTTTCTGTCTGGAGGAGGCGACCGAGAGCCTGATGGCTGTACAAACTCGAGAATACTCCATATGACCAAGTCCAAAACACGCCGGTGATCCTCAGGAAGAAGGAGTAAGCGTCTCCGTAACGACTCAAACTCAACGAGTCAAATCCTGTGTCAAACAATCACGGCGATCTTTGGGAGCAGCTGTGACACCACTTCTGCCATTCTTCCGCTAGGTACTCGGAGAGGCCGGAAATTTTGCGTCGACAAGGAGAGATAGTCATCAAGAGTATCTGTGATCTGTGGTTTCGCGTGCAAAATTATGGTATTTCGAAAACGATATTCCTGAGCTATTTCATCGGGAAAAGATCATTTTTAGTCCGAGTTGTGCTTAAGAAATTGTGATTTGCATCTGCAATGAAGGGCAAAACTTAAACTTAAAAAGGGAAATAACAAAAATTTTCAACAGATTGTCAACTGCACCCGCTATGATACGCAACGATGGGTCCCATTTTGCCCAATAAACTGTCAGAAGTTTGATAGTGTTTACCATAGGGATGCCCATTCTAGAGTTAATTGCTATGTTGGATGGCGAGAATAATTATGACACGACTCTTATCAGTATTAACTACTGTCGAAAACTAAAAACGTTGAAAATAATATCATGTTACGAACATTCTATCAAACTTCTGACGGTGTACTTTTAGATCAAGCCATGACATTAAATTAACCTAGCAATAACTGACGAAATCCAAAACAGTTCTAACTGGATAAAGGTCATGAAGGCGTTTAAGAAGCAATTGCTATTCTACGTCAACCATTTGCAGTTACTGATGTAGTAGCAATTGCATTTCTGCAGATACCGTGGTATCTGATACCACGGTAACCGGATCTGCATTTTGTAGTTTTCGTAGACCATTGTATATGACACTACAGTTGTTTTGCAAAAACAAAATAGAAAAAATTACGCTTTTAGAAATCACCCCACAAGAAATACTTCCTAACTGTGCCAATTTTTTTGTCTTCAATCTGACAAAACCTATAGCTCTTGTGTCGATGATCATGAAAATTAGATACATTTTTCAGATGCCACAGTCAGTTACTAAGCTCGGAACCGTGGTATCTAAATACCAAGATACCACGGTAACTGGACAGATACGCCACTCATAAAATCGAACGATGAGTTGCCGCCAAATCGATGCGCTAGAAAACTGTAACAATCACACATGAGATCTTGGAATTGAAAATAGCCAAACAAACCTGGATAATCGTGTACCAATAAGTAACATGTCACTGTCTACTTTAGTGCTAGCGCATCTTGCGGCTCAAAAATAACTAATCTGGATGGAATTTTATGAAGGGCGTATGCTCTGTAATCGCGTAACCAAAAATCGACTTTAGACCGTGGAATCGGATACCAGAGTATCTGCAAAAACTCGTTAATGTAAAATTTACTTGTAGTTACTAGTAAGCTAATGCAGGCACACTAAGAATTCACCAGAAAGAAACTGAAAAGGGATTCTAGCGTTCACACGGATTACCTTTCCGAAAATCTGTCAGTCACAAGAACTCACTCACCAAAATCAGTTCCGTCTACACAAATATCCGAGTACACTTTTACTACGGTTCATACTTTCGCTTTTTAGAACAGTTCACTTCGCTCTTCAAAACTACCGCCAAAGACATACTCTATGAGCGTGTCCAACCCTACTTACCATAGTTACTAAGCATGGCCTAATGGATTCTATGGCAAAATATCGTGCCACGGGGTAATCGGGACAACTACGTCACAGAGATTCGTAGTTACTGCGCTCCCGAACGTGATAAGCAAATAGTTAATATTTTTAAAAGGTCGGAATGGTCAGCGTAGTAACTGTTCACGGGTTGGTGCAAAATTACTAACTTGATAGTTAATATTTTCCGAAGGGTGGAACACGCTCTATATAAGTGAAGTCCTAAATACGCTACTGAACCTGAGGAAGACCAAGAAACGTCACCCAAACGAACCCTCAAATAAGTTGCGTTTTTTTATCAGAATTCTAAGTTCTCAATTCGCGGACAAATTACCATTTTAGCTCCAACTCTTTCTCCATTCTAGCTTCAGACAGCAACAGTAATTTAGTCACCGTTTAATACCTGCTTATACGGGTTGAACATCCACCCTTTGTTGACCAATCACGAACGAGAATGGAGAATTGACTACCGAAGCAACTTCTCGATTCTGCAGAATCAGAATCTAGAAGCTTTCAAGAAGTTTTCAATTTTGACAAAAACGCAAAATAGGAGAATTGACGAGATCGCGAGGAGAACTGAGATAAAACGCAACAATTGATTAAGATCTTCTGTAGACCAGTCCTCAACGTTTGTGGTCGTGACGTTTCTGGCTCTTCGTAGGGCGTCCTGCGACCATTCGTCGGTGCGCAGAGTTAGTCATCAAGAGTGTTCTGGAGAGCGAGGCCCGCTTTAGCCGAAAATCGCTAAAAAGAAGAGCGGGCACGTAAACTCTAAGAGCTAACAACATCCCCAGAATCACTCTAAAGTCTGTTTACACATTAGTCTGTCATGATAATCACACAGTCGAGACCACACGAACCTGAGAAGCTTCGTGAACTGCAAACTGTAAATGAACTCCGTCCGAAACAGTGATGAATTTGGCAACATTCCGATTTGAACCACAGGCGACACCAAACATACAGGAACGCCTGCAAAAAGTGGTAGTTGTATGGGCACATTTTTGCACAACCTATAGAATAGAATGTAATTACCGAAAAAGCAAGAGGGTCATGGCAACAAAAATTGTAAAAAATGCACTCGTAGCTAACACACAGCTCCTATTCTAAAATCTCCTTATATGCTCCATCGCAAGCCTCAAGTAACGTCCAAGTATTTTTACAGTAACAAAACATTCATCCTTCATCATCCTTACCATCCATTCTTCATTAAACACTCTCTCACCAAATACCTCCTTTCTCCATTCATTCAATTCCACACAATCACACATCAAATGAACTACGCTTTCGTCCTCATGACCATACATAGGAAAGAAGTAAGGACCAATTCTCTCGTTTACTTTACCACTATATTTTCTCCTTGCCCCAAGTGGTAAACTATCAGCCCTCATCTCAAATATACTTAATATCCTCCTTACTTAACCCTGCTTTAAAGATAATTCCCTCGCCGCCTCGAAAAAACGCAGGGACACTGGAATGCCCTTCTGAAATTGCCAAGTTTGGATCTCTTGGTCTTTTAACCTGATACTCACCATTTTTCCTAATTCCCCAGCCTCCATATCTGTCCCTAGCCCCCCATTCCAATTTTCACCTATACCATAATCCTAAAAATTTTCTGATTAACCGCGGCCACGCTTTTGGTGAATCATCCTTCAGAGCCTCCAGGTACGCTGATTTTAGTAGTCTTATTCTTGGCATTTGTATCACTCTCTCCCAAAATCTGATCATATTTACTAGCCAAGCATTTCTTAAAGAAAATAAACCTAATTCCCCTCTCACTACTAAACTGTTCGTATACTTACTTAGTCCTAACCATCTCTTAAAATAACCTAGCTGAATTGTCTCTATTTTTTTCCCCTTTCTCATGTCCCCACACCTCAGACCCGTAATGCATAACTGAAGCTACCTTACTTCTAAATATCTCCTTTTTAATTTTAATATTCTTAATTTCTCTCAAATGACTTCTTAAAATTAAATTTGAACACTGTCTACCTTTTTCAATACTTTTCTCTAAATGACTTCCAAATATTTTTCATTTCGTCTTGAACCTAATTCCTAGATACACCCATTCTTCTTTAACTTCTATATTTCTACCTTTATATGAAAACTTATCCTCTAATTTAAGTTTTCCTCCTTTTCTAAACACCAGAACAACCGTCTTACTTACATTTAACTCTAGTTTTCTTTCTCCTAAATACGTCTCTAACAAACCTAACAACTTCTGTAATTTATCTCTAGATTCTGCTACCAACGCAATGTCATCTGCGAATAGAAGCATACATAGTGACGATACATCCATATTCAACATACCTTACAATATCATTTAAAAAAAATTCCAAACATTCTTGGCGACAAGGCCCAACCTTGTTTTACTCCTTTTTATACTGGACTATCCTTGACAACTGTGGATACCTCGGTAGTTTCCATGGTCTTGTTTATTTCCTTTTTTAAAAAGTGGTGTCATTATCGACAGATTCCACTGCTCTGGCCATATACACTTACTCATTACTATTGAAAATAAAAGGGACAATGTCTGGAGCAAATATGCTCTTCCTCGTATCCATATTATAGTTGGTATTCCATCTGGTCCTGGTGCTGATCCTCCCTTCATTACCTTCAAAGATTTCCAAACCTCTTCTGTAGCCATCGTGCTGAATAAAGCATAATCTGCTTCTGCTAGTGGGAAATGGGTTTGCTGTTTAATTCCCTGGGAAATTTCTTCAACATTACTTTCATCTGTCTCCTTCCTATCCAAATATTCCACCCACGAATTAGCTGACGGTCCAGTTTCAATCCCCTTTTCATTCAATGAACTCTTAATCTCTTTCCAAAATAATTTCTGATTCTTCGTTACATATTCTTTTTCTATCATTTCATTTTTTTTACTCTCATATTTTTTTTTTCCTTTTTAACATCTTCTTATATTCTCGTCTCCTCTGTCGATACTCCTTCACCAGTGCCATTTCCGCAGGATCCTGTCCTCTTATCCTAATAAGAGCTTCTGTTACCTGATTCCTCTTCACTGAACACTCCCCATCGAAAAACTGTTTTCCCTTCCTCGTTACCTTACTTTTTCTTTTCGACATCGCTGCTTTACTAACATTGCTTACCAAATCACATTTTTACCTACTCCTTCTTCTATATTCCCTAATTCTAAAACTACCTTACACTCTTCTAATTCTGCATCTACTGAAGCCTCCCCTAATTTAACTATCAACAATTCCTCACTCACCTTGTTCGAAAGAATACGTGGACATACCATCAAATTAGAATACTCTGTCCTACTTATTACCTCCATCTCCGCTTCAATCGGTACGTGATCTGAACCTACCACTTCTAACACTCTAAAATTTCTGCAATTTGGCCAAAGAGACAGATCAACTAAAATGTAATCCACTATACTTGGGGCAATACCTGCAAAACAAGTGAAACCTCCTAGATTTTTATCCTGCCCCAACCTCATATCCAAAATTACTAACCCTTCATTCCCGCAAAAATCTAAAAGTTTCCTACCCCATTTATTTACCTTCCGAGCTCGGTCCTTACTTATAAATAAACTCTTTATTTCCATAATAGCACGTGGCTAGCGGCGGACGTCATACGTTACAAAAATAAAACGATTTATACTATATACAATTAATTAACATTTCAGACGTCTAACGTTTTTCCCATCGATTCGTCATTGAAGTGGCCCACGAAGTAAGGGACGAAGGACGATAGGTATCTCTTTGAAGATTTTCGAGGCGGGGGACAGAGGAGTTGGCATCTTGAAGTGAGGATTCCTCGACGAGTCCTCGGCCCACTGCTGCGTGCCTCTTGAAAATCAGGCAGGATTTTACGGTGAGCCTCGGACTGCAGGCATTGTTTCCCGAAGCGCATGGTGAGGTCGTGACGCCTTTCAGCCAGCCTTTGCAGCCTCAGTTTTTGCAGGCTGTCATCATAGGACATGTAATTAGCCCCAAGCATAATTTTACATGCCCGTTTCTGGACATTTTCAAGTTTTTCGGTTTGCACAGCAGTTAGTCCTGGATGCCAAGCTGGACAGGCGTATTCGGTCTGGGACCGGACGTACATGCAGTATAGCCCACGCATAATTGAGACGTTGATGTTGAATCGGGTAAGGCATGCAAACGATTTCAGACATAGGGCAGCCTTTTGGAGAATGGATTCAACATGCGGATCCCATTTAAGGTTGCTTTTGAAAATCACCCCCAAAATTTTTATTTGATCCTTGATGTCTAGTCCAATATCGTCTTGCGGGGGGATCGCAGATTTTAAGAAGCTAACTTGTAACACATGGCTCTTTGTTTCGCTAACAGTAAGCATGACATCTTGAAGGTCGTGTTTTAGCTTGGAAAATATAGATGAGATGGTGATTTGCTCTGCGACCCTAGTTGAGGTTCGGAATGAAATGCTCGACAGGTCGTCGGCGAACTTGTAGCGACTCTGTGATTCTGCTAGGACGGAGTTGAACACGATCAGGAAAAGTAGCGGTCCTAATTTTGTCCCTTGAGGGGCTCCACACCAAATTTCAGCAAATTCAGATACTTCTTTGTCTCCGAGCGCGACACACTGCCTCCGTTTGTGCAAGAAACTGGCTACCATACGCAAAAGAAACTGCCGAGCGCCCATTTTTTTCGCTCGGTTGATGGCTACTCGGTGATTAAGGCTGTCGAAAGCCTTTACGATGTCACTGATTAGCACTTCTGCGTATGCCTCATCTTTCTCGAGATGTCTCATCAGATCATCAATGAGGCTTACGAGATAGTGGGTGGTGTTGTGTTCGGGCCGGAACCCAAATTGCCGGGGATCTAAATTTGCTTCGATGTCTTCGAATAGATATTCATAAATGAAACCTTCAAACACCTTAGAAAGACACGGTGTTTTTGAGATAGGGCGCAGGTCGTTCGGCGAAAGCGGTTTTTTTACTTTGGGAATAGGAGTGATATAGGCTGACTTGAAGCAGTCAGGAAATGCACCATCGATGAGACATTGGTTGAAACAGGCTGCCAGAATGGGACCAAGTTCCTCGGAGCACGTAGAACACGAACACTGAATATGAAAATTTTGCTAATTACAAGGCAAAAATATGACTCACCGTTTATGGTTCATCAAGCACGGGCCCCCCGCGTAAGGTTTTCCGAGAGAAAACGTGAATTTTGTTTTCCCAGAAAAACACTGTATCACACCTATGCCATCTTGCACCTATACTTGTCCTAGCTTTTACATTCTCACTCTCGCTGTCGGTTCCATCAACGCCAAAATCACTCATACGTTCCTCAGGCTGCGATGGGTCATATAACATTTCCTTCTTTTCGCTGGTGTGACCATTAAAATCCCCTGAAAAATGAACTTATAATTCTTATACAACCTCTTATAATGATACATTTCTTTACTCAAAATACTCCATGTATCTTCTTTACCGGTTTAACTACTTGACTCGGGTGGCACATAAATTCCGCATACAATCACACAAACTTCTCCTGCTATCCTCACCCATACAATGTTTTCAGACTCAGATCTTAATTGAGACGTACTATTAAAATTCCCTTTCCTTAACAGCACTGATACCCTCCATAAATTCGGTTATACTTACTCTTTTTTCTCCCCACTCCGTAAGATTAATAATTTTCTAATCTAATCGGTTCATCCCTCCAGGTTTCTACTATACATATAATATCCCAAGCTCCCACCACCAACAAACTTTTAAATTTCACTTCATCGTAACCTTGGGTATTCTACTGTACCAGTTTCAGTTTTTTCCCATGGCCCTCGTCTCCCTAGTAATCTTGATCATCCTGAGAATCGTAACTGAACCGGTAGTAACTGTCTCGGCCATCACTAGCTGACACTAGCACCAGGAGGTCTCGTGCCATTCACCCTATGCGATTGGTTATGCGCCGCAAACTCACGCGATCTTTGAGCCTCGCGTCTTGGCCCAGTCAAAAATCTGTCCTCATTCCGGGAATGAGTTCGCGCATTTTTTTTATTTGCTTTTCCCCGTCATTCGGGCTTATTTCACTGTTTTTTCTCGCTTGGTTGGCGACTGCTGTCCCTTATGAACCGGAGCGGCAATCACCTTATTGGAATCAGTGTCACTGTTGGTGCTGCTGGTACGTGCAATTTCAATGTTTTTGGGAACTGATGGAGTTTCTGTTTCCATTTGTTGTGCTTCCTCTCGCTGTGGAGCCCCAGCCTTCTCCGTAGGAGCTTGTACGATTTTTTGTTCTTTGGCATCGTACAAAAATAGTTGACCGTCTATCTGGAGCCTATCACCCCTCATCTGTACGTGCCTGTTCTCTTTAATCGCGTTCTCGAGCAAAGGCTTGAGGGCACGCCGAGCTTCTCGCTGAATGAATGTATAATCAGGTGAGATGCCCACGGCTTTTCCTCTCCTTCGAATAACCTGTGAATTTTTCAGCACGTAATTTCAAAGGTCGTGTGAGGTAAACTTTACTATTATGGGAAAGCTACGGAGCCTAAATGCGTCCGCTATGTCGTAAGGGGGTATCTCAAGGGAAGGCAGACAATACTCGAGGAAAGAGATCACGTGCGATCTCAGAGACTGACCCGATCTCGCATCTGGTAAGTTGTGTACTATGGATTGAGTCTCTTTGCTTCAGATTCGATACGCGATATCCGAGATTCCGCTAAATCCAGGGCTCTTCGTAGTTGGACGACTTCGGCTTGCGTAGTTTCACAGATTATTGAGCTTTCGGACATCTTTACCGACATGTCTTTAATCTGCAAGTGGATTTCGCCGATGTCTACTGAGACTTTCGGTAGCAAATCCAACTTGAAATTAATCTCCTGCAAGTATTCCGCATCCCTCCTGCTGGCTTCATCCGCATTCTGGTTCCTCGTTCCTGCATTTTCCATTCTCCTTCTTGTCGTAACAATACCTTGCTCTCGCAACACTAGACGCTCCGGGAACAGAGTTCCTAGGCTGTATCTCACTTCTGTCTGAGATATAGCTTATTACATCCACGTACTTGCTTCCTGTAAGGTCACTCTATCCGCTTATAAATGGGCTCGAGCACAATACAAGTTAACTCTCTGACTGCTGATAACAAAAATTTTATAAACAAAATGTACAACCAAAAACCCTTTTAACCCGCATAGCATCTTTTCTAATATCGTTCGTATCTTCCTTTTTCAGCCACGACGACGTTAATTTTTTCACTAGCCCTTTGAAATCACCTACACTTTCAAC
This sequence comes from Branchinecta lynchi, assembly GCA_023053575.1. Lineage (NCBI taxonomy): Eukaryota > Metazoa > Arthropoda > Branchiopoda > Anostraca > Branchinectidae > Branchinecta > Branchinecta lynchi. Next base: position 5,209,165 of record JAKZAP010000006.1, on the reverse strand, counting down.
AAAAAAAGAACTTAACCTTGATAACTTATATAATAGCTTTTACCATCCCTCCTCCTCGCAAGAGATCACGTTCGAAACGGATTAAGACCTTCTGCAAATTCTGTATACGTTGTATATTAATCCTGTCGTTTCTAGCTCGGAACCTTCACGCTTCTAATCTTGAATATATTCCACTTCCAATCTAGTGAAAAGTTTATTTAGGTTCAAGCTAGTAAAACAAACCTGGGATAAAACAAACGAGTATTCAAGCAAAGATATATATCTGATTCTAATGAGTTAATTCGTAGGATTGAAAGCTAGAGCTAAAGCTTGAGTTTACTTCGGACGAAAACTGCAGTTTTGACGCTCGATTGGCAAATTTGACGTTGGTCAAAATAAAGAAAAGTCTGTACCATGTCAACGAGAATATTTTGCGGCAGTTTCATTTTTCTGGCTGACGAGGACTCTTACCAAGAAGGACAAGGTGTCGTCACAGGTCTCATCCAAGTAGACCATCACTCCGGTATCAGAAGTTTCATAAAAGATAACACAAGGATGCGCAGTTTCAACAGACAAAGCTTGGGAAATAGTCTGTTGTGATTTTCAAGATGTTATATAGTAAATATTATGCATAACAAGCACTGACAGTAACAACTGAAAAACCGCCGAAAAAGCATCTGCTAAATTTTCCGATTTCATGAAGAACAAAAATAAACCAGCAAATGTTTTTTCGAGTTTTCCTCGCAACGCTTGTTATTCATAAGATTTATAGCGTAACTTTTTCAAAATCACAACAGACAACATCTTAAGTGTGTTCTGTTGAAACTGCGCATACTTGTATTATCTTTTATGTAACTCCTAACAGTGTAGAATAAATCCCAAAAGACTTAACCGAGTTCCGCGTAGTCAAGTATGTACAGTAGGCCTAGTATTTTCGACGAAATATGACCATAGCTCATAAAACGCTAAGAATTGAAGTAAACAACAAGAGCTACGAGCTCATATGGCACTTGTTACGAGTAGGCACGGCTCGGTTATGTCAATGATATATCTAGTGTTTGCTAGGTGTCTTCCCACCAAGTTTCATCTCGATCCCTCCACTCATAGCGTTTTCCAATATTTCCGGTTCTCCCCTCCAGCTCCCCCCAAAAGTCACCGGATCCGGTCCAGATTTTAAGTGGGTCGTCTGAGGGATGAGGTCTTTCCAAATATCAAGTTCCATCGAGATCCGATCACCCGTTCAAAAGTTATAAATACCTCAAGATTCCGGATTCCCCCTCCCTCTACTCCCCCCACAGTACCCGAATCGGCTCGGTTATGTCAATGATGTATCTAGTGTTTGCTAGGTGTCTTCCCACCAAGTTTCATCTCGATCCCTCCACTCATGGCGTTTCCCAAGATTTCCGGTTGCCCCCTCCAGCTCCCCCCAAAAGTCACCGGATCCGGTCCAGATTTTAAGTGGGTCGTCTGAGGGATGAGGTCTTTCCAAATATCAAGTTCCATCGAGATCCGATCACCCGTTCAAAAGTTATAAATACCTCAAGATTCCGGATTCCCCTTTCCTCTACTCCCCCCACAGTACCCGAATAGGCTCGGTTATGTCAATGATGTATCTAGTGTTTGCTAGGTGTCTTCCCACCAAGTTTCATCTCGATCCCTCCACTCATAGCGTTTTCCAATATTTCCGGTTCTCCCCTCCAGCTCCCCCCAAAAGTCACCGGATCCGGTCCGGATTTTAAGTGGGTCGTCTGAGGCATGAGGTCTTTCCAAATATCAAGTTTCATCGAGATCCGGTCACCCGTTCAGAAGTTACAAATACCTCAAGATTCCGGATTCCCCCTCCCTCCACTCCCCCGACAGTGCCCGAATCGGCTGGGTTATGTCAATGATGTATCTAGTGTTTGCTAGGTGTCTTCCCACCAAGTTTCATCTCGATCCCTCCACTCATAGCGTTTCCCAAGATTTCCGGTTGCCCCCTCCAGCTCCCCCCAAAAGTCACCGGATCCGGTCCAGATTTTAAGTGGGTTGTCTGAGGGATGAGGTCTTTCCAAATATCAAGTTCCATCGAGATCCGATCACCCGTTCAAAAGTTATAAATACCCCAAGATTCCGGATTCCCCCTCCCTCTACTCCCCCCACAGTACCCGAATCGGCTCGGTTATGTCAATGATGTATCTAGTGTTTGCTAGGTGTCTTCCCACCAAGTTTCATCTCGATCCCTCCACTCATAGCGTTTCCCAAGATTTCCGGTTGCCCCCTCCAGCTCCCCCCAAAAGTCACCGGATCCGGTCCAGATTTTAAGTGGGTCGTCTGAGGGATGAGGTCTTTCCAAATATCAAGTTCCATCGAGATCCGATCACCCGTTCAAAAGTTATAAATACCTCAAGATTCCGGATTCCCCCTCCCTCTAATCCCCCCACAGTGCCCGAATCGGCTCGGTTATGTCAACGATGTATCTAGTGTTTGCTAGGTGTCTTCCCACCAAGTTTCATCTCGATCCCTCCACTCATAGCGTTTCCCAAGATTTCCGGTTGCCCCCTCCAGCTCCCCCCAAAAGTCACCGGATCCGGTCCAGATTTTAAGTGGGTCGTCTGAGGGATGAGGTCTTTCCAAATATCAAGTTCCATCGAGATCCGATCACCCGTTCAAAAGTTATAAATACCTCAAGATTCCGGATTCCCCCTCCCTCTACTCCCCCCACAGTACCCGAATCGGTTCGGTTATGTCAATGATGTATCTAGTGTTTGCTAGGTGTCTTCCCACCAAGTTTCATCTCGATCCCTCTACTCATAGCGTTTCCCAAGATTTCCGGTTGCCCCCTCCAGCTCCCCCCAAAAGTCACCGGATCCGGTCCGGATTTTAAGTAGGTCGTCTGAGGCATGAGGTCTTTCCAAATATCAAGTTCCATCGAGATCCGATCACCCGTTCAAAAGTTATAAATACCTCAAGATTCCGGATTCCCCCTCCCTCTACTCCCCCCACAGTACCCGAATCGGCTCGGTTATGTCAATGATGTATCTAGTGTTTGCTAGGTGTATTCCCACCAAGTTTCATCTCGATCCCTCCACTCATAGCGTTTCCCAAGATTTCCGGTTGCCCCCTCCAGCTCCCCCCAAAAGTCACCGGATCCGGTCCGGATTTTAAGTAGGTCGTCTGAGGCATGAGGTCTTTCCAAATATCAAGTTCCATCGAGATCCGATCACCCGTTCAACAGTTATAAATACCTCAAGATTCCGGATTCCCCCTCCCTCCACTCCACCCCACAGTGCCCGAATCGGCTCGGTTATGTCAACGATGTATCTAGTGTTTGCTAGGTGTCTTCCCACCAAGTTTCATCTCGATCCCTCCACTCATAGCGTTTCCCAAGATTTCCGGTTGCCCCCTCCAGCTCCCCCCAAAAGTCACCGGATCCGGTCCGGATTTTAAGTGGGTCGTCTGAGGCATGAGGTCGTTCCAAATATCAAGTTTCATCGAGATCCGATCACCCGTTCAAAAGTTAAAAATACCTCAAGATTCCGGATTCCCCCTCCCTCCACTCCCCCCACGGTGCTCGGATCGGGGAAGTGACTATTTCCAACTTAATCATTTGGGGTCCCTGATATGCCTGCCAAGTTTTATCATCCTAGCTTATGTGGAAGTGCCCGAACTAGCAAAACCTGGACAGACCGACGGACGGACAGAAATTGCGATCGCTATATGGCACTTGGCCGAAGGGCAAGTGCCATAAAAACAACAAATTCAGATAAGCGGCTTAGTTACCCTGAATAACGATTTCGGCCAAAATCAATATAAAGAAGGATCAAAAGAACATAGTAATAAACAAAATTCCCCCAAAAAGCTTATCAAACGGTCAAACGGAGCACCACCAAGAACAAGACCACAGCTTTCGACGGGATCCCAAAGATGAATATCTGGTGGACTTTCTGATACGGATATATCGTCGGATAATATTCCATATATATATTTATATATATATAAACCATGGATGCTTTGTGGGATGGTCGATAAAACCGCTTTCACGAATCGCTTTACTGCAGAACCACAAAAATTAAGGAATGGTCGGATTTGGAAGTGACGTCTTCTAAGTAAATCTTGTCGAATCTCTAATTTTTCAGCCAAGTTTCATCGTCCTAGCACATCTAGAAGTACTTTAACTTGCGACCACCTGAATTCAGGCCCCCCCCCACTCCCCCTCTAACTTCCCCCACAGTACCAGGATCCAGTTCGGTTATGTAAATGATTTATCTAGAGCATTATTTTGTTATTCCCAAAAAGTTCCATCCCAATCTCTCCAGTCTAAGCGAGTCACGTATCCCCCCCCCCCCCCAACAGTTGTTGGATCCGGTCCGGACATGAAAAAGAACATCAGGGACAAGTCCTCTGTTCAATTATCGAATTTCACTGGAATGCGATCACCCGTTCCAAAGTCACACATGACTCAATATTCCGGATTCCTCCTCCCTTCACTCCCACCACGATGATCGGATCGAGAATTTTTTTTACCTCCAAGTCAGTTTGACCAGGTCCTTGATATGCCTGCCAAGTTTCGTCGTAAAAATCCCCCCAAACCACCATCACCGGAATTCCGGGAAACCCCCACCACACCACCCCAAAGTGTCCGGACCCAGTCTAATTGTGTAAACGATGCATCTCGAGCAGATGTTTCATCTTCAAGCAAGTTTCACTGCGATCCCTTCACTATAACTGTTTCTCGAGGTTTCCAGTCTTGGAATCCGGTGCGGAATTCAAATGGTGCATCAGGGACATCTCTTATTCAGTTATTAAGTTTCATTCCAATCCAATCACCCGTTCGAAAGTAACGCAGGGTCAATTTTTCGGATTCCCCTCAAGCCCCCCCCCCCCCCCCCAGATGGTCGTATCGGGAAACAGGTTGTTCCCAAGTTAGTTTGGTCGGGTCCCTGATATGCCTGCTAATCTTCATCGTCCTAGCGCATCTGGAAGTACCCTAACTCGCAATCGTGGGACAGGCCGCCTAACCGACGTATCGAATCACCCGCTTGAAAGTTAGGCACTACTCAACTTTCCGAATTCCCCAACCCTCCACTCCCTCAAGGTGGTCGGGTCAGGGAAGTGATAATTTCCAAGTCAGTTTATTCGGGTCCTTAATATGCCTACCAAGTTTCATCCTCCTAGCACATCTGGAAGTGCCCTAACTCGAGATGAGTGGACAGACCGACCGACCAAAAAGTGATCGGTATATGGCACTTGAGCGAAGCTGCAAGTGCCATTAAAAGGTAAACAATACAAACAAAAATAACTAAATGTTTTTAATTTCTTTTTCAAAATTAACGATGAAAACAACCCGTCAATCAAGAGGTTCCCGTCCCTCATGCGACGAACGCAGATAATGGTTCGGCCTACGGTGGATATTACGCCGTCAAAAGAAAAACAAAATAGCTGTAGCATACGGTTCCGCAGTTTCACCTGATTAGAATGAATAACATGTCCGGGAAAAAAAATAAGATATCGATTCAAAGGGTAATTTCCCCCTACGCATCGACTCTTTAATTGACTCAGACTTAAACTTCTACCTAGTTGTCCTCTCCCAGCATGTCACTCGCCCCTGTTCCCAATATCTAATCGACCTTAAGAACAAACCTTTACTCCCACGGTCCCACCAAGTTTCCACTTTTTGCTGAATTCCGAGCGAACTATTTGGCCGGCGAGACAATTAGTTTCAGATATAGCTTTAGCATATACCCCTAAATCGACTGTCTCAATGGCTTCCGAAAATAACTGTTTCGTTCCTTAATCGAGTCAGATATGGAAAACCGAAAATTGGCGTACTAACGCTAAAGTGAGTAAAACTGAAGTAGGAAGTTCGAAATCTTGGAGACGAGGACGGATCGAAGGATTCAACACATACAGAGCGTGTTCCGCCCTTCTGGCAATAGTAGCCTAACTATTAGTAACTAATTTCGTTCCAACCTCGTGAAAACGACCGTCCCTACCTTCTCGAAATAGTAACTATTTGCTTACCACGCCCGGGAGCGTAGTAAGCGATGTAACTGCAACCTCTGTGACCTGATTGGCCCGCGACACGAGTTTTGCCGACAACAGAAAAACACGTTCCACCCTTGACGCCAGGATCCGTGACGTCAGTCATAGTAACTACGGTAAGTACGTTGGAACACGCTCATAGTGAAGTTGTAGTGAGGTTAAGGCAGGTCATCTTCCACTTACCTCTCAAAAAAGCGTGATTTTCTTCAAAATAGGTTTCCGACACATGTGACATGTCTTTAAAGTTTGTGCACAGCTCTCACAGGCGCCATGGCCGCACATGAATGCCACATTCTTCTTTTTTTCTAAACAAATGGGGCAACTCGTGGCTTCTTCCATTTCCGCTACGCGGCGTTCCAGGTACGTTAGACGTTCGTTTGTCTTTGGGTTCGATGTTGATGAAAGTGAGATTCCATCTGAAACGATTTAAAGTGAGCTGAATCATCATAGCACCTGAATTTTGTAAGGTTCAGGTTTCTTTAATGTTTAACTGAAACGAAAGTGACGGGATACCCCTGACGTCGTGAAGTTGTCCGTCCGTTGTCTGTCTGTCTATTCGCACAACAACTCTCCAATTCAAAGGGGAGAGCCTCGTTTTTGTTGCAAAAGTGCTTCCGCATCGCTGCTGCAGCACTTCTTTGCTTTTGCACTGGAAGCGTTTTTGGATTCACTGCCTGCTAAGATTTCGTCTTTGTTGAAGCAACACCTTGCGCTGCGCGATCCTCGAGAAGCGATGTCGTCTTGCTCGGAAGCATTGCAATGCAAAAACCAATGTAGAAAGAATTAGCCCGGAAGCGACCGAGAAGTGGACCTGTAGCGTACCATAGTTGCCCCCGTGTAACCTCATAGTTATATTATTAGGGCTCTAACTGGTTTCAAATTAAGAAACGAAAAAGGTAGTTTTAAAAAGCCAATGAGATAGTAGACTGAACAGAAATGTTGAATCCATCTTTGAAACTTTTTTCTCTCGCCGGACAAATAATTCATTCGGAATCCGGTCAGAACCGGAAAGTTAGTAAGCAAAAAAAAATTATTCAGAAGTTGTTTGGACTTCCTTAAGTTAATTAGTCGATTAGAGGTTCACATCAGGAGCAAGAACATATTGCAAATCCATTCCCAGTTTCTTGCTATAACATATATACGGGGGTAAACATATAAGTTGGATCCATATATTACATACGAAGAGGCTCTCATTAGACTTGAAATTCCTAAATTATCTGTACGTAGAAATACTCTTTCAAACAAATTTGGAGCTAAGATAACGTGTTGTCCCCAGATGACCCATCTATTCCCCCTTCCCCTCCCGTCTTCCGTGCGTCGGTCCGATAGGAATACTGGCAATAAATTTTCCCCATATCCCCCTAATTCTTCTACCCAATTTTTACGTAGTTTCATTCCATCATTTATTTCTGGTAATTTCTTGTAAGTGTATTAGTTAATTTGTTTCTTGTGTGTCTGTGTATTTTGTAAATTTGTATTCCTTTTTTAGCTTTTAGCTATTCGGAGTAAACTTGATTGATTGATTGATATCCGGTTAACCGTTTGGCCGTACTTTGTCAAAAAAACATTCCAGTATCATTTTATGTATAAACAGATTATGGGACTGGAAAATTAAATCCTGGAGAGATGGAGGGTGAGGTCCTGAATCTGTGACGAAAAACTAACCATCTCCTCCAAAACTAATCAACGGGTTCTACATCCTTGTTGCTTGCATGCTCAATTCAAGGTAATGACTAAGCGTTTTCATGTTTGCTCCAATTGCTTACCCTCTTACCGTCCGTATATCGAGACCACCCATCCTACATGAAATAGAAAATAGACAAAACAGATAGGCTCGCCTACTCGACCGCTCTCTATCTTTTCTCGCGATCATATCAATGAAAAGGTACGGCGGACACTCTGAAATTCAGACCGTCCTCTAGCTCTAATTTTAGAAAAGAAAGAAAGCAGAAAAATAATGACCACTGTTTGACTCCAGTTAACTTGATAGGTGGTAGGAGCAGATGCCGTAGACAAGTTACTTGTAGGTCAGAATCGGATTCGACCACATTGGGAGAGCTGGAGGGGGTACAGCTGATTTAACAGGAACACATGCCTTAGGAATGCCGTTTACGCACAGCAAGTAAAATTGAGGGGTGTCCGGGAAGTTTGCAATATGCGCTTGGAACAAACAGATTGATCGATTGAGAGAAGACTTTGCGAATGGGATTGCGAAGGCTGAATCAGTCATACTCAAATCCACATTTTGTTGGCCATGGTGCAACAACGTCTGGGCATGCCCCAACGCATGGGTATTGTGCTCATCCGTTGAGGCACCGTGCTCTGGAGCAAAGGCACAGTATTCTTAAAAAACAAAGATCTATTTGAAGAGCAAATTTTCATTCTAAATTTCAAATCAACAGATTTGTTTGTGAGTACCATGCCCTTGCTGCAGGGCACCATGCCCATACATTAGGGCATGACCAGATGTTGCAGCACCATGCCCAGAAACTGAGGATTTGTGTATTACTGGGTTAAATGCCCCAACACATTAAAAAAGTGTTTTTCGCTTTTCGCGTCTTGTATAACAACTCTTTCCGGTGGTTACATGGGTTTAGATGGAACTGTAGTGCTTCGGGTATGTTTGTTGGTGAAGGAGTCCCTTCTCTCCCTGAAATCCGTCGTTCCTCCATTCTTTCTCTTAAGTCTCGGATTCTGGCGTCGAGCAATCCTCTGTTGGTGATTCTGTGTGGTCCGCAAATGCGCCTGGCTCTGCTTCTGTGGCAAGCACGGGTGAAAGAAATTTACTGTGGGTTTGACCCATCCTGATTTGAGTGGGTTGACCCATCCTGATTGAGTACTTTGTTTGTTGGAGGCTTCGTGCCTTCAGCATATTTGTTTTTTTGGTTTTCTTAGTGTATATAAATGAGTTGTTATGTAGCAGCCCCAGTTGGCTATATTTTGAAATAAATAAAATACATACCTCCGGTAACTCGATCGACGATATACTCCTTACAGCCCAAGCACTTCTTCATCCGTTTTCCACACTCAACACAGGCTATTCTATGTCCACAAGGTTCGAATCTTACAGGTTCACACAGTTCACAGCACACGATACACTCGGAGAGCATTTCCTCAGTCGCCTCATCTCCGACTTCAACTTTCAAATTGTCACCCAAGAGGGTAGCACATTCGTCCATTGCAGAGGTAGAGGGTTGAGGGTCAGACTGAGAGGTGGAAGCAACGGGACTACGGAAGAGAGACAAAATGTATAGTTAATAGTTGTCTTTTTGCAGATACCATGGTATCTGATACCATGGTCTAAAGTCGTTTTTGCAGTTACCGTGGTATCTGATACCATACCACGGTCAAAAGGCGTTTTTGCAGTTATCGTGGTATCGGGCCAGTTACCACGGTCCGACCGTGGTAACTCGTGGTATCTGAAAAATTTACCTCACTTTCATCAATTTTTGTCAAATTGGTGGGAAAGAAGTTTGGCACTTAGTGATGTGACTGAATATCAGGTTTTTTTGGGGGGATGACCTAAAAAAGGACAATTTCGGCAATTGTCGTTTTTGCAGAGCAACCGTATATCAGATACCAAGGTAAAACTGCAACTGCAAAAACGACTAATTGCAAATCCAGTTACCGTGGTAACAGATACCATGATATCTGCAAAAACACAACTAATATTTTCTGAAGCGTAGTCTAAAGACAAACTAAAATTCGGGTACACTACGGAACTCCATTTGAAAAATCATTCGCGTGGTTAGTTCTAAAATTAAGTGTTTCTTCAGTCCAAAAGCGCGAGCTTTTCCTTTGTGCTGTACGTCCCTCCTAAGTGCACTTGAGTTTCAAGAATAAAGTGCATGATGATAGTGGCGTTTTTGCACATAGCATGGTATCTGATACCATATGGTCTACTTTTGCCGTTATCGCGCAACCAATGTCAGTTACAATGTGTCTGGCCAGTTACCACTGTATCGAGTTACTGACACTGTAATCTGAACAACTCGTCTTACTTTCATCATCACCAACGCAAAGTTCTTGTCAAATTGGTTGGAAAGAATTCTGGCATTAATAGTGGATATAAGTATTTCTTTTGGGGTTGAAAAGTACGAATTCTGCAATTGTCATTTAGGCAAAGCAACCGTAGTAATACATACCACGGTAAGTGTAAACGGGACAAACTACAGATCCAGTTACCATCGTATCAGATACGATGGTATCTACAAAAAGGCAACTACTGCTTTCATGTTGCTAAGCTAACACAAAATAGCCGTAAAAGACATAGCAAAAACAGCCCAAACTTCGAGCCACAAAATCGAAAACTACCCCGAGTGTGTTTGTGAAGTGTAGGCCCCAAGTACCTCGCTGATCAAGGAAAAAGATCTGTTGGCAACACAAACGAAAGTGGACACACTGTTTCCGAGCAACAACCGAGTCAAAGCCTCTTTGTATAGTCAGGGAAAAAAAAACCTAAGGTGATGTGAATGCACTGCAACTGTTCCCAAAACGCACACACTGATCGATACAGTGTCACAAATTTCATAGCAGACATCACAAGAATGCACAGTCTGAACAGATCACTTGGGCTGTCACCTCTTATATTTTTACAAAGTTTATGTATCAAACGTTACACCTAACACGACATAGCAAGAAGAGCAGAAAAAGCAACTGCTTATGTTTTTCCGGCGGTGTTTCAGTTATGCATAACGTTCAATACGTGACAATTGCAAAACCGTAACACAAACTTATCTGTTGAAACTGCGCATCCTTTTCTTACCTGTTTAGAAACTTCTTGCAGTTTAGGTGACGCAGAAACGCTTGGCAACATAGTTGACGAATGACTATCTCAAACTATTTATGTTATCCTACTTCGATGTTTTATAAAGTATGTCAAACCATCTGCATTCGGCCATCGAGTACTACTCTCTGCAAAACTGATTCCTACAATAATCATTCACATTCAAATTGTGATTTAAATTTACAGGGACTGATAAAATTATTACCTTTTCCTGCAGAAGGATTCAAGAATCACTCCAACAGCTTGATCAGAAACGTGCTCAATAGGAGACTTTTTGGCTTTGTTTTTCTTGTCTAAACTTGCTCCCCGATCCACCAGGTAACACGCGAGAGCTAGGCCAAGTGCTTGAGGTCTCCCTTGGTCCCGCAAATCGCACCATATCTGAAAATACAAGAGAAATATTAAAATAACAAAACAAAGAAAAATATACGAGAAAAAAATAGGATAAAATTTTCTTACTTCAACCACCTGTCTATTCCTACTGTTGTATACCCTCTCCCCGCACTATCCTGCGGTAATGTTGTCCCTTGGGATTCTTTGTAGGGACCAGCAACTGCGTAGCCCTATTCTTATTTCATAACCTTCAGCTACTGCATCGTTTGCTTTTTTTTTTTTTTTTTTTATCATAACAGCGTAGCAATCTTCCAACCATTTTCATACTAGATTTGACACCAACTAGGATGCTAGGATTTTACAATTCTGTGTCTATTTACAATTTACCAATTCCCTGGGAAAGCGCAGAAGCCTTCACCCAGCAATTATATAATCCTTCGGTTTTCCCATCACTGTTCAAATAATTTCACAGAATTCAGAATTGTAAAATAATCAAAGATTTGTACATATACACTTTTAACACACACACATTTTAATATTCGTTATTTTATTTGAATTTGTTTGTCGTTTCAACCTGCACCGTTCTTCTGGTTTTAGTTACATATCGTTGTATGTTTTGTTGGTTCCGCATCACTTTTCTGTTGGTATTGTGTTGGATTTTATGATTTAGTTGTTTGTTTTTTCGCTAAGGACGGTTTGCCGGAAGTGCAACAGAAATATCCGAATTTATGTTTATCCCTCGCACATCATCCTAGAGGGATAATTAGCTAATCAAGAAATAAACCCAAAAATCACGGTTTTCTATTTCTTTCATGTCTTTTTAGACAGCAGCATCTGCTGTCAGTGACTCAGTGTTACAACAGGTACCTTCACAAATACATGCCCATTACAGAACTCACAAGCTCACCCGTTACACAAAAAAGATATCACTTCACAAGACGAAATAAAGCACCACAAAGTTTTAATAACGGGTAGGTAATACATAAAAAAAAGGTGCTGCAAGGTGATTCTTGGTCTATTTTATGATTATAATGAGAACAGTCTCCCCAGGCTGCAGTTACCAACACTAGTGGACTGAATTCAGCTTGAAGCTGAAGATTTTGAAGAATATCTAACTTCTGAACACCATCTTACTATTTTCCCAGACTTCGAGAGTGCGGACCACATCCGACCAAACACCAGGAAAAGACTACTACTTACAACTACTCTTGATACTGATATGACCTGTTCACCCATCCCCCTCCACAGACTCAACCAAAACCTTCGTTTATCCGCTATTTTATTCCGAATTCTGCTTATTCACAAATATCCAAATATCCAGTGTTAATTATTATGTTGAAATATCACTGCTATGGCTGTCACAAGCTTCCTTCATAAAGTTCTATTAGCATGGTAAGGAGGTACTGTGGAGTCAGGAACAGCCTTTGTCTTCCCTAGGAGCGTCATTTGTGGGGGGGGGGGACCCACCCCCCAAAGTTGTCGGTATAAAATCACCAAGTTGGCGCGGAGCGCCGCGATTTAAGTTCGCAACAGTCGTTTTTCGTAATAATAGTCGATTTCTTTGAAAATCATCAACTTTTTGTCAAAACAGTATTTTTTTTTCATCAAAACAGCCGGTTTTTGCAGTCCGTAAAATTGACCAGCCAGTCGGAATATATCTTGACCCCACACTAAACAAATTGGCTAGTAACGCCTCCGGTCTTCCCTGCGTTTGCAAAAGGCATTAACCCTCGCACTCACTGCCGTGGCTCAATGTTCATATGTCAAGGTCGGATAGACAAGTCAGTATAATCCATTCCAATTTGTTTTTAGTAGCGGTCAAGCAAGCGGTATAGCCACAAGCCAACTGCCCCAAAGTTCGCCAGCGTAACTGCCCTCAACTCTCCAGACCACCCCCTCCATATACAAACAGAACAAGACCGAAGGTTCGACGGGATCCCAATTTTCAGTTCAGATCTATTCAGATATTCGTTTTGCGCTGTCAAATATTCAGATATGGATTCAGCATATGGTTTACCATATAGCCTACGTCGTATCTCCTTTCTTCCTTACTTCTGCCCAACTTCCGGTTTCGGCCGGATTCCGGACAAAACTACTTGTCTGACAAAAAACCAAAGCTCAAAAACTAATTCAGCATGTCTCCTTACCCCTACATCCAACCTCTAATAAACTTCAGATTAAACTTTTACTTTTAGCAAATTTTCCGGTTTCAGCCGGATTCCGAGCGATCTATAAGTCCGGTCAGAAAATGATTGTCATATACGAATTCAGCGTGTCTTCTTACCCGCAAATCGAACATCTTATCAAATTTAAATAAAACTTTTACTTCTAACAAATTCTCCGGTCTTGGCCGGATTCCGGCCGAACTAATTGTCCGGCGAGAAAATAATTTTCATAATCGGACTCAGCGCATCTCCTTGCCCCTAAATCAAACCTCTAATCGACTTCATATTATACTTTTACTTTTCACAAACTTTCCGATTTTGACGGATTCTGGATGAACTATTTGTCCGGCGAGAAAATAAATTTCATATTCGAATTCAGCATGTCTCCTTACCGCTAAATCGAACTTTTATTTCTAACAAATTCTCCGGTTTTGGCCGGATTCCGGCCGAACTAGTTGTCCGGCGAGAAAATAATTTTCATAATCGGACTCAGCACATCTCCTTGCCCCTAAATCGAACCTCTAATCGACTTCATATTAAACTTTTACTTTTCACAAATTTTCCGGTTTTGCCGGATTCTGGGTGAACTATTTGTCCGGCGAGAAAATAAATTTCATATTCGAATTCGACTATCTAAATAGCTTTAAAAAATATTTTGTTTGCCCCATAATTTGAAACCACTCCCCCACCCTCAAATATGGGGCTATAGAGCCCTCTTAGAACTTGACTTGTACTTTGACCTAAAGGATCCTCCCACCAAGTTTCATCAAAATATCTCAATCCCCTCGAGAGTTATCGTGAGGACAGACCGACAGACAGACGGACAACTTTTGCGATGTCACAGGACTCACAGGTACCCCTCCACTTACGTTTTGGGATCCCAAAAACTGAAAGAGTTACCCTGTAAACGGCTGGACTCTCCTCCTGCTCAACGTCTCCGTTGTGGGATACATGTTTCCTCAAAGCGTAATGTAGTGATGTGTTGCCTTCTTCGTCTTCTTGATTAACGTTGGCTCCGTGTGAGATCAGCAGTTCACAGATGGAGGGATGTAACTGCAGAAGAAACATAAACATAATCAATATATCATTATATCATTCTGGGTGATAGCTGGGTGAATATTTCATATGAAGACGCTCTCATAAAAACTGGACGTTCCTAAATCAACTGACCGCAGAAATACTCTTTCAAAAAATTTTGGAGCCAAGATAATTTGTTGTCCCCAGGTGGCCCATTTATTCCCCCGTACCCTCCCGTCTCACGTGCGTCGGTCCGAGAGGAACACTGGCAATCAGTTTTCTCCATATCCTGATCTTTTGATCTTTCGTCCTGACCTTTCGTCTATCGCTGTGGTTTCCATGGATTCTCTTTCTTGGATTCTTTCTAAATCAGTTAGCTTTCCATCTAATAAACTGTGCTCTTTTCGTTTACAACTGCCATTCCAAGCTCTTTTCTGCTTTCATTGACAATAGCTTCGTATCAAATTACTGATCAGACAAAATTTCGGATCTTTCTGGGCTGCTGAAGTAAAAAACGAGGTTTTAATCAACCAATCAAATTTACTTCCAAATAGCTTAAAGCTAGAAGATGCGGATAAAATATTTACGAAATACACAAAAATGACAACAAATAACATATGATCTGAAATAAATGTTGGAATGAAACTGTGTGAGAATTGGGTTGAATATTTGGCAGGATACGGCAAAAAGAGATTGCTAGTGTTCCTCCTGGACCAACGCAGGGACGACGGGAGAAGGAGCGGGGGGGGGGGGGGGGCAACACACTGTCTTTGATCCAATTTTTCTTTAAAGGGTATTTCCGCGGTCAATTAATTTAGGAACACTCAGTTTAATGAGAGCCTTTTCACATGAAATGTTATGATCACCCAGAATGATTCTCGCTGGTCTCTTTTGGACATTTTTCAGGAGATCAAAATTTGTTTCTAGTACTTGAAATGTCTAGATTAGCCACATCCACGTCACCAGTTGCAGAAACAGATTGGATACGACCGTAGGACTGCATGGGGAAGCACCCACGCCTGCAATCTCAAATAAGAAGGAGATCCGACATGAGAAAACAATAGCGAAACTATTCGGCAGAAGATCTGGAGCGCCTTGTAAAAAAGAAACAGACTGGGAATCCTGATTACTTACTTGCGATACTGCAAGATGAAGCGACGTCTGGCCCTTCAAGTTCGGGAGGTTGGGATCTGCCATCCCTTGAACCAGCAGAAGCTCAGCCACTGATTTGTGATTGTTGATTGAAGACAAATGGAGGGCGCTGAAGCCATCGTCTTTGGGAATTTCGACAAGCTGCCTGGACTTTGATATTATTTTCTCCGCAGCACTAAAAATTAAAGAAAAATCAACCGATGTAGGATAAGTAGATGGACTCTGCAGCCACGGAGGTTGAAAGACTGTCTTTCCAAACAATCTTACGCATTGCTGGAATACCCTTCTATCCCAAATAGCGATTCGGGATTTAGTCAGTGCCTAAATCTCAGTGGACTATGCGAATTTGAAAAATATTGTTCCAAGACGCTGTAAAGAATTCTCGCAAATGTTATTTGCGATACTTTGTTCACGAACAGCATGATTGCACACTGCCGAATGTTTGGCAAGCTGAACCCATGGATCTGCAGCACCTCCCAGTGAAAGAACAGATCGGCATGAGTCTTAGAATAGTTTGCATAAAATTTTTAATTTAATCTATAGGTAAAGGCCTGAAAGAAAAGGTGGTCCAGTAAATCTATGTCAACATTAAAGGACAACACTCTATACGACTAAGTCCAAAACACGTCAGTGGTCCTCAGGAAGAAGGATGAAAACGTCGCCCTGACGATTTAAACTCAACAACTCAAATCCTGTGTCAACCAATCATCGCGATCGTTGGGGACAGCTGTGGTGCCGCTTCTGGGTCTTCCGGTAGGTAAACGGCGATTTTGCATCGGCAAGGAGAGTTAGTCATCAATAGTATTTGTATGCCCAAAGGGTTTATTTTGAGCACTATTTTAGATGAGTCAGACCAAATGGCATACCGACTACTGTGCAATGATGAATTGACTGACTATATTTTTACATTTTAGTGTTACGCAAAGGTCAAATTCGGCGCATGCGCTACAAAAGTTACTTTTCATGAATAAACTTTCTCTCTCGAAAGACCCATCGTACCTATAGCGACCTATTTCCGTAACTGCACCCATTAATTCTTATACCCGGAGACCCAAATTTACATTATAATCCCGCTAACAATATCTCACTGATCATCGCACTTGCCTGCACGTTTCATTATTTTCCATACGTAATATGCTCCCACCGCATGCTATGGAGGCGTAAAACCGGTTATCTGAATTTTGCCGTGTTTTTGCTAGAAGTTTATGGCGAGAAAAAAGCAATCGCTCTAACTAGAAAATGAGCCTGTGGAAAAATAAATTCATTTTCCAGAATGAGCGGCATGCCTGAAGAGCCCTTGCCAAGAAGGGCCGAAATACAGCTCTAATTAAAGTCAGCTGACGTATCCATTTTGCACGTAAAATATGATTCGCAGTCAGATTGAGATATGTGATTTGACTGATTTAAGTGACATGCATCAATCGCTACAGGGATCCGTTGTCAACTTCAAGACCGTTAGCAATTATACCGGCAAATTCATGTCAAATAATAACAAGACCAAAGGTTTCGTATATATAGATATCTGATCCAGACAACTGGGTCTTGTCTTAGCCAGATCCAGTCAGCAGCCAGATCCAAACAAAAACATAATATAAATATCGTGTGAATAAATAGATGAAGTAGGCCACATTTATGGGGACCATAGACCTACAACTTCTTTTCAAACCGGGTTACCCCTTTGTGGGACTTCCTTAGCGAGGTAATAGTTGCGTTTTAGATTGCCGTTCCTGATTTCAGTTCTTCTTATTTCTCGTTTTCGATCACCTTCCGAGTTCGCAGATTGCTTAATTGTCGTTCTTGCTAAAACAGAGACCGTGTAAGGTGTCGGTTCTACAACACCTGCGAGTGAAACGGCGAACTGGGACCTGACTGGAACTCAGACGCAGTTCCCGGTCCGAGTTCGCCTGTCATGACCAAATTAACCCCAAAAAACTGAAAAGTCTTAGAAAGCGTGTTTGGAAATGGGTGATTACAACTTGTACGTTTTGACTAAAAGAATGGCCTTTTCACTGTCAACTGTAACTACCCTTTACTGATTTTATGAATGATTTTCCGGGATGCTTATTTTCCGTTTTTATTCACATGCGTCTTGAAACGGCAAAGACGGCAGACGTCAGGCGAAGTCAGTGTTTTTTTGATGATTTTATGAATGATTTGCCGGGATGCTTATTTTCCGTTTTTATTCACATGCGTCTTGAAACGGCAAAGACGGCAGGCGTCAGGCGAACTGAGTGTAAAAACGGAAATTAAGCTGCAACCGCGAAATCATAGGGGAACTTACAGAGGCGACCAATCATCATGGAAGAACATTTATGCTTAGAACAGCCAAAGATGTGGGTTCACAGAACAGCCTAGTTTTAAAGTATTCAATTACTCTAAAATACTGCACAACAAAATGTAAACTACAGTGCGATGGGTGTTTTAAGTATCACTAAAACCGTATCTACAATTAGGTGCCATTTGGTGCCGACCTTCCGCATATGTGTAATGGCTACTTACTACGTGTTTCCCTTCAGCGCGGCGTGGTGGAGGATGTTGAAACCCCTTGAATTTTTCACAAACAAGTCTACCCCGGGGCATGAGATCAACAAGTCGACGATTTCGTTGTTCTTCCGACAAATGGCATCATGTAACGGTGTGTCGCCAAATGAATCCTGAAAGATGAAATACCTTTGAACATCCAAGAACTTGATATATTTCGCTTGCTTGTACATAAAAAAGTAAGTTTATTTCAAGAGAGCGCCTGTTCGGCAACGAGTGAATTTTACGGAATTTAAGCTTACGAGAATTCCGTGAACGAAAAAGAGAACAAATGCAAATACGAACATAAACATACACAACAAGAGCTGTACGCTCATCGGCACTTGCAAGCATATGTAGTAGGTAAGTGCATCAGCTAAGATTTGCGCTTTCTACGGGCCTCTTCGGATTCATCAAAATGTACTACTTCTCAGTAAAAAAAATTGCCATGCACTTTGTGGTTACAAAGCGCACTTTAAAGGGCTTGGAATCCATTTTGCCAGCAAAAGTACTGGTACACAAATGATCATCGGCCCTTGGATCATACAAGTATATCGTAAGCTCGAATTTTTTTTTTTTTTTTTGCATTTTGCGGCTAAGATGCGCCCTTTAAGGCGGTTAGAACTGAATTTGGAAGCAAAATACTTGGGACACCGATGACCATGGACCCTTGGGGATCTTTAAAATGTCTAGTTTTCTTAAACGTATAGATTCTTAAAATTATTGTTTCTATTACTTTCCGATGACAGCGCTCTAAGTATGTTGGGAAGTCATTTGAAAGCGAAACCCTCGAGACCAAAATTGTCACGGGCCT
Organism: Branchinecta lynchi; assembly: GCA_023053575.1. NCBI lineage: Eukaryota > Metazoa > Arthropoda > Branchiopoda > Anostraca > Branchinectidae > Branchinecta > Branchinecta lynchi. Next base: position 5,190,378 of record JAKZAP010000006.1, on the reverse strand, counting down.
CGTCACGATTCACGTGATCATGAAAATGGATCTTTTGGTCAAAAGTATTTTTCACTTTGCAGTTAAGATACGCACTCAAAGGGGGCTAAAAAACTCATTTGTAAGCATATACTTGAGGTACAAATGATCATGGGCCCTTGGGGATTATGAAAGTGTTTGTTAGATCAGAAACACGAGCTCTTGTCAGTTGTCAAGTTTCCTTCCGACCCGACCAACGCTACCAAACCAACAACGTTATAACCTACGTTACCGGCCAAAAGTTATGCATGAAATCCAGACCAGACTCCAATTCCCTCCACTCCCCCTAACATGCCCGGATCCGGGAAATGACTGCTTCCAAGTCAATTTGATCGGGTCCCAATACACCAGCCAAATTTCATCGTCCAAGGGCATCTGTAAGTGCTTTAACTCGCGATCACCGGAATTCCGGAAACCCCTTCCACATCCCCCCCCCCCCACAGAGCGCCGATCCGGTCCGTTTCTGTCAAAACTGGGTTACAACTTGCCCTTATTCTTCTCACCAAGCTTCATCCCGTCCCTCCACTCTAAGCCTGTATCGAGGTTTATGTTCCCCTTCCAATCCTTCCCCCCAGAGTTATCGGATCCGGCCCGGACACGAAATGGGACATCCGCGACCCGAGTTCTTACCGACTGTTAAAATTCATTTCTATCCGATGCCCCGTTCGAAAGTTATGCTTGCCTAGCCCTCCTGATCCCAGATTTCACCTTCCTCCTCCCCCCCCCCCCCATGGTCGGATCGGTCAATCTCAAGTCAAGCTGATCGGGTCCCTGATACGCCTGCCAAGTTTTATCGTTCTAGCACATCTCGAAGTACCTTAACCCGGGATAACCGGAAACCCGGGACTACCCCCCCCCCCCACCCACCCACACAAGCAGTTTGCGGATTCCCCCTCCCTCCAAGATGGTCGAATCGGGGAAGTCACTATTTCCAAGTCAGTTTGGTCGGGTCCCTATATGCCTGCCAAGTATCATCGTAGCCTACTAGCACATCTGGAAGTACCCTAACTCGCGATCACCGGACCGACCGACAGACAGACAAACCGACCGACGGAAAAGTGATCGGTATATTACACTTGGCCGGAAGGCAAGTGCCATAAAAATCATTGTAAACCATCAGAAACTGTTTGCTGTACAACACTCGCAAAAAATTAAACCTGCCGAATTGTGTACAAGAACGGGAAGCCAAGACAAAGACCTTGTAATTTATGGCAAATAATATTTGCTGGTGTTAGGGCTTTGGAAGGAAAGGATCACGCCAGTTGACTGGTTATGGCTTCTCCAATAGCCATCTTTTATTTTTGTTTCTATATCCTTTGACAGTCTAAAGTTCAATTTGAGTTTGCATGAATCAGTCTTAAAGGACAAGTCGTACTTAGGGTGATAACTCATTCTACTTCAGCAGTCATTCCATCACTTCTCATTCCAGACTCTTCACTTCATAAAATTCCTATACCTTGCTAAGCAATACACTGATTGTCACACTTGCCACGTTTGTTCTCTTTACGTGACAGATCAGGAGCCGGATCATTATTTCCAAGGAGCTTATTCGTCCGAAGACCGGTTATGCAAATTTTGCCAAGATTGTCAAGCAAGGAAAAGGACATCAAAAGAGGCTAAAACATCCGAAGCCGCTAGTATTTTTCTAAAAGCGTGGCTCAGTTCTAAAAAGGTCACTCAGAACATGATTTGCCTTCATGTATATTGACGTATTCAACACGCCATTTGGCCCCAAGCCACGATATGTGTTGATATTTGAAATAAACTGAAACTGAAAACTGAAACATCTGAGCGGTAATACTATGTAGTGCAAGTTGTGCTTAAAATGAATAAAATGAGGTTGCGTTCTGGAACTTAACGATTGTTAACAAATTGTTAACAGTTGTTAACTTTTTGCGTTCCACGTTTCTGGTTTCAAAACTTAAGCTCTGCCCACCTACAATTTCTGTTCCAGAGCTTAACGATTCTTAACTATTATTTAACGATGGTCCGTGAGCATCGTTACAAAACAGTTAACAAGAACTGGGAAAAGTTAACGATCGTTAAAGCAGCAGTTAGCTCCGCCCCAAAGTAAAGTTAACGATTGTTAACAACTGTTAAGTTTGCGGAACGCAACCTGAATCATACATGGCGCTATTCGAATGTATATCCATCCATTCATGTTAGGGTTTTGAGGGTGGGGAAGGAGGCACGTGAGTTGAGCCATAGGCTGAGTAGGATACGACATTCCCTCTCCTCAAATTGTTGATTGGTGAGAGAGTGGAGAATAAGGTCAGGCCCACCGGTCTTAACACCAGTATTGTCACGCTCATCAAAAGGTCCCAAGAACCCTTCTCAAGACCAAGCCTAACCTCCACCCTCAAAATCCCATCATGAATGGATGGATATACTTAAAATGAATGGATGGATATACATTCAAATAGCGCCAAGGCTGAATCTACATGGGGCCACCAAACCAGTTCAACATGCTATGCCAGCATGGGCTAAAGGATTGTGTGTGGTTGAACATACCTGCAAATTTAAGCTGCAACTGAACTTTATCAACATTTTCACGCAAGCCACGTGTTGCTTGTTCACTGCGATGTGAAGTGGCGTACATTTCCCCTTATTGACTGCATCTATATTGGCCCCCTTCATGAGCAGGAGCTCCATTACCGCAGGCTTGTCCCTGAAAAGTGAACAAAGATCATTAAACTTACTTTCTATGAGCGTGTTCCACCGCTCTAAGAATAGTATCCATTAGTGGCTATTTCCGTTCCAACCTCACGAAAAGTTACTACTCTGACTGTTCCAACCTTCTTGAAATAGTAACTGATTGCTTACCATGCTCGGGAGCGTAGTAAGAGTGGTAACTACGGATCTCTGTAACGTGATGGGCTAGATTACCCCGTTGAGTGATATTTTGACAAAAATAGAAATGCGTTCCAGCCTTGACGCCAAGAAGCCAAAATCCGGACGTCATGCGTAGGAACTAAGGTAAGTAGGATGGAACACGCTCTGCATCTTCGGACTCTCTGATCAGACCCTCTGTGAATAAGTAGGATTTCGACCATGTCATATACACCTGGGTTGCGTTCCACAAACTTAAGAATTGTTAACAATCGTCAACTCTACTTCGGGGCGGAGCTAACTGCAGCTTTAACGACCGTTCACTATTCCCAGTTCTACAACTGTTAACTATTTTGTAATGATGCTCACCGACCATCGTTACAAAATAGTTAACAATCGTTAAGCTCTGTAACGGAAATTGTAGGTTAGTCTGGGGTCCACTGAACCGAAAGTCTTCTCCTTCTAAAAGTGGAGGGTCTTACTGGGGCAACACCTCTAGAGATCACAGGACCTCGCGTACGTTCTGTTACTCACGAAAGTTACCGGGATACAGCCTTTTGGTATATCGGACATGCTTTTCTAACCTCTTACACTCTAACTATTCTGCGGTTGCGGTTTGTGCGATTACATCCGCGGTCCAACTTTCGACCAATCAAAAGCAAGCAGATGTAAACAAACATTCGAACATTTCAGAAGCAGCGTTGCCGCCTGTCACAGAAATCTGCGGTTAATGACGGTTTTCACTTCTTCGACAGAACAAGCCAAAATTCTACGACCGGTTCCTTGCAAGTAAATATAAAAAGTAAGCAAAAAATCTTTTGCGGCCAAAAGTCACATGTTCCAGACAAGAAAAAGTGGCAATAGTGTTTACAAACCAAGAATTCCAAGATATTTCACCTGAGAATTGGAGGATATTAAGAAGAATAAACAGGTAAAAATCATTCAAGCAGAGCTGCAATGTGGTTGTTCTTGAGTGTAGGTTAAGGCCTTTTAGGTAGTAGAAATCTCGACTTGCTTATAGGCCCAGATTAAACAGCAAATAAGTTGGACTGTCGAGAGTTTAAGATTATTCGTGGTATGTATTGTTTTTTTTGTGAATGTTACAGAACTGTTAGTCAGTCCATTATAAAAGCCTCAATATTGGAGGCCGGAGGCTATGCTAAGTTACTGTCACTGTCAGAGGCGTTACTAGCTGAAATGTTTGTCGGGCAGGGGGGGGGCAAGGTATTTACTGACTATTGTTGCAGAAAGAAGAACTGTTTTCAAGAACAAAAATGACAGCTTTGAAAAATAATTGACTGATTTAAGAAAATGACTGTTTTGACAAAACATCAACTGATTTTCAGGAAAAATAACTGTTTTCATGAAAAAAAAACTGTTTTGATGGAAAACTGCAGTGCTTCATGCCAACTCAGTTATTTTTTAAAGACTGGCCGGACACATTTGGAGGATATTTGATCGTGACAAATGGATACGTCAGCTGAATTTTATTGGAGCTATATTTCAGCCCTTCTTGGCAAGGGTCCTGTTCAGGCTCAAAACCGCTCAAGTGGGAAAATGAACTTGCGGGAAGGGTTCCTTTTTCCAACTTGAGCGGTTTTGAGCCTGAAGAGGCCCTTGCCAAGAACGGCCGAAGTATAGCTCCAAGAAAATTCAGCTGACGTATCCATTTTGCACCATCAAATATGATTCGCAGTCAGCTTGGGCTGAAGGAATATTTACATTTGGAAGGGTCGCCCTCCCCCCCACAGTTGTGACGCCCCTGTTTACTGTACATACTGTACGGATGTCTGACGCTTGTCGGCCATGCCACATGGCTATTTCCATTTTTTTTTATGATAACTTAACTAATTTGAACAGCTAAAAAGGCTGAGAAGCTCAGTAGCAAAGTCGGGTTACAGTAAATCAGTAGCTTAGTGAATAACCTAGATGCTGTGAGTCTCCGACTAGTCAGCAGAAATATTTTCATATCCTGTGGTTTGATCATTAGTAGGGTACAGGGAAAAATACAGAACCCTGAAGCTGCTACGCACAACTATGGTAGTCAGAATAAAGTTTACTTGCAAAATCTCCATTCTTATAAAAGGCTAACCATGTTGAGTCCCTAATATGTGTTTGTATTGTTTATTTTCTTTTTCTTATGAGATATTTTATGGTCTTTGTTTGCCACTAGTTAGCTAAGCTAATAATCAACAAATTTTATTGTATTATATTTGTTTTAACAACTGTAAATTCCTCTGTAATTGCAAGGTTTGTTAATACTATAATATCTAAGTACCTGTAACATATTTTATTCTTTACAGGAAATTGAATGGATCAACTGACCAAGAAGCAGGTCCGGATTGCGAATAGCCTAAAGAAAGAGGAGAAATCTGACTTCTTATTTTGTGCCAAACACGGATATTCTTCCTTTATCAGAGGCTTGAGTCCTGGACAAGCTCAGTGATACATTGAAGACAGTAAGAGACAGGCACTATAAGCCTCTGATGACTACAATGGCAGGTGCTGCTATTGCCAGCACCTAAATCTTTGGTGGCATGCAGTGAGAAGGCCAAATATCATGAAAAGTTTATCAAGGGGTTTCTCAATCTTTAATCAGTGGAAGAAGAGATTGTAGATGGTTACGGTTTGCCAAAAATGGATGCTGTTTGCCAACAGCCCATAAAAGAGAAAACTGATCGACTTTTCTATGTGTATTTGTGCCAAACAACTGACATCGCTCCTTGGTCACAGGCTAAAGTGTTAGACAAGCTAAGTGATTTGCTGCAAAAAAGCTCATGACTGCAATGTCAAAACCTGATTTTTGTGATTGTGTGTTGCATGAAACTTGCAGGAAAAAGCTTTTTTCCACTTCTGAGTCCTCAGTCTTGTTAGCTGATGGGACTTCTGACACTGTGCAACTTGGACATCAACACCGACTCCTAGTCCCATGGTCCTACAGTTAAGGTATCAAAGTGTTGACTTTTCATATTCTGACACTTTCCTCTTTTACCTGAAAAAATAATGTAAAGAGAGGCCAGAGTCTCAACTTCGCAGAGTTTCTGAAGCGTCAAGGAGCGTTAACATAGTAATTGAACATGCTTATGCACTAACTGAGCGTGATATTCTTCTTGCTTCTGGATGTAGGGGTCGTGATCTTGTTGCAGAGAAGGCCAGGTATCTCGATAAATGCTTGAGGAACTTGTGATGGAATTTGAACCAAAGTATAAATGATGGTAGTGTGTACAAGACATCACAAATCAGAGAAAACTTGTCTGTCCTTTTAAAGCAGAGTGACAGCCATACTATGAAACGGCTGAAGAATTGCCTAAAAATGATCTCCGTATACATCTTTTGCCACGCAAAAGGAGCCCATGTGGCTGTCAACCACTGACGGATCATTTTTTTTTTGCACTGGCTGCGTGCATTTTTGCAATTTTCCGTGTAGACGCAAGCTCACGACCCAATACCTGTCTCTTTGAACCCACTGGACTATGGATGGGCCGATGAGATACGTGGGGGAGCAAAAGCAGTGGCAACTGATGGGCCATATTTTTCCAGACAGTGTGGTCGGTGTTTTTTGTGCCTGCAAGAAATCTTGCAGCAAAAATGCTCATGTGCTGTAACCAAGAGATCTCGTGATTTACTATGCGCATCCGGGGGGAAATATGTCAATGTCATTGTAATAGACGAGGAAGAAGGGGATTTCGAAGCCTAACTCATTTGTGATTAAATATGAAAGTTGACAGGACCAACTTTTGCAAATACGGTTTTAATAAATGTACTCTTTCACCTTAAATAAACATACCTAAATAAACTTTTCCATTGTTTCTGAAGGATAGTTATTAGTCAGAGTTGGAATCACCGTAGCTGGTTAGCTGATAATAGTTTTCGTTCCGCTTTAGAAAAATGAAATGGAACGCCAAGACATCCGAATTTGAGTGTTGGTGCGTAACATCTTTAGCACATGTCTGATCTCAGTATCCCGCCCAGATTCGAAATCAGCGTGGTCGATTTACCTAGAATCCATCGTCGGATCAGCTGCCCCCGACGGGAAAGCTACTTTTCACATTTTGATACTTGGGCCCCAGACTAGGTGGGCGGAGCTTAAATTTCGAAATCAGAAAAGCGGAGCGCAATAAGTTAACAACTGTCAACAATTTGTTAACGATCGCCAAGTTCCGGAACGCAACCCTGAATGCTGAAGGTTAAGGCAAAAATTTAAACGAAAACGTAATATAAGTTTCGTGTAAATAAATAGATGAAGTAGTTTTTAAATGTAATTCTTGTGTTCAGTGAGAGGTCCCCTACAAGTTAAGCGTCAAGAGTGATTTGTTCCCTCCTGGGACCTTCAGTTCAGAGCCTAAAAATTCTGGAGTGTATGTATGCATGGAAATATAAATATAAATATAAATAATAATAAATATAAAAACTCTCTATTCTCTGGGTACGCCTACGTGACTTGTACTTGCCAAACAACTCTTGATAATGTCTTTTATTTCGCCATGGATGTACCATTACTACAGAATACTACACGTGAAAGTAAAACACGAAGAAAGATTATTTAGCAGCCTAGTTTCTAATATTTTAACATAAGTTTCTCATTTATGGGGACCATAGGCCTATAACTTCTTTTCAAACCGGGTTACCCCTTTGCGGAACTTCCTTAGCGAGGTAATAGTTGCGGTTTTGATTGCCATTCCTGATCTCAGTTCTTCTTATTTCTCGTTTTCCATCACCTTCCGAGTTCGCAGTTTCCTTAATTGTCGTTTTCGCTGAAACGGAGACCGTGTAACTGTGCGTTCACACAGAGGAGTCGGGTGCGGAACTACATTTTCGCTGTAGTTTTGTAGCAGCTACAAAATCGCAACAGGGTTCCCACACGACGACTGGGTTCAGCTACAAAAGGTGGCAAATAATTCAAAATAACAAAATGCGGGTTTTACTCAGTAGTCTGGGACCGAAGACAGCACGATAATAAAAATATGAAAACTAAATTCTCAATCTCGGGTAACGGTTCTGACGATGGATTGCGGGTCTATCCACCACTCTAGCTGAGTCAAGGGTGGATAGTTGAATCAAGCGAGGGCCAAAGAAGTCATGAAGTTGACCATCTACAAATGTCATCTTGAACTCTTGAGCCGTGTTAGATTCACCAACTGTCATCCACCTACGTTATCCTAAAATTGTCAATAGTCGTTTTCTTCACGGAAAATGATGCCATTCTCAACGGAAATTTAATTTTTCGTCGAACAAATCGAACGACAACAGACGAACGATTTCCATCATCGCTAGAACTTCGACGGACATCATAAAACGAAAAAGTAGTAACTACGACTACAGCTTTAAATAAAACAACAACAGCGCTACACCGTAGTTGAATAAAACGACATCTACGGCTGGTCGTTGACAATAATAGATAACTGTTGATGAATCGAACGTGGCTTTGGAATTCCTGTTTGTATTGTTAGCCTACTACGACCAGCTAACCTACTACGCTGATTCCGATTCTGACTTGCAAATATCCTTCTAAACACAAAGGGAAAAGCCCGTGATTCTTGAAAAAAAACGTACATAATTTTTTGTTTCCGAATATATTTTTTGCAATTTTGTGGACACGACTATAGGTATGATTGCACAGGATTTGAACTTATGCAGAGAAATCAGCCTAGTAGTAGAAATAGAAAAAAGTACACTCCTTCGGGGTTTCGAAAAATAAGCAAAGGGTCAGGTTTACTCATAAACTTGGAACAAAAACAGTATAATAACTTGAATGCTTAATTCCACGACTCTCCCTTGCAGTAGTCGAACATATGACTGTCTTCTATTCGATGTTACACAAGCTGTATTCCAATACCCATCTTAGTACATCAGTAGGTTCACTAAAGAGGCCTAAGCTTGAACCCACACTGAAAGCTGTAAAAGGCAAGCAACACTGAAAAATCAAAAGCTGCGTCAGCTAATTGCAGCCACTTCAGCTCCCATTTAGTATACTCATTAGTATACTTACACATTTGTCACTAGCTGTTCCTGTTGCCTTTTACTAGACAATGCGGTTGAAACTCTATTAACCGTTGTGATCTGAATCCAGTAAATGCTGTTGATCAGATACACTTAATTGAAACAGACCATCAGTACCAAAGTTGTCTGTACCTTTAGGGTCCGAGTTCATTATCTTATCTGTCTGCTCAGTAATTTCACTCTCGAAACCTAAAGCATGGCCCTATATCATCAGTGACAACTCAAGAAATAATTTCCAAACTGCCGACAAATTTCATCAATACTTGCTGTAAACTGGAAGCAAGTGGCCATCAACTGACTCTTCGCCAAATTTTAGATTGCTACGGTACCACATTCTGCTTAAACAGAACAAAAAACTTCTCATTTATTCGAAGTTTGGTACACTCTACCACAATTTCAATCTGGTACAGTTTCAATGTTCCTCAAATGGATTGTTCTTACATCTTTAATCTCTTCTTCGAGTTGTTTCAGCTTGAGAAGCTTCTTGATAAACAAATCATGATGTTTGGCCTCCTCACGCCAAAGGAAATCCTGCTGTTGTCGTTGTAATCATTAAATAGGCTAGTTCCCTTTAGTGCCAATCACTTCTTTTCTAAGAAGCATCACTGAGCTTGTCCAGGACTGTAGCCTCAAGAATATCTAATGTTTGGAGCAAACTGCAAAATGTTCAGTAAGACTTCTCGTTTCTGACTGTCTGCAAACCAGAGCTGCTCCTTGGCTAGTTGATCCGTCGAACATCCTGTAATGAAAATAATATTTAAATCAGTAGCAACCACAGTTGATATTATCAAAAAACTTTGCAAGCACAGAGGAATTTTACTTTTAATAAAATTTAAATTAATTTTAATAGATGTTTAATGTATATTTACTTTAACTGGTATAATCAGTGGCAAACAAATGCAGTGGAAACTTTCAACAAAAACACAATAATGAACACCAAAGGGGACGCAACCAGGTTAGCCTATGAGAATGAATTGCCTTGCCGGCAAACACATCGCTGCTGAGCTATGTGGCATAGCCTACAAACGCCTGACGTGTCTGTATACAATCTTCAGTAATTTAGCGTATAAAAAATAAGGCTTTATCAATAAACTGATTAACAGTTAGACTAAAACAAACACAAATAGCAGCAAGAATAATGTTACCACAACCAAAGGTCTCTGTTTATTATTTAGGCCTAAATTCAGCCTATAGTCAACGTTGTTTGGTTTTCTTCTGCAAGAGGGGTACTCGATGAAAAATTTATCTCAGAATAGTACTATGAAGTAATACGAAAAACTAGCATGCAGTAATAACGATGCTACTACATGCTTCTACTTCAAGGCTACCGTGTTACTGCATACTACTATATGCTACTATTAGCAAGACTGGATGCTACTATGTCAAGACAGGATGCTACTAGATACTACTACATAAGATTGGACCAGTCTGAGGCACATTAAATGATAGTATTCTTTGCCTATTACATAGTATTACATGCAAGTTTTTCTTACTACTACCATAACTACGCAGGCTACAAATTTGTCATTGGGTATCCAACCTCGAATTTATATGACCTCGAACTTGGCCTGAAAACCTTACAAGGAAACTTCTCTACAGTCTAAAACAGGTCCTGGGTCAGTCAGGGTTTCCTTCTTGGCAGTTAGGACTTGACTGAAATTTCCTTCCATCCTTTTTAGGCCAGGTTCGAGGTTGTGTAAAGTCGAGGCTGGACACCCCTCCTACAATTAGTTTTTCTAATTAAAAAAAAGTAAATAGTGTAATGTTGACCTAGAATCTAGTTGATCTGTTGACCCTTTGCTTTAAGTTAGGGTAAACAATTCAGCCAGGAAATTTGCACAGAAATCGTGAATTAAAAAAAAAAATCCTTATGCTATAAGTTTCACAGCTGGCTAGCTGCAGAGCTGGAAAATAAAAAAGGAAAAGGTGAACAGAGGACACCAGGTAGCTTCTGTAGGACCAGTCTCGGGCACAGAATAGATTTTATCACAGCAGCTCACACACGACATGGCTCATACCTACAGTCTACAGTACTACACATATCCCTGTTGTAACCATACCCCAGCTAAGATGCTCCAAAATGACAAAATACATAATAAGCCAGCTCTAAAGATGAATGATTTACAGTCAACTTTCAGTATTTAGTACTACAGTATGTATGCCATTCTGGCCTAGCTGTTGGTCTCAAAGTGATCTTACCTTCCTTCCATCCGCAACTCTGAAGCAACTTTCTCCTATGTTTTCAGGTAATTTAGGACCAGATGCCTCTGCTTGTGTTTCTTACTGTTCTTTCCATATATAACTAGCTGAAATTTGACAGCTAACATCATTTTTCCAAAAATTAAATCCACTTTCCAAGATTTTTGTAGCGCGATTTTGTAGCTGTAGTTGGATAAATCCAACTACAGCGATTCTCCGAAATATCGCAGCGAATTTGTAGCTTTGTGGCGCGAAATTTGTGGTCGACGAATAATCGGGCTATTCTGCGAATATTCGCGTCAGTGGGAACGCACAGTAAGGTCTCGGTCCTACAACACCTGCGAGCGAAACGCAGACGCAGTTCCCGGTGAGAGTTCGCCTGTCATGACTAAATTAACGCCACAAAACTGAAGGTCTCGAAAGTGTATTTGGAAATGGATGATTACAACTTGTATGTTTTGAGTACAAGAGTCGCCTTTTCACTGTCAAATGTAACTATCATTTACTGACTTATTCAGGCGACTTTATGAATGATTTGCCGGTAGGCTTATTTTCCGTTTTTATTCATATGCGTCTTGAAACGGCGAAGGCGACAGGCGAACTGAGTATAAAAACGAAGCTGCAACCGTGAACTCACAGGGGAACTTACAGAGGCGATAAAAAACGCAGCTAATGACGGCAAGAGCTACAGCTACTTTCAGGAGTGGACTATTACTGGATTTATGTGACATGCATAAATCGCTACAGGGATCCTTTGTCAATTTCGAGACCGTTAGCAGTGGCAAAGACAGACGACAACCTTGTCGCTTATAGTAATTGCGATTTAATTATCCCAGCAAATCCATGTCAAATAATAAAATTAGCATAAGTAGATAAGACTGAAAATCCTTTGAGCTTGAATTTCCATTTATAGAGATTTTATCTGGATTTCTTTATATTTTCAGGAATTTGAAATTAACGCAAAAAAAATCAGGCAAAATGGGATAGAAGTTGAACATGTGGAGGGTAGTGTTTGACAATTGTGACGGTAGTGCTGACAATTATATTTCCGCGACAAAAACTCAGATATGCGTGGCACATTTGGCATTAGGATCCTACTGAATTGGCATACGGACCGTAAAATCATCAGCTTTACGACCTGCATAGAAAGCTGACCATAGGCTAGATTCTGAAACTTACCCGAATACGGCGTAGTGTAAAGCCGTATCTCCCTCAGCGTCCTGGACCTCCACGGACGCGTTCGCCTGCAACAGCGCCTTTACCACTTGAACATGGCCTTCGTGGGCAGCAACCTGAAGAGCGGTTTTTCCGTTTCCGGTTTCGTTAATCTATAATAACATTTGTTAATTTTCATGTTTTTACAGATATGTGCCGCCACTTCCAGTTTTAGTTTATTAAAATAAATATAAAAAAAACATCCTGGCTTGACCCCACATGCTCGTAGCGAACGCAGACATTAGTTGCGTTTTTGCAGATACCATGGTATTTGTTACCACGGTAACTGGACCTGCAATTAGTCGTTTTTGCAGTTAATTTGGTATCTGATATACGGTTGCTCTGCAAATACGAGAGTTGCCGAAATTGCGATTTCGAAGTCATCCCAAAAGAAAAACTGAGATTCAGTCACATCACTAAGTGCAAAACTTCTTTCCCACCAATTTGACAAAAAAATATAAAAGTGAGATGACTTTCTCAGATACCACGATAATGCAAAAACGACTTTAGACCGTGGTATCAGATACCAACGCAACTATTGAGTTGGAAGGAAGCCAAAAGAAGCGTCTCATCTAAATCAGTGCCGAATTCTATACAAGCGTGACGTCACAACTATTTGAACTATCTGACCTCGGAACATGAAGAATTGTAGCTTATTCATATCGGTGAGTATGAATCTACATATAAAGCCGAGCGGCCAGCGAGACGTAAGTCGCGTTTACATTTATCAATCATCCCACGGACAATCAAATACCATGTTAAGTCCTCAATCGCATGAAGCCACAATACACGTCATGACTGTATGGTACTCCGCCATATTTTATACGACACCGACAGGAGAAGTTCTGCAGAGACTTCACTCAAAGGATCATTCCGGCGCTTTTCTATTACCGCTTTGTAACGAAGAGCGTGATTTCTACGGGCTTCCATGATTTTAAGAGACTGGCAAGGTTCCGCAGCTGGAGTTTATTTTTTCAGTTGTACAGTTCAATCCATTCCTTTCGTGTTTATTCTTTTCCTCGTGTCACCATTACCGTCATGGCCACAAGCATTTTGAGCAAATAAACAATACTCTTTCAGAGGATGTTGGTCAAATTTTGGTTTTTTTACCTTGAAGGTGTGAGCGAATAAATTAATATTCTACATTACATTCATGCACACGTACTTCAGCAAAGACGCATTCACAACGGGTGCGTAGGATCCTTGAATCCTACGAATCCTAGGATCCCTGAATTCACAACAGAAAGGGCGAGGCCTCAAAGACAAGCTTGGACAAGAGACAAAGACAAGACATGTTAGATACAAGAATAGTTTTATCTCTTCCTTTGTTTCCATACGTAACAGAAAATAATGGGTTATTAATCCCCCCCCCCCCGTTGTCTGTTACCCCAATCATATTTTTATTGTTTGTTTTCAGTGTTTTATGTTTAATTCGACCACTTTTTATCCTATGTTGCTAATTTTGGTTAGTCTTTAATAAAATGTATTTTTCACGTAAACACCTGCTATTTCGCCTGTCTGTAACTGGCGTTGCAATACAACTGAATTAAATTGTTTCTCCAAGCTAACCCGGGTATCAGCTAGTCCTAGACATGATTATGACACACATTTTCCATTCGGGTTCTGAGATTCCCAACGAACACGTAACGGTACCAACTGAGTCAGTCACATGAACTTTAACTTTCAGGGGCACAAGCAAATCAGATTAGTTTGATGAATTTTCTGATTGGCCAGTTATATACTGAACAGTGAAATATCCAAAATCTAATCGGACTGTGTGAGCCCGAAAATTTAGTTTGACACCAGCCAATCAGAACTGCCCGCAAAACAATCTGACTGGTTCAGCACCCTCAAAATTTGGATTGCTAGCTGGTACCCGAAACTGGTGACAGTCTCCATTGCGAACGGCCCAATCCCAACAAAGCCTCGGTTTATCAATTTTCAGAAGTGGTGGGAACCAAATTTTACTTAAAACCCGTTGCGAATGAGCGTTAAAGGAATCCTCGCACTATTTACTCTTGAAGTTGGATTTTAAAGAAGTTGAATACCCACGGCTTTGCCTGTTTCAGGCCTTTTCCAGGACGACTGACTTAGCAAAAATAGGGGAAACATTTACAGAGCCGTTTTTTTCTGCATGGCGAATAACTTCTCTCAAACAGATAGACATATGACAGACAGCTCAATCGGCTTTACAGGCAGAGATGGGCGAATCCAAATCCGGATTCGGATTCGAACATAGGATTCGTCCTTTTGGCCGGATTCGAACATTCTGCTTGTTAGGCTGGATTCGGATCCATAATCGGATTTCAACCCCTGAATCTTACGAATCCGTTTCAGTTCTTCATATTTTCCCAATTCTAACACACTGTGCTTAAGGTGTTGTGCTTAATGATCCCAGATTCGTTTCGTGGTTGCCGAGAGGAAACCAATACTACACATGAAAACCTTGAAATATGGTCTATATCAAATTGCTCTCATCATTGACTATTTTTGTCACACCTGATTTTTGAACATAAGTGGGCTACATGATTTAATTTATGTTAAGGTCGCATTCCAATCCAGATTCGATTCCGGATTCGAATCCTCAGAGTGAAATGGTGTATTCAGAATCGGATTTGTACCTAGCCCTGGATTCGGACTCGAATCCTTCAATGACCAGATTCTCCCATCTCTGATCGCAGATAGCAAAACAAGGTAGCCTAAGTTAGAAAATCAGTGGGGTTTCGTTAAGGGGGTTACAATGTACCATATGAAATTCGGGTCCTTTAAGAACGGACGGCCTAATTAAGCAAGTAGGTTGCATTTTGTATTATAGCAAGAATAAATAATCAGATAGAACCTCCGTCTTTGGTCCCATGCAGCGACTATAAATACCCCGACAAAACTGAGCGGAGCTAGAAGTATTACTCTAGCTTTGAGTTGACACCCGTCTACCTCGGTCTTCGCCGTTGCTCATCGCAGAGCAAAAAGTGCAGTAGGCACTGCTCTGGAGGACAAGCTCTGGGAGGCAGTACTGGAGCGCGTCCAGAGAACCAATCAGCTTTGACTTTGAAAGTTTCTTCTACGCAGCTTCACAGCGATATAGCTATTTGTAGAGGTAACGAAACGTGATGTGCCGCTCAGCTCCTAACCTCCGCTCGTTTGCAGCGGGCAGGGTACGGATAAATATTCGACTCCGCATGGTTATATTACAGAGATAGGGAGACGGAAGTTCTATCTGATTATTTGTTCTTAATTATAGGCAAGACAGGTCCTTTATCAAAGTTAGATCTACGACGGTGGAAAACCTATAAGCCTCACCTTTTCCGGATTTGATGCGATGATTTCTTTCACCTTTGGTACCCGACCTTGTGCAGCGTTGTGGACCAAGATATCAACTTCGTTAGAGTGGAACTCGGGAGCTTGTCGCACTCGATCCATCTGAGGGTTGACACCTAGAAGAGGAGAAATAAAGTCAAGCACAAATCACTACTGAAACAGAACAGATTTATTAGACAAAGCCCAAATATTCGACGAATTTATCTAAGAAATTTAAGATTTTATAAGTTTTGCATTGAAATTCTGGATGAAGTGGGGACAAGGGACTTCAATAATTGCTCTATCCATTTCTAACCTCATAGTACAGTCAATCTAGCGTCAAATATTATTATTATTATTATTATTATTATTCGCTCACAGTTGTCTTTCGCCAGACCTGATGAAGGTTATGATCATACCTCTGTTAAAGAACAAGTGCGGGGACCTCACAAGTATCGATAATTACCGCCCCATTGCTATTACAACAGTTTTCTCGAAGCTACTTGAGCATTTGTTGTTGAAACACTCTATTGATTTTTTAAAGACATCTTTTAATCAGTTTGGTTTTAAACAGAAGCATGGCACCGACTTTTGTATTTTTTCATTTAAGCAAACTGTGTGTTATTATCTGGGTCTTGGAAGTCCTGTTTTCACTTTTTTTTCTAGATATACGAAAAGCTTTTGACCGTGTTAACCACGAATTGTTGTTTGAAAAGTTACGAGCAAGGGGTATGCCAAAGCTGCTGGTTGATTTCCTTTCAAATTGGTATGTTCAACAGGAGTTTCGTGTGAAGTGGGGGTCAAAACTGTCCGCTCCTTTTCATGCTGCTAACGGAATTAAGCAAGGGGGAATTATTTCACCTCTTTTATTTAATATTTTTATAGATGACCTTTGTAAACAATTAATGGAGAGCCGTGTAGGCTGTAACATCTCTGGTGTGTTTTTGAATTCGATCGCTTACGCTGATTACATGGTTCTAATGGCGCCGTCGGCGAACGCACTAAATCTCCTGTTGAAGATTTGTGCAAATTATGCAGCAACGCATGACATTATTTTCAATTCTGCAAAATGCAATTACATGATTTTTATCCCGAAACATTTTAAATCCCTGATATTTCCGGCTATTCGACTTGGTGATTTTGTCTTGAAGAGAGTGCATAAAGTGAAGTACTTAGGTTATTTTTTAGACGATGATCTGTATGATGATTCAGCAATTTCGAGTCAGTATCGGGGTCTTTGTGCGCGTGCGAACCACTTTATTCGTAATTTTAAATTTTGTACTGTGTCGGTGAGAATTCTTTTATTTAAGACGTATTGCACGCAACTATATTGTCTCCCACTTTTTGATAACTATTTTGAAACGACGATGCGTAAACTAAAAGTTAGTTTTAACAATGCATTCCGTCATCTCCTTTCATATAATCGACGTTACTCTGCTAGTCAAATGTTTTTAGAAAATGAAACTGAATCTTTTGATGTTAGGAGACGGAAAGCGACAGTTAGTTTTGTTGCAAGGGTAGAAGTTTCCGAAAATCCACTTTTAAAGGCAATTCGTGAGAATGCAGAATGCCGTTCCAGCCATTTCTACCGACTTTTTCGCCGACTGTGTTATTGCCCCGAGCCATAGAATGGTTAAAATGATTGTATATATTTAGTAAAGAAATTTCCTGTCTTAGTGTAATTTTATTATGTGATGTGTAATATCACGAATTAAATAAATTGATTGATTGATTGATTTATTTATCACCCACAACTACAAAAAACAAGTAGTACAAGTGGAGTTTACACCATCTTGTAGAGAAAAAAAACTGTAAAGTTGAGAAACCTAGCGGGGTGCAACATTCGTGTTTTTTACCGTTTCAATGTTATAAACTGTTTTTCAGCTGAAATTTTCTATTTTCTTAAGTCGTGTTTAGTTCATGAGAAACAATTTTCTGATGTCGTTTTATGTGCTGAACGCGAATATCATGTCAGATTTAAGATACGGTCAACAGAAAATGTTTCACAATCATCACCATACAGAAATTCGCGATCCGATTCGATTATAGCGCAGTCGTTTTACCGATAACAAATCGCAACACAAGTGATTGAACCGTCTTGTAGAGAAAAGGAAATTGTTCGTCATGTCATGATTTGGACACCTAGATCTCACGTAAAAGTTCGTGTTTTAAAGCGTTTTCTATTTTTTTGCTTTTCCAGCTTGCATTTTCGATTTTCTAAAAGCTTACCGTTTGCTTCATAAGATACATGTTTTCAAGGAAGTTTTTTGTGCTAAATCTGAATATCGCCTCAGATTCAAGATATGTTCAACTTAAAAATGTTTCACATTCACCATCATACAAATATTCTTTGAGCCCAAGCTGACTTTGAAACATTTATTCAAACAATGTTTACAACGATACGTCAGCTATGATTCTTCATCAGCGATATTTCGGCCCTTCTTGGCAAGGGTCCTCGTCAGGCTGTCAAACCAGAGGATACGTATCCGTATCCGTATAAACCATCATACAAAAAAATTTCTTTGTAACTCTCATTATTTATCGGTTGGATACTACCATGTCAAATAGAATTCTTGAAAAGAATCCTGTTCATCATCTCTCAATTATGAGTTAAACTCGAATCACAGGTAAGAAAAATCACATTGCTAAAAGGCTGAGAAAGTTGGCCTACCCCTTCCAGTCCAGTGCAAGGATAAGCACATTTTGTTCCACCGCTTTACTTACATAGGCCTATCATCTAGAGTGCTGTAAGAGGTTTTCGCAAGATTCCAAAGGTGAGCGACGCGAGTCTCGAAGACAGCGGGAAAGCGATTCCTAATATCACCGTCCATTTCACGCTGGACTGATTGCAAAAACGCATGGATAGCTGAAATCGGCGGAAAATTGTGAAGGGAGGGGAAACGAAGCATTCAATTTCCCGCGGAGCTTTTCACTAACTTTCTGGAATCACTACCCAGCTTCGGTTTCCAAGCAGCGTGAAATCCATTGGAAAGTGGTTCTGACTTTGCTTTCCAGCTCACAAACACCCTCCTTACATTTAGTCTCGTTGTAGTCGAGAGTCGTCAATGCTCCATGCAAATATTTTCGATGGAGCGGCTCAAACCTAGACTCCTAACCTTAGGATCACTAGATGACAGGCAGGCTGGCAGAACCATCCGTCGTTTCGGGCCATTCAAAATCAGATCATCCCGAAGATAAGACGATGAAGAGCGAAAAATCGGCAACACGAAGAAGCCGAGGAAAAAAATGTTACCGACGTAGCGAAGAGGACAGCGACATACTACGTATCAAAGACCGTACAGCACAAGCAAGTCCCACATTACCCTTCCCCTAAGCAAAAGGTCCTGACCCACCAACGAACGGAAAAAGAACCCTGCATAACGCAACGACGGACCCCGAGGCCCTAACCAACAACGTCAACCAGTCACCACGAAGCTCCGAATGGCTAATCTCCGTAATGAATAGATTCCAGGACAATCCACGACCTGTCTCAAGAACAACCTTAAGACTATGAACGATATAAAATAATATTGAACTTATTAAACATGAAAAAGTTCATTAAGAGCGTAATAATCAGAAACACTACGTGCAGTCCTGCCATCTACGGCGACGAACACCCAGGACTTAGCTCCTTAGAGCTTGAAAGAACTAAATGCCCTTATCTGCAGGATCGAATGGGAAGCTGAGACTAACACAGCTTCCATACAGCTTTCATACTACTTCTACAAAATAAATTTTTTCACAAATCTGGCAGAGCACGAAAAGGCTGGACTTCGATTATGGGTAGGCTACAGACGTGCGACTGATCCCGCAAGTGGAGGCAGCCATCTTAAAGTTCCCTAAGAAGGTGGTCTCAAAAGACAACCTTAGGTTTCGGAACCTACTTGCTAGAGGCAACCCTCGGCTCAAAGTTGTAGCTGGAAGAGATTCCGAAGGGTAACATGGCCCGACCAGAACATCAGCAAACACCGATCGAGGATGGTTTCTACGATTTTAATATTTTTTTTTAACAAAGTAGCCTATATAATATATATATATACATATTACAGCTTAATAATTGAATGTTATAACTATTAATAATTACTGCTACCCGTTAAACTTGGTAATGAGTTACATCCTTGGGTAATTACGACTACTAAGCTTGACTCACCCCACACATAGGCTCAGGGATGAGTAACCAATAAAACACAGCACGTTTTGTCTCAGGGTCGAAAACTGGCCTACATGAAACGGATGGATTACTTATATAGCAATTATTTTATTTATTTATTTATTTATTTATTTAATAGTAAAGCAAAACATATCTCTCGTGGGCAGGGCCCAAATACGATGTTTTTGTAGTCATAAATAAAGTCATAAATAAGATAAAATAAATTGTCAACATATAATTTAAAAGTAAAAAAAAGGTAACAAGGCAGAACAATGCTAAAGAGCATTGTACTGCTTTACGAAGCTCGGCACAAAGCTTCTACTGTACCGCATAGTGTTACAGTAGATTGGGATCAGTTTGGGAACCTTTTCAGCCACTTCTCGGGGGGGGGGGGCGAGATCTTACAGGAACAAAGGGTGGGGGAAGGAATGAACGGTACATGGGATGCTGGAGAAGGGATGAGCCAAAGTTGCGGCATAGTTTTTCGCGGCGGGAAGAAAGGGATTCAATTTTAAATTCTTTGAGGTGAAAAGAGTATGGTAGGGGGGAACCGCCATAGATAATTTGCAGCGATCTCTTCTGAACTCGCTCTATTTTATCAGTTTCGTCTTGGGTAAGAGCAAAGTGCCAAACCGGACAAGCATATTCGACTAAGGGTCGGATGAAAGAGCAAAACATTAGCTTTAGCTTGTCCTTAGGAACCCGAAACTTTTTCAGTGTTTTTAGCATTTGAATTGCGCTGTTAGCTTTCTTTACAAACGTCTTTGTATTTTCATGCCATGAAAGGTCAGAAGAGATCACTACACCTAGTAGCGTTATTTTATCTCTGATGAGCCCAGAGTCGATAGGAGGTTCGAAAGACGGCCGAGTTTTTCTAAGAAAAGAAAAGGTCGTAACCGAGCACTTATCTTTATTCACGACCATATTCATTTCAGTCGCCTCTGAGGTAACCTTGTCGATGAAACCGGCAGCGTTACTTTTGAAATCCTCAGATACGACTTCCGCTAGGGACAGATCGTCAACGTATTTCCATCTGTCCTCCAGCCCAGCAGCAATTTCATTTATCATGACGAGGAAGCACAGCGGACCGATCACAGTTCCTTGTGGAACTCCACAAAAAACTGGTGAAGAAGTAGAAAAATGGCCTTTATACTTTACAATTTGCTCTCTATTTGTCAAGAAGCTCTTGATGATTTTGACGATAAAATCGGGTATATTTTTTTCCACCATTTTTTCCAAAAGAATTTTATGGTCAATAAGGTCAAATGCCTTTTTAAAATCAATTGTAATTAAATTTATCCATTTGCCAGGTTCATCTAGATGTTTTAAAATAAAATCAATCAAATTAACTAGGTAATGGACTGTCGAACACTTAGGAATGTTACCAAACTGCTTTCGATCAGTTACTTTTAAAAGATATTCTTTAAGCCATGTGGCAACAAAACTTTCGTAAATTCTGCTGAAAATTGATGTAACTGTGATCGGCCGTACACCAGAGAAATCATTAGGTGCTCCTTTCTTTGGAATGGGGGTGATAAAACCTTTCTTCCATTTCTTTGGAAAATAACCTGTTCTCGTTATGTTATTGTATATTATCTGAAGGGGTAAAGCTAATTCTTTAGCAAATGCTTTAACGAGAACAATTGGAATATCAAAAGGAGCAACAGAAGTTCTTTTTAACTTAGAAAGTTTACGGGTTACACTTGACAAAGAAATATCAGGCATTAAATTATCAGTTGAAGGAGCAGTTAAATTTTGTGGAGGGTCTTCAGGTGGAAGAGGTGGATAAGACTGCACAACTGCAGCGGAATGGGCATTTAAATCATTCGCAGTTTTCTCTGGTGGCTCCTCCTTCATGAAGTCAACTGGTTGAGAACTTTTTCCAGTCAGACTTTTAACTTTACTGAAGAACTGCGAAGGCTGGGACTAGAAAGATGATCCACCTCATTTTTGTAATAATTAGCCTGTGCTTCTTTTATTTTCCACTTAATTTCATTTGCCAATTTTTTTGCTTGTTCTTTTTGATCTTTTCGAATAAGGTGTAATTTACGCTTAATTAGTCGCTTTATTTTTGAATTTACATACGGTTTATCACTAGAACAAAATTTTGTTTTACGCTCAGGGAAGCACTCAAGAAATTTTTCATTAATTTTACCATGAAATTCCTCAACTTGGGAATCCAAGTCCTTCGCTGCGGAAACCAAGGTCCAGTTCTCCTCCGTGATCCAGTTTCCGAACTGCAACAGACCAGGATCTGTGATTGGTCTAGAAGTGACCTCAGTTACCGAATATTGGATCTTTACTCTCTCAAAAGGGTTCCACTGGAGCATATAGTGGTAACTACCGCCAAGTGGAATATTTAGAAAGGTTTGTCAGGATCACATCCAGAGAAGTTTCACCTTTGGTTGTCGGGAAATTAACCACGCTTTTGAGACTAAGTGACCTGGCCAGCGATTTAGTATCCAGCTCATTACCATCTCCTAGTATAACTACTCCAAAATATGGATGTGTTCTCTGGATGTAATCCGTTGATTCCTGCAGCTTCTCCCAAAACGCCTTTCTTGCGGCAGCGGGCTGACCAGGTGAATAGTAGAAAACGCACACCGCTACCGCAGAGAACGGCCTAGGGAGTCGCTTAGGTTGCACTTTCACCCAAATAATCTCATCTTGTTCATCAAAGAAAGGTATAGTTAAAAGCTGTGGTTTAAAATCTTCATGTACAAGGGTCATAACTCCTCCTCCTTTCTTCCCAAGGGGATGGTCATCAGGGCGAAGTTTAACAAAAGAAGAGAATTTTGGAACTTTTAATAAATTTAAATCTTGTCGATGAACCTCGGTTATACCGATGACAGAAGAACCAAGCATTTGGGCCGTGGACTCAAGTTCAGTTCATTTTTCTAGGTTTAAACTTTCCGCATTGCTGTAGAGGAAGGAAGGAAACGCGTAACGCTCTATCATTAAATTCACGGGATACCGCTTTATTTTTAAATTTCTTGCCTCCCATCGATCCCGGGGCAGCATCATGGGAGAGGGGGAGAGGAAGGGGAGAGACTGATGTCGGTTCCGAAACTGGCTCCAATCTTTCATCCGTACCTTGGTCCGTCACAACCGGCAACCCTATGATAAGACTGCTGGGAAGCTCATGAGTGGTGGAGGCGGAAACGGAAACGGAGGCAGCGATATAGGGCGAATGTGGTGAAAAAAACGCATGTCGGAAGAAGCAATTTCGTTTAGAGGAGCGAAACGGTTTTGCCATTGTGATCCCGCAATCGAAGCATAGGGTGGGCGGCGCGTGTCAGGTACAGGCTGGCTCGGTGCAGCAATCCGCGCGTTAGCCCGATCGCTCGCTGGCTGTGATCCCGTAATCAGAGTATAGGGAGGGCGGCGCGTGTCAGGCACTGGAGGCCCGTAACGTGTTTTTCCAAAGTCAGTTTGGCCCGGCTGCCTCGGTGCAGCAATCCCCGCGTTAGTCCGATCGCTGGCAGGGGACAACCGCTGCCCAACACTTGTATTCAAAGTATAAATGCTGTTACGTGGTAAAACTACGTGTAGAAATTTGCAACTAGGATTAAAAAGCTCAAGCTATACATAGGATATAGGCCTATTCAAAAATATTGCGAGGGACAAATGATGACTTTGAATTAGTGACGTCAACCAAATATAGAATAATTAAATAATTCGTATTTATTAATAATAAATACAGCACAGTTCTTAATTAGCCATTCAACACATCCGTTTGGGTCTGTATTCGGTCTTAAGTGCGAACAACGGGATAATGTAATAGAAATATGGATTTCTTGAATAGTGATGAATGTGAAACACTTTTCGTTGGCCGCATCCTTAATCGCATGTGATATTCGAGTTCAGCACATGAAACTACATCAGAAACGTGTTTCCTGTGAAGAAAGCGCTAAGCCTTAAGAAAATCGAAAATTTCAGCTGAAAAAAACATAAAACGCTAAAAAACACGAATTTTGCACCCCGCTAGGTTTCTCAACTTTTGATATGTTGGACAGTTTTTTTTTCTACAAGATTCTAGACGCGGAACAGCTTGCACCTCAGACTCGTAATTTCGGTCAATAAAATCACTACAAATGCTAATAATAATAAGACAAAGCAACAGAAATGGCTTTCGCCTCTAAATAACTATGAGAAATCTCGAGTAAGCGAGCTGAACAGAGTTAAATCCCATAAATAATGCACTTGAAACTATTGATCGATTCACCGTTCACTGCATCTTCAGCGAGGCTGTTACAAGGGCCAACAATTCTGTTACCAAAGCTCCACTTAAAAACGTCCTTGTGGAATCTTGATTTTGCAAGCTTTTTCGCGTGACCCCCCCCCCCCCATGATGACGGTTAATGCTGAATCTTATTAAATCCGTCACTTCAAAGTTATCATAACTTCCATCGATTAATTTGAATGTTTCAATCAAGTCTCCTCTAAAAACTCTGTACGCGATGGAGGGAACGCACAAACAATCATCACACAATCACTAGGCCTACAAATGCATATGAGGGTCAGGGTCCCCAAGGTAATCCTGAAGATTTACTCGGTAAGTTTATATCGCGCCTTCGGTACCAGGAGATTCAGATTTGGCTATCTGGTCTGGAGAAATCTAGTAGCCTGCGTTTTTATCGCCAAATTAAAGAAGTGTTTGGAGAGGAGTTTTATCTGAAACTGAACCTACCGTGGAGAGTCCTTAAGTGTTGGTTGCAGGCGCGGGCAAACTGCATACCACTGCGTAAAAGATACTGGGAGTTTTTTGTTGATGGTGGCTCGGGAGGTAGGTGTGTTTGCCCCCTTTGTGGGGAGGTTGGGGATGGGCTGGACCATTTTCTGAATAGTTGCCAAAGTTTGGTGAATTTGAGGGATAAATATTTTCGAGGGGGTGTACCGCTGCTCCCTGGTATTTTGGAGACTACTTCAAGAGAATCGATTATTGCGTTATGTTGCTTTATAGAGAAAGGCGTGGAGGCGCGGAAGGCAGCGACTTGAAGGTGTTGAGTGTTAGTGTTTTTCTTTTACGTTTATTTTTTGTGTCTGTAGTTGTGTATATGGCCACTGGCTTTTAAATACACGTATATATATATATATATATATATCCACTTACAAACGAAGGAGAAGATCGCTCAACTTACTATCTCTGTTTTGGAGTGTGCCTGCCATATTGTGAGATTCCTGATTATGTCCAGAAACGAAGGACAAGCAAAGTGGATTGAACGTCCAAGGTTGGTTGTCTATCGCTACTCGAACATCACCATCGGCGTAGACTTTGACAACCTCTCCAACTTTTCCAAGCGCCTGAAAATATTCGTAAAGTGACACATCGAAATACATGGTCTTAAATGCTGAAGTGAAGATTTTAAGATATTAAAAGATTTAATTTATTTAAGATGTTCATTTTAATTTATTTAAGATGTTCATTAAGATGTTTCTTTTCCTGAACTAAGGAGGAGAAACATTTTTTCTTTGCAGAACAGGATTCTCAGGTCGTCTAATCCACTTGTGCGGGATGCATCTGCCCCGCTTTTGAGGTTGTCCCTGCCTGTGTGGCTGGAATGGGAGGGGTCTCTGCGTGTGACCCAGGTTCCACCTGGAGCCCGTTCGACCTGACTGATTTAGTTTAGTGTACTGTTCGTTTCGAGTGTTTTATTTTTGTTTTGTTTTTTATGGTTTTCAAAAACCGTTAAATAAAAGAAATTGAATTGAATTGAATTAAACATTTCAGTTTTTGCAGTCCGATTCGAATCTTCTCCTTCAGTCCAAAAACTTGACGCCACAGTGACGTTAATTTTGTACGCGCATTTTCAAATACGAAATCTTTTCAGACGAATGCGCACTTAGCTTGACGACTGTTACTTCACAAAAAAATCATTTTGGAGATAATTTTGATACTAGAAGTCTAAGCAAATTAGAGCTCTTTTCAAAATTCTAACACCAAAAACTTGTCCGAATCATGCATGCTATCTACGGCATATTTTTCACTCTTATGACTGCCTCCGGACTGATTTACTGATCGTCTAGCCTATAGAACTCTAAGAGGCTCTTTAGGAATCAATGAACGGAGGCTCGTGTGTTAATTTCTACAGTGAGATGATTACCAGAAAGGAGGAACATAAACTAGAGCACTGGGAAAGAATGCCTAGAGGTCTGTATCCTTCAAAGGAGTTGGATTAGGATGGATTTTAGCATGCGAGGTCCTGTCACGTTCCTAACACTTGTTTGAAGCGAAAACCAGGGGTTGGCAACTCCCCTGCACGTGTCGTACACCATTTCCCGTCATAGATATTCTTTCAGCCCAAGCTGACTGCAAATCATGTTTGACTACTCACAACGGACAACTGATGATGACAAACATGTCACAAAGTTTCCAGAACCCTCCTCCAACTCCCCCAACCATGGCCACATATCGGTACGGCACATATGTTGCATATCTAGGTCATCCGTACTTATCACCCATACAGTTACACTCGAATCGGACCACCCGTTCGTAACCTACGGAAGTCAGTTATTTCCAGATTCCTGTTCTCTTAACTTCCCCAAAAAGTGGTCGGATCCAGGAACAGAGGTCCTAATAGGGCATTCTATCAGGTCCTTAGGTCTATTTGGTCGGGTCACAAATATGCCTGCCAAGTTTCATCGTCCTTAACGCATCTGGAATTATCTTAACTCGTGATCACCAGAATGCCGGGAAACCCCTCCAAATCCCGTCAAAGAGCCCCGATGCGACCTGGTTCCGCCAAGAACGTATCTAGGACCTATTCTTGTTTTCCCACCAAATTCCATCCCAATCCCACGATGTTAAGCGTTTCACGAAAATTACGATCCCCCCTCCAACTCCCCCACAAGTATCAGATCCGGTTCGGACCTGACATGGAACATAAGAAATGACAGCTCTTACCACTTGTCAAGTTTTATTCAAATCCAATCCCGATGCAAAATGTCTAGCCTGTGCATTTGTATGGTAGTTGTGCGAAAAAGTTGCATGTATTAATATGTATGTATAGTAAAGAGTACTATCATTTAATGTGCCTCAGACTGGGCCAATCTTAAGCAGTAGTATCCAGTAGCACCCTGTCTTGCTATAGTAACACCCAGTCTTTCTAACAGTAGCATGAAGTAGAATGCAGTAACACGAATAGCCTTGACATAGAAGCATGTAGTAGCATCATTTCGTACCGCATTCTACTTTTTCCTACAGCTTCATACTACTATTTCGAGATAGATTCTTCATCGGGATCACCTGTGCACAAGTTATGAATGTCACTAGATTCCAAATTCCCCCCCCCCCCCCCACGATGGTAAGATCATGCAAATGAGTATTGTCATTGTATGTAAATAAGTCAGTTTGTCCAGGTCCCTAATATGCCTGCTAAGCTTCATCGTCCTAGTACATCAGGAACTACCTAAATAAATATTCTTTGAGCCCAAGCTGTCTTTGAAACATATATTCAAATAATGTATGCAACGGATACGTCAGCTACGATTCTTCCTCAGCGATATTTCTTGCGCTAATAAGATCTTTAAAGCCGGTAGAAGCTTCAGTTATTTATTACATTTCCATCCCCGACGTTGACCCAGAAGATTGACAGCCTGACGAGGACCCTTGCCAAGAAGGGCCGAAATACCGCTGATGAAGAATCGTAGCTGACGTATCCGTTGTACACATTATACCGAACTCGCGGGATCACTAGAAATACGGACCACAACTCCAAGTCCCTAAAGTGCCCGAATTCGGTCCTATTGTGTCAATGACGTATCTAGGACTTGTGCTTGTTCTTCCCACCAAGTTTGATCCGATCCTTCCGCTCTAAGCGTTTCCAAAGATTTCCGGTTCCCCCTCCAACTCCCCCCAATGTCCCCGGATCCGGTCCGGATTTAAAATGGGACGTATGAGGCACGAGATCTTTCTGAATGTTAAGTTTCGCTTAAATCCGATCACCCGTTCAATAGCTGCCCCCCCCCCCCCCCCGATGGTCGGATCGGGAAAGCTACATTCTCAAGTCAATCTGTTCGGGTCCCTGACAAGCCTGCCAAGGTAAATCGTCCTAACACATAAGGAAGAACCGAACTCGCGGAATCACTAGAAATTCGGACCCTCCCCCCCCCCCCTCACTCACTCCCCCACAGTGACCAGATCCGGTCCGGTTATGTCATTCCCGTATCTAGGATTTGTGCTTGTCCTTCCTACCAAGTTCCATCCCGGACCCTCCACTCTAAGCGTTTCCCAAGATTTCTGGTTCCCCCCCCCCCTCCAACTCTTAAAATGATTTAAAATGGGGCGTCTGGGGCACGAGGTCTTTCTATATATCAAGTTTCATAAAGACCCGATCACGCGTTCTTGAGTTAACAATACCTACTTTTCCAGATTCCCCCTCCCTCCCCTCCTCCCCCCCCCCCCCCCCCTGATGGTCGGATCGCGGGGAAACGACTATTCTCAAGTCAAGTTCTTCGGGTCCCTGAAACGCCTGCCAAGTTTCATCGTCCTAGTACATCAGGAAGTACCGAACTCGCGGGTATCACTAAAAATTCGAATCCCCCCCCCCCCAACTCCCCCACAGTGAGCGGATCCGGACCGGTTATGTCATTCACGTATCTAGGACTTATGCTTGTTCTTCCCACCAGGGGGGTCCCACTCGAACTCTCCACTCTAAGCGTTTCCCAAGATTTCCAGCCCCCCCCCCTCTCCTCCAACTCCCCCAATGTCATCGGATCCGGTCCGGATTTAAAATGGGAGGTCTGAGACACGAGGTATATCTAAATATCAAGTTTCATTAAGATCTATCACCCGTTCGTAAGTTAAAAATACCTATTTTTTCCGGATTCCCACTCCCGCCATCCCCCCCCCCCCTTAGATGGTCGGATCGGGGAAGTGACTATTTCTAATTTAATTTGATCGGGTCCCTGATATGCCTGTCAAGATTCATCGTCCTAGCTCATGCTGAAGTGCCCGAACTAACTAAACCGGGACCAACAGACAGACAACAGGTCAACGGACGGACAGAAATTGCGATCGCTATATGGCACTTGGCCGAAGGGCAAATACCATAAGAATTATTGCTTTGGCCAAAGATTGACGGCAGATCATATCCGACTGATCTAAACGGACGGCAACCGAGAATTAAGGGATAAACTATTAGGGCATTGCAGAGTACGGCAAGGGGGGGGGGCAAACTGCGGGGGGTGATCCGAAGGACTGCTAGAGAAGTTCATAAGAAGAGAATTTTTCGTATAGACTCCTCAACATTCTCGCTGCAGCACACACGCGACGGCTGATCCGAACATTTTGACCAGAGTGGCGGTTAAAAATAATATACCGTTGGGTTTCTATTTTTAACTCAACGGCTTCACAACACCGGTTGGTAAATAAAACTAACGCCTAAAACCTAAATCTTTTTAGTTTGTTGTTGACAGTTGATCCGAAAAGAGGTGCAGAGAAGAAGTAAAAATGCAGCTGAAATCACGATTCGTTCCGCTGGACATGGAATGTGCCGACGGAATGAGTATAGACCTGTTCAGACTCCTGTTAGGGCTTGAGAGCTACACGCATATCTACCTTTCTTGCTTCGCGACTGAACTGAGTGACATCATATTGGCGATTTCTGACCTGTGTGCAGACCTTGAAAGCCTCCATGTTCTCATCGATGAACAAGCGAACATTGGACCTGGTGTGCTGAAAAAACTTGGAGAAGGCTGTCCGGGCCTATCGTCTTTGATACTGCACCTTCAAGGACCAAATGTATTCGAAGTGAAGCATTTAGAAAGACTTGATATGCTATCCCTGCGTGGACCACTTTCCTCCTGGAATGCTGAGTGCCGCCTTTCAACGCATGCCCCGACTGAGGCAACTGTACCTCGCCAACCTCTGCCTCGAGGAATTAACCCTCCTTGCCTACCATTGCGCACCAACCCTCACCTGTTTAGCTCTTAACGACTTCAAAGATCCCAATATAGAGAAATTCAAACGTCTCAGCCTGCTGAAGAATCTGGTTACGCTCCGGATCAACTGCCAGTATCGATTCCTTAGCGAACACTTCCTTATCCTCAGCGAACTAGATAAACTAGAGGAGCTTTTGCTTGGGTATCTGAGACCAGTCGGACCCTTAGGGCAGCTGCTCCAGAGGTTCAGGTTTAAGAGCTTGCGGAAACTTTCGTTTGAAGTCGTTCATGATTTGCAAGTAACTCATTTGAAGGCAATCTTGAAGAACAACCCATCAATCAAGGAGTTAGAATGCCGACACTGCCCTAAGATCAACCAAGAAGATCTTCAGGGTCTCGCCACAGAACATCATCTACGTTCTTTCATTCTGCTTTAGACGTAGTTCAGAGGAAGAAGATTTTTCGTATAGACTCATCAACATCCTCGCTGCAGCACATTGGTCTTCGGTCTTCCGTTTCCCTTGAGAAATACTCCAGAAGAAGAAGATTTTCCGTACTACCTTCTATAACAATTTTAGTTGCAATACGTGGTCTATGTTTTGCGGCTTCTATGTTGACGATACTTTAGGAGAAGAAGAAGAATATTTCCGTGCGAACTCATTCAGAAAACTAAATCTTTCAAAATTAGTATGCGACACAGTTTCAATCTAGCAGAGTCGCCACATGTAATAGGAAAATGTGTTTTCCTGACTGGCCTGAACTTCGTCGAGAGTTTTTGGCAAGATTTGAATAAGCGAAAGTAACAAAATAAAGCTTGTTTCACAATTTCCTACGAAAATGGAAACTACGATCATGTAATAATTATCCGAAGAAAATTTATAAGTAACACTGATTTTTTGTAGAGTTTCTAGTTGGTAGTACAAAAAAAAAACAGTGTATATGATTGATGGATTAAAAAACAGAGCTTAAATGGAGTGGATATTAAATATACCTGTACGAAAGCTATTAAAGTAAGTTTTTATGTTTTTTTGTTTTGGAAAGAGCAGGTTACATTAAAGAGGATGAAGAAAAATTAACGTCACCGGAAGAAGGAGGGTTCTGGGAAATTCGAATTCTCGGCGTCTGGATGAATTTTGGGTTGGCGTGGGCGCATCTGTTATTACTAGAGCCTCGGGTGAAAAAAAAATCCCTTAGAATGGATGGGCAAAATATTTCAGTCTATTTATTCAAACAATCTTTATAACGGCTACGTCAGCTACGATTCAGCTATGAATCGTAGCTGACGTAGCCGTTATAAACATTGTTTGAATAAATGTTTCAAAGTCAGCTTGGGCTCAAAGAATATTTATTTCAGTCTATTCGAACATCAGAGTCTCGATTCTGTTGCACGCTGCACGGCCATTTCCTGACTGCTTCATTCTACATTCGTTTTTGCACTGCAGTGCTTCCGAGGAAGACGGCAGCGCTTCTCGAGAATTGCGGACTTGCTCACCGACAAAGTCTGTGCTTCTCTGCAAGTTATACTGCTATGTTTAAAGTCAGCTTGGGCTCAAAGAATATTTGTATAATGCTGCTGCCGCTTCAACCAAGAAGAAAGTGAATCCAAAAACGCATCTTGTGCAAAAGTCAAGAAGTGCTGCAGCATCGATGCGGCAGCACTATTGCAACAAAAACGAGGCCTCAGATGTAAAACAATCTGCCTCTTCAGTTAAACTTTAATTAAATACTCCTTCATCAAAAGCCTGACTACGAATACTTTCCCAGAAATGACGCTATACGGATAAGTTAACCAGAAAGAAACGAGCCTGCAATAAAACTAATAAATTTTCTAGCCGCTATAGCAGCCAATAAACCTATATTCGTTATTTTTGTCCTAACAAATCCCCCCCCCCCTCAAGCGGGGTTAAGATTCCAAGCAGCGAACCAAGCAGAAACTCAACTTTATCCTCTTTTGGGAAAGAAGCTGAATTATCTGCTTAGCATCACTTTTTAAATAGCCTATAGGCCTATATTCGTTACTTTCATCCTGACAAATCCCACCTCAACCGAGAGGGTTTCAGCTTCCAAGCAGCAAACCAAGCAGAAACTCAATGGTATCCTATTTTGGGGAAGAAGCTGAATTATCCGCTTAGCGTCAATTTTTAAATAGCATTTTTGGGTTAGGTTACAGTGAAATGCGGTCCTTACTTTTGTCCGACGTGTGGGAAAATGAATGAAAAGCCTATATTCGTTATTTTTATCCTAACAAAACCCCCTGCCCCCCGTGCGGGTTTAAGCCTCTAAGGCTTATATAGGCTATATATGCCTATATTCGCTATTTTTATCCTAACAAATCCCCCTCCCCCCGAGCCGGTTTAAGCTTCCAAGCAGCAAACCAAGCAGAAACTCAAATTTATGCTATTCTCGGGATAAAGCTGAACTGTCCGTTTTGCATCACTTTATAAATAGCCTATTTGGGCAAGGTTACAGTGAAATGCGGTCCTTACTTTTGTTCGATCTGTGGAAAAATGCATGAATAGCCTATATTCGTTACTTTTTCCTTACAATTCCCACCGAGCGGGTTTAAGCTTCCAATCAGCAAACCAAGCAGGAGCTCAACCTTATCCTATTCTGGGGAAGAAGCTGATTTATCTGCTTAGCATCACTTTCTAAATAGCCTATTCGGGTAAGGTGGTACAGTGAAATACGGTCCTTACTTTTGTCCAATGTGTGGGAAAATGAATGAATAGTCTATATTCGTTACTTTTTCCTAACAAATCCCCCCGAGCTGGTTTAAGCTTCCAAGCAGCAAACCAAGCATAAACTCAACTTTATCCTATTTTGGGAAGAAGCTGAATTATTCGCTTACCATCACTTTCTAAATAGCCTATTTGGGTAAGGTGTTACGGTAAAATACGGTGCTTACTTTTGTCCGATGTGTGGGAAAATGATTGAATAGCCTATATTTGTTATTTTTATCCTGACAATCCCCCCCAACCCCCCGAGCCGGTTTAAGCTTCAAGCACCAAACCAAGCAGAAACGCAACGTTTATCCTATTTTGGGGAAGAAACTAATTTATCCATTTAGCATCACTTTTTAAATAGCCTATTTGGGTAAGGGGTTGCAGTGACATATGGTCCTTATTATTGTCCCATGTGTGGGACAATTAATGAATAGCCTATATTCGTTACCGATCCCCCCCCCCCCCCCCCGAGCCGGTTAAACCTTCCAAGCAGCAAACCAAGCAGAAACTCAAGCTTTATCCGATTTTAGTGAAGAAATTAATTTATTGTATTGCACTCTGCAAATCTAAGCTGACACATCCGTTTAGCGTGATCTTCTAAACAGCAGTTTATTTTCCTAGCCGGATTGATCTACCTAACGCCAAACCAAGCAGAATTCCGACGCCACCTGTACATAGCTCGCATAAGATTACTAAAAGTAGCCTACCTTTTTCATTGCATCGACCCACTCGCCATGCCCTTTCTGGAATTCCCTCATCCGCTGAACATCCTCCATCACCCGCACTCGATCCCCGACAATGAAGCTTGTGATTTTGACGAGTGACCCTGGGTTTAGCGTCCATCTGTTGCTGCAATGGTCGTAGGTCACGCGAATATCACCCTTTTCTGTGACTCGGTGCACAGTGCCCACTTTGCCAATGCACTGCAATAAAACACACAATTACTAATCAGCCTAAGTGCAGATTGTTTACCAGTATAATTGCGAAGGGAATAGTTAGGTAGAGTTATTGCGAGGGAAATAACTGGGTAGTCAGAGTGAAATACGGTCTTTACTTTTGTCCGATGTGTGGGAAAATGAATGAATGTATTTTCCATTTCTTAGGTGAATGCCAGGAACTGAAAGACCTGGGGAAAAAATATTTGGGTAAATGGTGTGGGAGGAGGAATGGTTTTAATATATACTGGGGAAGTAAAATTTTTCGAAGCATAAGAAATGTAAGAAATTTGGGAAGATCCCTTAAGGTGGCCAAAGGTAGGCTATACAAGGTTTTTTATGACACTTGCCCTTCGGTCAAGTGCCATATAGCGATCGCAATTTCTGTCCGTCCGTCGGTCTGTCCAGGTTTTGCTAGTTTGGGCACTTCCACATAAGCTAGGACGATGAAACTTGGCAGGCATATCAAGGAACCCAAAAGATTAAGTTGTAAATAGTCACTTCACCGATCTGAGCATCGTGGGGGGAGTGGAGGGAGGGGGAATCCAGAAACTAGAGGTATTTATAACTTTTGAACGGGTGATCGGATCTTAATGAAACTTGATATTTGGAGAGACTCCATGTTTCAAACGACCCGATTAAAATATGGAACGGATCCGGTGACTTTGTGGGGAGCTGGACGGGGGGACCGGAAATCTTGGAAAACCCTTTGAGTAGAGGGATCGGGATGAAACTTGGTAGTTAGAACAAGCACAAGTCCTAGATACAATGTTGACATAACCGGACTGGATTCGGGCACGGTGGAGGGTTGGGGGGGGGGAATTCCGGTGATCCCGCTAGTTCGTACTTGCGGATGTGCTAGGACAATGAAACTTGGCAGGCATACCAGGGACTTTAAATGATTAAGCTGGAAATAGTCACTTCCCTGATCCGAGCATCGTGAGGGGAGTGGAGGGAGGGGAAATCCGGAATCTTGAGATATTTATAACTTTCGAACGGGTGGTCGGATAGCAATGAAATTCGACATTTGGAGAGACCTTGTGCCTCAGACGACCCATTTAAAATCGGGACCGGATCCGGTGACTTTGGGGGGGGGGGAAGCTGGAGGGGAAAACCGGAAATCTTGGGAAACGCTTAGAGTGGAGGGATTGGGACGAAATTTGGCGGGAAGAACTTGCTCAAGTCTTAGAGACATTTTTGACATAACCGGGCCGGATTGAGGCACTGTGGGGGGAGTTGGGGGGGGGGGGCGAAATTCGGTGATCCCGCGGGTTTGGTACTAGGACGATGAAATTTGGTAGACATATCAGGGACTCTAACAGACTGCCTTGAGAATAGTTGTTTCCCCGATCCTACCATCGTGGGGGGCGTCGAGGGATGGGGAATCCGGAATTTAGTGGCATGCCTAACTTTTGAACGGGTGATCGGATTTGAATGAAACTTGGCAAGTGGAGAGAGCAATCGTCTCAGATGTTCCACGCGAAGTCAGGACCGGATCCGATACTTGTGGGGGGAGTTGGAGGGGGCCACCGGAAATCTCGCAAAACGCTTAGAGTCGAGGGATCGGGATAGAATTAGGTAGGAAAAACAAGCATAAGCTCTGTAGATACGTTCTTGACAGAACAAGATCTTACCGGCGCTCTTTGGGGGGAGTTGGAGGAGGTTTCCCCGAATTCCAGTGATCGCGAGTTATGACAATTCCAGATGTCCCAAGGACGATAAGACTTGGCGGGCATATCACTGACCTGACCAAATAGACTTAAGAACCCGACATGATGCCCTAAGAAAACTTCCATTCCTGGATCCGACCGTTTTTGAGGGAGCTAAGGGAATGGGAATCCGGAAATTACTGACTTCCCTAGGTTGCGAACAGGTGATCCGATTCGAGTGAAACTTTATGGGTGATAAGATCTGATGACCTAGATATGCAAAACAGCTAGATATCCTATTTATTGGTGCGAACCTAGGGAGGTTGAAGGTGGTATTTTGTGACATTCTCATCTACTTTCTTGCATCACCTACTCGTAACAAGTGCCATATGAGCTCGTAGCTCTTGTTTTAAAGAGGTTTAAAAATATCTATTTTTTAAACCTCTTTCGATCTAGTTATGTACGGTTTGTTTTTTACAATGGCCCTTTGAGCTTTTATAAAATAACCTATCTTATCTTTAGAATTACCATTAATATCTATACTCTTTACACAGCTAAAGCCTTGAACTTTTTGTAACAAAGAAAACCTAATCTTTTCGAGTTTTTTGGCCACCAAATTTCCAATTCTCGCTTTTCCTATGTTTGCCCGCGTTTGTATGGGTGCACAGTACCGACATCAAAATCTGCAAAATCGAAAATATGTAATGAAAACTTACTTTTCAAACAGATCTGTGTACAGATCTGTACAATCAAACAGATCAAACAACCAAACAATCAAGACAGATCTGTATTATGCCCTTGAAACTGAGGATGTGTGTACGACCGGGCTGGTCCGCTTACCACATTATATCTTTCATCTAGTTCCGAATGAATTATAAACCAGCAAATGCCGTGCCTTACTTACCTCCACCATCCTTTGGTTCCAGCCTCCATGTCCTTCTTGGAGTTGCTTGAGGGTGGCTACGTCCACTCCAATTTGAACGCGATCGCCAACGACCAGTGCGGAAACTGCTGGAGCAGGAACAGTGACAATAGGTGGAGGGGGGCCGGTGGTGCCCAAAGCAGGGAGTTCTTCCATCTTGCCTTTAGAATAAATCAGATAGTTAATGAACAAGTCGCAATAGGTACAGTTTGTGTTCCAATATTCTTTATGTAATAAGTAATTAACTTATTTATGACCCGCCATTTTGAAAAGGCGGAGTAAATGAAGAAAATAAAGAAAATACACAAAACACATATATACACACATACACACACAGAAAAAGACACTTAAATTTTAATCTTCGGTCAGGAAGCACTGGACGACGTCGTGTGCTGGTTGGGCCTTGCTGTCCATGATTTTTGAAAGAGATGAGGAAACATCCAAAAGGGTAACACTTGCATCTTGAATTTCTCCGTCAATGTATGGTTATGACATAATTTCGACAAGTGGAACAGGTGCTTTGCATATTTAAAATAACATGATCTCATATTTTTAATCTCCTTCTTTCGCAGAACATGACTGACGCCAGAACGAAATAGTATAGAAGGAGCGCAGAAGGTGCTGTACAAATTTCCCAAAGCTTTACGGTTATGGCGCCCTCGGTTGGGGACGATGCGCCCATAGGCGCTACGGATTGACTTATAAACTTCTTGAACAACCGAAGAGCAAATTTTGACAATGAAGATTTGAATGTTATGCCCAGCCACCGCAGAGAGTCTGTTGATTTGACGATGAACGATCCAAGAGATACAGAAGCTTTAGCTGCACTCGAACCATTTGAAGAAGGGTTGAAATGCAGGTACTCACATTTTGACAGGTTAGCTTCAAGGCCAATTCTGAGAAGTTCCGACGACAGCTTACTTACAATTCTTGTGAGTGTGGATCGGCTACGGCTTAAGAGCAAGTCGTCCGTGTAGGCTATGTAGTGCAAAGAATCGAGAAAAGAAGATATGGACGATTTGAAGATGTAGGGAGATAAGACTCCCCCTTGGCGAGCACCAGTTCCGACAGGAATAATCTCTGACGAGCTACCTTGCCATTTGAACCTTACTGAAGAATGACCATACCAAAATTTTAACAGATAAACAACAGACAAATTCACGCCAGAAGTAATCAGAGAAAATAGGGCCTGAGAATGCGTTATATTGTCAAAAGCACCAGCTATATCTATAGAAGATATATGTATAGAAGACTTGCCGCGGGTAGCCTGTTTCATCATTTTTGTCAATATGTGATGAGCATGCGCACAACTGGCGCTCGAACGGAATCCAAACTGCATTGAACCAAAGCTACATTTTTCAACTATTTCTGGAAGAAGGACGTATTCCAGGATTTTGCTTATGGTACAAGAAACTGTAATTGCCCGATAGCTTTTGCAAAGGTCCGCGTCTTTCCCTCGCTTAATCACCGATGTTATAGTACCCAAGTCGGAACCAAACCCTGGCATAAACAAATTTGAAATAGCAGCTAAAGGTGTTGTGTTAAAGCTGGACACTTAATTTTGAAAAAATCGGCATTAAGGCCATCAGAATCTGTAGAACCAGTTCTTCTTAATTTTCGGACAGCAATTTCGATGGAAGAACAAGTAACGGAAGAACACAAGGTTGAAATACCTTTCTTGGTAGGTATTTAAGAAGTAAATTCTCAAAGTGCTGCTGAATCTGTTTTTTTGCAACCACTGAATAGACCACTGTAGTGGCTGGTCCAGTCAGCCATCGTTAGCGTGGAAGGAGGTACAGCTGAACCTTTATCTGTACGAAGGTCCTTTTGCCACGCTTTTTTGTCACTGGGAGCATCTAAGCCATTCAAACGAGCATTTTTAAGTGAAGATTTGAATTCACGCTTCGTTTAGATTTTAGATTAAAGACAGTACCATTCCCTGGGCGTCCACAAGCAATCCAAATTTTTAGCCAAAATTTTGCCTTCTTAACTTCAGGACTGACTTTTTCAAATAGGTTTCCTTGTACCAACTCGAATTCTCTCAGTCGGTACAGCAATATCGGCTGCCAATTTCAAGCAATGGACAAGCTCGCTATAATAACAATTAATATCAACGGACGAAGTAGTAGATGCTATACCAGTCTGAAGAAGGTTATAAGGAACTTTTAAAAGCGAGAGAAGATTAGTTAACGTAGAAATGTAGAGCCCAGTATCTATACAATTCCAGTTACGCTTTTGGATCCAAGCCTTCTTGGGATTTGGACAACTGATTCGAGCAACACGGACAACCAAACAGAAAGACAGAGGCAGATGGTCGTCCTCAATTTTCTCCTCATCAACCTCAACAATACCGTCAATGAGACTTGTTTCAGAAACAATTAAATGATCAAGGTTCTCAACGAGACTGTGAGCTATCGGTAAAGAATCGAAAAATAAGTCAGTCCGTACAAAAGAAGTTAGAAGATTAGTGTTAACATCCCCAACAAGAGCCCATTTCATTCCTTTCCTTGAAATGTCTGATAGAAGTGTTCTGATTTTCTGACAAGCCTTAGCAAATGAACTATGTGATGCAATGTTCCGCCGGTCGCAAGGTAAATAAACATTAACAAGAACAATATTGTCCAACTGAACAGCAAGAGCATAACGCCCTGACTGGAACAGTTTTGGTGGTGCTGAACACTCGCTGGCTCGAAGAAAAATGGCTAACCCACCGGAAGGACGACCTCTAGTTTTCATTGCCGGCTGGATGAACACAAAATGCTCAGGAGATCTGCGCAAACTTTCGCTACTAGGGGCGGATAGCAGATGCTCTTGGAGACACAGAATGTCCGAGCTGCCTAGCAAATCATCAAGTAGAAGATCTTTTTCCTTTGTGCCATTTACATTTAATGACACACAGCGCAGTTTCTTTTCTTGAAAAACCATTATTTGCCAAGACCCACGGCTTTCCTCATAACGCTGCATCTGAGGCTAAAAGAGACATGACAACCGTCGCAATTGGCACACTTTGGAGGCAGTGAGCAAGGGGAGTCTTTGCTATAACTGTGGCAACCAGCACAACGAGCGCATTTTGGAGAATCAGACGGATGCGGGCATTTGGCTACACCGTGGTTTGGGGATTGACAGCGAAAGCAGCGCTTGGGCATTCGGTGGAACTCATGAACACGAAAAACTTCATACCCGATTTTTACCCCGATTTTCATAGCTGTAAGGAGACCGACTAGACTTCTGAACCCGATTTTGAAAGAACGAGAGCCCGAAATAGCATCAGGAATCAGGGTCTTCAATGCATCGGCCGTAAAATTGAAATTGTATTTGAAATTATATAGTGTTCTTTCGGGCACGAGCGGCCCGCAAAAAAATTATAACCGGTCTTTCAGGCCAACGAGCTACTCAGAAGCAGCAATGGAGAGCCTCATCAGGCTCAAAAGATCTAAACACGGCAGCTGTCAAATGAAGAATAAAACCAAACAGTTGAAGCACAAGTCGCAATAGGTGCAGTTTATGTTCCAATTTTCTAATAGATGCAGTTCATGTTCCAATATTGTAATGTACTTGACTCCTTTGAAATTGTGCTTTGTTTTTTTTTTTGCCACGCGCGGTCCGCTTAACTTTGATTAGAAACAAGGAGAAAATTGTGTAACCGGACATTTTGACCCCTGAGCTTCTCAGAAGCAGCTAGCAACAGCCACATCCATCTAGAAAAGATCCAGACATGGCAGCTGCGAAACTCGTTGTATAAATGACGTCAGGGTGATCAAATGACTTTGCATGTTCAAAATCTCGGAAACGGGATCGATGGAACGATTAGTTGAGTGAGTTAGTAATACAGGTGGCCCTACGATAGTCATTTCGCAGGACGCATTTGCAACTGACAGAAGGCTTATGCAATCACTAAAAAAAAAGGAAATACGAAATTTTCGGGTTTTTTCTTGATTACCTTACAGTTTATACAGTTTACATTAATAGAATCCCTTATTACTAAAAGTGATTGAAAAAAAGGAAGTTAAAGCTTTATTCTTCTACGTGTCTTACGAATTTAATCTTTACGTCAAACTAATAGCACTTAAATACATGTAGAAAGCAAACCAAAACATAGTTAAAACGGTCAAAGACTAAAACTAAGAAATCAACTGTAAGATTGACTTTTTACTGGCTGTCGTCCAGCCCAACAAATACTGGAACAAAACTCCTTCGATATCTTTCGTGCTTATTGGAGTTAATTTGGGAAGTTTTTGGGACATTTTCATACGAATGAACGAATCTTTTTATTTACTCACTGCTATGATGACGCTCGAATAAAATCTGCTGTAGAATGGCTGTTAACGATGGACAGACTTACCAAAAACGGCGAGATGGTCCGTGTAATAGTAGGCCCCAATTGCTTCGGACAAGCACTTGAGATCGACTTTGCCTTTGTGACCGACTCTGTAGATATTCGTTTCACCGGAAGGCCAGGTCACACTCGCAACGGAGAGACACGTCTCATTCTCCCATCCTCGGATTTCCAAAACGCGGCCAACTTTGCCTGAAATGGAAATGCATTGTACAATATTGCAGATCGTTTCGCTGACGGGGTTTTGACAACACAGGCCACAAACTACAGAAGGACCAGGTTTCAATCATCAGCTCGGACCTAAAAAGAATGGTTGTATAAACAAACAGTATAAGTATAAAACTCGCCGGACGAGCCATACTCAAAGATGAAGAGCCGTGGTGTTAAGTATCCTGTGTCGCGTACGAGAGTTATACAGCATTATTAAAATAGGGTAACAAGCTGCATAGTGTTGTACGCGATATTTACGTCTTAATACACACCCTTGTTCAAACTGATAGTAAAACTGTTCTTATTAATGCAGCGTTCGGTAATCGGTATTGACATGCTGATACAATTTTTCGAGCTTCTAAAGATCAGAAAAGTGTTCTTGGTACTACTTGAAGTACACGGGTATAATTTGACGCCCATTATTTGTAAAAAGCTACTAAATTAAAGGATGAACACTGAACAGCACTGGTCCTCGAACTAACGACAAGCAATCGTGACAGAACAACACGTCTTCTTTGAAGAAAGT
Source organism: Branchinecta lynchi (assembly GCA_023053575.1). NCBI lineage: Eukaryota > Metazoa > Arthropoda > Branchiopoda > Anostraca > Branchinectidae > Branchinecta > Branchinecta lynchi. The sequence goes on along the minus strand of JAKZAP010000006.1, from coordinate 5,149,487 downwards.
TGTTACTTCAGCTTCCAACAAAGTAGAACTTCAGTGCTTCCCATGGCAACCCTCAAAGACGCTGCTTCTTTCTTCGGCCCGCTGGTGGAACCACCCAAGCCTGAATAAAGCTATCTGATTGGCTCTGCATAAGCCAAGACAGAATCCGGGGTCTATTCTCCTTATTCACCTTACTACAACGCGTCCAGGGGTAAAGAGAAACTTATATACGCCGTAATAGGAGTTTACCTATTTTATTTTATTTATTTATTTATTTATGACCCGCTTTTTGCGTAAGAGCGGAGTATGAATAAAATACAAAAGTAAAATATACATATTAAAACACTTCAACAAAACAATGTAAATAAACACGACAACATTGTTTTCATATAAATAAAAATACACTTTTTGATCAAGGCCTACCTGACCTGGGACCCAAACCGTCTCTTATTCCGCTCTCGATCTGCGAAATCTGAATCATAGAAAAAATAGTTGTCACTTTTTTCGTTGACATCCAGAATAACTGACTCACTTTACAGAAGACCCAGATATCTTTTAATTTGGAAGGTGAATTGTGGCTAGAAGTTTCCTAGTTTTACAAATGGCCTACGACGTTATGTTAACCGGAACGGTTCCCAGCTTCGTGAACGTAGACGTCCACCGGGGTCGGAGACCTAATATGGTATCCTAGGCCGGGCGAGCGGGTCTTCAAATGCGGGATATACTACATCCCTAATGTGCGGTCTAGGACGGGGTATGTCGAACACAACTAAATATATTAAAGATAACATTAACTCCACATCAGTACTGGTTAAACCCTTGTACATAGAATATCCACTTATCTTTAGATCTACTCTGGATCACGGCCACGAAGGAAGCCCCTGACTATTGGTCTTGTCTGGTCTATGCCTTTCTGTCACGCGCACCAAAAACCTCCACGTCCCGGAAGCAGGGATGTCCCTTTGTCCAGCGGAGACCCAAAATTACTGGACGCGCGCTGCAACATTCGCCCTTCCGGATAAACCAAACCCTTGCATAGCAACCTAACATTTCTAGTTGTTTGTCACACAAAAAGACATCCTACCTTCACCCCCGTCTTGGTTCCCCCAGTCCCAGTCAGGTCCACGAATAACCCGGGCACCAACAAAAATTCCTTTGAGCGGCTGCTTCTTCGACTGAGCTCGCGGTGGCACAGGGACCCTAAAAAAAGATGAAGTTATTACAAGATGGGCCTAATAGAGTTAAATGTTCCCATTCAAACTTGATGTCTGTGAAGGCGTGACCTCTGCAAATGGTAATCCGTCTATTTTGAGGTTTGTTTACTGACTGAACTACTGACTTACCTACAGCAAGACGAAAATACGAGTGACAAAAAAATACAAGACGAAGTCCGAAACTGTTTCAAGGTGACCTCAGAAATAATTCACGTTTATAAATAGTGAGCTGAAATACAAAAGTGTTCCTGAGCCAGGATTTGAACTCAGGTTTCAGCTTACAGCCACCACAGGGGGGCTTGTGAAGATATCGACCATTCGCAGACTACTACAATACCCGGAACAGGTCGTACGAACAGTGAGTCTTAAGGCAAATTCATGTAAACAGTTCGCGTCTCTAAAGCAAGGGATTTGATAGACCTTATGTAGCTAACATTGACGATTCCACGCACATCCGTTTATGCAATATCTAGTTCAGATTTGTACTCACTCTAAATCACTACAATAGTCGGATATAAGCGAGTCGTGCAACAATTGCAACACTTGTTTACCGTCATCTTCTAGAAGATTCACTACCTGCTGATTTTAAAAATCTTTTTAGCCTGAACAGTCAATTTCATGACTATAACACAAGACGGCGGTCCAATCTTTCTACCTTGTTATCCTTCTACCAGGTCTAGCTTTTCTATTCGTCATACAGGTGTAAAAGTATGGAATTCATTGCCTGAAACTGTCAGGGTGTCCGAAGATAGGAAAGTATTTAAAAGAGCTCTAAAAAGATTTATGTTATCTAGCAATTATATTTCTTCTATCTGATTTAATCGATTCATTTTTGTTTGTGCTCGGAGGAAGATCAGACCCATGTCGCAATCCCTTTTTTATTTTTCATTTTTTCTTTAGTCATATGTCTGTTGTCGTAAATTCTCGTGTTGTCCTTAAATTTCAGTGTTGATGTGTGATAGTTGCTCGTTTGTTTTTTCTTTACAATAGTTTAGGCTAGAATTGTATTAATAATTTTTTAAATCCCATCAGAATTAGTGAAGCGTCGTTTTTTATGCCACTGGCATGTCTGATGATTTTAAGAAACACCAGGTTTACTTATTTTTGCCATTAAAAGTGTACCTTACCTTACCTTCGTACGAACAGTACCTGAAGCACTTCACATCCCCATGTCAAGGGAGTTGATAGATCTTACGTAGCTGCAATTAAAGGAACAGAAAACTTGACTCAAACTTGACTCGGGGAGCTAGCTGACATATCAAGAATGTACCCTGAGTTGATATTGAGAGTAAGAAAAATTCTCGTTACGACCATTGCAGTTTCCGGGCAGTTTCCGAGAATTCGACTTTTGAGTTAGTAGAAAAAAAAAGCAAAAGGTTTGTGTGCCGGGAGTAGGAATCGAACGCACGACCTCTTGACTACTATCCCGATACTGTGGCCGAAACACGGCCAAAGACAATGCATACGTGCATAATTACAGTGCATAAGGGGCAAGGGCCTGCCAGCTAGCTTTGGGAAGACTAAGGAGGGGGTTCGATATAACAAAGAAGGGGGGCCCTGTCGACAGTAAGTCCCTGTATCTTTACCTAAGCCCCCCAGGTAGGTTTGATGGCCGAAAGTTGCGTAGTCAAGTTTTCTGTGCCTTTAACGACTCCACTTACGTCAATCTACGCATTATCTAGTTCGGATGTGTTCCATCTCTCCAGTTGTCAAGATATGACAGCAAAATCTGATTTGATAGGGTATATAGCTACTGGCTGAAGAGGCCACTTGTCAAGAATGGATAAAAAAAAAAAGGACCCCCTCCCCTCCAAATCCAGTGAGGTTGCATGATATAAACGTTACTACTACCATGATTAAACAGAAAAATCTGATATTATCGAAGCAGGATAGAAGGTTGATATTTCTAGCTGCAGCCTATTGAGGGCGACTGCCAAAAAGGGATTTGCACTTACCCTGGTGAGTTCTGCATCTGAAATCTCACAAAGGAATGAGACGTATCGTGTCGGTCGTCCATATAGCACAAAGTACAGAGATCAAAATCAGTACAGCTACTACATTTCCACCGAATTCCAGCTATTCCTTGTTTCTTGCAGTAGTCACACTTGATGTTTTGATGCTTAATGCCTGGAAGATGTCAATAGTTGGGGAGAACTATACTACTTTGATAGGCAGTTGTACAATTTTTTGTTTGTTTGATTCAAAATGACTTCTATCAATGTTTTAATAATAAGATCTAGGTTTATTCTGTGTGTGGTTTTAGTTTTAGAATAGTCCTACTTAAAGGATCCCTCTACTATTCAACTTACAGTATTTTAAAATATCTGAATACTTTAAAACTAGGCTGTGCTTTTTTGATGGAAAAACTTCTCGCAGACAACCACCGACAGCGTGATACACATCGAAGGTAGCAAAATACGGTAAGTGAGAAACTCACCGTCGTTTTGTTAGAGGGGTTAGAATGTACCGTACGAAACTGCTGTCTCCGGGTTTAGAAATGTATGGAGTGATTATCGAAGTAGGTTGCGTTAGTATTATAGGTAAGACAGGTCCTTTAAATTTGTAACTTTGTCTAATAACAAACTTAAACAATTAGGCTAGTTTAGACTACCTATTTAAGTTTGAACATCGACACTTCAACTAGCCTAATTATCTTGACTTTTTCAACAAACAATTTGAAGTAGGCTATCTCTTCTAACTTTTTAACAAACTTTCATAAAAATTCGTTTACACTATTTTAGTTCGTAGCCTATATGGAAACTTTGACTAATTATCTTAATCTATTCACCAAGCCATATGGCTTCAACCTATGATTAATTTTGTTAAACAACATATTTCTAGACAAAGAGAGACGGGCAGATCCGTGCTAAGTGGCCCATACTTTGATTTGGGATCCGAAAAGACGTTCTGAGCATACAGGATTCCACAAAATTTACCGTCTTTGGCGCCTTTCGATGTAGTAGGCTCCGTTTACTGGAAAGTTTGCGTCACTTCATTCGGGTTTTAGGCTTGGAATTCCGGGGCTTGTGTTACATTAAAAGCTTGATTCTGTTGGGGGAAAGTAGTGCTTTGCCCGAAATAAAGTCATAGCCTACTTAAAAAATTTCACCTGTGGCTCTCATTTTCATTCTGTCTGATATACAGTCAGCAGAAACTGCTGCAGGTCGGGCTATTGCGGAAGCGAATTCTTGTTATTACGAATACTCTGTATGACTAAGTCGAAAACACGCCAGTGATCACCATCACCAGTGATTCACGCCAGGAAGAAGGAGTAAACGTGTCCGTAACGATTCAAACTCAACGACTCGAATCCTGTGTCAACCAATCACGGCGATTTTTGGGAGCAGATGTGACACCACGTCCGCCTTTCTTCCGCTAGGTACCCGGAGAGGCCGGAGATTTTGCATCCCCAAGGAGAGATAGTCGTTAAGAGTATTACGTTCACCTTAAGTTTCTTCGAATTCGTACAGTTTCACGCATGTGGTGCTGAGTTTCTTTGCTATGTTTCTAACTAGTACGACTCCTGAGCCTTGCCGGACGTCTGCCAGTGGTATACTTTGAGGTAGTCATCTCCTACGCACACGCCCTTCGAACCGCCCCTGAGCTCGAAGATACGACTTCAACGCTTGCAGCTATCACGAGTTCTTTTAATGCATACGCAACGAAAAGCTAGAATGGGCGGCAGGGCGACGGCAGGCACACCCCCTCGAGTTTCGGCTAGCGACGCACTTGTGGATAGCACTACTGGTTTGGTACCACTATTGAGATTTAGACTCTGAGGCCCGAGCCCACACACGTTTTAGTTCAAATGAAATTGTCAAATCAAAACTCTGACATCAATGACAAGAGGCCTCGCTATCCCGATTGAGTGTGAATTAATGAGTGGGGAGCAGGGCGACGACAGCACCCTGCCACAACCCCTCGAGTTTCTGCTAGCGACGCACTTGTGGAGAGCACTACTGGTTTGGTTTACTATTGAGATTTAGACTCTGAGGCCCGAGCCCACACACGTTTTAGTTCAAATGAAATTGTCAAATCAAAACTCTGACATCAATGACAAGAGGCCTCGCTATCCCGACTGAGTGTGAATTAATGAGTGGGGGGCAGGGCGACGGCAGCACCCTGCCACATCCCCTCGAGTTTCGGCTAGCGACGCACTTGTGGATAGCACTACTGGTTTGGTTTACTATTGAGATTTAGACTCTGGGGCCCGAGCCCACACACGTCTTAGTTCAAATGAAATTGTCAAATCAAAACTCTGATATCAATGACAAGAGGCCTCGCTATCCCGATTGAGTGTGAATTAATGAGTGGGGAGCAGGGCGACGGCAGCACCCTGCCACACCCCCTCGAGATTCGGCTAGCGACGCACTTGTGGATAGCACTACCGGTTTGGTTTACTATTGAGATTTAGACTCTGAGGCCCGAGCGCACACACGTTTTAGTTCAAATGAAATTGTCAAATCAAAACTCTGATATCAATGACAAGAGGCCTCGCTATACCGATTGAGTGTGAATTAACGAGTGGGGAGCAGGGTGACGGCAGCACCCTGCCACACCCCTCGAGATTCGGCTAGCGACGCACTTGTGGATAGCACTACTGGTTTGGTTTACTATTGAGATTTAGACTCTGAGGCCCCAGCCCACACACGTTTTAGTTCAAATGAAATTGTCAAATCAACACTCTGATATCAATGACAAGAGGACTCGCTATCCCGGTTGAGTGTGAATTAATGAGTGGGGAGCAGGGCGACGGCAGCACCCTGCCATACCCCCTCGAGATTCGGCTAGCGACGCACTTGTGGATAGCACTACCGGTTTGGTTTACTATTGAGATTTAGACTCTGAGGCCCGAGCCCACATACGTTTTAGTTCAAATGAAACTGTCAAATCAAAACTCTGATATCAATGACAAGAGGCCTCATTATCCCGATTGAGTGTGAATTAATGAGTGTTATATGTAAGTTCAGATTATGATTGACATCGGGAGTGGAAAACAGTTAGAGAAGGTAGAAAGTCCCAGTGAGGAACGCTTACCCAGATTCAGAAGAAGTCTTGAGAAAGACCCCTAAGCACTTTACAGTATTGACATGCCTGTTGTTTAAGTACTTCGTTGATCTGTGTATAATTGGAAGGCAGTTGGGAAGGACTAAAGTATTGTAATATACTTACACAAGTTTTACGTATACCCAGTTGTACGAGCATGTATGAGCTGAACCTCTAGAAACGTCAACCTACGAACAACAACAAACAGAGGCCTCGCTTTAAATACTTATTCTGATTCACTACTAAAAATTGTAGGCTGTTTTGAGCTCAACCCAATGAAAAAAATTTCTCAAAATAGTAGTATGAAGTTGTACGAAACAGTAACATGCAGTACTAACTGATGCTACTACATGCTTCTACTTTAAGGCTACCGTGTTACTGCATACTACTGCATGCTACTATTAGCAAGACTGGATGCTACTATGGTAAGACGGGATGCTCCTGGATACTACTTCTTAAGATTGGACCAGTCTGATGCACACTAAATGATAGTATTCTTTACTATTACATAGTATTCCATGTAACTTTTTCGTACAACTATCATACAACTACGCAGGCTACAAATTTTTCATCGGGAAGCTCGAGTAAATCAATATAACATACGAAAAGTCTGTGTTGCAATATAAAAAGTAAAGTAAAAAAGAATTTAACTCACCAAGTGGAGAATTGTCCCACACTCTTAAGTCGTATGCATTTTGGTATCCTATTCTGTAGTTAGTTCTGAAGCCAAGATCCCACTGAACAACCACAGTTTGGTTAGGACTACTCTCGCTTCCTCGCTTTCCAATGTCAATCACAGTACCAACAAAACCTTCTCCACCATCCTGGTCTCCCCATTTCCAGTCAGGCCCTCTTACAACTCTAACTCCCACATCCATAACTGAGTTGTGTCACAACAGTTGTGAGAAACCTAAAAGATATAAAAGACACATGGGATTGACAGAGAAATATCCATTCTTCCAAAAGAAGAGATCCCTCTTCTTGAACCATGGTCAGTTACCACACTCTGAATCACGGTGTCTGAATATCAGATACAACGGTAACTGACCAGATACTCTAGCCTATAACTGGGAAAAGTGGTATCAGATACAGGGGACCTGCAAAAACAAATTTAGACTGTGATATCAAATCCCATGGTATTTGCAACTGTATTTCATGGCAAACTCAAACTGAAGCAGAAATTTATGAATTTCTCTAATATTAAAACAATGGCTAATGGTCAACAGTGGATCATTTTACAAGATCCTAGTATTTTGTCGAATTTATAGGTAACTCGGGTACTATCAGTTCGTCCACACCTCAGTTCACACAAAGTCAGTTCACCTAAAAAATCTGTTACTACGCCCACACGTCAGTTGATCCATGTTGATGATTTAGTTCACAAGTCATTTAATCCACTGGTCAGTTGGTTCACACATCTGTTGGACAGCACGCAATTGGGCCACCAGCTGTTCATCTGCTGCTAGATCACCCCCCACATGTCAGTTAACCCAGTCCTAAAAACAACAGTATGTAGTGAAACGAGAGATGGGCTAAGATAACAAGGCTGTATTTTGGTACTTACCTAACAAAATAATTATAAACACTTCGGTTCTCGAGCTAAAACCTTATTTGGACAGTCATTTTCAAATGGCATAGAGAGATTGCAGCCCATCCAACCAAAATGGATAGGAGCAGAAAAAGTGTAATTTAACATTGTGAAGTATAGGGCTTTTGACTTTGAGACCAAATTACCCATGTTTTATACTATTATAAGCCTATAAGTATCTGGAAGCAATTCGCTGTTTTTTTCTTAGTAATTCTATAATCACAGCTTTAAACACAAGTTTAACCTGAAATGAGAGTTTGAAGGCTTCAAGCTTTCACTACAAAAACAAATTGTGCTTCCTACTGGTTGGTTTTTGAATCACAATGTTGAAACTTTATGCATTTTTCTGTGCTCCCACAAACAGGTTGTGGGCTCCCACAAACAGGTTGTGGGTCGTTTGGGGCTCCAAAAGAGTGTTTCCGCAGCCTTTTGTGCAGGCAACAAGAGTGTTTCCGCGACCAACAAGATTTTCATGGCAGGCTTTTTGGCTCGAATTTGACATAGAACTGCAGAGGTAATTGTCTATTTTGTGGCTCGGTTTTGGCAGGAAATTCAAATTAGCAGCAAAATAACATCAAAACAATAAAATTAAAAACCTTCTCAAGTATGTAGACATAAAACTGAAGATCCTTTTAGAAGGAAATAGTAGCCTAAGAATGAAAGCCTGGAGTTCTGTTTACTGAGATTTTTACATGATTTTTATTTATGTATTCAGACATTTGAAATTATCTATAAGAAACAGACAAAAAGGCATTTCCACGAGTTTCATCTTGTGACTCCAGACTTGACTGTGTGGCACACAATCGTGTTTCCGCAAAAAATACTCAGAAGTGTGTAGCTCACAATTGTGCCCCAGAAGAAGGCCCTTTAAAGCCTTCGAGCTCTTGCTTTCATGGAAATTCTTTTGCAAAAATGAAATTATACAATTAAGGAATTGCCATATAACATTTCCAGCAAGTCCGGGGCTCAGAATGATGATCAAATGTTGATAATTTAATTTCAATGAAAGCCCTATGCCTCCCAATGTTAAATTTGTTTGTTTGCCTCTCTATACTCATGTCCCAGAGCTTGATGTTTCCTGGCTAACTGTCATGTCGATAGCAAGAAGTGTGTACCACACTTTGACATACTTGACCCTGACTCGGAAAAACACTTTTTCTGTTTTTGTCTGTTTTAGGCAGTATTAAGTAAGCCTTAAATGCCTGGAGACAAAACAAATCCAGATAAATTTCAGTACCTCTGCAGTACATAGAATATCAGGCCAGTACAGGGCCAGAACCATTATTTACAAATTTACAAATTTATTTGTCAAACACAGAAGAAATAGAATTTTATAAGCTATGCTCTTGTTCAGCCTCGGTTGACTCGTCGGCACATCGCGTTCTTTTTATATACAAGAAATAAAATTCTGAAAAACATTTGTCGGGCTTGGGCCAAACACATTAGAGTTTAAACTCTGCATCTGCTCTGCATGCTTTTTTTCGGGCCTCAGCATTCTCTATTGCATATCGGGTTCTTTTTATACATACCTAAGGAATACAGAAGAAATAAAATGTGTATGTTTTTGTCGGGCACTGTAGACTCCAGTTGACTCCAGTAGACTCCACGAGTCCAGGTCGACTCGCCAGTCTTAAACTGTTAAATGCCTGCAGACAAAATAAATCCCAATAAATTTCTCCCGTTCTTTTAATGTGGAAGTAATAAAATCCAGCAAATATTTATCGCGCACATTTAAATTTCTCACATTCTTTTAATACGCAAGTAATAAAATCCTGCAAATATTTATCGGGCAAAAGACAGAAGAAATTGAATTCTGTATACTCTTCTCTGCCTTGGTATTATCATCAGCACATCGGGTTCTTTTTGTAGATCAGAAATAGCCTACAGAAGAAATAAAATGTTGCATGCTTTAGTTTGGCGTCGGTTGACTCTTTGGCACATCCGGAAAGTGTCAAAAAATCATCAAAAACAACGTCAAACAATCTTGACTGTTAAAACTCAAATAAGGCAATTAAATGGTAGGATCTGGGACTTACGTTTAACGTCTTTCTCGCTCTTTCAAATTTTACCTCTGAGGAACTTGTTTGATTTTCCCTTTCTGCTTCATCTTCGGCAAACATGAAGTAATCAACAAGACCAAAATTCTCAATGGGATCCCAAAAGGGAATAGTTGCGTTTTGAACCGAAATCGATCAGTCCATTCCATAATTCGCATTAATGAGGTTCATTTGGTTGTGATTGGTGACCAAATTTGATAATTCATCTAACTTTTGTTCAGTACGCATCGGTTTCTCCGCATTCGGTCCGCCCCTGCGTATTCGCTATTTATTTGGTTTCATTCTTTACCGAATTCGTTAATTCGGTCGCATTCCGTCAGCTCATTTCATAAACAAATTCGGTAAGGTTCTTTTAGTTCTGATTCGTTACTGAATACAGTTATATAGACTTGCCGAATTGTGTTGTTTTAGGTGGTTCTAGCAAAAGTTTTATTCCATTGCGAAATTCAGTTGTTATACCGCTCTCGATCTATTCCCTATTTTTTTAAGTTAGTTTTTCGGTATACGCCCTTCATAAAATTACTCTCCAATTAGTTCTTTTTTTGGTCGCTAGGTGAGCTGTCGTCAAGAAAACAATGACAAGTTATTTCTTGGTGTACGTTTATCCAGGTTTGATTTGCTATTTTCAATTCCTACAAGGCCTAACCATTTAAAAACTGTTTAAAATGCCTCTTTCCCTCTTTTTGCTTTACCCAAATCTGTTCTGTTAAGCGTCATCAAGTTTGTCATTTCTCGCCCGACTTCAGTGCCGAGTACTGGCTGACTTTTCCATGGGGCGAAAGCGCGACTCGATGTGAAGCGAAAGCCTAATCACTTATTCACCAGGGGTGTAGCGAGGAGGGGGTGAGTCACCCCCCCCCCCCCTCAATGTTGTACAAATCGTCGGCACACGGGTGAAGTGCCGTCGCTTGGTCCGTGCTAGTGTATGGAATTTGTTTTGTACATTTACAGACTGTTACGTTTTTCATACGTGTTTTTGCAATGCAGTTCTGTTCACGCATACTCTAAAGGTTAGGAGATTCAAGAATAAGTTCGATATAGAAGTTTCACGTCTGACCTCAGATTTTGCATTGCCGCACATCCGGCCTCCGGGAACACGACGCTATAGGCGTATTCTCGCCGTTCCCCGAGGACTCCTCGTACGCGCGGACTCCGCGTACGGAAAACAACGAGAACACGGGGAATGCTTCCTAAATGGATTTCGTTCTAAAAATGGATCCACTTTATTTTTGGTTTTGTTTATTCTGATTTATTTTTAATTAATTTTACATTGCACCAACACCAGCAAAAATGATTCCCCTCTGAATTTGAAAGGGAGTCCTTTTTGATGATGGTGATGATAATTGGAGTATTCTCCGTCCGCGGGGAGTGAGTCCCCGGGACAAACAAAAACGCGGGGACTCCTCAAGTGGAGTCCTCGGGGAACGGCGAGAATACACCTTATGAATGCAGTGAAATACAACTATGTTGTTGCTATGCGACATGAAATCTCTTTCGCATTCAGTAATGTTTCAGTGTTTGTGGTAGCACTGGTAGCAGACGTACCAGTACAAAAGTTATTGCAAAGATTATTTGAATAATCTTCGAGTTACTGTGTCGAGTGATTGTGCGAGTATTAAGCCAGACGGACATACTTTATTTTGCAATAGGGTAAATTCTGACACGACTAGAATGAACGAGAAAAAGGATAAAAGGACCGCGTTGTGTGACATTGAAAAAACTTTGCCTTTGTATAATTGCCATTAGAATTTCTGTTGTTATATTAGAGTAGTCCAGTCTTCATCCTTTCAGAGAAGCTAAGACCTTCTTAGCATCTCGGCTATATGCTGATCGATTATTATTGGGATCCCAAAACGTAAGTGGAGGGATACCTATGACATCGCAAAAGTTGTCCGTCCGTCCGTCTGTAAGCACGATAACTCTCGAAGAGGATGAGATATTTTGATGAAACTTGGTATGAAGATTTTTTGGGTCAAGGGTAAAGTCGAGTTCGTAGATGGGCTCTGTAGCCCTATATTTGGGGGTGGGGGAGGGGGTTCAATTTAAGGGACAAACAAAATATTTTTAAACAGCTAATGTGATAGTTGATTATGGAGTAAAAAGATATGCTGAGCACGATGGTGACAATCATTTTCTCGCCGGACAAGTAGTTCGTCCGGAATCCGGCACAAACCGGAAAGTTTGTTAAAAGTAAAAGTTTCATTTGAAGTTGATTAAATGTTTGATTTAGGGGTAAGAAGACATGCTGATCACGGTGGTGAAACCCATTTTCTCGCTGGACGAGTAGTTCGTCCGGAATCCCACAAAAACCGGAAAGTTGGTTAAAATTAACAGTTTCATTTGAAGTTGATTAACTATTTGATTTATGGGTAAGAAGACATGCTGAACCCGATGGTGAAAACCATTTTCTCGCCGGACAACTAGTTCACCTGTAATCCGGCCAAAACCGGAAAATATGTTAAAAGTAAAAGCTTTATCTGAAGTTGATTAGATGATATATTTAGGGGTAAGAAGAGACGCTGAGTCTGTATATAATGATCATTTTTTACCCGGACATATAATTAGTCTGGAATCCGGTTGTACCCGCATTTTTTTTTTAAGTCAAAATTTTATTTAAATTTGATTAAATTTCTTTATAGGGATAAGGAGATACGCCGACTTCGTTTCTGAATTTTTCTTTTTTTGCTGGACTAGTAGTTCGCTCGGAATTCGGGTGAAACCGCAAATTTGGCAGTAGTAAAGCAGGAAGTTGCGGTCAATATCGTCAAAATAGATATGGCTTATAGAGGTATAGATAGGTAGATAGAATATCTGAACTCGGTTTTCTCTGATGATTAGCCTGGCGAAGACAAGACCGAATTGTATGGATCAAATCTTAGATTTTTGGGATCCCATCGATACCTTTGGTCTTGTTCAATTAGAGTCATCTTGAAAAAAACAACGACTGGTTCTCTCATAACGGACGGCCTGGTTCGCGGTATTAAAGGACCCCTCTTGCTTTTAACTGTTTTCACACACCCAGCACGACGTGCGTGGTCTATTAACCTCTGAAATCTGCTTCTTAACAAAATCTATGTTTGTCACTTATTTGAATTTTTCGCTAGATCTAGCCGAGATTTTGAGGGTTTGCCAGACTTGTGCGTATTAGAGCGCCGTTGTTGTCAGGCGTGGCAAAACAGGCTTTTTCTCCCATTTCTATACATTTAACACAAAAATTTAAATTTGTTGCGTAAAAGATCCAACATTTTCTAACGAAGCCTGGCCAGAGTCGACAAGCGCTAACAAGAGAATCCCTAATTTCGAAAGGAAAGTATAAGTATCTTTAAAAAACACGATTTCCGGGCCATTTTAGTTGTGAAAAAGTCATTTCTAGGAAGAGGTTGTGCTTGAAAGTTAGTAATTTGGTTATCGAAATTAAAGCGACTGAACATTTCAAATTAAGTACGACATGCGTGGACCGGACCATCAATATCTGGACCAAATTTGCCATAATGATATAATCTACTTTTAACCTTGAAAGAAAATATGGAATTAAAAATGAGGAAACATTGACACTTACGTTCAAGTCAAATTTACCCTAGTCAACTGCGAGTCATTTTAGTGCACGGAAACGTCATGGCAGAAGTCGGAAGTGATGCTCCGAAACGGAAAAGAAAGAGGACGAAGCTGTTTTGCGAAGAGTGAGTAGCCAAAAAAAACAGCTTTTGCCTACGAATTTGACGACGAACATTTCGTTGTTTTCAGTGTACGTCGCGACTTTACTCTGTTAGTTGCTGCAATTCCCTGGGATTTATGACTATGGAACGGACCCAGAAGGGGGGTCTGCGGGGCGCAGGCCCCCAGGCGTCACACTGTTCGACACTCCACTGTCGGCACAACGCCGCTTTCTCACCCCCCCCCCCAACAGAGAAGAGCTATAGAAACGCCCCAGTTATTCACCTATCAGATAACTTATCCCCAGATCTCACGTGTGATTGTTATTGTTCCTCTAGCGCGTCTGGCGGCCATTCATCATCGGATTTTATGAAGGACGTATAGTACCAATCATTATTTGTTTCAGTTCAGTTACTGAGTTCGGTAATTTAGTAATTTATAAGTGGCATTTATTTAGCTCTCGTTCTTTACCATTTACGGTAGCTTCAGCTGGTTGCTGTTCACTTTTTTTTCACTTAGTATTGCAGTACCTCAGGAATAAACATGCCTCTTGCCGTGAAAACTAGCCCACTTTCGTTTGCTGTAAATTCCGAACAATTTTACTTTTGATCTACTTTACCCTGTATCCCCCCTTTCGTTTCGCTAGATAGCTCCGGGTATAGTATGTAATCTTTGGATGCCAGAAAGGCACTTTATCTGCGGCACATTTCGTAATCTTCACTAGTTAGACAAAGGGGTTTAGACAAATCGGCGTTCGAGGCTTCGAATTTTAAGGGGGGTTTGAACCATGTTAAAAGCTAGAATTTGCATGGGAATTAGTTAAGTATTGCCAGAAAAAAAGGCAGATTAAAAAAATTTCGCTTGCGGCGGCTTAGTTAATCCTGGCGTTGTCGCTACGCAGCAACGCCTTTTTTTGCTATTGGTTCAAGTCCTGATGGCAAAACTGGAAAGGTCTTCCAAAGGTAAAAGGCTAGTGACGGCAAGTGATCCATGAGCAAAAAAATAGAAGTGTAAAAGCATGAAAATGCGCCAATTTTCTCTTTAGACTTGTTTTTATATACTTTGAGAGAGACCGAAAAGCGGCAACGCTGAGCATAAAAATGTTTTGAACTTAAGTGACCTATTATAATGAGGTCTGTGCTTTGCAGTCTGTAGCTTAATTGCATCTGTGAACATTGTGTTTGCTGCTTACAAACAATTCCCGAACATTTTCAAGGTATTTTGCAGCTTTCTCTGTTTCAAGCGTCGGTTCGACGTAGCTTTTTGAGTTTTCGCCACTGCTGGCCGGAGAAATCATCCGGCAGCGTTGTCACCGATCTATCTGGGACTGATATGGGAATGTTGTGAAACTTTCGAGAGCAGCTGCGTTCTCGCCCTTGGTGATTTCAATGCTTCTCAGACAAACAATTTTGGAAGTGAGCTGCAGGACTTCTGTCATGACTCTGGTCTAAAACTTTATGACATGGATTTGCTACCGAGCGACAGCTACACATACTTTAATTCAGTCCAGAGTACGTCATGGGTGGATCACTGTCTAATGACTTCAATGGTGTCTGAAAAGACTCGTAGCATTCATGTTCGCTATGACGTGCTAGCTTCGGACCACCATCCCATTGAGCTCGTCCTAAACGTAACTGGAGGAGTTTTGAGCACCGTGCAAGTTTGTGATGTGAGATACCCCCACAGAAGAGGTCAGCCCCTAAGTGGAGTGACATGTCTGTGAGGCAGGCTCTATCAGAAAGGTTACTATTTGATATCAGTATTCCCCAGGATGCAGTTGAGTGCCAGGATGTTCACTGCAGCAGTACAAGTCATCGGGTCCAGGTAAATAGCCTATAAGATCAAATTGTGTCGTCACTCTCCATTGCTGCGGAAGGCTCTTGCAGTTCTGTGGCGTCAAATAGAGCGTACAAAGCTGTCCCTGGATGGAATTCTTAAGCAAAATTAGTGCACGCTGAATACCGTTCCACTTACCTTATGTGGCGAGAAGCTGGTAAACCGAGCATCGGCAGTTTATACAGCAGTATGCTAGTGAAAGCAAAGAATTTCGGTCAGCTTTGCAACAGTGTAAATCTTTTCGGCAGAAGCACATCGCGGACAAGATGGCTTTAGCTTACCTTGGTGATTGTAAGAATCTGTGGTCGACCTTTCGAACCGTCAATAGTGTCCCGAATGCGCTAGCGTCCACTTTGGATGGACAGGTTGGAGAGTTCAACATAGTGGTAATATGGCGTTCCCATTTGAGTGACTTGCTCAATTCAGTCCCCAGTGATTCGCATTCGCCTAGCTGTGCTAATGATTGCGATTGCGAGGTTAATAGAATTAGTTTTACGAGTAATGAAATTGATGAAGTGATTTCGAAAGAACTGAAAGTGAACAAAGCAGCCGGCGATGACGGGTCTGTCGCCGAGCATGTTAAGTATACTAACCGGCAGCGACTGTGCGCTTTACTTTCAGTATACTTTACCTGCGCATTCGCTCACAGTTGTCTTTCGCCAGACCTGATGAAGGTTACGATCACGTGTGATTATTATTGTTCCTCTAGCGTGTCTGGCTGCAATTCTTCATCGGATTTTATGAAGGACATAATGCGTATTCTCGCCATTCCCCGAGAACTCCACTTGAGTAGTCCCTGTGTTTTTGTTTGTCCCGGGGACTCACTCCCCGTATTCTCGCGAGTCCCCACGGACGGGGAATGCTACGGTTATCATCCCCGTCATCAAAAAGGACTCCCTTTCAGATTCGGAGGTGAATCAATTTTTGCTGGTATTGGTGCAATGTAAAATTAACTAAAAATAATCAGAATAAACAAAACCAAAAATAAACTGGGTCCAGACTAATGTCGTCAACTGCATATTTATTATTCGAACAAAATCGACTTTGGAAGCATTCCCCGTGTTCTCGCTGTTTCTGTACGCGGAGTCCGCGTGGAGTAACTACCTCTATTCTCGCCCTTCCCTTCGATTCCCCGAGGAGTCCTCGGGACACAGAGGCGTTACTAGCCAAAATGTTTTTTGGGGGGGGGACGAGGCATTTACCGACTGGCTGGTAATTTTTACCGACATTTTCTGCAGAAAAACGACTGTTTTCAACAATAAAAATGACATTTTTGAAAAAAAATCGACTGATTTTCCAAAAAATCTACTGATTTTCAGAAAAACCGACTATTTTGACGAAAAATCGACCAATTTTCAGAAAAAACTACTGTTTTCATAAACAAAAAATCAACTGTTTTGACGAAAAATCGCGGCGCTTCGCTGCGACTCGGTATTTTTTACCGACTGGTCGAAGGCTTTGCGGGGGGCGTCCCCCCTCCCCCCCAGTCGTGACGCCTCTGCCTCGGGTAACGGCGAGAATACGCCTGTAGGCGGAACGGAAAACGGCGTAAGAAAAACGGAGTTTCAAAAATCGCGGCTATTGCAACCAAGCATTCAAATCTCCGTAGAACACAGTAGATTCGCAGAAGAAGCAGCAGAAAATGAGAACATTCTTGCTCTTGTGTTTGATTTTCTAAAATTTTTCTTTTACTTGAGTAATACCACCGTCTGAGAAGACTGCATATCCTCGAATAGTACAGTTACCATGAATATTTCTGGGGAATTATGCTCGAGGGCGGTAGGGCATCTGGTGAAATCAGCAGGTTTTTCAACGACTTCTGCAGCCAATCAGGTAAGAAGATTTTTTTGTCTTCCTTCTAAAAAAAAACTATATGGGAATAATGAGTTAAGTGGAAAAGTTCAAATACTAAGACTGTGTTCCACCCTTCTAACAATAGTAACTATTAGTTACTATTTTTGTTCCAATCTCGTTAAAAGCTACTATGCTGATTGTTCCAGCCTTCTGGAAATAGTAACTATTTGCTTAGCTTGGGAGCATGGTAAACATGGTAACTATGCATCTCTGTAATGTTACTGGTTGGATTCGCTGTGGCATGACGTTCTGCTGGAAAATGAAGAACCGTTCCAGTCTTGTTGGCAAAGAGCAAGAATTTATTATGTCATGGTTAGTACTATGGTAAGTAGGGTGGAACACGCTCCAAGTGTCCTAACATCAGTCACAGAAGAAATAATTCTTCTGATGTGATGTTAGGTTAACCAGCTTGAAGTTTTCGCCAACCGCCCGACCACCCAAAAACGCCCAACACCAAATTATGGGGCGTTGGGTGGTAATGGGTGGCAGTGCTTAAAATGCCAAAGAACCTTTTTTAGAAATGTCCACCAAATCAACACCCACAGTGAAATTTGTGAAAAGTCAAATGACCTAATAAAGTCTGGTTCTGGGCGTTGGGCGGTAAGGGCGGCAGTACCTGAAACGCCCAGACAAAAAGTGGAGAAGCTCCCATTAAGTCACCGCCCACATTAAAATTCACGAAAATTTGAATGACCTGATTATCTCCGGGCTTTGGGTTATAAGATCGACTTAGTTTGAATTGCCCAAGTTAAGAATGGAAAACATCCACCAAATCACCAACCACTTTAAAATTTCCAAAAATTCAAATAAGCTAACTAAATTTGGGTGTTGGGTGGCACTCATTGATAGCCAAGGCGAAAAATGGAGCAACACCCACCAAATCACCGCCAGCGGTAAAATTCGCGAAATTCAGTTTGGCAAGAAATGGAAACAAAATCCACCAAATCTCCGCCCACATTACAGTTCGCAATATTTCGAATATCTATTTGTGTAAGGGCTTTCTGCGGTAAGCCTGTCTGTGCTTAAAACTCCCAGGCAAAAAATGGCAAAATGTACCCATTCTCAAACGTTATAATTAACGTCCCCGTTAGTCACCGCCCACTTTACAATTTCGGATTAGCCAAGTATGTACGGGCGCTGGGCGGTACCGACTCAGTACTCATTCGACATTTCGTTGAATGTATTAAGATGATTTGGTGGAGGTTTCATCATCTCTTGCCTGAGCGGTTTAAGCACTGTTGCCCTTACCAACCAACGCCAGGACATTGTTGGCTCATTTGAATTTTTCCCAAATCCAACGTGGGCGGTGACTAACGGGGATATTAATTATAATGTTAAATTAATGGGGACATTTTGCCATTTTTTTGCCTGGGAGTTTTAAGCACAGACAGGCTTACCGCACAAAGCCTCTACACATAGATATTCTAAATTTTGCGAACTGTAACAGGGGCGGGGATTTGGTGGTTTATTTTTTCCATTTCTCGCCAAATCGAAGGTCACAAATTCTATCGCGGGCGGTGATTTGGTGGGTGTTCCTCTTTTCGAGAACTTGAATGTGGTCAGTGATTCTGTGGACCTTCACCATGTCTTGCCTGGTCGATTTAAGCACTGTTGCCAACCAACGCCTGGACATCGCTAGCTCATTTGAATGTTTGCCAAACTTAACATGGGCGCTGATTCGGTGAACATTTATCCCTTTTTGCGCCTTGGCGTTTAAGCACTGCCACGCTTACCGCCCCACGCTTGGACACCTTTACCCCATTTAACTTTTCGTGAATCTGAATGTGCGTGTTAATTTGATGGGCCTTTCTCGGTTTTATGTTTGAGCGTTTCAGGAACTGCCGCCCTTACCCTACGACTGTAAAGTGGCCGGTGATTTGGTGGATATTGTTCACTTCTAACCTGTGCACTTTATGCACTGTCGCCCTTACTACCCAACACCTGGACAAAATCAGGTCATCTGAATTTCATGAATTTTGTGGGCGGTGGTTTGGTGGGCGTTTCTCCATTTTTAGCCTGGGCGTTACAAGCACTGCCGCCCTTACCGCCCAATGCCCAGACTTTATTAGGTCATTTGACTTTTCACAAATTTTAATGAGGGTGTTGATTTGGTGGACATTTCTAAAAAAAGTTCTTAGGCCATCCGAAGGTCATCCAGTCATCCGAATTTTCGTGAATTTTAATGTGGGCGGTGATTTAATGGGAGCTTCTCCACTTTTTGACTGGGCGTTTCAGGTACTGCCACCCTTACCTCCCAACGCCCAGAAATAGCTGACTCATTCGACTTTTCGCGAATTTTAATGTGGGTTGTGATTTGGTGGAGGTTTCATCATGTCTTGCCTGAGCGGTTTAACCACTGTCGCCCTTACCAACCAACGCCTGGACATCGTTGGCTCATTCGAATTTTCGTGAATTTCGTGAATTTTTATGTGGGCGGTGGTTTGGTGGGCGTTTCTCCATTTTTAGCCTGGGCGTTACAAGCACTGCCGCCCTTACCGCCCAATGCCCAGACTTTATTAGGTCATTTGACTTTTCACAAATTTTAATGAGGGTGATGATTTGGTGGACATTTCTAAAAAAGAGTTCTTTGGCCATCCGAATGTCATCCAGTCATCCGAATTTTCGTGAATTTTAATGTGGGCGGTGATTTAATGGGAGCTTCTCCACTTTTTGACTGGGCGTTTCAGGTACTGCCGCCCTTACCTCCCAACGCCCAGAAATAGCTGACTCATTCGACTTTTCGCGAATTTTAATGTGGGTTGTGATTTGGTGGAGGTTTCATCATGTCTTGCCTGAGCGGTTTAACCACTGTCGCCCTTACCAACCAACGCCTGGACATCGTTGGCTCATTCGAATTTTCGTGAATTTCGTGAATTTTTATGTGGGCGGTGGTTTGGTGGGCGTTTCTCCATTTTTACCCTGGGCGTTACAAGCACTGCCGCCCTTACCGCCCAATGCCCAGACTTTATTAGGACATTTGACTTTTCACAAATTTTAATGTGGGTGTTGATTTGGTCGACATTTCTAAAAAAAAGATCTTTGGCCATCCGAAGGTCATCCGAGTTTTCGTGAATTTTAATGTGGGCGGTGATTTAATGGTAGCTTCTCCACTTTTTGACTGGGCGTTTCAGGTACTGCCGCCCTTACTGCCCAACGCCCAGAAATAGTTGACTCATTCGACTTTTCGCGAATTTTAACGTGGGCGGTGATTTGGTGGAGGTTTCATCATCTCTTGCCTGAGTGGTTTAAGCACTGTCGCCCTTACCAACCAATGCCTGGACATTGTTGGCTCATCCGAATTTTTGCCAAATTCAGAGTGGGCGGTGATTTAATGCACGTTTCTCCTTTTTAGCGTGGGAGTTTCAAGCACTGCCGCCCTTACCGCCCAGCGCCCGTACATACTTAGCTAACCCAAAATTTCGAGAGTTGTAATTCGGTCAGTGATTTGGCGGACGTTCACCATGTCTTGCCTGGGCGATTTAAGCGCTGTTGCCAACCTTACCAACCAGCCTGGACATTGCTAGCTCATTTGAATTTTCGCCAAACTTAACATGGGAGTTGATGCGGTGGACATTTCTCCATTTTTCGCCTGGGCGTTTAAGCACTACCACGCTTTCTTGAATCTGATCGTGTGCGGTAATTTGATGGGCGTTTCTCCGTTTTTGCTTGAGCGTTTCAGGAACTGCCGCCCTTACCACCCAGCACCCGTACATACTTAGCAAATCCAAACTTTCACAGACTGTAAGGCGGGCGGTGATTTGGTGGGTATTGTCCACTTCTAACCTGAGTTTAAGCACTGTCGCCCTAACAACCCAATGCCTGGACAAAATCAGCTCATCTGAATTTTCGTGAATTTTAATGTGGGCGGTGATTTGGTGGGCGTTTCTCCATTTTTAGCCTGGGCGTTACAAGAACTGCCGCCCATACCGCCCAATGCCCAGACTTTGTGAGGTCATTGGACTTTTCACAGATTTTAATGTGGGCGTTGATTTGGTGGATATTTCTAAAAAAAATTCTTTGCCATTTTAAGCACTGCCACACATTACTGAAAATGCCCTATAATTTGGTATTGGGCGTTTTCGGGTGGTTGGGCGGTGGGCGAAAACTTCAAGCTGGTTTAGGTTAGTTAAGAGTTAGGATTGGAATTGAGATGAATTTCTTTCTTCCAAACTTCTTAAACCCGAAGTTTCATTTGTCCATGCTGAAAAGATATCAGAAAGTAAACAAATACTCTTTGAGCCTAAGCTGACTTTGATAATATATATATATATTCGTAGGATAGATAAAAATGGAAATGGCAGCTATTATTGAATGAATGAATAAAATTTATTTTCCATTTTTAAGACACAAGTCACAAATGGAGTATGAAAAATAGAAAGAAAAAGGCAAGAGTACACAATATAAAACACATAGATTTTGATGCTCTTATTTACACATGGGGCAATGTAGCCCTACACAAAGTATGGCTATTATAACCTGCAATCTGCTTAGATACTGTGATAAATGGGATAAATGGATCAGTGAGATTAGATTTTGCCGGCAATCTAGTATTACGGGCCCACGGAGCTAATCCTAGAAGATATTTGTAGTACCTGTAAAACTGTAAAATGTGGAATGAATGCACTTCTTGTCCTTTGTAGTCAGTAGTGACCAGAATGATGATAGTGCTAGTATTGTGAGAATGCGGTATATAGCCTGGCCAGTATTTGTCTATTCTAACAACACTTAAAAGTAATGAATATTCCTTATGCTTTTCTAGCCTTTTCCGATAAAACACAATACAAGACAGGAACACATTGTTTTCATGTCCAGCCCAGTAGGCAGACCAAGGTACACAATCGAAGGTGAAGGCATATATCAATTGTCTCTATATCAGAATTTGGTTGAAGTTATTGTGCTTTGTCAGCAATTTTTTGGCCCTTCTTGGCAAGACTCCTTGTCAGGCTATCAAACATCAGGGACAATCCTGGGGAATGGAAGAAATTAACCTGCAGTACAGGAGGGGTATCCAACCTCAGAATTTGTACGACCACGATCTTGGCCTGAAAATCTTACAAGGAAGTTTCTGTGCAGTCCAAAACAGGTCTTGGGTCACTTCAACTTTGGATTTTTCTTTCAACCATTTTAGGCCAGGTTTGAGGTTGTGTAAATTCAAGGTTGTGTAATTCGAGGTTTCCTGCATATCACTGAAGCTTTTATCAACTATAGTCTAAATGTCCTATTTGGGCAATTACTTTGTAGAGTGGTATTACCTTAAAAATTACCTTAAATCACAGCTTGGAGTGAAATAAGGACTTTTCATCCTGTTGAATCACTCCTTGTGATAACTGTTGTATCTGTGGTTGGTTACAGTCTAGTGGAAGATTCTGGTGCATCCCAGTCAAATCTCCACGGTTTGTCTCTCCCCTTAGCATTCACACGGCGTTTGAATGCTTCTGTCGGTCCAGCAGCAACAGTGTCCTCCTTGATGTTGTTCCAGAGGTTCACGATCCGGTTCGAGAAGAAGTTGCATCTTGCTCCAGTCCTTGCATGAAGTTTGCGGATACGTTTTGGGTGTCCTCGTGTTACGTGGGAGGGGTCAGTCTCCAGGAGCTCATTTTCTTGATTGGTTGAGAGGAGTTTGTGTGCCTGGATCATGTCCCCTCGTTTCCGCCAGTAGACCAAGGAGGGGAGGTTGAGTTCCCTCAGCCGCTCACTGTAGGGCTTGTTTTCCGTACCGGCGATCAGCTTAGTGGCCCTTCGTTGGATTTGCTCAACAGCTGCCTTGTCCTTTTTGAGTCGGGGGGTGGCAAGTATGGTCCCCACCTCCAGTCTGGGTCTTACTAATCCTTTGTAGAGCTTGGTGATCACGCTGGTAATGCTGTGTTTGATGATGCCCAGGGCTCTGCTAGCATTGGCTGAGATGTTCTGTGAGTGGGTGATGAATTTCAACTGGGAGTCAACAATAACGCCAAGATCTCTTTCCTCCTGAACACCAAGACCACTTTATCCACCAAGACCACTTTAAAAATTTCTGATTTCTTTCTAGTTTCTTCCATTCCCCAAATTTACTCCTGATGTTTGACAGTCTGATGAGGACCCTTGCGAAGAAGGGCTAGAATACTATAATAATTTTTTAAAGCCTTCAAGCCATATAGGCTACAACAACAAAATATGAATCTTTATAATAATGTCGAATATCACACTGCATAACTAAAATTAAACAGCACTTGCTTGATTATCATCATATACAGTCAATAACATAACATAGGTAATGCATTTAATAAACTATAAAACAAAATTTAAAAGTATAAATATTCAAATGTTCCAAGTTGGGTAAATGAACAAACAAGGGACAAAACTCTGAGCATACCTTGTTGACATGGCCACAACTTTTCTAAATGACTGCTAAAAGAGACACAGGCTGAGCAGCTTGACGAGACAAATGGCTTCTGGAGTGGGCAAAAGTGTGCATTACTGCAAGTGTCCAACTCCAACTTGGAAGTTGTACCACTATGGACTATGATGCTCCAGTGCACTGGTACTCACTCGTTGGGACATACCTGAGGTTGGTATGTCCAGTATTCTACCACCAGTTCTAATATGTTCAGGCATGTCTAATCTGTGAGCATCATGCCAAAATATTGAGGATTAAAGTATGACTTGCCTGTGTGAGATTGTTGGGGACAACTGTGAGGATAGAGTTATTGTTACAGTAAATTGTGATAGACCAGTTGCAGAGTGTACATCATTTATGACCATCATCGTGTGATTTGCTGATGTTCTGTATAGCTGATTGACATTTTTCCCAACTTAATAGGTCCTTTGGGATCTGATAATACAGATCCGATCCAGCTGGTTCCATTTTGTGTAAATTAATAGCACATTACATGTCGTGCTTTTCATCCTCCCTTAAAGACCCATCTATATTGAGGTTGCAGTTTGAAAGTTAATTCGTCTTGTAGGCTACAGGGCTAGTTGCAGGAGAAATTCAAGCTTCAGTGAAAATCAACCATTTTAATCTAGTGGATCTTCCTTTTTTTTTTCAATTTATCTTTCTTCAGAATATAATTGTTCTCTTTTTTTTGCTTTAAAATGTTTTTGTTCTTTTGTTGAAAATAAGGGTTGAGTAAAAGTAGGCTATATTGCTTTAGATTGTCATTCCTCATTTTCATCAACTAAATGTGAATTCAAATAAACACGTTTCTATAGGCAATGGTAGAGGTGTGTAAGTTTCTCCAGCATTGACGAGAACCGGAATTAAAGGAAAGAATTTCTTGATCTTGTGTATCAAAATTTTGACAAGGAGATACAGGACATTCTGATACTCTGTCGCACCACCCAGCCACCACCAATCCTAAACAAAAGAGACATCGGATTCAGAAGCCAGTGAAAGCTCCTAGAGAGACAGATCCATCCCGGATGGATTGGAATAAGACCTGCCGACCGTTGCTTCTTCGTTGCTTTCTCACTATGACAAACAGTTTGGCCAGAATGAATGAAAAAAAGATTTTAGGTTCAAAAATATTTTGAAATTTTTGTTTTTCAAAATAAAATTTCACTGTTGTCACAGACAAAGGTTTTCTCCTCCCCATTCCTTACTGGGCTTAATTCACACAGAAATTGACTACAAAGTCACCGTAACATCAAATCCCACTTCTGCTTTTGGTATTGTTGCTGTTTGATTTATGGAATGTTGTAAGTGTCACTGTTCCAGCAAGTTATTATAGTGTTGTGATTTTGCTTGCACTTAGCAAAGACTTTAGGTGAACTTTTAAGCCGCTTTCACATTGACCCGTTGAGCCTTTTAGACTGAGGTACACAACCTCTGGGTCGTGGCTCAAAGCAACGCAGAGCTTACGCAGAGAAATAAAACACAACAATGATTTTTCATGTTCTTCAGGTGAACTTTTATAAAACTAGGATGCGAGTTTGGCAACCAGCTTTTTGCGATGAGTAGCCTAAAGGTTTTCAGCTTAGAGTATGAAGTGCGGTTTCCATAAATATGCATACACAACCTTTTTGTTGTTTTGATCTAAATGAGCTCCTCTTTTTTAGATTATATTACTTTCCCGTCTGCGAGTTGTTGACAACAGTGCAATTGGAAAGCAGGCAATGCTTGATGGAAGACCGCCGAAATGTATCCAGGTCTACAACAAGACGCGAGTTGGAACTATTGGTAAATTAAACTCATTGCTTTGTTCGATGTATCTACAGTGATAGGCTGTATGAAAGCAGGACGTCGCCCAACTCTACACGGCTTCAAAGAATATGTGCCAAATTTGCCAAATTGCCAACATGCCTAAAAATATACCCAAATTAAAGTGACATGACTAACATGACGTGTCCTTGTCCAAGAAAAGAAGTCGAGAAGCTAGACTGATATAAGGTTTGAAGCCAAGCTGACCATTCATTACGAAAGAAATAGAAAACCGTGATTTGCGGTTTTTTTTCTTCATCAGCTAATTATGCCTCTAGGATGATGTGCGAGGGTTAAATAGAAATTCGTATATTTCGCTTGCGCTTCCGGCAAACCGTCCTCAGCGAAAAAAAACAAACAACTAAATCATAAAATCCAACACAATACCAACAGAAAAGTGATGCCGAACCAACAAAACATACAACGATATGTAACTAATAACCAGAAGAACGATGCGGATTGAAACGACAAACAAATTCAAATAAAATAACGAATATTAAAATGTGCGTGTTAAAAGTGTATATGTATAAATCTGTGATTATTTTACAGTTCTGAACTCTGTGTCTATTTTACAATTTACCAATTCCCTGGGAAAGGGCAGAAGCTTTCACCCAGCAATTATATAATCCTTCGCTTTTCCCATCACTGTACAAATAATTTCTGACTGATGTCCTACCGTCTGTTCCAAAATGAAAAGGCAACCACTTTGATGTGTTTGAAAGAGTTGTTGGTGGAAATTGCCCACAACTTGCTTCATAGCCACAGCCATTTGTAGCGGTGGACCAACGCCGTGTCGAGTTTGTCTCTTCTTTGACCGGAGACATCCATATTCCATTGCGTTTATTTAGTTATTTAGTTTATTCTGGTCTTTTTCTTTCTTCTTCCTTTATTGTTTTTCAAATACTCCATACGGGCAAGTCTTCTACCCTTATTTATATGGGCTATTAAAACTATTGATTGATTGAAGCTGTCGGCGAAGTTTACGTTGCGTGACGTGTAATACTCGGCTAGACCGAAAAAGTTATGAAACGCAGTAGGCTACAAAAGATACAATAGCGAAAGGCGGAGATTTCAGAAGCTTATATTCCATAAGGGATTTATTGATGATTTAAAAGACAGCGTAAGCAAGAGGCGTCCTTTAAAGCTCAACCGAATTGGGATGAGATCCGACGGTCTAGTAACGCATCCCTTCTTCCCTGACATAGGACTGAAAACCTGAAATGCGTTACTTCGTTTGTCCGTTATCCACAGGTAATCGATTTCATCGAATGAATTTATTTTTTCGGAGTTCTGATACTTCTTTGTGCTTGTCCCTCTACGCTTGAAATATTTACTAACTTTAAATGTAAGCCATTGCTGAAAATTGGAAATAAAAATTTCAGATTCTTACAAGACATCTCTTAAAGGACCCCTCGCATTATTTACTCTTCAACTCACAGCATTTTAAAATATTTGAATACTTTAAAACTAGGCTGTGTTTTCAACAAATAACCCATGGTTTTGACTGTTTTAAGCCTTTTCCGAGACCAGTTGACTTATAGCGAAAACAGTGAAACAATCTACATAACCGGTTTTTATGGCACTTGAGCTTACTCAAGTGCCATATAGCGATTGTAATTTCTGTCCGTCAGTCGGTCTGTCGGTCTGTCGGTCCCGGTTTTGCTAGTTCGGGCACTTCCAGATAAGCTAGGACGATGAAACTTGGCAGGCATATCAGGAACTGGACCAGATTAAATTAGAAATTGTCGCTTCCTCGATCCGACCATCTGGAGGGGAGTGGAGGGAGGGGGAATCCGGAAAAAATAGGAAAAATGAGATATTTTTAGCTTACGAACGGGTGATCGGATCTTAATGAAACTTGATATATGGAAGGACTTCGTGTCTCAGACCCTCCATTTTAAATCCAGACCGGATCCGGTGACACTGGGGGGAGTTGTAGGGGGAAACCGGAAATCTTGGAAAACACTTAGAGTGGAGGGATCCTGATGAAACTTGGTGGAAAGTACAAGCAAAAGTCCTAGATACGTGACCGATATAACCGGAACGGATCCGCTCACTTTGGGGGAGTTGGGGGGGGGGGGGGAGAAGTCCGAATTTGTAGTGATCCCGCGAGTTCCGTGCTTCCTGATGTGCTGGGACGATGGAAATTTACAGGTATGTCTGGGACCCGGCCAAATTAAATAGTAAATCGTCAATTCCCCGATTCGACCATCTGGGGGGGGGGGGGGGTGGAGGGAGGGTGAAGCCAAAATTTGAGGTATTTTTAGCTTGCGAACGGGTGATCGGATCTTGATGAAAATTGATATTTAGGATGACCTCGTGTTCAGACATCTCACTTTAAATCCGGGCCGGATCCGGTGACACTGGGGGGAGTTGGAGGAGGGAACCGGAAATTTTGAGAAACGCTTAAAGTGGAGGGATCGGGATGAAACTTGGTGGGGAAAAAAAGCACAGGTCCTAGACACGTCATTGACATAACCGGACCGGATCAGGGCACTGTGGGGGAGTTGGGGTGGGGGTCCGGATTTCTAGCGATCTCGCGAGTTCGGCATACTTCCTGATGTCCTAGGGCGATGAAACTTGGCTGGTATGTCAGGGATCCGAACAGATTGACTTGAGAACAGCCGTTTCCCCGACCCGACGATCGTGGGGGGAGTGGGTGGATGGGGAGTCCGGAATCTAGTGGCGTGCATAACTTTTGAACGGGTGATCGGATTTGAATGAAACTTGTCTGGTGAGCTATCGCCTCGGACGTTCAGTGTCACGTCCGGGTCGGGTCCGATACCTATGGGGATGGGGGGTGGGGGTGGAAAACTCAAGAAACTCTAAAAGCAGAGGGATTGGGACGAAACTTAAGGGATGGAACAAGCATTAGGCCTAGATGAAATTGACGGAGCCAGATGGTTTCGGGGCTCTGTGGGGGGAGTTTGATGGGGTTTCCTGGAATTC
Source organism: Branchinecta lynchi (assembly GCA_023053575.1). Taxonomy (NCBI): domain Eukaryota; kingdom Metazoa; phylum Arthropoda; class Branchiopoda; order Anostraca; family Branchinectidae; genus Branchinecta; species Branchinecta lynchi. The sequence continues at coordinate 5,121,131 of JAKZAP010000006.1, read as the reverse complement.
CGGTAGTCGTGAGTTAGAATAGTTCCAGATGTAAAACGACAACGAAACTTTGCAGGCATATTAGCGACCCGAATTATCTTGACTTAAGAACCTGACACAACATACCCCCGGAAACTTCCGTTCCTAGATCCGAGCATTTTTTGGGGAGCAAGAGAAGAGAAATATGGAAATTGACTTCTATAAATTGCGAACGAGTGGTCTGATTCGAGTGAAACTTCATGGGTGATACGAATCGATGGCCTCGACATGTAAAACATGTGTTCGAACCATATGCGACCACGATTAGGGGAATTGGGGGTGGGGGGACTTTTGACATGCACAAAAACCAAACGGATGGACCGAATGAGATGCAAATTCGACAATGCCGAGTATATGCGGCCTACATTTGTTATTTGGCGTCTGGGCCGGATTCGGCCAAGGTAGGGGGGGGGGGGGGGTACTGGAAACTTGCAGATGGGCTATGCTCCAATTTCAGTAAAACTTGATGGACAGGAACAGGGAATTAAGAGATTGGGCCCGAACCGGCTCCGACATCGTTGGTGGGAGGGGGGGGGGGGGGAGTACCGGAACTTTCCAAAAATGCTCAGATTCGAGTGAAACTTGATAGATGGTATAAAAGAAGATGCTTTAGGTGGTCGATTTTTTTTTATTCCGAACCAGATTCGGCCACGGTAGGTGGAGATAGAGTGAGTACCGGAAATCCTGTAGCACGACTAGGGATCAAACAAATGGATTTATTGGGATGAAAGTTTGAACAGTCATGTGCATTTGCTACAGACAATGTAGACGATGCCGGAACAGCTCAGAAATGAGTGAAACTAAATATCCTATTTCTATTTCCGAACCGCATTTTTGGATGGCGGGTGTATTTTGTGACGTTCTCATCTACTTTCTTGTACATCCTACTCGTACAAGTGCCATATGAGCTCGTAGCTCTTGTTCTGATGGGAAAACTTCTCGCAGACAACCGTCGATAGCGTGATACACATAGAAGGTAGCAAAACACGGCAAGTGAGAAAATCAGCGTGGTTTTGTTAGAGGGGGTAGAATGTACCGTACGAAATTGGTGTCTCTGGGTTTAGAAACATATGGAGTGATTATGGAAGTAGATTGCGTTAGTATTATAGGTAAAGGTCGTTTAATGTCATTTTCCTACTTTCTACAGGCGTCACTTTTCCGACCTTATCGTCTTAAGGACTAACCCTGGCAATAGGTCTTTGTTAAAGTTAAAACTCTTCGCCTCTGGGTGAATTTTGGGTTGTCATGGAAGCAGCGCACATTCTGAAGGTTATTACTTAAAGGACACCTGAATGAAGAGTACCAAGTATCATCCCTATCTGTATGACTTCCGTTAACATTGCCTGCAGAAAACCCAATCCAAGTACGAAATAGTGTTTCCAAGCTATGATTTTTGCTCCATTTTGCATCTGTCCTTATTTCAGTACCGAACAACTTTAGAAATGAACAAATGTCTTCAATCAACCCTTCTTCTGGATATTTTTTAACCACTTAATCCCAAACATGTATCTAGAAGAAATTCCAGTTTGATCCAATCTAATCCAAAAATGTAGAGCCACTGGGTCCAACTTTGCGCCGGTCCCTTTCGGCCTTTCAAGGCGCGAAAGGTAATCGTCGCTACTGGTAGATTTTCTTTTCCAGGATGACACTGACTAGGGCGTTGTAGATGCGATGCTCGGTCTTCTTCGGGAAAATCGTTGAGGTGATTGAGTTGATAGATCTGGGGATTTTGAGCTCGTTGCACAGGATATTGAGTTGGTCGGGCTAGTACTTCTGCACTGGAACAGGATGTGTTGCAGGGTTTCTTCCTCCGCTCCGCAGTTTCTACATTGTGGGGATGGACTGAGTTTCCACTCAAACAGCGTTTTGTTGAGAAGTATTGACTGCGTCCTGAGTCTGTAGTACAGTATGGTGTTCGGTCTTTCTTTGAATGGTGAGGGTATAGTCTTTTTGCCAGTGCTATCCAAGATTTGAATGAATTGCGCTTTTTGTCTTGAAGTCTGCATGTGCAAACCTCCATAAACGAAGATCCCTGTTTTAAAAACGTCACACTCAGGAGAAGAATGCTCTCCTTGGCCATGTCTGTAAATGCATTCTCCATGGTGTGTTCAAGTATGGTTTCATTGTTCAGGTATCCTTTAAGCCCCAGGTGAAAAAAATAAAAAATACCTTAGATTAGTCAAAATATTTTGGTGCATTAAAATATTAGTTTTAAGAACAAGAACTAGAAGCTCATATGACACTTGTCAGGCTGGTTCGGAGGATGAAAGTTTACAAGCAAAACCCTTAAGATAAGAATGACTAAGGGCCCTTGGAAATCACCCAGCAAAGTTCCCCTCCGATCTCTCCAATCTAACCGTTTCACGAGATTCGCCCCCCCCCCCGGATTCCCCCATGCTGTCTAATCCGGTCCTTACATGGGATATCGGAGACATATCTTCTATTCAGTTATTAAGTTTCATTCGAATGCGATCACTTGTTCAAAAGTTACCCAGGACTCAATTTTCTGGATTCCCCCTCCCTCCACCCCCCCCCCCCCCCCAGATGGCCCGGTCGGGAAACTGATCAGGTCACTTGATATGCCTGCCAAGTTTCATCGTCCTAGCACATCTGGAAGGACCCTAACTCGCAATCGTGGGACAGACCGCCCGACCGACATACAGACCGAACTGCGATCGGTAGGCTGCAAGTGCGATAATAAGCTGCTTTTTCCATTAAACTTTAAAAAAACTTTGGTTGAGGATTTATGTCTAAGTTGTGTTTTTCTTTTTCAGGTGACAAGGTACTGCTAGCCATTAAAGGTCAGAAGAAAAAGGGTATCATCGTCGGAGTGAAACAAAAGCAGCGAGCTCTAGTGCCCAAGTTTGATTCAAATAATGTTGTGTTGATAGATGACAATGGAACCCCACTGGGTACCAGGATCTATGCCCCAATACCCAGTGTTCTCAGAAAAATCCTTAAAGAAAGATGTGTAGCAAAGAAAGTAGACTATACTAAGCTGTTGTCAATAGCAACAAAGTTTGTGTAATATGTGTTAAGTAATAAAGTTTTTCGTGTTCACTTGGTATTGGGGAGTAGGTTAGCCGATGTAGGACTGAGGGTCTATTGACTCCCCTTATTTCCCAGTGACGAAGAACTGTAATCCCCTAAGAGAACTGCGGCAATGCTCAGTGTAAATATGCCGAGAACAAGGGACTGGGTATACATCTCCAACAGAACCTTTTTCTACAATGTCACGTCCATACATTGTCTGTACACCAAGCGTGTAATGTGCTTTCGCATAGCATATCAGGCTACGAGAAGTGAATCGGATAGTGAATTTTACGCGCGCCATACGAGCTAATGATACTAGTTTTCCTATGGGCTTATCGGTTCTTGTATCAACTGAGCTTTAGCATTTCATCTCGATGGGCAGCCGACCATATAACAGTTGTCAAAACAAGTTGATGGGCTATAAATCAATCTAGTTTGTTATAACAAACAGCTCAAAGGCTGGAAGAGGTCTTGAAGATACCCAGCTATCTACCGGTTGGAGATCAAGCGACCTTGCAATATCTGCAAGTCCGTTTGGAGAGGCAATTTGGAGGGAAAGACTATCTTAGAGAATCGGAAACGCAACTTTCGACTGCCAACCGCAACCAAAATGAGCTGGCGTGGAATTCGGTTTGAATATTAAGATGAGCTAAATGGTCCTGGCAAGGACTGCTAAGTAATTTTTCCTTATCATAGGGTTCCCAGTGCTGTAACAGCACCTTTTATTGAAATTCTTATCGTCGTACGCCTGAACAGTGTTTAAACACTACCGCTTTGCCAAGTGTGTGCTCTGCATGCGTAGTGTAGCGAAAAACTAGGTAGCCTACCAACAGAACGCGATTTCGGCAACGCAATCGGACAAAAATCGCGGAGTCCAGCCACTAAGTCCGCACCGTTTCAAATTTTATCGCGTCTGCATTTGCAAGCGGGAAAAAAATCTCGTTCTACAGGCATCAATCTTAAGAGATGGCGAAGCATATGCTGCGAATGGGTGACCACCTTTGGTGGTTTCAGATTGAAGTTCCGTTAGGGGTTTGAACTAGGCATGGGCACTGTTCTGTTTTGTCATTCGAACGGGAACATGCAGAAACAGGTCACATAAGAACAGAAACAGAAAGAAAACAGGAGACTTGAAAACAGGTCCTGTTCTGTTTTAACAGACATGATGACTTCGGAAACAGAAACAGCTGTTAAACAGGCGAAAAAAACAAACAGAAACGGCTGTTTAAAACAGTTTTTTTATTATTTGATTTCCCGTATTTTCTATTATTTTTTCTAGCAGCGTTCACCTATAGTTTGCCCTGTACCAAGAAGTATCTTAAATAGTTCTTCTTTGCACCGCACAGATGTCTGCCCTTATTCGAGTTCTTTTCGTAGAACAAAAAATATCTTGGTCCAGAATCGCAGCTGCGTATACCAATGAATTACACTTTCTCCCGATGGAAAATGAGCCGTGGAAGTTCCGTTTGTCGTAACAACAAATTTTCGCATACCTTTCCATTTGGATTGTTTGTCATAGAGATTGGTAATAAACTAGAGTTTGCGGATCATACAAACTCAAAGTTAAGCAAGCTTCACATCGTGACAGTGGTTAGTGCTAATGATAAGTCTTCTGTGAGGGATGGGTCGCGAGGGATGCGTTGCTCAATCGGAATACCGAATAGCTTTTCCTCGGTGGTCTCTTTTGAGCATGGTCTGACTAGGCTTAAAACGGCACAGATTTGAGAAACTGCCCGGGTTTCTCGGCTGAATGTGAGTCTACTATTCTGTGAAGATCCGTGAAATGGGGGTTCATTTTCATCATCAAGTTGAACAAATCTCAACTTTTCCATACAGAACTGATGCTATGCCAAAAGATCCTGTCAGGACAATCCACTCTTGCGGCCACGATAGCCAGTTTTCCATTTTCACCGTTTTTTGTTGTCATTCTTGTCTCGTGAACCATGACAGATTTTAAGTTGGAACTTGGTGTACTTGTGGGCCTTGGGTCTAGGTGCGCCTTTCGGGGATTCCACCCCCCTCCCCGATACCCTCTCGGTTCAAGGGCAATCGCTCCCCATTCCCCCAGTGAGTAATGTTTCCTTTAAAGGCTGACCACCGTTTTACGAATTATGTGCAACTGGGCCCGGATTGTCCAGAGTAAATTACGTGAAATTCGCAAACTTGTGAAACATGACTGGTACTAAGGTGAAATTTGGAATGCGTATTATCATTGTTCAGTGTGTCTTTGGACCCCCCCCCCCCCCCGCCCTTCCGGTTCAGGGACAAGTCGAATGGGCCAACTGCGCAAACTTGCGAACCATGACTGATGTGAAGGTGAGATTCGGAATACGTGTTATCATTGGGGTCTAGATGTATCTTTCGAGGATGCACCCCCCCCCCCCCCCCCCCCCACACACACACACATCCAAACGCTGGCAATTGGGCCCAGAATGACCAATGAATTAAAAGTCAAGGGCGAATGGTTATTAGGCTGTTCGTACACACCACGTTTGAGCGCTTGCGCCCTTGTTCAGATTGGATCCGAAGACGCCTGCTGCCACGAATGGTCGGAATACTGCAGCAGTAGCCTAAGACTTCGCTGACTAGGTATCAATTTAGCTCAGTCAAGTGTGATTCGCAGTCAGCTTGGGCTCAAGAAATATCTACGGTATCTGAAGTTTCACGATTTCGAATATATAAGCAGAAATATTTTATTATTTGATGTTGGTCCTACCAGTGATTGATTTCTGCTCAATATTCTTCGTGACCGTCTTCGCTCTCTGATGTGAATTCCACTTTTTTTGTCAGAATCGGGAACGGGGAAAGCCTCGCGATTCTGCAGAATCGAGAAGTTGCTCCGATGGTGAGTTCTCGATTCTGCTCTCTCTATTCTCCACCCTGATTGGTCAACAGAGTGCGGGTGTTCAATGTGGATAAACACGTATACCTGGTTGCGGACGAGCTGCAAAATTAGTGTTTTTGTCAAAAGCGAGAATGGAGAAGTCAGAGGAGCAAAAACGGTAATTTGTACGAGAATCGAGAATTCAGAAGCGAGAATTCGGATCAAAAACGTAACTATATTCTCACTGTCATCAGAAATGGTAGAACGAAGAACTTGAGAGGACTTTCAACTTTGGGACTAAATTTGGTCATTTTGTATTCCTTAAAGGGCTTGCCTTCAAATCATCCCTAATTCGGATTAATCTTATCCCAATAGAGATAAGATTAATCCCAGTAACAAATACCGCATCCTTATTCGGAGAAGCTTTTTACAGTGAAGCTTGGAATAACAAACATAAGCTCACAGTTTACTTTCCAAGTTCTAAATCCTATACCTCGCAATGTTGAATTTTTTTGCTTTTTCCGTTTTCGTCAGGTAAGATATAATTTCTCTATGTGATCCAGGAATTTTCGCCATGCAAGTCTTGGTTCTACTTTTTCGGAACCTTGTTTTATTGGACGTACTAACCTTGCAGAAACTGTCGACGTCAGCTTGCTGCCGTAAACAGCGGAAAAAGGAGTCAGGAGGCGAATTCACAAGTACGGTCATACTACCTAATACCACATTCCCTCTTCGGATATCACCCGAGGACAGAGCGGAAAACGATAAGAATATTGCTGAGGTAAGCCTTGCTTAATTATGTTGTGGAATAACACTCTGATTTTATACACTTTTTTCCAGAATGCTGATTTTTACTCATTGCTATGAAGACGGTAAGAGTCTAACCTCAATGGTTTTCACAAAAAGTTTGGACCTCAGGCAAGTTGGATGAATGTAAAACAAAAACAGTAAAAGACCCCTCTTTCTTATTCTTCCTTTTGTAATATACCTAGCTCCGTTGTGGAATTAAAAGCTTCTAAAATCCCTTGTTTGGAATTTTTTTCTAAGAATTTTTAGCGCTTTTTTAGCCATGCCGAGTTTTGCCCGTCACACAACGGAAAAGTTTGTCGGAATCTTCAATATCTGTTGACAACTCTTTCACACATAAGGATATGAGAATCTTTCGTTTTTAGCTTCTTTTATTTGCTCAGTTGTCCAACTTTTTTAACCACGGCGCATTCAGTTTTCAAAGGTTTTGCTCCCAGCTGCCGCGTCGGAGAGCACGAAGGCTGAAACGGGAAAACCGGTTTTCTGATCCCTTTCGTAGGGAAAAGATCATTTCTAGTAAGAGTTGTGTTTTAAAAAAGGATGGTTACCGCTTTTACTCGTCCCATCGCCTAGGGTGTGAGAATTGCGGTGGAGTTTTATTGTCTGTGTCAGACAGGACTATCATAGTTTATGCAGCCAAGCTTCTTGTTTTTGTTTAACCGCATATCTTCTTTCGAGTGAAAAGCTCCGTTCTAGCAAGCAGGTACCAGTCTTTGGTTGAAAGATAGATTCAAATTGAAATACGCTGAAGATGTGCGATCGTTTGCTGGCCCCTTGGCCAAAATGTTTGCTTCGCGTAATAAACGGAAGTAAAGAAGTGGCTACCATTTTTCAACAAATGCCTATCACGGAGAGGGATCTCTACGTAAGAATTGGTTGTTAGATCATGGCCATCCCCAGGGGAGCAGAGTTTAGAAACTTGTGCGTACTTGTGTATGCCACCTTTTTATTTGTTCGCAGTGCGTTTGAGGAAGAGAAATCGTGTGAACGTCTGTCACCTGGAATCAATTGTCTGCAACAGAAGCAGCGGCTGATTTGAAATCAAGCTGCATCGATACTGCATGCCTGCATGCCTGATACTCTCAAGCGAAAGTAGAACATTGGTAGCGTTCCAGCGACTTATGTTTAGTTACGATCGTCACTATTCTTGTTATTATTGCCGTCCAGCAGACCGCCGTAATAAATAAATAAGCTCCTCCCTCTTATTATTTTCGTTCTGAGACTGTTATGATCGTTACAATTTACTTATGATGGTCCCGGACCATCGGAAGTGACAATAACTATCTGTTCTGCGGGAACTCTTGTAAGAGTGATAACGTATGTCCGCATTGTTATTATTGTCGTTCCAGAGAGCGCTATAACTACCAAAATACGGCGCTCGCCCCTCCTCTTATCATCATAACTTGTAATAATTCACTGGAACGCTACCATTGAATGAATATGCTTCATCGTTCGTCCGCGTCTTAGAGTGGTCAAAACCAGCAAATTGATCTATTATTTCTAGAACGCCGGGTTCGACTCGCTCTACCAGTGGCAAAGGAACAATCGACCTGCCGCTAATGAGTTCATTTTACACGACGGACCACCGTACGCAAATGGACGGCTTCATCTTGGGCACGCTGTCAATAAGATACTGAAGGACTCCATAAACAGATACAAAGTGCTACGAGGTCATCGAGTAGATTATCGCCCAGGTTGGGACTGCCATGGCTTACCAATTGAATTGAAAGCAATCACATCACAGTCAAATCAGATCAGTCCTCCAGAAATCCGCCAAAAGTGTGAGTCTTGCAATTTTCCCCTGTTGACTGTCGAGTTGCCGGTAACTGCCGACTGGCTTAGCGATTGGAATGGTAGACTGGGGACCGGTATTACCAAGAACAAATAATCGGATAGAACCATCTTCTTTGGCCCCATGCAGGGACTATGGATACCCCGACAAAACTGGGCTGAGCTTGAGGTACTTGCTCTAGCTTTGAGTTGATACCCGTCTACTTCCGACTTCACCTTGCTCATAGCAGAGGAATTAGTGCAGGAGGAACGCTGACCTGTTCTGGAGTGCGTCTAGAGAACCAATCGACTTTTACTTTGAAAGTTTCTTTTGCGCGGCTTCACAACGACATAGCTATTTGTAGAGGTAACGAATAGTAATGTGACGAGTAGCTCTTAACCTCCGCTCGTTTGCATCGGGCAGGGTATGGGAAATATTCGACTCTGTATGGTCGTATTACAGAGATAAGGAGACGGAGGTTTTTGCTTATTTGTTCTCGGTAGTACTCCGTTACCTGTGTACTTTTAGCGCTTTTTCGGCAAAGTCTAGTTTTAAGCCAAGCAGTGCAAACTTTTCCAAAATCTTCACGGTCTGTAGACAGCTTTTTCAGAAACAATGGCATAAGGAGCAGAGGCGTCACTAGCAATAATCTTCGCGGGGGGGGGGGGGGGGGGGCAAGGTATTTACCGACTGGCTGGTCAATGTTACCTACTTTTTCAAGAAAAAGCTACGGTTTTGACGAAAATTTACTGATTTTCAGAAAAAACGACTGTTTTCAAGAAAAATCCTACTGTTTGATGAAAATTTTACTGATTTTTAGAAAAAACGACTGTTTTCATCAAAAATAAGTGTTTTTACGAAAACCACGGCGCTTCGCGCTTAATTGTTATTTTTTTTTACCGACAAGTCAACAGCATTGGGGGGGGGGGGGACCTTCCGCCACGAATTGATATGTTAGGATGAAGTCATTCCACTCGTCAGGAATCTGCGCTGATGTCTTCCCATTGTGATGCAAGGGACATGTTGGCCTCTTAGTTAGGAAAGCAGAATTCAGCTGCTGGGAGTTTTTTTCTTTCCTACGGGGACAGGTAGTAACCAACGGGACGTTTTCGTGTGGATGGCTCTGTCCGGTTGACCTTCAAGTCGAGCTCGACGGCAATTTCCGCGTGAAGGCCGTCGATCTTTTTGTCATTTTCGCGTGTACAGATGAACAGGAGAACGGGCCATCCGGCTCGATGGACGACTCCCGTTCAACATCGCTACGAGGACAGCGTTGAGCTGAATGGGGATATTGTGTGAACCTTCCCATTCACATGTTCCCATCCAGCTGAATGGGCATTTTCACGTGGATGGAACACATCTTCCTCAGCAGTTCAACGCCCAATCGATTTTCTCATTTTCGCGTGGACGGGATCACCCGTTCAGCTCTACAACCAACCACGCGCAAACCTCCCCCATATCTCCCAACCTTTCTTCTTTCACAATGGGCCTACCTTGATGGAGCCTACTTCTCACCCTCAATGGGCCTACCAGGAAAGAGTCATCAGAATAAAAGAGCTTATTTCCTATCCGTAGTACTTACAGGCTACTGCTAACGGTGTCGGTGTACAGTAGAGGTATGCTTATTTGAACGTTTGTTAACTTCAGACTTTGTTATTTTCATGCACCACCACAAAGTAGGTACTTAAGGGCTTCCGAAAACACCTGAACAGGTATTTGGGATTTTCCCTCTACCATTTAGCCCAAAACTGTACTGTTCACATTAAAGTGACTGTTCAAATAAGCATACTGTACTCTACTCACTGTACTCTTTATGATGCAATAGTGGGCTTGGAAGCGACTGAGCCTTTGATTTTCAGCGAGGAACTTCGCTAAGCAAGCCATGCAGCATCAGATGGAAGGATTCCGAAGCTGGGGGGTCATGGCAGACTGGAGTAAGGAGACAACGTACCGAACGTTTGACCCCGAATATGTCAAGTCAGAGATGAGGACGTTTTATGCACTCTACGAAAAGGGTCTGGTCTACAGGGACTACAAGCCAGTCTTCTGGTCACCTTCGTCGAGGTAGGGAACATAAAGAAATATAGAATCTTCGTCTCCCGATCTGTACTTCAAACCATGAAGGAGTCGAATACTATTTGGACGATTCCAGGTGCAGATGAGCGGAGGTAGGAGCTACTCCGAACAGTGCAATCGCATTAGAGCCCCGGAGAAAAAAGTCGAGAGTGAGCATGCTGTTTGGTGTATACCACACTGACGCCATACAGCTGATACGCTATTTTCCTCTCATATGCGCAGCGGCTAAGAGGAAAGTAGACGGGCGTCAACCCAAACCCCAGCGAGTAGCTCAGCTCTGCGAAGTTTTGTCGGAGGATCCATAGTCGATGCATGTAACCAAAGACGGAGGTTCTACTTGGCTTATTTGTTCTTGGTAACATCAAGAACCGAGTTTATCATAATTAATTTTGATTTTTACCCATAATGGTTCACAACTGTACATGAAGACTGAGCGATGAAATAACAAAAACTCTGGTTGAGGTGTAGTAGTCTAAACTCAGTGGCGCCATTTCAGTAAACCTCGGGGGGGGGGGGGGGGGGGAGGGCAAACTTTCATTTTGGGCCCCATCCTAGATTTTTTTTGCTCAAACGCAAAATTATTTGCTTTTTTGGGGTAAAATTGAAGCAGTTTTAAAATATACCATAATGAGCATATGCAAAAATCACGCATTGTTCAAAGACTCCTCACAGATTGAAATGTTCACTGGAGCATGCTGCGACCTGGAGTTTGAGGCCTACCCATATGACAGAATAAGCGACTTTAGACCCTCTTGAGGCTTTCGATCGAAACCCTATCGTGATTTGTCGCGATCTCGAGAAGTAGATCTGGATTCATGAAATCTTAGGAGTTCGGATATGGGGTTAACATCTTAAAACATCTAACAAACACCAAATCATATTGAAAGTGAGTTCCGCAGGCCAAAAAAAAAAGAAAATCAGCCTGTTTTCTGCTAAAATACAAAAGATTTTTTTTCAGAACCAGATTACTAATTGTGCGGTGCAGTGTGCAATTTGCGTAAACCCCCTGCCCCGGCCAAATGGGGTCACTGCCTACACTCTGGTTGAGGTGTACTAACCTATATGCAACAAATGAAGCCGCCGAGAAAAATGGGGGGGGGGGGGCAATACCCTGTTCCGATTTTATTTTTCTTCTTCGGAATCGGAATCGTTTATTAATAAAACAGCTGTCGTAGCCTTCTCGTGGACGAGACGCTAAATTACGCTATTCTTTACAAATTCAAAATAAATATATATCAAGGTACTACACTTCTTTGTTATAACGGTCAGTAAAAAATGGCACGAACGAGTGGGCGAACCGGTTTGTTCTGGTTTTCACAGGCACAAGCTTATTGCAGCGACGGGTACGACTAGTACTTGGGGCGTCAGGTGGAAGAATGGATCTGTGTTTGTCACTAGCGAGCAGATTACGGCCGAAGTTCATTATAAGTTCGTTTCGACGGTCGAACAAGGTAGGTAACCGTAAGTCTCGTAGAGCTTGCTCGTATGTTAGGTACTTCGGGCCTAATGTTATTTTTGCCGCACGCTTCTGGACGGCTTCAATTTCCTCTGTTAGGTAAACGGTGTTCTGGATTTGAGGGCCCCACACTGGGTAACAATACTCGAGTATCGGCCTTACGTTAGTAACATAAGCTTGGCGGAGATCAGAAACGCTGAAACCCAGCCTGCGCATTGATGTTAAGGTCAGTAGTGCGTAATGTCCTTTCTGCACGATTTTCTCAATATGTGGCCGAAAAGAGCAGTCACTGCTAAAAATGACGCCCAGGATTGTAGCTCCTTTAGAGACTGGGAATTGAGTGTCGGGTTGCGAAACGTCCCGTTTGAGCAGGTTAAACCTTACCACTTTGGATTTCTGCTGGTTGATTTCGAGGCTGTTTCTTTCGCATTGTGCTTTGAATTCAGAAAGTAAAGTTTGGCTAAACTGTGGTATTGGAGTTGAACCTTCAATCCGGTACTTAAGGATTGCCGATAAGTCGTCAACAAACTTAAATCGTTCCTCGAAATCAGAAAGCACGGAATTGATCACGGCCAGGAAAAGTAGAGCTGCTAATTTTGTACCCTGAGGTGCGCCACAGGTAAGTTCAGTCCAGTCGGAGTTAACGTCGCTGCTGTAAAGTGCATAGACACACTGGCGTCTGTTACGCAAAAAGTCAATGACCAGCAATAGTATATGCCTCATTGCGCCCATGGTTCTTAGGTTGGTAACAGCAACAAGATGCTTGATCAGGTCGAAAGCCTTACGAAAGTCGACCAGTAACAAATCGAGGATTACACCGCCTTTATCCAGCCATTCAAGGATTAGATGGAACAGCCTGACTAGGTAAACTGCGGTGCTGCTGCCTCGGATACAACCATACTGGTAGACGTCCATGGACGGTGACACTTGGGACAAAAGTTGTCTATAAATGAATGTCTCAGCAACTTTTGCAAGGTTGGGCGTTACTGAAATAGGCCTTAGTTGATCGCAGGACTGGGGGGTTTTCACTTTATGTATCACCCGCACATACGCTTTTTTCCACGCCCCTGGAAACTTTTGCTCTCGGAAGCACTGGTTTATTATCGAGGCGACGGGCTTTGCTAGAAATGGTGCGAACTCTCGGAGCAGGGATACGGGTAGCTCGCCAGGATACGAAGCACAGTTTTTCCTCAGTTTTTCTATCTCCTTAGACACTTCATACTCGGTAACTTCTGGGATGTCGTCACGGGGACAATCAGCCAGCAGCTCCTGAATTTCCGAGTCTGCAAGGGTAGGGTGGGTGGTTGAGATAGTAGTAAAAAACTGATTCACTTCCTGGGCATTAGTCAGTGACCCGTCATTCTTAACAATCTTAACTTCATTAGAGTCACACTGTCCGGTCAGGCGCTTAACAGCTTGATGCCACTTTCGCGATTCACCTGTTAAGAGGGGGGAGATTTTCTCGCGCGTATATCGCTTGCGGGCGGCTCTTATGCATGAAAGTATCTTGTTTCTCAGTTTGTTAGCATCTTCGGTGTGTCCCTGTGCAATCAAACGGCATTTACGCTTAATCATGTCTTTGATGTTTCTGGTCAACCATGGTTTATCGGATTCACTGACATAAACTGTCTTTGTGGGAAAGTACTCGTGAAACTTGGAAAGTAGCACTGAGTATAGTTCCTCAACTTTTTGGTCTATAACTCGAATCTCACAGATGGCACCGAAGTCAAAGTTTCCAATCCAGCGACCGTATGCGTTAACTGAATCAGCATTTATAGGTCTGGACGTTTTCTTTAGTTTCCTGGGTTTGGGTAAACTAGCCTTTGACTCCCAGAGAAGGACATTGTGGTCAGACTTCCCGAGGGGTCCGAGTGATTTTGGTGGTAAGTAGTAGTCACTCAGGTTTTCCGAGTCACTTCCTTAGGGGTTGAATGCAGAAGGCCTGTTCACCTTGACAAATTTTGCGAGCCGTGTTTCTCTGTGTTAACCCCTTTGACGAAGAATTCTCTGACTACATAGCAATGTGAGATTTTTGAAACTGCGATAGCCGGGCATCTGCCGGAATCGCTTTCCGTTACTTTAAAACACAATAATTCTATCTGTAGGCTATACTATGCCAATTCAGATACTTATATTAGTTGCATTTTTGCAGATACCGTGGTATCTGTTACCACGGTAACTGAATCTGCAATTTTTCGTTTTTGCAGTTATCGTGGTATCTGATACACGGTTGCTCTGCAAAAACGACAATTTTCCGAAATTGCACTTTTCGAAGTCATCCCAAAAGAAAAACTGATATCCTGTTACATCACTAAGTGCTAAACTTCTTTCTCACCAATCTGACACAAAAATTTCAAAGTGAGATGGCTATTCAGATACCACGACCAGTTACCACGGTCGGACCGTGGTATCTGGATATCAGATCCCACGATAACTGCAAAAACGGCTTTTGACCGTGGTATCAGATACCACAATAACTGCAAAAACGACTTTAGACCATGGTATCTGCGAAAACGCAACTATTGTCTTCCTGAGCTGAAGAAGTTTTACGATGATCCGACAAAAAAGCGAAACGTCTCTCCGGAAGACCAATAGTTCGGAGAACTAGAATCTCACGGAGTCTTCTTAGATCTACTTAGATCTTCTTACAACGTGTTTTAAATTATGGTCTCGCTTTAGAACAAGTCTTGCGGAAGCAGAGTTGGAATACAACGCCAACCACACAAGTATCTCTGTCCATGTGCGATTCGAAGCAGTCATCATACCTGAATCCATCCGGGAACGTTGCATAGAGGTAGGTTAGAGCGAAGAGAAAGCGAGCGAACTAATTCTGCACGTTTACGCCATGTCGCCTTCATGCTTTTCTTTCAGGACGCCGTGTAGTGTTGAGATGTAAGAGAACACACTATCAGAACTCATAAGTTTGAAAACAGATAAGACGTTTGCGCATCCTTGTGGTATAGAATATATTCGTTATGCCCTTTTGAATGTTACTATTTCGAAACATAACACTTAATAAATAACGGATGTATTTAATAAAATTTAATTTCACTCTCGCTGCAATGCAAATCGGATTTCTTTTTGTCGATGAAGCATGTATGTATATATACGTGTATTTAAAAGCCAGTGGGTTTTTTTTTTTTTTGAGAGGCAAGGTGTGTCTGAGAGTAGGAACATTGACCACTCTGCGTATTATGTCTAAAATGTAATGATTGTGGTTCACGGCGTCCAGAAATGGACTGAGTGTTTTGGTTATGTATGATTTATTTTGTATTTGTTACTAAACCCATTGAAACTAAACTTTAACTTGAATATGGTATCGTTCGAGGGGAGATCTTGATAAGTCAAGGCGCGGCTCTTTTTCCGTGAGAGTTAATGTGACACTACTCCTTATTGGAAGAAGGATAACGTAACACTAATGGAAAACTATGAGTCGAGAGCCCCACCTGATTACCCTCTTCCTCCACTTGTAACAAAAAACTCAGCAGCATGACCGGATACAGAAACTACTGGAGACAGTCTTATTCGACCGGCCATTTTGAAATCCAGCAATCTCCAGATACTTAATGTTACAAAGTTTCACATTTTAATATTGGCCTATTCTAACACTGAGACAGGTCGAATTCGTAAGAAGCGGCTAATGAATAAGGCAAAAGAGCGGATCTTCCATACCGTATTCTAGCGCCAATTAGGGTAGATAGATAGATAGATAGATAGATAGAAAAATCTTTTTATTCGCCAAAAACTTATCGTGGCTAACGCCAAATTTGTTTGGTATAGTCAGTTAAATATGTAAGCGTACTTTAACAGGTTGGATGTAAGATTAGTTCACATGAGAAGTTGCGTAAAGAAGATCAAAATATTTATAATCCTAGAAACTAACATGAAATATTTTAAGGATCTGAAATTGTACATCCCTATCTGGACAACAACACCGTGGACACTGCCAGCCAACGTTGCCGTAGCATTTAGCCCGACGATAGAATATCATCTAGTTCATCTGACTCGGAACAGGTAATGGTTTAAATAATCTGTAAGCCTAGGCTAACAGCGAGTTGTATATATAAAAAGATGCTTTACGGATAAGCAAGCTAGGCTTTGTTCAGTGACATTTTTGCCCTTCTTTGCTTCCTAGCAAAGAAAACGAGTGTGCGATAAAACAAATGAGTTTTCCAGTAACTAGAAGTATACTGTTACGGGAAGAATTCCTTCTAAGAATTACGGTAGGGAAAACTACTGCTGATAAATCAGTTTGGTATGGCACTTGTGAAGATTCACCTGTGTTTTCGTTTATGCCCCTGCATTTTTTTTTTCACCTTTTAATATTTAGCTTTAAGAATTTTAACTTTTTCAAGACATAGGCTACCGAATGATCATGAAATTAAAATATCAGATGTTAGGACCGTTGGCGTCACCGAGGGAAGTGGAAGCGTAGTCACCTGGCCACATCATATTGGACAGGAAAAACGGAAAAGATGGTACGCGGCAAAAAAAAAAAAAAAAAAAAAAAAATGAATTTTAAAAAGATGATTTTCTACTGCAGGTTTGAAACTGTAGTTCAGGCGGTGGCCGTTGGAAAGGGCGTAGTCAGTTTCTTGCTCGTATTCTGCGGGTCTTTTTCTGATCACGTCTTCCTGTCATAGTGCTTTTTGCAATCACAGGGTATTGACTAAATGCATCTTTCATGTTGGTGTTCAGAAGGCTCTGAGTAGACTTAAGGTAAGGATTTTTCGGTTAAAAGTCTTCTTTTTTGTTTTAGCGAACCAGGGTTGTACGTTGTAGCAAAAGAGTTACTGGAGACCTTCGTAAATGAAGTGCAAGCTGAATTCAAAGTTCTTGGAACCGTAACTGGTAAGCATACGCGTAGTTCCCTCCATACGTTCCAGACGCGTGCGTTGCCTACAGGTCAGTACAATAATCAAATACAACCCCGAAGGTACTGGTTGAACTGCAATATTGCCTCGGATTTTGGGTGTGACACTGAAAGTCTTCTCCGTGCTTACCTGTGTTATGTTCGCCCGTTGCTCGAGTACGCGTGCCCTGTGTGGGGTCCATCTGCAATTCGCACAGCGTACCTATTTCACGACATAGAGTCCGCCCAGAAAAGAGCAACAAGGATCATACTCCGGAACCGCGTCATACCCTACGATAAGCTCTTTCTAAACTGAATTTCTCACCGCTCAAAGTCCTGCTTGGACACCTGATTTTGCAGTTTGGGAAATCTGTCTTCGCCAATATGAGAAACCGGTCGCTGCTACCGGAAGCAGCCCCTCCCGATAATTGAACTCGGTCGCAAAACAAACTTCTAACCCCCGAAAGTCTGCCATGATAGTTTCTAAACATTCGTCTCTCTGTCTCTCTCTCTACATTATATTGACCTTGCTTTTACGCATATATTTTCATAAATGTATTTTTATATGTATACCTTGTATATCGTAATTTAAGTTATTCCCAGATACCCAACTTGCGTCCAAACTAAAAATGTAACTAGTATCAGTACTAATATTGTAACCATTCTAAAGTTGTCCCCCGTACCTGCAACACATATGCGGTACCAGAAAAGCTTCGTTCGGAGTTTCACAAAAATTTATAATGATGGCGGTAGCTGTCTTTGATATTATTCCAACGTCCGTGTTTTCCTTTTGGTTTTTATTTGTATGCTATAATAGGTATGTGATGACGAATTGATGATTAATTGTATATATTATAGAATGTGCATTATACTTGACGTAATACCCAAATTTGGCATTGCCATGATAGTGGTCTTTTGAAATAAATTCGTTACTTACTTACTTACTTAACTACTAATATTATAGCAACAAGCTTTTACCTTACCATTTATTGGAAATAATAAATAAATATCTGACTTCTATTGCATACTAAAATCACCATATTAATATCAGTAGTGGGAGATTGGGCGGAATTTAATCCTTTTAGTCCAAGGGGGGTAACTGTGAAGAAATTCGGCGGTGCGAAAATATACTCTACGAACGATTCAGCGAAAAGTGTCGAACAGCCACAAAAAGAAAGGAGGTAGAGTTGAGTCCTAATGTCTAGTCTATATAGAGCGTGTTCCAACCTTCTAACAATAGTTACTATTAGTTAATGTTTCCGTTCCATCCTAACGAAAAGTTACTACGCTGACCGTTACCATGCTGGGGAGCGTTGTAACTACGCATCTCGGTAACGTGATTGGTCGGATTTGCCCCTGGCATGATATTCTGCTTGAAAAAAAAAATCGTTCCAGCCTTGACGGCACAATTCGTGACGTCATGCATAGTAACTATGGTAAGTAGGGTGGAACACGCCCATAATGTTTCTAATTTCTAATGTAATTGTTGATATATTGCAGAATCTGAGCTGTCGGGCCTTAGTTACGCTCATCCCCTATCCGGGAAGCATCTACCTCTGGTGCCCTCAAGCCATGTAACAACTGAAAAGGGTACTGGCTTTGTTCATACCGCACCGGCTCATGGTCCAGAAGACTTTGAAGTTGCGCAGAAGTTTGGACTGCCCACGGTGAGTTTCATCAAGATAACAAACTTTTAGCCTATTTTTTCTTGCTGTCTTTCAGCTGACTAACATCCCTGAGCTCTTAAAGCGTCGACACGAGCGCTTTTCTGCCATACATTGACGAATTGTGTTCCAGTCCAGGAGTATCTTAATGACGAGGTATAAGCACCTGTCAGCTCGGACGATGATCAGAAAATAAGTCTCAAAATAAGACTAGGGAGTACCACCAAGACTTGACAAGATTGACACACACTCTAGTAGCAGCGAAACTAGCACCAGTAGCGGCAGAGAACGTCCCTACTGAAACTCATTCAGTCGTTCCCCAGAGCTGGCTCCAATAACTTCATATTCTGAACATTGCAAAAAAATGATACAGCTTCCATTGTTTCCCTGCTGTGTACAGATCGCACCTTATTTGCTAGAAATTTCTAAACCCGTAAGCCGCTTTCACAGTGACGCGTCGTTGCGATGCGTTGCGTATGCGTTTATCTTGCGTTGCGGACAGGTTGCGTAGCATGTCTTTCGCACCCACCCGAGAAGCTATTACGCTGGATGCTCATTTACATTTTCCTTTCTCGGTTTCTTCTGCTGAATTTTAAATTCTTTCTCTAGTAGCAAGTTTTTCTTCATCATCAGAATGTTTTTTTTTTCAAAAACTTCCATTTTCCACTGACACATCTGATGCCTACGCGTCGACGCACCGCAAGAATAGAACTTGGTTCTATCCTTCTAGAACTTGAACTTGGTTCTATGCTTCCGTTACATTTTATTTGTCTGCGTAAGCTCTGCGTTGTGTCGACGCAGAGGTTGCCTAGCTTAGTGTGAAAGGCTCAACGCGTCAATGTGAAAGAGGCTTTAAGTTGTCTCGCTTTAAATGCCGCAAGCGTAGTGAGTGACGCCACAGGTATGGCCCGTTTGCAAAGCATGGAAAGCATAGGTCTTGACGCTACTCCCTAGTGTTATTTTGCTCCGCGCAAAACCAAGCCTGTAGAATCCGCAGTTCCTTTCTTTGAAACAACGTGCTTGTTTCCCTTAATCATCAGTGATACAACAAAGCAGTACTTTTTTCAGTTAAACGTCAATGTCAGGACGTTGAAGATGAGACTTCATACTGCGCGCCTAACAGTAACGGAAATAAAGCAACTAAGAGGAAAAGAAGAATTGGACCAAACTCGCAATACCGAGACGAGTGTGCAAGATAAAAAAATGATTAAAAGGAGAAGTAAAAAAGGAATAATCTGAACTTTTTACGATTTTAGCTGGACCTTGTTGACGAAGGAGGGAAGTTCAGGGCTGAAGCAGGGAAGATCTTGCATGGTCTCGACATATTTGAAGAGGGTCAAGCGACTGTACTGCAAGTGCTTGGTAAGATATAATCCATTCCTCTCCCCCGTCGTAATCCCTGGCAGCCATAGGGCTGAGATACGACATTCGACAGTAGCAAGATAGGCGCTTGTAAACTTGATGACGATACGTTGCTTTGTTGCTCTGCTATACTCTTGATGACTATCTCTCCTTGCCGATGCAAAATCTCCAGCCTCTTCGGGTACCTAGCGGAAGAAAGGCAGAAGTGGTGTCACATCTGCTCCCAAAGATCGCCATGATTGCGTGACACAGGATTTGAGTGGTTAAGGAGACGCTTGCCCGTTGACAAATTTGTAGCCAGCGTAGTAGTATGGTAATAGTACGATAACGTTGCATGTAGTACTATGTAATAGCAAAGAATACTATCATTGAATGTGCCTGGTCCAATCTTATGTAGTAGTATCCAATAGCATCCTGTCTTGCCATAGTAGCATCCAGTCTTGCCACTAGTAGCATATAGTAGTATGCAGTAACACGGTAGCCTTGAAGTAGAAGCATTTAGTAGCATCGTCAGTACTGCATGCAACTTTTTCGTACTACTTCATAGAACTATTTTGAGATAAATTTTTCATCGGTTACTCCTTCTTCCTGAGGATCACTGACGTGTTTTTTTAGAATATTCATATAATCCATTTTCATCGAATTAACTTTTCCTGGCGGATTTGTGACACCTCTCTCTATGTGCTTGTACCTCTATTTTTATTGATCACAGCGCATGCGCCGAATTTGACCTTTATTTATTTATTTATTTTCTTACCCACTAATAACAACAAAGGTAAATAGCGGAGTAAATTCAAAAACAAAGAAAGAAAAAAGAAAAACACAAACTACGAAAAATAAACACATTCAAGACCGTGAAACGGTGGCAGTTGGCTTGCATTGATATCAGAAAGCTTTCTGCTCAATACGGCAACTTTCGCGAAAACGTCATTCATCCCATATTTAGACATAATCTTCCTATTACGGTACCAAGGAGGGAGGAAAGAAGGAATTCACAAAACCGAAAATACTGGAAACGCAAAGAAGAGATATCTTTCTTTTTTTAACTGAGGGAAGAAACCAGAAAGATATAAAACTGAGTGATCGCAGAAAACTGAATATAATTTGGATAAAGCTTTACGATTATATTTTCCTCTGTTTCCAACAATCCTAGAGTAACCAACCTGAATCTTCAACCTGGAATCGGAAATCAGCTGGGAACGGAAAGATCTTAGATTATTAGTGATATTAATGCCCAGCCACCTAAAAGATGGGGCAGAGGGGACAGTAAACGATTCTCATGCAAGAGGCGAAGGTGAAGGAGAAGAGCCGAAAGTAAGGTACTCACATTTATCAACATTTAAGTATAGACCAATCCGAACAAAAGCTTCAGATATGTAAGTAACATATTTAGAAAGGCCATCTTTACATCTGCTAATGACAAGAAGGTCATCAGCATATGCAAGATAGGAAACATTCGAAGACCCGTAAAAATAAGTAGGAGGTATATTATTAACTACTTGGGAGATACAAATTTTAAATAGACTAGGTGATAGAACACCTCCTTGTCGGACCCCTTTCCGGAAGGGAATTCGTTTTTCAAAAAGAGAACCATTAACTTTAACTTTAAGAAAAGATGACGAGTACCAATACTTCAGTCAAAAGCTTTTGAAATATCAAGAGCACAGAGGTGAATAGTTTCTTTATTACGAGAAGCATCTAAAAGAAGAGAAGAAAGAATTCTGTGAGCATGGCTGCATCCAATCCCGGGCTGAAAACCAAGCTGGTTTTCTCCAAAATCTATCCCAGTTGTAAGATCTGGAAGAAGAATAAATTCTAATACTTTGCTCAGATTGCAAGATACCGTGATAGGTCGATAAGACGAGCAATTAAGAGGAGACTTTCCTTTTTTAAGAATAGAAGTTACCGTACCGGACAGAAAGCTATCTGGCACCACAGAAGAACTTAAACAGATTTGAGAAATCAACTGAAGGTGCGAAATCAGGAGTTTGCAGTCTGGCTGGAGATGAAGCGCACACATTCCATCAGAATCAGTAGATGAAGACTTTAGTCGTTTAACGGCAGTTTCAACAGATGATAGAGACACAGTTATAGCGGGATGCTGTGATACTGTCGGCGGTAAATATTTGTGAACGAGCCGGCTAAAGTAAGAATAGACAGTGATTTACTTTTGAAAAATTTGAAGAATAATATCCAGCCCACGTTTGAGCTGGAATACCTAGCTCCCTTGTGGAATTATAAGCTTATAAAATCCCCACCTTTCTCCAAAGTATCGTTTTCTCTTACGAATTTTAGCGCTTTTCCAGGCCGTGCTGAGTTTTGCCCATCACAAAAACAAAGTTTGCCGGAGTCATTATGTCTGCTGACAACTCTTTCAAACATAAAGACATGAGATATTCTGTTTTGACTTAGTTTTCCAACATTTTAACCGCGGCGCGTTCAGTTTTCAAACCTTTTGCCGCCACCCGCACCGTCGGAGAACAGGAAGGCTGGTTGGTGTTCACAGGCGCAAACAAAAAATCGCTAATTTGAGTTGGAAAGTAATGGTATTTTCGAAAACCTTTTTTTCTGATCCCTTTCATAGGCAAACGATCATTTCTAATAAGAGTTGTGCTTTAAGAGATTATCTCCAGGGATAAAAAGATACGTACTATCCAAGGGTAAGAATAGTGGAGTTTCATCGTCTCACTGGAGGTTGTAGAACACGTAAAATTGTAGTCTATTCCAGTCGTTGAATATATTTGAGTCCATATGTAGTGGCGAGCGGCCAGCGAGGCGCCTGTCCCTTTTACATTTGTAAGCCACCCTAGGGACAATCAAATCCTATGTTAGGTCCTCATCATATGACATTACCATTTACGTCACGACAGTATGGCATTCCGACATGATTTGTACGACACCGCAGGGCTAGAGCTAATTCCCTCCCCCTGTTTGGTAGATTTAGAGTTTTTGATAGGCATAGGACTGGTCCAGATGTCAGGTATAATTACCAACTTTGCAAAGCAGGGGTAGAGGAAAACATGGACCACTTTATCAATCGATGCCAGGAGCTTTCGGAGTTAAGGGGATCTTATTTTAAGGGGAGTGTTTTGCTTCTTCCGGATATCCTGAATAGCACTTCCGAAAGGGTTATAACAAAGGTGTGCGAGTTTATGGACGGAGCGTTGAAGCTAAGAGCGACCAAGCTTAGTAGTGAAGCTTCATAGCCGTAGGAAATTATTGTTGTTGTTTTCCTTTGTAATATGTACTATTGTTGTATTATGTATATGGCCCCTGGGCTTTTAAGTACAGTTATTATTATTATTATTATTCTGGAAGTTTTAGCTTATTTTAGGTTAGCATAGCTCAGTTTTGCTAAGTCTAGCTCAGCATAAGCCATAGTAAAGGCCTAAGCGGCAGAATCTCCTGTGACGTCATGAAAGATGCAAAGATACGTATCACTGGAGGTATTTTCTCGTCAGCGCGGCGCGTAACTTTTGAGGATGTTTTATCCTCAGATTTGTGCCATTACTTGCTGATTTTGAACGTTACTACTAGAGCCGAAGATGAAAATTTCAAAAATTGTTCAGCAGAGTCAAAATAATTCAATGTATTCGAATCCAGGACATATAAATAAGCCGGCTTTTCATTTTAATTTTAAAATCGATCCTGGTGCTGTAATATAAAAGCGAGGGTAATACATAGTAATACACTTTACACAAGGGACCTGTACCGTGACCAATAAACCAGAAACAGCTTTTTCGAATATAATTTAGAAGTCTAGGACTCCATTGCCGGAGCCGCGTAGACATACCAGGACCCACAAGGCGGGGTCTCATGGTTAAACAAATACAACTAGATATATAATTTTAGCGGGGAAGACGACCTTGAGATGGAAACATTTTATAAGTAGTGAACTGAATGACAAAAATGCTCCTCAGCCGGGATTGACTACTGTAGTGGTTTGCGAACTCTATTCACAAGCCGCTCGGTAACTCAAGTGGTAGAGCGCCTGCCTTGTAAGCAGAGGGTCCTGGGTTCAAATCCCAGCTGAGAAGCATTTTTGTCTCCCAGTTCACTACTTACAAACAAGACCAAAGTTTTGATGGGATCCCAAAAATTCAATATCTGATCCAGACAACGGGGTCTTGTCTTTTCAATCAATCAATCAAGTTTAATCCGAATAGCTAAAAGCTACAAAAGGAATACAAATTTAAAAAATAGACAGACACACAAAAAACAATTTAACCAATACACTTACAAGACATTACCAGAGAATTAGAAATTACCACTCTTAGCCAGATCCAGTCATCGCCAGACTCCTTGAACATTTTTACTATTAAAATTCAGAATCAGATTAAGGCCAAATAGCTAGTCATCTCAGAAAACCAAGTTCAGATATGGATTCAAAATGTGTGTTTACCCCTACAAGTCATATCTGTTTTGACGAAAACTTCTTGCCACTTCTGCCAATTTTCCGGTTCGGCCGAACTCCAGAACTACTTGTCCGGCGAAAAAAGAAAGCTAAAAAACGAACTCAGGGTATCTTCTTTCCCCAATAATGAACATCTAATCAACTTCAAATAAAAATTTAACTAAATTTTCCGACTCCAGCCGGATTCCGGTCGGACTATATGTCCGGGTAAAATATGATTGTCACACACGGATTCAGCATCTCTTCTTACCCCTGAATCGGTTATCTAATCAACTACAAATACAACTTTAACTTCTAACAATTTTCCGGTTTTGGCCGGATTACGGCGAACTACATGTCCGGGTAGAAAAATTGTTGTCACATAAGTGTTTGGAATGTCTTCTTGCCCTAAACCGAACATCTAATCAACTCCAAATAAAACTTTTAATTTTATCAAACTTTCCGGTTTGGGCCGGATTCCGGGCGAACTATTTGTCCTTCGAGAAAATGGTTTTCACCATCATCTTCAGCATGTTTTCCTACCCCTAAATCGAACATCTAATAACTTCAAATAAAACTTTTACTTTTAACAAACTTTCCGGTTTTGGCCGGATTCCGGGCGAACTACTTGTCCGATGACAAAATGGTTTTCAGCATCGTGTTCAGCATGTCTTTTTTACCCCGCAATAGACTATCACATTAATTGTTTCAAAATAATTTGTTTGCCCCTTAATTTGAGCCCCCTCCCCAACCCCTAAATCTAGGGCTACAAAGCCCATTTACGAACTTGACTGGTCCGAGGACCCAACGAATCCTCACACCAAGTTTCATCAAAATATCTCATTCCCTTCGAGAGTTATTGTGCTTACAGACGGATGGACAGACGGACGGACAGACGGACAGCTTTTGCGATGTCAGAGCTATCCCTCCACTTACGTTTTGGGATCCCAGAAAGCGAGGGGTTTTGGTCCAGTAAAGGTATATTTCGTCGAAGCCTATGCGGACTGTGCACGAGTACGAACTATGCGCTACCTGAAGGAGTTCTTCGCGAAACTTATGCTGACGACTTTCTCCCTTTTCTAGAAGACAGCGTTATGAAACGAGAAAAGTTCGTTCACAGCTACCCTTATGATTGGAGGACGAAACAGCCTGTAATTTACCGTGCTTCTTTGCAGTGGTTTATTGATACTGAGAAGATCCGCGCAGACGCACTGGTGAGCTTTGCTTAACATTAACTAATTTTCGACTTTAATCAGTATTTTTTTTTTGTAAGCACAAAATGCACCCTCCTCGCCATTATTTTTTTAAAATCAGTTTAAAGCACAATGGACACTTCTAATCCTTTACTTTGTATTAAATGCCTCACAAATAAACATTTCCGACTTCCTCTAGAAGGCGCTACGAAAATCGGCCGTTTTCTTGTTATCCCTTGTCTTTACCTCTCTGGCATTTCGGCGATCCAAATCTTAGGAGCTGGGATATCCTGGCAGGAAATTCAAAAACTCCCAGCAATGCTTGATATAAAAGGATATATTTGAGATTTCACCAAAGTCAAGCCGCAGATGCAGTTTACCTGATTGTTCTAGTGTTTCATCAAAGTTCCATGGCTTAAAGTGCCTATTAAAAGTTTTTCTTTGTGGAATAGTGTTGTGAAGCTTGATTAGCTTGCTTTATAAAATGAACCAGAATACGCAAGAAGCTTATAAAAAATAACATAGCTACAAAAATCATTCAAAAACAAATAACCTATCCAAATCTGAATTATACAAGCTGATTTATGCATAAAATAAAGATCTACTAAGTATTATAAGAAACATCACTTTTATCTTTGTCCAAGCTAGTAAATTGAGCATGTACTGGCCCAGAAAATTACGCTTTGAAATATCACAGAGAGGAAACTGTTGAAAAAACTGCTGATCTAGGGGGTAAGCGTTGTTCCTAGGTTGTTACAGAGTTGGGCTGGGGTAGTTTGATGTGCCCATTGAACTTTAAGACTT
Organism: Branchinecta lynchi; assembly: GCA_023053575.1. Classification (NCBI taxonomy): domain Eukaryota; kingdom Metazoa; phylum Arthropoda; class Branchiopoda; order Anostraca; family Branchinectidae; genus Branchinecta; species Branchinecta lynchi. Next base: position 5,094,878 of record JAKZAP010000006.1, on the reverse strand, counting down.
TATAATCCAGCAGAAACCAGGAATCGCATTAGATTATTTCTTCTAATATGAATAGTAAACGGTCGTTCGATTCTCAGTAAGGTTTCTGTAAATGAGGGCGTTGGTTTGTCCCTGTCCAGCCCTCGTTTCCCCTGGCCCCTCAGAACTGGTCTAGCAGGCCTACGGGTAAAGACGGCACTTCGTGGCTTTGTCCACGTCCAGTCATATATTTCCTCTCATCCATACGTTGAACGCAGCCGAAACAACATCCGTGTCCAAACGGCTCAACACCAAATTTAACACAAAGCAACTCTTTAGAATAAACTCGCAAAAATCAGGTTTGTGTTTTCGGAATAGCTGCTAGAATCGGTATTTTTTTTTATCACAGCTCCACTTTCCTAGCTTGAGCCTGAATAGGACCCTTTCCGGGAAGGGACGAAATGCTAAAGGAAATTAGTTCCGTTTAGCGCAGTTGATTAGTTTTACTTTAAGTTTCGTGTTTAGACTAAGCATGTCCTTTTTGTTGCCAATAGAGTAAAATTCCGCGATTTCGCTGTGAAAGTATGGTTTAACATGAATTTGACTGTCCTTTAAAAGCTTTTTCTTTTAAATCTTGTGATTAAAATGTTGGCAATGATTAAGAGCGTGTTCCACCCTACTTACCGTAGTTACTACGCATGAAGTCATGAATTCTGGATTTTCGCCGTCAAGGCTGGAACGATTTTTCTATTTTCCAGTGGAATATCATGCCACGGGCGAATCCGACCAGTCACTTTACAGAGATGCGTAGTTACCACACTTACTACTCTCTCGAGCATGGTAAGCAAATACTCATATTTGATGGTGCAAAACGGATACGTCAGCTGAATTTTATTGGAGCTATATTTCGGCCCTTCTTGGCAAGGGTCCTCTTCAGGCTCAAACCGCTCAAGTTGGAAAAACGAACTTCTGGGAAACACAAAGCGTAGCGTTAAATATTTAACTTCGTAAATTTCTTCGTGAGTTAAAAAGGTTGCTGTTATCTCATTTCGGACACGGCTGGGTATACTCACGTATGGGTATACTCACTACCAGAAACATGGAAAGGCATCATCAGTGAAAGGAAATTCAGACCCCAAGCTCTTCTCTACAACAAAACGAAATTTAACCCAAATGCAGAAAAATCTCTACTCGACCAACCACCCAATCAAGCAGTAAAAACAGCAGAAGTGTCCAAAATGAAATCACAGCAACCTTTTTAACTCCAAACAAGACTCACGAAGAAATTTACTAAGTTAAATATTTAACGCTAGGCTAGAATCTTTAGTTTTGTGTTTCCCACAAGTTCGTTTTTCCAACTTGAGCGATTTGAGCCTGAAGAGGACCCTTGCCAAGAAGGGCCGAAATGTAGCTCCAATAAAATTCAGCTGACGTATCCGTTTTGCACCATCAAATATGATTCGCAGTCAGCTTGGGCTGAAGGAATATTTATTAAGCAGATAGTTACTATTAGTTACTATTTGGAGAGGTTGGAACGGTCAGCGTAGTAACTTTTCACGAGGTTAGAACGAAAATATTAACTAGTAGTTACTGTTGTTTAGAAGGGTGGAACACGCTCTAAGTATCTATGATTTGATATTTAAAACTCATCAATACACCATTGCTAATCTCTTATAAAGTCTTATTTCTTTTAACTTTCGGTGTAGGCCTATGTTTAACTATAGATTTTTTTCAGGAAAAATTGGCCGAAGTTAACTTAAAACCAAACTCGCTTGCGCACGACCTGAAGTGGGAAGTAACAAGGCGGCCACCTTGGTGCATTTCCAGACAGCGATCTTGGGGAGTGCCGATCCCTGTTCTTTACGCACAAGATGGCACCCCAGTCGTTTCCAAGAGTATAGTTGACCGCGCTTGCTCCCTTGTGGATAAAGAAGGGCTCGACAGTTGGTGGACGTCCAGTGTTGCCGATATTGCTGGATCTGACGACGCACTTGAGAAGAATACGGTAAATGCGCATGTACCTCCGATCCCGCTGTATCTTACAGTAAGATCTGATTAACTCCATCCAAACCGTGAAAACAAAAGTTATTTATAAAAATGGTTTCCCTGGGTCGGATAGCTGGGCCAAAGTCATAAAGTTTAACTGAAAAGCCATCTTATTTGTGTGTCATTTAACTGAATATACTGAATTATTTGAGTTCTGCCAGGATCTTTTTATGTTCCACTGTCTGTTATAAGTATGACGTTCAGAATATTTACGGCCGTCCCCACAACGTATATTCTACCATGAGGTGGGAAGTTTTAATCTAAACACAAACGCGGCTTTTCAGTGGGCAGTGGGCAGCTTCGTGAAGACTGCTCAGTGCCTGAACCATTTTTTTTTTTATAAATCTTTCTCGTATGGCATATAACACAAATACAAGCGTCAAGAATTACCACAAATCAAACGGAAATTCCACTATTTGGAAATCGGTTATTCGTGAATAGCTGAACAACGAAGTAACGCATTTTCAGCGGGTCTTCAAGCCAATTTAAGTGAATAAGTGATGGGTAATCATAATGTCCCATTGCAGCCCTTTTCGGTTAAATTTTAAGGATTCCATGGTGTTATTATCTAATTAACAAAAACGTAGACAAAACACGCATCCTTCACAACTTTGTTCATCCACTTTATTTTCTTTTTCTTTTGCTATAAAATTCACGCTCTCCAGTGTTATGGAGACATCCCATAGCACTTTGCTCTGCAATAGTCCTCCTAGTTATATCCTCCCTCTGTCATATACTTTTCCATATATCTCTTCAGTTTTCATCACCATGATAATTTCCCGGTATCACGATATATGTCACTCGGTCTTTATCCCCCAGCTCCAGATAGCTGTTGTGCTAATCCAAGGTCAGGCTTTGATCCGTTTCATTGAAAGTACTTTGGCTAGGCAATGAACCCGTAATGAGTCCGTAGCCAAAAGAGTTATCTTTCATCCTTGGTACGAGCAGGACTTCTCTGTTACATTAGAATTGATGATAAGAGTTATTGATATATTTAGTTATGGACACAGCACTGTTATTTATACCTTACATTTACATGGTGTTCACTTTTCTGTAAATGATATGTCATAATCGTAAATTGACACATGTTATGGTCCATCTTGGCTAGTAGGCGTCGGGCCTGACTGGATATGTGAATTCCAGATTCGCTAGGATGTGTGAACCAGCTTGATTAAGGATTTATGGATTGACTGCGGCTGAACTGTATTATTCCCCGAGACTTTCCCTTGTCTGTTATGTCCGGTTTCCTGACTTGTCCTGCGGCTAGTGGGCACCTACGGTGCCAGAAGGTCTTCAGCCCGCACCCAACGAACCTTAGCTTCACTAAATCCCGCCTACTATACGTTCATCCTTACAACAATGGTGTCGTACCATTACAACACCAGACTGTCCTTTCCTCTATCCACTAAGCTTTCCACATTCGCAAAACCAATGCACTACACTCTCATCGGAGCTACCGGACATCGAACGAAAGTATGGACTGGATCCAGTTGCGGCGAGGAACTGAAGAGAAAGGCTGTTAGGGAAACGTGGAAGAGTTCGATGCTGCACGAAGCTAGTTGGACTGACTTTTCTGGTCGATATCCGTCAGTAACTAAGCCACTCCATAAAGCCATAGCATTCTTCGCTGATGGAAGCCCCATCCCACCCAGGATGGATATCCCCAAACAAAAGCCGTTATCGAATTAGTCTTTGTACGCTTATAGCGCCCCTGTGCTTCCGTTTCTAGTTGGCATGGCTCATCTGTTTCGTAAGAAAGATTGCCAGACTCTGCGAGTGACTTATTTCAAGTATTGTAAATTCCTCCTCCGGCTCCCTAGATGGCACCGAAACAGAAAAGTCATTGCTCGATTTGGACTAATAGACGTGCCCTCTTGGATTCGGACTTCGAGTTGACCTATGTAAAAAGACCATTAACTTGATTCACGTGTACGACTCTCTGCGGACCTCCTTTGTTATTGATGCTGGTTAGCTTGTTCATGTTGTTTTGTTAGCTTGTTTGTTGTTTTTTCGCTATTTATCGTTTTATTTTTCATAATACTCCGTATTTTGTGTTTTACACTTTACGGGTAATAAAGTTCATTCACTCGGACATGTTCGTTGGCAAGTGTAAGTAGCCAGTCAGTCGGAGCCATGTTCTTCGATTAGATTAACGCTGAGAAACCAAGGCTCCGATCATAAAATTTGTCAAAGAGAGCAGGGCTCCAGTCTCTCAACTCTTCGAGAAGAAGAAGAATTAGTAACAGGACTCCTCCCTTTCCCTTTTTTCAGCGTTGTATCTTTCTATGCCCCTAGATTATGACAATCCGACAACCTGTAATTACTTGTAGGAAATTTTAGACATCTGGCTCGACAGCGGGCTATCATGGCTGAACGTGCTCGGTCCCGAGAAACAAGCGGACGTCTACGTAGAAGGACTCGATCAATGCCGCGGTTGGTTCCAGTCGTCCCTGTTGACGTCGATTGCACTCCGCGGTATCGCGCCGTACAAGGCTGTCTTAGCACATGGTTTTGTTTTGGATGAGAATGGAAAGAAGATGTCCAAGTCTCTGGGAAATGTGATTGATCCGGAAGATATTCTCCGTGGAGATGAGAAAGTGAAGAAGGCTGCGATGGGAGTAGATGTCCTCAGGTTTGTCTTCTTTTTCTTGTCAGAGTGTTAGAGCGTGTTCCACCCTTCTAACAACAGTAACTGTTAGTTACTATTTTCGTTCCAACCTCGTGAAAAAATAATAGGTTGATCGTTCTAACCTTCTCGGAAAAGTAACTAATGTTGGCAGATTAGCCCGTGGCATGATATTTTGATGAAAAAAGAAAAATGTGTTCCAGCCTTGACGCCATGAAGTCAAATTCGTGACGTCATGCGTAGTAACTACGGTAAGTAGGATGGTACACGCTCTTAGGGTGACCTGCTTTAGCCCGAAGTAACTTTATTATGGACAACTGAGTCCAGCCACTACATGACGTTCTTCACTTTTTCTGGCCGAAGATTGTATTTTGTAGGCTATATATTTTTGTATATTTTATTTCTTTTATGTTTGATAGATTCGTAGTCAGTTTTGGCTGAAGGAATATTTTTTTTTTTTTTATGCTTTTGAACATCTTTGAAAAAATGAAAATGGCAAGTCTTAAATAACTTACCCTTCATTATTAGAGACAATACACCATGTTAAAAAACCCATCACCATGAAACCGGAAGAGTGGGTATTATTTCTACTTTCAATCAATCACAGAGGAGACTTGACTTGTGTAAGCTGTGCGAAACAAAAGGAAGAGAAGAAACTGCATTATCTCCAGTCTCGCTGCTGGTGCTTTACCACGAAATGTACCCACATTGCCTACTTCATGACATTTGCATTTCAGTCTTGCAGTCCCCGGGTCTTACCATCCCTGCACTAGGGAGCTGCTTGTCCCTGTATTTATAGACTGTAGATTGGATTGAAAGAAATCATAGGTTGTTTCAACAATGTGTGACGTTTTTAAGAACCTGTCTGTTTTACTCTCTTTCAAATTTGAGACAATTGAGTACGCCATGTGTCATCGAAAACAGGACGTGGTACGTATCACGATTTCAAAAGGAATCGATATGTCAGCCCCGATGCTTCATCAGCGATATTTCTGCCCTTTATTCAAACAATGTTTACAACAAAGTCAACTTGGGCTCAAGGAATATTTATCTATGTGGCACGATTGAAAGAAGGCGAAGACGACGACGTATCGTAGCCCGCCGTAACCCGCTTTGGTTCGGCCACGTCAGCAAAAGAGAAGACTCCAACCTGGCTAAGAAAGCTCTGCTCTCCACCTCGATGCCCGGTTGGAAGAAACTCCGGGTAGGTCAGCGTAAAACGTGGCTGAGCACCCTCAAGGAAGACCTCGAGCCCATCGGAGGCTTCCGCCGGCATGGGAGGAGATGGGATCCCTACTGGCTTCGAATCTCGATGCCATTCATAGAAGACCGAGATTCATGGCATACCTTGGTCCGTCAGCTGCTGTCGCCAGGGAGAGCTGCACAGCTTGCGTCCTGACAAAAGTACAAGTAACCCGCGTTGGAGTGGCCGCGATGGAAAGTTTACTAACACCAGTGGAGTTCCCACTTCAAACATTCACTCTCAAAATCGTGTTCTTCTGTAGTTTACCTGGTCATACATAAATTACTTTATCTTTGTCTTTCAGGTGGTGGGCCTTGAGCCACAGGAATCAGGCCGATCCCATTAGAGCGGGAGACTCCATTTTTGCGATGGCTTCGGATGAAGTCCAGACCATCCGGAAAACTTTCAGGTTTGTTCTCGTCTTTGTCTTAAATCTTTGGATTAATGATTCCACCTAGAAGAAAGTATTTCTACCTTTTCACTGAATTCTTAAAGTTATTTCCGTAATCGCTCACCAATTCATTTACAACAGAGCCCAACCAGCGCACAACCTTCTCCACTGCTCCCTGGCCGAAGATTGATAATTAGTGTCTTTTTCTGTGTCTTTATGTGTTTTTATGGCACTTGAGCTTACTCAAGTGCCATATAGCGATTGTAATTTATGTCCGTCAGTCGGTCTGTCGGTCCCGGTTTTGCTAGTTCGGGCACTTCCAGATAAGCTAGGACGATGAAACTTGGCAGGCATATCAGGAACTGGACCAGATTAAATTAGAAATGGTCGCTTCCCCGATCCGACCATCTGGAGGGGAGTGGAGGGAGGGGGAATCCGGAAAAATTAGGAAAAATTAGATATTTTTAGCTTACGAACGGGTGATCGGATCTTAATGAAACTTGATATATGAAAGGACTTCGTGTCTCAGACCCTCCATTTTAAATCCAGACCGGATCCGGTGACATTGGGGGGAGTTGGAGGGGGAAACCGGAAATCTTGGAAAACACTTGGAGTGGAGGGATCCGGATGAAACTTGGTGGAAAGTACAAGCAAAAGTCCTAGATACGTGACTGATATAACCGGAACGGATCCGCTCACTTTGGGGGAGCTGGGGGGGGGGGGGGGGGAGAAGTCCGAATTTGTAGTGATCCCGCGAGTTCCGTGCTTCCTGATGAGCTGGGACGATGGAAATTGACAGGCATGTCTGGGACCCGACCAGATTAAATAGGAAATCGTCAATTCCCCGATTCGACCATCTGGGGGGGTGGGGGGTGGAGGGAGGGTGAAGCCAAAATTTGAGGTATTTTTAGCTTGCGAACGGGTGATCGCATCTTGATGAAAGTTGATATTTAGGATGACCTCGTGTCTCAGACATCTCACTTTAAATCCGGGCCGGATCCGATGACACTGGGGGAGTTGGAGTAGGGAACCGGAAATTTTGAGAAACGCTTAGAGTGGAGGGATCGGGATGAAACTTGGTGGGAAGAACAAACACAAGTCCTAGATACATCATTGACATAACCGGAACGGATCCACTCACTTTGGGGGAGTTGGGGGGGGGGGAGGGAGTCCGAATTTCTAGTGATCCCGCGAGTTCGTTGCTTCCTGATGTGCTAGGACGATGAAAATTGGAAGGCGTGTCAGGGACCCGACCAGACTAAAACAGATTGACTTGAGAACAGCCGTTTCCCCGACCCAACCATCGTGGGGGAGTGGGGGGATGGGGAGTCCGGAATCTAGTGGCGTGCATAACTTTTGAACGGGTGATCGGATTTGAATGAAACTTGTCTGGTGAGCTATCGCCTCGGACGTTCAGTGTCACGTCCGGGTCGGGTCCGATACCTGTGGGGATGGGGGGGGGGAACTCAAGAAACTCTAAAAGCAGAGGGATTGGGACGAAACTTAATGGATGGAACAAGCATTATGCCTAGATGAAATTGACGGAGCCAGATGGTTTGGGGGCTCTGTGGGGGGAGTCGGAGGGGGTTTCCTGGAATTCCGGTAGTCGTGAGTTAGAATAGTTCCAGATATAAAACGACAACGAAACTTTGCAGGCATATTAGTGACCCGAATTATCTTGACTTAAGAACCTGACACAACATACCCCCGGAAACTTCCGTTCCTAGATCCGAGCATTTTTTGGGGAGCAAGAGAAGAGAAATATGGAAATTAATTTCTATAAATTGCAAACGAGTGGTCTGATTCGAGTGAAACTTCATGGGTGATACGAATCGATGGTCTCGACATGTAAAACATGCGTTCGAACCATATGCGACCACGATTAGGGGAATTGGGGGTGGGGGGACTTTGGACATGCACAAAAACCAAACGGATGGACCGAATGAGATGCAAATTCGACAGTGCTTAGTTTATGCGGCCTAGTTATTTGGCGTCCAAGCCGGATTCGGCCAAGGTAGGGGGGATACTGGAAACTTGCAGAAAGGCTATGCTCCAGTTTCAGTAAAACTTGATGGACAGGAACAGGGAATTAAGAGATTGGGCCCGAACCGGCTCCGACAACGTTGGTGGGAGGGGGGGGGGGTACCGGAACTTTCCAAAAATGCTCAGATTCGAGTGAAACTTGATAGATGGTATAAAAGAAGATGCTTAAGGTGGTCGATTTTTTTTTATTCCGAACCAGATTCGGCCACGGTAGGTGGAGATAGAGTGAGTACCGGAAATCGTGTAGCACGTCTAGGGATCAAACAAATGGATTTATTGGGATGAAAGTTTGAACAGTCATGTGCATTTGCTACGGACAATCGAGACGATGCCGGAACTGCTCAGAAATGAGTGAAACTAAATATCCTATTTCTATTTCCGAACCGCATTTTTGGATGGCGGGTGCATTTTGTGACGTTCTCATCTACTTTCTTGTACAGCCTACTCGTACAAGTGCCATATGAGCTCGTAGCGCTTGTTTTTTTTTTTTTTTAATCCGCTTTTGGGATCCCAAAACGTAAGTGAGGGATAACTATCACATCGCAAAAATTGTCCGTCCGTCCGGCGTCTGTCTGTAAGTGCGATAACTCTCGAACGGAATGAGATATTTTGATGAAACTTGAAGTGAAAATTCATTGGGTCAAGAGTAAGATCGAGTTTGTACTCGACCTTACTGTGTTTATCCTGGTTTGTTTCAAGTTCGTATGTGTAGCCCTATATTTAGGGGTGGGGGAGGGGGTTAACAGCTGATGGGATAGTCGATTACGGGGTAAGAAGACATGTTGAACGCGATGGTTAAAGCCATTTTCTCGCCGGACAAGTAGTTCGCCCGAAATCCGGCCCAAACCGGAAAGTTTGTTAAACGTAAAAGTTTTGTTTGAAGTTGATTAAATGTTCATTATAGGGATAAGGAGATACGCTAAATTCGTTTCTGAACTTTCTTTTTTTTTGCTGGAGAACTCGGACAAGTAGTTAGCTTGGAATTGGTCCAAACCGGAAAATTTGTAAAAAGCAGAATTTGTACTTGTAGTTTGATTAGATGTCCGATTTAGGGTCAAGAAGAGACGCCGGATTCGTCTATGACAATAATTCTTTAGCCGGACATATAGTTTGTTACTGAAGTTGATCAGATATTCATTATAGGGAAAAGGAGATCCGTTATATTCGTTTCTGAACTTCCTTTTTTGTGGCACTTGCCCTTCGGCCAAGTGCCATATAGCGATTGTAATTTCTGTCCGTCAGTCGGGCACTTCCAGATAGGCCAGGACGATGAAACTTATATAGCAGGGATATCAGGGACCGGACCAGATTAAATTAGAAATAGTCGTTTCTCGATCCGATCATCTTGGAGGAGAGTGGATGGAGGGGCCGGAAAAATTAGGAAAAATTAGATATTTTTTGCTTACGAACGAGTGATCGGATCTTAATGAAACTTGATATGTGGAGGAAGTCGTGTCTCAGATTTTGGAGGAAACTGGAAATCTTGAGGAACACTTAGAGTGGAGGGATCGGGATGAAACTTGGTGGGAAGAACAAGCACAAGTCCTAGATACATCATTGACATAACCGGAACGGATCCACTCACTTTGGGGGAGTTGGGGGGGGGGGGGAGGGAGTCCGAATTTCTAGTGATCCCGCGAGTTCGTTGCTTCCTGATGTGCTAGGACGATGAAAATTGGAAGGCGTGTCAGGGACCCGACCAGATTAAATTGGGAATAGTCACTTCCCCGATCCGACCATCTAGGGGGGGGGAGTGGAGGGAGGGGGAAGCCAGAAATTGAGGTATTTTTTCTTACGAACGGGTGATTGGGATGATGAAAGTTGATATTTAGGATGACATCGTGTCTCAGACGTCCCACTTTAAATCCAGACCGGATCCGATGACACTGGGGGGGGGGGGGGGGGGGGGGGGGGGGGGGGGAGCTCGAGGAGGGAATCGGAAATCTTGAGAAACGTTTAGAGTGGACGGATCGGGATGAAACTTGGTGGGAAGAACAAGTACAAGTCCTAGATACGTCACTGACATAACCGGACCGGATCCGGGCACTGTGGGGGGGGGGGGGGGCGATTTCTAGCGATCCCGCGAGTTCGGCATACTTCCTGATGTGCTAGGACTATGAAACTTGGCGGGTATGTCAGGGATCTGAACAGATTGACTTGAGAATAGTCGTTTCGCCAATCCGACCATCGTCGAGGGAGTGGATGGATGGGGAGTCCGGAATCTAGTGGCATGCTTAACTTTTGAACGGTGATCGGATTTGAATGAAACTTGTCAGGTGGAAAGAGCTATCGCCTCAGATATTCAGTGTTAGGTCCGGATCGGTTCCGATACCTGTGGGGGGGATGGGGGGAGGCGGGAAACTCAAGAAACGCTTAAAGCAGAGGGACTGGGACGGAACTTAATGGAGAGAACAAGCATTAGGCCTAGATACGAAACTGACGGAGCCAGATGGTTTCGGGGCTCTGAGGGGGTTTCCTGGAATCCGGTAGTCGCGAGTTAGAATAGTTCCAGATGTACTAAGACAACGAAACTATCCAGGCATATTAATGAACCGACTTAATTGACTTAAGAACCTGACACAACATACCCCCGGAAACCTCCGTTCCTAGATCCGAGCATTTTTGGGGGAGCGAGGGAAAGGAAATATGGAAATTGACTACTACAAATTGCGAACGAGTGGCCTGTTTCGAGTGAACTTAATGGGCGATGAGAATCGATGACCTAGACATGTAAAACATGCGTTCGAAGTATATGCGACCACGGTTGGGGGAATTGGGAGGGGGAGGCGGAAGCTTTTGACATGTACAAAAAAGAAATGGATGGACCGAATGAGATCCGAGTCCGACGGTGCCGAGTTCATTCGGCCTAAATTTGTTATTTAGCGTCCGGGCCGGACTCAGCCAAGATGGGGGGGGGGGGGGGGGCGGGGATACCTGAAATTTGCATTGTTGATCGAGATTATTTCATTCACAACGCGATCCGGCGCAGCGAGCTTGGCAGACCGAGTGGTGGGATAGCGATAATTACGGACTCGCGCTTAGGTGTACAGAGCGTCGAATCGTGCGATAATTTTTTGGCGGTGAGAATTCCTGGACCACGGGGATTCCTACTAGTGGCAGTTTATATGCCGACTAACTACAGAGATGTCCTGTCAGAAAAACGCTACAGCAATGCTTCTTCTCGGCTCGGTCGATTTCTACTTAAGCACAAGAATGAAAAATTTGTACTTTGCGGGGACTTCAACTGTAATCCAATAGACACCGACCCATTCTATCTCTTGCTCACATCGTGTCTCCCCGAAGATGCCAAAGTACTGCCAAAATCGCAAAATTTCACGTATATCCACAACTCTATGTCCACTTCAGACCTCGACCATTTTATTACCAACTACAGTCTTGAACCGTCTACAACAGTAAACGTAGATAACGACACCGTCTGCAGTGACCATCTAGGCATAAGCCTCCAACTGCCAAACGCAGCTAGGCTCAACTTTTCTGCCCCACGCTGGTACACCAAAACAGAGTGGGGAAAAACCGACCGCCCTCAGTACCAAGGAATCGTGGACTCCATCCTATCCCGAATCTCCGTTCCATTCCAGCTACTCGCCCACGGACAGGAGCAAGACCGGACTGCTCTAAATATTTATACCTCCGACATCGTCCATGCCCTTAAGTGTGCCGAATCCGGGGCAGTACCTCAATGTCGAGTGCGATTAGGCACGAGAAAGCCAGGTTGGGATAGCCCTGCCTTAAAGTGCAAAAAAAGAAAAGCCAAGTTCTGGTACCAAGTCTGGAAAGACTGTGGTCGCCCTCGCACCGGGGAAGTTTTCAAGTGTTTTCGTTATTAAAAAAAAACTTACAAAAGTACTGCCGACAGTATCCACGCCAAAAATGTTGAAAGTGCTTCTGCTGAGTGCAAATCAGACCCTAAGCAACTGTGGAAAACATTCGACAAAGCCGGTAGCAAAGAAACTGGCTCAACTTCTACCATCAGCGACGAAGCCTGGTCAAACCACTACCAATCAGTGTTTGCCAGCGTGAACACTGAAACCAACAGCGATTACGAGTGTAAATTAAAACATAGCCTTAGTTCAGTGAGAGACTGTCGAAGCGGAATCGTAGTTAGTAAGAGCACAGTTGAAAATATAGTGAAAAAGCTCAAGACAAATAAAGCCCCAGGCCTAGACGGTATTTCTCCTCGTCATCTAACGTTTGGAACCCCCCTTCTATTTGACCATATTGCCCTTTTACTTCAGATGTGCATTGCCCAAGGCATCGTGCCAAAGAACTTTTGTGAGGGTTGAACAACGAATATTCTTAAGAAGGGGAAAGATCCTAGTTCATGTAAATCTTTCAGACCCATAACTGTACTTTCGCTACTCAGCAAAATTTTTGAAAAAGTGCTTTTCCCGTATATTGTCAAGTTCGCTCTAGTGGGAGCTAAGCAATTAGGATTCCAATCTAATATGGGATGCGGATACGCCCACCGAGTTTTAAAAGCAATAATTAAGAAAAGCCTAGAGACTAGTATACCTGTTTACATGTGCAGTGTCGACATTTCGGCTGCATTCGACTCTGTCCTTCACCCGCACTCGCTACTTATGCTCCTGGAAGCTGGGGTTGACCCGAGAATAGTTTTAGTTTTAGATGATTGGTACCGTCACGCTGTTAGTTTTATTGTGTTCGGTAATGAATTTAGTAACGGTTGTCGAAAAGAACGTCTGTCAAAACCCATTCCATTACTAAAAGGTGTACGACAAGGATCTGTTCTAAGCCCGGTCATATTTAACAGTGCAGTATATTCTGTAACTAGGTCAATAAGAGGAACTTTCTTCCTGGATGGAACAGATCTTAGTTTCATTTCTTACGCGGACGACCTCCTACTGATCAGCAGTACCCTTGATGGCCTACGGGACAATCTAAAATCGATAGTCCACGGCTACAGTAAGATCGGTCTTGACGTGAACGTGAGCAAAACTGAGTTTATTGTTTTTAATGAAGTCACGCAAGGGCAACGCACAATATCAATCGGGAACCACCTAGTCCGGCAGACGGACTCTCTTAAGTACCTCGGAATAGTTTACAAATCGAATATTCGGTCTGTGAGGACTACGTTAGTTGAAAATGTATGTAAAGCGATGCGCGGCGGCTACGGCCGCTCGGTAAAATGTAAGCACAGTGTCAACCGGTTCGTTCTTGCCCGCCTATTTAATGCAGTAATTACACCTTACGTACTTTATGTTTCGCCACTTTGGGAATTTTTAAAAATAACAGATCAAAGAAAAATACGCACCACGTACTACAAGTACGCAAAATTTTTGCTTGGCGTCCCTCTCCGAAGTTCAAACACGGAGTTATCAGCGAAATATAAAATAATAAACCCCACCGAAAAAATACACAAAATTGAAAAAAGTGCTCGGGCAAGAGCTATAAATGCTTGCGCAAACCATATGCTAACTCGATTCGTAGTATAGATTTTAGTATTATGTTTAGTGCGTGTACATATCTTCTCTAGTTTCTTTTCTTCTTTTCTTTTTCTTTATGTACTCCGCTTTTTCCCTTTTGTAAGCGGGCAAAAATAAATATATATATAGGCTATGCTCCGATTTCAGTAAGACTTCATGGACGGGAAGAGGGGATCAAGAGATTCGACATTTATGTTTTCAAATCCTCTTCGGCCACAGTGGGGGGAGTTGGAGGGAGATTGCCGGAAACATTGAGGCTCGCATAAGGGTCAAACGAATGCATCAATTTAAATGAAACTTGGAATGTAGAGAGAGCATATACCCTAGATGACATATTTTAGGGTCCGAACCGGATCCGACAACGGTGGTAGGGGGGGGGGGTATCGGAATTTTCCAAAAATGCTCAGATTCTAGTGAAACTTGATAGATGGTATAAAAGAAGATGCTTTAGATGATCCACCGAAAATCGTGTAGCACGTCTAGGGATCATAGGAGTGGATTTGTTGTCCAGAAACATTGAAGTTTGACAGTCATGCGCGTTTGCTATAGACAATCCGAGACGATGCCGGGACTGCTCAGAATTGAGTGAAACTAAATATACTATTTCTCCGAACCGCATTTTTGGATGGCGGGTGTATTTTGTGACGTTCTCATCTACTTTCTTGTACCGCCTACTCGTAACAAGTGCCATATGAGCTCGTAGCTCTTGTCTTTGCTGGAGAACTTGGACAAGTAGTTAGCTTGGAATCCAAAAGCAAAAGTTATATTTGTAGTTGATTAGATGTCCGATTTAGGGGCAAGAAGAGATGCTGAATTTGACAATAATTTTTTAGCGAGACGTATAGTTCGTCCAGAATCCGGCTGAAACCGTAAAATTTGTGATAAGTTAAAATTTGGTTAGAAGTTGATTAGATGTTGGATATAGGGGTAAGAAGATATGGTGAATTGATTTTTGAGCTTTATTTTGTTGCCGGACAAGCGATTTGCCTGGAATCTGGCCCAAACTAGAAAGTTTGTTAAAAGTAAAAATTTTCTTTGAGGTTGATTAGATGTTCGATTAATGAGTAAGAAGGCATGCTGAACACTTATGTGAAAATCATTTATTTTTCTGGGTCAAGAATAAATTGTTGTTGCAGAAACTGAAAGATATTGGTAAAACTTAGTCATGTTTTTTTTTTTTTTTTTTTTTTTTTTTACCAAATATAGTAACTGTACAAATTCGCAGTCCCCAATTCTTCGTAATCGTTTTCAGCCGGTATGGGCAGCAATCTGCAAAAAAAAATTTAAGTTCCAAACCTGTTTCATCCCCTACTGTAAACTTTGATCTGTTTCCAAATATTATAAGTACAAATATTATTATTATTATAATTATTATTATTTATTTGCATCCTTCAAAACTGAAGAGTAATGTATGAAAAAGGTATTAAGTCAAGTATTAAGTTTTTGAGATCCCATCGAAACCTTCGGTCTTGTTTGAAAGTACTTACTTATTCTTTAACGTGCAGGCCCGAATTTCATACGGTGTACTCTTTTTTTAGTATTCAAATATTAAAAATACTGGAATATAAACAGAAACAGTGCAAGTGGTGCTGTAGGTTGTTTAATTAAGTTCCTTGCGCAATGTGAGCCTTTCAAACTGACTACGCTTGTCTTAGAAGTATATCGTCGCTGTCATGCAGGGTTCACGACAGTATTTGTGAATATGATATATTGATACTAGATCTACGGATCTTAGCTCCTGTATTTACTGTAGATTTTTCTCAGCCTTGCGACAAGCCTTTCCCGAGATATATGAATTTCTCAAAAGATTTGATATCCAACGAGAACGGTCAAAAAGAGCTAAGCGACATAAGAATCATTAGTAGATCGGTGACCAAAAATTCTTAAATGCATTTTTAGTCTATCCACTGTAAAAGAAAGATGTTATTCGTAAATCATCAAGATCGGTTGATTTTAGATTTTAGAACGTTTCTTTCTTTTCCTGAATCCTGAAAAAACACTTAACCTCTGAAAGGTGCTTTCACATTGAATCCGTAACGTCTTACATTAAATTAGCTAAGCTTAGGTTAAGTATCTTACGTTACGTAGACCTTTCACACCTTAAGTAACCCTTTCACATTCAAACCAATCTCCACCTGATCCAGAGAATCTCACAATTATCTGGTCAGCAAACGTGCTGCAAAACTGAAAGACTGGCAAGCAATGCTACGGTCAGAACAGCATCTGGATGGTTGCAGCCAATTGGACATACTGGTAGCATTTTTTCCGCAAGTGAAACCAGAGAGCTGCGTGGAAAACTTGCTGATTACTTTCTTAGTCCACTAGGGTCTGTATCTTGTCAGAAACAAGGCACTGCAGGGATCCTTTTGGACTGGTGTGATTATAACGAGCTTGATGATTGTTTTAATACAAAATATTGTAAATAAAAAACAGTTTTCTTTACACTCCTGTGGTAGGCTACTGCCTGGTGAATTACTTCCAGGCATTTATATGCAGATTTTTATTCTTGTAATCTGCGTGTTTGGGGATTTACAAGTACGCCCTTTCTCGCACTAAGTCAGTGAGTTTCTCATCTAGAAATCCATGTTTCTGAAGTTTTGAACTGTCATAGATAGCGCAAGTCCTTAAGTACAGGTGAAGTCTACTTACGAAATTTGTCTTATGTAGCCTAAGTTACGTCGTTACGTTCTTACATTACGGAAAGAAATCGGCCATAAGTACCACAAGTAGGCCAGTGTGAAGGGGCCACGTAACCACTTAAGCCAGTGTGAAAGGCAATGTGAAAGCACCTTATGCGTGACAGCGATGATATTCCTCTTCAAGTTACTTGAGAATCTCGAATTGTCTCGACAGTCTTGATGACGCAGTAAATAGCAACCTATCTAGGTGTAGTACTCCCCTTTTTGGGATCCCAAAACGTAAGTGGAGGGATACCTATGACATCGCAAAAGTTGTCCGTCCGTCCGTCCGTCTGTAAGCACGATAACTCTCGAAGGGAATGAGATGTTTTGATGAAACTTGGTGTGGGGATTCGCTGGGTTAAGAGTAAGGTCGAGTTCGTAGATTTAAATTAAGGGGCAAGCAAAATATTTTTAAACAGCTAATGAGACAGTCGATTATGGGGTAAGAAGACATGCTAAACACGATGGTGAAAACCATTTTCTCGTCAGAGATTAGTTCGCCCGGAATCCGGCCCAAACCGGAAAGTTTGTTAGAAGTAAAAGTTTTATTTGAAGTTGATTGGATGTTCGATTTAGGGGTAAGAAGACACGCTGAACACGATGGTCAAAACCATTTTCTCGCCGGGCAAGTAGTTCGCCCGGAATCCAGCCAAAACAGGAAATTTTTTAAAAGTATTTGTAGTTGATTAGATATCCGATTTAGGGGTAAGAAGAGATGCTGAATCCGTGTATGGCAATCATTTTTTCCCCGACATATAGTTCTCCCGGAATCCGGCTGGAACCGGAAAATTTGTTAATAGTTAGGTTTTAATTTGAAGATGATTAGAAGTTCGGTTTAGGGGTAGGAAGACATGCTGAACACGATTGTTAAAACCATTTTCTCGCCCGGCAAGTAGTTCGCCCGGAATCCGGCCAAAACCGCAAAATTGTTAAAACTATTTGTAGTTGATTAGACATCCGATTTAGGGTAAGAAGAGATGCTGAATCCGTGTATGACAATCATTTTTTACCCGGACATATAGTTCGCCCGGAAGCCGGCTGGAACCGGAAAATTTGTTATAAGTTAAATTTTAATTAACTCGGATCTAAAAAACTCGGATCTTCAAAGTTTAGGTTGTTTTGGAGACTTGTTTCGAAGTCCCAAAATGCGCCAAAAGCGACGAACCGAGTGGGTTGTGCTATTGGGCCAGTTGCTATTGCTGAACTGTGGCGTGGTCATTTTTGTGATGTATTTTCTTCTGTTAAATCTGATGTTGGTAGTGTTAGAGTGGAGGCATTTTCTCAGTCCCTTCAGACTCCTGGAGAGCAGCTGATCTCGCTTGACTCCGTGAGTCGTGCGATATCTGGGCTTTCTGGTAGTAAGTCTGGAGGTTTAGACGGAATTACGGCAAACCATCTAAAGTTTGGAGGAGCATCCTTGACCTGTATCCTGTCGCTGCTCTTTAATGGTTTTCTTAACCATCATTTTGTACCGCAGGCTCTTGTTGAGGTATGTCTTGTCCCTGTGCCGAAGTCTAGTTCTGGGGACATGACGTCACTCAGTAACTATCGACCCATCGCTTTAGCTGCTACGGTTTCAAAGGTTTTTGAGCGATGTATGCATGCGGCACTGCAGCAGCAACTGGATTCATCGTACTTCCAATTTGGGTTTAAAGAGAAATCGTCGACTGAATTTTGTGTTTTTGTCCTTAAAGCAGTTATCCAGTATTTTTGGCTATTTGCAACCCCTGTGTTTGTTTGCTTTCTGGATGCTAAGGCTGCTTTTGACAGGGTTAACCATGAGAAGCTTCTGAAAAAGATGGTCTCGCGGGGTATTGACTCACGTTTTATTGGCACCCTTGGTGCATGGTTTGATACCCAAAGGTTTCAAGTTAGATGGAGCAGTGTTCTTAGCCATCCTTTTCCTGTCCTTAATGGTGTTAGGCAAGGTGGGGTTCTTTCTCCATTATTGTATAATTTATATGTTGATGAGTTGAATGAGCGGTTGGCTAGCCTTGGAGTGGGTTGTTTCGTACAAGGCGTGTGTTTCAACAACTTAAGCTACGCTGATGACCTAGCCATACTAGCCCCCACAGTATTCGCGCTCAATAAGCTTCTTCAAGTGTGTGATGAATTTGCGAAAGCAAATGATATTCTTTTCAACACGAAAAAGACGGTTTGTATGGCGTTTATCCCGAAAAGTCTTCAACTACGTTACATCCCCGATGTTATTTTGTCTGGTGAGGTACTAGTTTTTGTGCAAACTTTCAAGTATTTGGGCTTTACTTTTATTCCTTCTATGTCTGATGAGCCTCATGTTGCTGCGCTCTCCAGATCACTGTCTGTGAGGGCCAATATATTAATTCGGAGGTTTGGTAGATGCGAGGCTTCTGTTAAGACCTTTCTTTTCAGAGCTTACTGTACTCCGCTGTACTGTTTGTCACTGGTGTGTAACACGAGAGTTAAGTGTCTAGATACATTTCGGGTTTTATATAACAACTCTTTCCGGTGGCTACACGGACTTGCATGGAACTGTAGTGCGTCTGGCATGTTTGTGGGTGAGGGCCTTCCTTCTTTCGGGGAACTTCGGCGTCGGGCTATCTTTTCTCTCCAGACCCGAATTCTTCGCTCTCGAAACCCCATGCTCGTGGTTCTTTCGAGTCCCCATATGAGACTGACGTTGCCTGTGTGGTTAGTCTGGAACCGCGAACTTTACACTTGTTGCGTAGAAGGCTCGCCATCTTAAATGTATTTTGTTGTTGTTTTTATGTGTTGTATGTGTAATGGCTCTAGAAGCCGTAGTCGAAGTTAAATAAATAAATAAATAAATAAATAATTTGAAGTTGATTAGATGTTCGATACAGAGGATATAGAAGATACGCTGAGTTCGTTTTTTAGCTTTCTTTTTTTTGCCGGACAGTTAGTTCCGGAATTCGGCCGAAACCGGGAAATTGGCAGAAGTAAGGCAGAAAGTTTTTGACAAAACAGATATGACTTACAGGGGTAAACACAAACATGCTGAATCCATATCTGAACTTGGTTTTCTCAGAAGATTAGCTTTTTGGCCTTAATCTGTTTCTGAATTTTAATATTAAAAATGTTCAAGGAGTCAGGCGAAGACTGGATCTGGCGAAGACAAGACCCAATTGTCTGGATCAAATATTGAATTTTTGGGATCCCGTCGAAACCTTTGGTCTTGTTATTCTAGGACGGACTGTAGTCCTCATCCACCTGCCTGATGAATGTTTCCTTATAACTTATTTTCATAGTTTAATTTTTGTAGTCAGCAAGCTTTGGATGGAACACTTAGTCAGTGATTCTTCTATCTATAAACTCTAATTTTAAAATATGCTTTTATTCGAGTTCCATAGTTACTTTACTAAGCTACTTTACAAAAGAAACTTAAAAATCCTCTTAAGAATACAAGTTTTAAAGGATCCCGTAACTGCGTAAACCAATGTGAAAAGCAGTGTTAAAGCGCCTTAATATTTTTTTTGACAAAACCAATGTGATCTGATTTGTCAAATTGTCATATAACAAAACATGAATGTGATACCCAACTTTATAGGTAGACTGAAGGGTCAAGTAGCAACCATTTCTCCCCTTCAGATTACCTTTTGTTACCATCGCTGTCTGATAGATAGATAGATAATTTTTTTTTTTTACCAACAACTGATCATGGCCCACGCCAAATTTGTTCGGTATAGTCACACATAATAGGCCTACGCATATACGGCTACAACGGTCATAAATAACATGATAAATTTAAACTGCGGAGAAGGTTGAGGTATTCTTACAATGTCACGAGAGGGCTGTCCATACGAACAGTTTTCTGCAATTTTTAGAGTATATTAAGAAAGATGATTGATTTGTAACGATTCACTGAAGTTAACTAGAACTTCTGAAAAAATTGTGCGGATCGGGAAGTTGCTTTTTCCAGGTTGATCTTGTTGGGTCCTTGATACGTGTGCCAAGTGTCACCGTCCTAGCTTACGTGGGAGTGTACAAGCAAAACCTGGACCGATAGATATTGCGATCGCAATACGATACTTGGCCGAAGGGCAGGTGCCCATAAAACGACGGATCAAAAATAGATAAATTACTTACAAGTAGTAATTCCGAGCTGTACATTGTTTATTTTTATTTTTTAGGTTTATGCTTGGCGCTCTGAACAACTGCCACGGTGATGAGCTCTCATCCGTGGCTGTCTCTGAACTTCAGCTAATTGACAGATATTTGTTGCATTTGCTTGGGGAATTCTCTCACGCGGTAAGCTTATTTATTTTTCTTCTGTATCTTTTCATCTTTCTTTCGGACTAAACGCTTTACGTACTAAAATGCGGAAAGAATTGTTCACTGGTTCATTCCAAAGTTACTATAAAGACTAATTTGTATAATAACAATTAATTGTTAATTTTGTATAATAACTAATTTGTAATAGTAACACTTGCAGCCTTCGGGTTAAGGGCGAAATAGCGATCGTAACGCTCTGTCCAGCATTTGCTATTAACTCGGTGTGACTAACTCAACATGCCGAATGCCAGTGAAGAATCGCCGTGTACTTAGCAGAAGAGCCGGAAGCGTCACCACAGCCGTTCCCAACGAACGCTGTTGTATTGGTTGCACTGGATTTGAGTCATTGTTCGGGCGACGTTTCTTTTTCTCCCAGAGGTTCAGTGGCGTGTTTTGAACTTAGCCAAATAGAGTCTTTCGGGCACTTCCGCGTAAGCTTGGACGATGAAACTTGACATGTTTGTAAACCACCAAGTTCCGAACGGATGATCCGATTCGAACGAAACCAAATGTACCATTTGCGGGCCTAATCCACATCCGGCCACTGTGGAGGGATTAGTTTAAGGGGGTGGGTTGTGGAAATACATCACACTTACAGGGAACCAACCAGTGGTTCTTTTCCGAGAATTGTGCGTAGTCCGCAGCAAGTGCCAAAGGAGCTCGTAGCTCGTGTTCGATGATGCTTCCGAGCAAAAATTTAATGTTTAATACAATGCATTGTATATGGAAATCCTGGAAGGGATCTTCCTTAGGTCTTGTCCCGACTGGATACGTCGGTCGAGATCTGGTTGAGGTTATTGTACCTAATGGGCGTGTCCGAGTGTTGTTGTAGTAATGAACAGTATTAAGCGACACTCCAAAAGTTTTGCCGTGACAGAGGAAAAGACCCTGTTAGAACTCAAACAATAATCGGCTGTATTTCAGTTTTCAGTTTATTTCAAATATCAACCCATATCGTGGCTTGGGGCCAAATGGCGTGTTGAATACGTCAATATACATGAAGGCAAATCAATAATGTCCGTCATAATATCAAGATAAATAATTTAAGCTGAATATGGCCTAACACAAAAACATAGAAGTGAGACACACACAAAAATGATTAAACCTCTTTGTTGAAAATATTGTATAAATATTATGCATGGTTAGAAGTATTTGCATGGTTAGAACATCCATGATAGAACATTAAAGGCTACTACTTTCAATCACTGATCGAAAATTCGGAAGAAATCCGTCGAATAAAAGGAAATTTAGGAACATTTGCTCAATAAAATAAAAATACTTTTTCCTTTTTTTCAGTTCAGTTTTATCAAATTAAAAAACAAATGGAAAAAATAAGTGTCGACCCCTACGAAGCTCCATAGCCCGTTACACAGGGGTAAATACCAACAATAATCAGCAAATAAGCGAGTATCCTCAGTATCAAAACAAAAGAAAAAAAAACAATTGGAGAACTTTGTTTTTAGTTTTAACATCCTCAAAATTCACATCCAGGTCCACAACGATCTCCCACAATCACTGAATTTCAACAATTAAATAAATAAATTAAAATTAGTCTAGCATCCAGGAATGTCGCCGTCTTATAACCTAACTATTGATCTCACATGTACTTAGATTATTTAAATTAACCGATTTAAAACACATTATTTCTTCCCGAGGGATTTTAGCTGGGTATTAAAGGTGCCGACCTAAAAATTTAATTTGGTACGTTTCATACTGTCTATGTTTGATTGTTTGAGTAGCCTATTTCATTGATTTTCAGGCTATCGCTGCCTTTGATGCACACGACACTCGGAAAGTTTGTTCTAGCCTTCTGCAGCTTCTAGTCAGGGATGTCTCCACATTTTACTTCTGGATCACCAAAGACCGGTAAATGCAAATTTTTTACCATATTGCCCTCTGCGCCTGGTAGTCCGACCGCCAGGTCCTGAAAATGTGACACCCCCCTAACCAAAGCGGTACAGTAGGTTTAAAAGTGGATTCCGACCAAATCGAACACGCTGATTCCGAATATGCCGGGAACTGGTTCAGGAAACGATGGCTTAAAGTAGAAATGAAGCTCGATGCTGTTCCATTATTTCCTCTATATAATAAGTATCGCTCTCAAACACAGTAGGTTGAAAAATGGATTCCGAACAAATCGAACCCGCTGATTCCGAATATGCCGATAATAAATTTCGGAATAGGTGGCTTAAAGTAGAAATGAAGCCTGATGCTATTCCAGTATTTCTTCTCAATAATGGGTATAGCTATCAAACACAGTGGTTGACAAATGGATTACAACCAAATCGAACCCGTTGATAATGAATATACCGTTAATAAATAAGTAGACCTGAAACCTGATAAGTTATTCCCCTCCTCAGAAACAAGTGCCATCATCTGGTATAGTGGGCTACTGTCGGTAGCCCAAAAAGACGAGTTGAATGGGACACACAAATCTCAAACTTTGCCAACGTTGCTTCACAAAATCAAATTCGGCTCCAATCAAATTCGACAGAGCACCTGCCCCCCCATACGAACATTTTCGCGGCAACAATCGATGTAGTGTAAAAACGAGGTCTTGTACCCCTCCTGTACATAAGGAATTAAATTGTGCAAACTTGGTCGGGTGCACCCGAGAAGTTCAAGTCTTGTCGGTACAACAGGTTAATTAACGTCCATTCGTCTTCACATCAGATTCTTTAGTACCATTTACTACACGTTCTACCATTTACCACAAACGCCGTATCCACGGGGGGTTAGGGGGTTGACCCCCCCCCCCCCCCCCCGAAACTTACAAAAATCATAATTTGTATAGGCTTTTCCCTCTGATCTATGTGTTTTTTGTACTTTTTTGTCCGACAAGCAGGCACCCCCCCCCCCCCGAAATAAATTCCTGGATACGGGCCTGGCTGCAACCATGGGTAAAAATCATCGTATTCCCATGCCAATTTAGCTACATTATTTCCCCTGTTAATAGCCAGAAATCAAATATTTTACCTTTTACGGCGTTCTCTGAGTAAGTAGCAAGAAAGTCGGATATTTAGTTGCTTTTACTGTCATGTTAATTGTTTCGCAATTTTATCTCCTCTTCCGTGTCTTCTCTGTAGGGTTAACTAATTAGCGGCGATTCTTGCTTGTGCGCACTACCTGTTGAGCAATTCTCAACTAAATAGGTACTTTTCGAGAAGGGGTCTAACACTTCCAAAAAGCAAGTATAAACGAAATCAAAAAAGTGTTTTAGGAGTTAAGCCAGCGTCGGATACCACCGTTCCAAGCATATTCTGAATCAGGATTTTTTGGCCTACAAAATGGTATCGTCAGACTGACTGTACCTTTTGGGTTGGGTGTTTTCGAAACTAAGCGTCTTTTGACGAGCTGGCGGTCGGACTATGGCGCAGACACTCTGAGCGTGTTCCACCCTTCTAATCTTGTCTTGTCGGAATAGTAACTAATAGTTACTATTTGCTTACCATGCTCGGGACCGTAGTAAGCGTATTAACTACGCATCTCTGTAACGTGATTGGTCGGATTCGCCCCTGGCGTGAGAACCTGCTGGAAAATAGAAAAATCGTTCCAGCCTTGACGGCGAAAAGCCAGAATTCGTGACGGCATGCGTAGTAACTACGGTAAGTAGGATGGAACACGCTCTCTATGATTTTGGTTACAATTGGCTCATTCACTGGCTTTTTGGGTTGCAAAAGTAGAAAAAATAACAAGACACAACTAATTCTGAATGTTGTCGTTTCAGCAGACAATTAGAAGAAAATAGCGTGTATTATTATGTTACAGGAACCCTGATTGACCCCTAATTGCAGTCTGCTCATTATCCCCAAGCTAAATCTCACGTCCCCTACGGATTTCCGGTTGCTTGTCAAATAGGCCACATTTTAAGACCAGTGTGACCAGGCTCTATAGGAACCCTCTGATCTGAAATATCCCCAGGAAGGGGTTACAATCAAGGTACCGGTCATCAGAAGTAGTTCCATTTGGTTACCAGATATAGAAGATCGGAACTCAAGTTGAACACCTTATCTATTTGGGCATCCCAGTTGGCCGGAATATTCTGCTACGCGGAAGCTTTGATGAAACACAGTAAAGTACGTAACGCTTATGTTTCAGTTATGGTATCACAGGTAAATATGGGTAGGAAACTATCTCCCGGATTTTTTATTAGTTCGGTAATGAACCACTTTTTCCTACATCGTCCCCTTCTGAGAAATGTTGAGTGATGGCGACAAATCAGACTTCCAGAAAATATGCTTCAAATGTACAGAATTTCTACTTGGAATCCAGTCCTGGTCTTGAAATATACCACTAACTAGAAAATACGGCCTGCGGCAACCAATAATCGAAATGGCCGAACATTTTAAGCAGATGCCGTCTCACCATTCTTGGATAGGCTTTCGTGTTTAGTGTTTACTCGAATAAGTTGTGTTTTTGCTAGTTTGTAATTGGTTTGGTTAATGGATCTTATTTGCTTCTTTTCTTCTGTTATTTTCTCTTTCTTTTTCTTATGCTCCGTCTTATCCTTTTGGAGCTATTTTAGATGGGTAGCAAATACATACCCACAATAATTGGTCGTCACCTTTAAAATCCATACTTCATTGAAAGCACGCTCTCTATACACATCCCTTCTTCAATCGCTCAATGCCTCGCAATCCTCCCATCTCCATTTTGCAGTCCCTTATACTAAACCGAGCACTAAACATATTTGATAGTGCAAAACGGATACGTCAGCTGAAATTTCGTTTTTCCCACAAGTTCGTTTTTCCAGCTTGAGCGGTTTGAAGAGAACCCTTGCCAAGAAGCGCTGAAATATAGCTCCAATAAAATTCAGCTGACGTATCCGTTTTGCACTATCATATATGATTCGCAGTCAGCATGGGCAAGGAAGGAATATCTATCCACTAGACATACCACGATCCCAACATCCCTACCACACTTAGTGCAGGAGTAAGGACTGCTCTTCCCTCCCCATGCAAATACATCCTACTCTCTGCCCTGTACGAGAATCGTCTTGGAAAGCCCGTCGAATGACCTTTGAAGTGGTCGGCAAATAGAGCTCATGACTTAGATTGCTATTCTCCCGCATTTAGATTGTACTGTGAAGCAAAGGACAGTCCGAATCGCCTTTCCTCGCTCGTCGTAATCTACCATCTTTTGCGAACTCTTGGAGCAGTGACGTCTCCTATCATGCCACACTTGACCGAAGAAATACACCAGCACATGCCAAAGGAATTGAGTGAGTTTATTAGCTTTTTGGAGTCAAAGCACTAGTCATGGGATACCAGATCTCAGAAATTTTGTCGGTCTGTCTGTTACTCGGTAAATTTGTTTCAGGTAAATCCGGTCCAACCGTAAGGGTACACGCTGAATCCATATCTGAACTTTCTTTTCTTGTCGGATAAGTAGTTTGCCGGGAAGGAAATTCGTGACATTTAACGTCTTTTTTTTCTTTAAGACTACGCTTGCTGTACACTAGATTCTCTACTTTACCATCCCCCTTAGATGTTTTAATGTTCAGACCATCATGTTCGGGTAGTTGATGACTGGAAATCACACCAGGACTTCCGTCACCATCCAATCCCGTGCCAAAAAGTTGAGATTTTCGCAGTAAAGTGCAGAACTTGAGGAGGAAGTGAGAGCAGGTCAAATTAAAGGTAATATCAGGAGATTTGCAAACGTCAATATGCGACACGTGTAGTTTGAGGCTTATTCCAAACGATTGGTGAATAAATGTCAACAGAGTTTCTTTTAAAGGACCCGCCTTTCCTATATAGTCAATGCAACCTACTTCCGTAACTGTATATGTTACTTTTTAAACCCAGATACCCAAATTTCGTCTGCTACATTCCGAACCTGCTAACCACACCGTTTTAATCTTTGCGCGTGCCACGATGCACTAGTTTCCATACGGGTTATGCTCCCGCCGACGTGTGTTCGTGTATCATGCGTAAGATAGGTTATCTGAAATTTGCCGAGTTTTTTCCACACTTTAATGGCCGGGGGAAAAGGCTTAGAACAGCCAAAGCGTTGGAGGATTTGTTAAAAGCAGAGCCGAGTTTTACAGTATTGAGATAGTTTTGAATATTGGAACATAAACAGTAAATGGTGCGAGGCACGCTTGACCAACCGCTAGAAGGCGCTAGTGACCGCGACTCATCGGGCATATGGGAGTTTCCTGTCTTTCCACTTCTAACGACTTTGGTTCAGATAACCAGTTGCAGGTGGTTTAAACTTGCGCCGGCAAGTGCGGAAGATCCGTCTGGAAAAGTCTGGTCGTTTGGCTATTTTCGTTATCTAAAATATTTGCTAAAAATGCCACCGTGGACACGCAACAGGTAGGCTGCCTAATAAGAAACTTCAGCCTGGTAGAACCCAACGAGGCTTTAGATAAGTTAGTTCAGAAAGTTCTTGGAACGGCCGCACACCCGTACTTTGTGCCCAATGCATGACCACTGATTAAATCGCCCTTTGCGTTTTACTTAATCTGTAGTGATGTATACATTTTGTCATTGATCGCTAATTGTCTTTTCTCTCTTTTGTTCTTTATATCTTTTTCTTCCATTTACTCCATTCTTGTTCAGTTTGAATGTAACGGGTTAAAGAATAGACATACATACATTCATACAATTAGCACCAGAAGGATGCAGATTTTTACCCCTCGAAGCTAACAACCACAGTCCTACAAAGGTCCTACAGCTTACTTCACATATTTATATTTCTGTCACACAAATATTGCATGTCCGCTTCGTGACACTGCAATGTTGATAAAAGAGTATGTGGGAGGTTGTTCGCATTATTATATTTCTGTTCATGAAATAAATAAAATTTTGCGCTAGCCCACAGAAATTCGCGAGATGGGAACAGGGATGTGCTAAGAATCAAGTTCAAGCAGCTCAAGCTGGAAAAGGAATATATGGAAAACCAACTAAAGATTCTTCCTTAAGTATCTGATTTTGCCACAAGGGCCGAAATATAGCTATTAATAAAATGTAGCTCACGTAATCCCGTTTACAGTGTCAGATATGATTCGCACTCAGCTTGGGGGAAGGAATATTTAACAAGAGCTGAAAGCACATATGGTACTTTGTGGAACAGTTAGTATGTTTGTCAGTTTGCCCCCCCTCCAGCTCCCCCCCCCCCAGTGATCAGACTCACTCCGGACTTGACACTGAACGTTATTGACACTTGTCGAGTATCATGCACGCCCGATCACCCATTCCTAAGTTATGAATGTCACCAGAAACTGGAATCGAATTCCGGATTCCCCACCCCTCTACTCCCCCCACGATATTCGAATCGAGGAAGGGACTATTTTTCAAGTCAATATGGTATAGTCCCTAAAATGCCTGCCAAGTTTCATGGTCCTAGCACATCTGGAAGTAGCCCACCCTAACTCGAGATCACCGGAATTCAGGTAAACCCCCTCCAACTCCCCCCACTGTGACACGATACAGTCCTATTTGTCAGTAATAAGCCTTTCAGAAGATTTCCGGTGCCGCCTTCCACCCCCCCCCCCCCCTGTTATCGTATCTGGTCCGGATTTGAAAAGGAACATCTGAGGCACTTGTTCTTGACACTTGTCAAGTTTCATGCATGTCCGATTACCCCTTCCAAAGTTATACATGTTACTAATTTACGGATTCCCCATCGCTCCACTCCCCCTACGATAGTCGGATCGGGGTTACGACTATTCTCAAGGCAGTCTGTTCCGATCCCTGATATTCCTACAAATTTCATCCTCCTAGTACCGAACTCGCGAAATAACCGAATTCCGCCCCCCCCAAACTCCCCCCAGTGCCCGAATCAGGTCAAGTTATGTCAGAACGATGTATCTAGGACTTGTGCTTGTTCTTTCCACCAAGTTTCGTCCCGATCCCTCCACTCCAAGTGTTTTCCAAGATTTCCGGGTCCCCCCTCCAGCTTCCGCTAAAGTCACCGGGTCCGGTTCGGATTTTAAGTGGGTCGTCTGAGGCACGAGGTTTCTCCAAGTATCAAATTTCATTGCTATCCGATCACCCGTTCAAAAATAAAATTATAAATACCTCAAGATTCCGGAATTCCCTCCCTCCACTCCCCCAACGATGCTCGGATCCGGGAAATAACTATTTTCAGCTTAATCCTCTGGTGTCCCTGATATGCCTTCCAAGTTTCATCGTCCTAGCTTATGTGGAAGTGCCCGAACTGTCAAAACCTCGACCGACCGACCGATCGACAGACCGACGGACCGACAGAAATTGCGATCGTTATATGGCACTTGGCCGAAGGGCAAGTGCCATAAAAATGGAGTATTGCAGGGGGTGGGGGTATTACCACTGTGCTTACGAAAATAAAGGAAAATGGCCGATTTTGCAAGCCGAAATTTGTATAGTAAGGACGAAAATGGGGTTTGTTGGAAATTGTACCTTGAATCTGTGCCCTCGGCTCTAGCACTATATAAATAAAGTGCCGCAGGAAGCGTTTGAGCATAACCCGATGAAAAATTTGTAGGCTGCGTAGTAGTATGGTAGTAGTACGAAAACGTTGCATGTAATACTGTGTAATAGTAAAGAATACTATCATTTAATGTGCCTCAGACTGGTCCAGTCTTATGTAGTAGTATCCAGTAGCATCCTGTCTTGCCATAGTAGCATCCAGTCTTACTAATAGAAGCATTTAGTAGTATACAGTAACACGGTAGCCTTGAAGCAGAAGCATGTAGTAGCATCCTTAGTACTGCATGCAACTTTTTCGTACTACTTCATAGTACTATTTTAAGATAAATTTTTCATCGGGAAGAACAAGACACATTTTCCCACCTGCTTCCAGTTAAAAAATGTCGCGTAAATATTCTTTGAGCCCAAGCTGACTTTGAAACATTTATTCAAACAATGTTTACAACGGATACGTCAGCTATGATTTTTCATCAGCGATATTTCGGCCCTTGTTGGCAAGGGTCCTCGTCAGGCTGTCAATCTTCTGGTTCAACTTCGGGGAAGGAAACAAACCTGTAATGATTACAGGTTTGTTTCCTTCCCCGAAGTTGAACCAGAAGATTGACAGCCTGACGAGGACCCTTGCCAACAAGGGCCGAAATATCGCTGATGAAAAATCATAGCTGACGTATCCGTTGTAAACATTGTTTGAATAAAATATCGCGTGCTCCTGTCCTCTAAGAACCGTGGCAATTCGTATCATGGGGCGCGGTGAGAGGAATGAGCTGCATCATGCAGTTTTTGCGGAACTGATTTTGTTTCAACTAGAGCCTATTTTAAAAATGCTCCGTAGGAATGATAGACTGACTGGTCTTAGAAAGTCTGTGAACCGGGCGGTACTTGCGCGTCTATTCAGGGCTGTTATTTCTCCGATTTATTTCTTATAGTTCCCCTTTGTGGCGAAAATCAGGACCTCGTACCAGGGGCGTCTCGATACCTTCTTGATAGGGGGGCGGGCAGCTTCGGAATTTCCGGAATTTTTCGAAGTTTTACCCGATTTTTTTCAGGTTTTACCGGAAATGTCTCCGTAATGACCATCTCTACAGAAACTCTAGAATAGGCCTACTGTTGTGTTCTCACTTCTATTGTGTGTTACAAATAACACAACATAGGCTCGTGAAAGTTTTACTGAAAAGGCACCTTATTTTTCATTCTGATATCTGAATACTGAAATGTTCGGAATACATCTGAGGGATTTTGTAGTTTCCGTAATAACGTTCAGAGCGTGGATTGCTTGCATGGCAAACCAAAATTCACCCAGACGCGGAGAATTTGAATTTAAACTAAGGCCTGCCTTTCCAGGGCTGACGATGCAACATCCGAGAAGTTAAGCCTGTAGAGATGACTTTAAATATTCCTTCAGCCCAAGCTGACTGCGAGTCATATTTGATAGTGCAAAACGGATACGTCAGCTGAATTTTATTAGAGCTATATTTCGGTCCTTCTGGGCAAAGGGCCTCTCGAGGCTCAAAGCCAATCAAGTTGGAAAAATCAACTTGTGGGCAGAGGCGTTACTAGCCAAAATGTTTGGGGGGGGGGGGGGCGAGGCATTTAGCGACTGGCTGGTAATTTTTACCGACTTTTTCTGCAGAAAAACGACTGTTTTCAACAACAAAAATGACATTTTTGAAAAAAAATCGACTGATTTTCAGAGAAACCGACTATTTTGACGAAGAATCGACCAATTTTCAGAAAAACCGACTGTTTTCAT
Organism: Branchinecta lynchi; assembly: GCA_023053575.1. NCBI lineage: Eukaryota > Metazoa > Arthropoda > Branchiopoda > Anostraca > Branchinectidae > Branchinecta > Branchinecta lynchi. Next base: position 5,063,986 of record JAKZAP010000006.1, on the reverse strand, counting down.
GAAAAAAAAAATCAACTGTTTTGACGAAAAATCGCGGCGCTTCGCGCCGACTCGGTTATTTTTTAACGACTAGACGACAGCGTCGGGACGCCCCTGCTTGTGGGAAAACAAAATTTGTGGGTAATAAAAGTTCGTTTTTCCAACTTGAGCAGCTTTGAGCCAGAAGAGGACCCTTGCCAAGAAGGGCCGAAATATATCTTTAACAAAATCAAGCTGACGTATCCGTTTTGCACTATCAAATAAGAAAGTGATTTTAGGATAATGTATTGCAATGAATCTGATATTTTTATTTAATTTTCCGGCAATGGCTTACATTTCTAGTTGGTGAATATTTCAAGCCTGGAGGGACAAGCACATAGAGGTATCATAAATCCGAAAGAATAAGTTCATTCTATGAAATCGACTGTCCTGGGATAACGGAGAAACGAAGTAACGCATCTTTGTGGGGTTTTCAGGAATATTTAAGTGAATAAGTGATATGTTACTAGACGTGTTGGATCTTAGACCTGTTCGGAAAAAGTCCTCGACCTTCAACCCACCCTACACTTTTTTCATCACGTTTTCCATTTGTCTATAACACGTCTAATTTCACATTCTTCAACGAGATCGGTTTCAAATGCGATTAGTAACAGATGCTGGTCAGCAAGTGGCCTTAACCAATACTAATCTTGCTAAAACGTCTTTCCCCTTTTGCCAAGGTAACAGGGATTGTCTTGACCAGCTTGAAAGCTTTCCATACTTGTGAAGACATCTTTGAATTCACGAAAAACTTCCAATATTTTCTTTTTGTCTGTTTCGAGTCTCTCCTGGCAATTTTTTAGATCATATGTCGGAACAAGGCTAACTCGTCTTTGAACTTTCTCGGCTTATCCCCGCTGAGGAGTCGAGAAAGCTGTCGAAACTGCAGTAGACGGTACCGTGAAACTATTCCTGGAACAGTATCTGTATTAGGAAATGATGGATTTCAGTAGGTTGCCTAATTCTTCTACAGAAACTTAGGAGACTACCGGAATCACACGATGAATGTTCCGGTACGCTATTTTGTCTGTCTGCAAGAATCACTCTGATAAGTTGTGTGCCTTTTGTTCCCAATATAATTATGCTAAGTGATTAAATTATTGAGCCGGCCACACACAAATCTGTATTGATGTTCACGTGGCAGGTCTGTTATGATATTGAAATTTTTGTTCGTAAAATTCCATTATATACTAAGTTTGTCTCTCTCTCTCTAAAAGACTTTTTATGACAACACGAGTTAATGCTCTGTTTTAGTTACATATGTTTGTTACGTTCACTTGTTTATCTCTTTATCTTATTTCTTTATGTACTCGGGGTTTTTCACTTTGTTGGTCACGGGCAAACAAAATTAAATAAATAATAAATAAAAATGAGTATACTAACTCTCCTAATTTTTCGTGATTAAGAGCTTCTAAGCTGTTATTGAATAGTTTCTGTCTGGCTGCTTTATTAACTCTTGAAAAATCTCCTCAGCCTGTGAATGACGCAGCCTATCGCGAACCACAGATATGAAGGTAGAAGTTGTGTTCGAAAATTATACCGACAACCATACATGGGGGAAGCCACACTTCTCAGTTTGCCCTTTTCATCATTTAGAATTCTTTCTTTCTAGACATTTCGAGTTTCTCAAAAGCGGTCCTTCAAGACACGGATCCCACATGGAACCAGCCGGAGGTGGCAGAACGCGTTAAACACATTTTTCAGATCCGCGACGAGCTCAACACTAGCCTGGTTGGAATTAACACCGTGCAGCTCAAGCTAGACTTTGCTGGGGAGAAGTTCGCAAATTCCACAACTGGGGTAAGCTGCCATTGACACACTTTTCCTGCATCTTTTCAGTTTCTTCAAAGAATCAACGTGTCTAAAAGCTGCGTTTTATGTGGTGATGCTAGGGTGATTCTGGCGATCTCCTCGATTCGCAAGCAAAGTGAGAGTCCGTCGAGCGCAAGAACAAGCGGAAAGTCGTTACGCCTCAGTTGCACCTGTACAACTCCTCGTTGACTTGCCGAAAACACTTTCCACTCGCGAAGTGGATTCGCTTTTCAAATCATCGGCGTTCCAGATTGGCGGAGCACGAGAACAGCTCTGCATAGCGAAGCGAGTTTTAGCCGAAGTCGCAAAAACAGCTTTCGGAGACTCGATAGATCCAGACCCAGACCGCTAGAATTTCCCTGTTCTATCATCACAATCCTGTTTTGTTAGTGTTGTTTTATAAGGAGATTGCACCCTATCCGACAAAAATGGATATTTATCAAACTCTTGCAAGAACGGTCCGATACTTTAATCCTCTTTTCCATTAGCAAGGTAATAAAAAGTGTTATAAAACCGAATCGTCATATGACATATCATCGATCATATGACAAAACCTTGAAGTTTCCAACTGATCATTAAGGATCAAGTACCCCGCTGGTTTTATTTGTTGCAGTTACACCAAAATCCGCATCTATACATATATATCCACAAGAATACAAGACTTGAACTTGAGACATGCATAGATGAGCTTAAAGTGAACCACAAAAAAATGGTCTTTCTACCACACACACAATGCTGATTATCCCTACTGTCACTATAAATGTTCAAAACCACAAAAAACACGGTCAGGCAGTGAGCAAATTAAAAAAAAAAAAAAAATTTCCTAGGTTTGAAATAATTCGGTCTGGACTAAATCTCAGCCGATTATCCGCGACAGCCGTTATGGCACGTAGGGAGCCAAGGATCAAATAATAATTTCCATCTAATACTCCAACTGTGTGTTACAAATACAAAGAAATTAAAAGCCAAAGACCAGTGTGGTACTTCTAAAGACAAACAAAAAATAATCAATAAAGTCTTATAATTCTGTGCTACTCAAACGTGGAGAATTTTGTCATCTGGAAAAGAAGGCGTTCTGCGTGCTTCTCGGAAGCATCTAGCGGGAGCCTAGCCTGCCTTGAAAAGAGCCTAACACGGTACATGCAGAATGAGCGTAGTGAGATAAGGGTGGATAGAATATCGATTGAAAGTTAGGAATTCGGAAACGAAAATCAAACAATTAAGGACGTGGAGTGAAGAAGTAATAGAAAAAATAAAAAAATAAGACTTTTAATAATGTCAGGGGAACGGTCAGTGTTAGGTCAAACTGAACCGCACGAAAAAGGTTAAGTTTGTTCAAGATTTTATTTTTCAGGCATTCGAATACAAGTCTTCAACCCCAGAGAGTCAGCTGTCAGAGATCTTTAAAGTGTCCGAAACAAGCTTCAACGATCCAAATTCAGAAGCGATCGCGACTAAGTCAGTCAGTGTTGACGACGAGGTAGTAACCGTGACTGTTTCAAAGTCTGTTAAACATAAGTGCCCTAGATGCCGCCTCTTGAGTTCGAGTGTAGCTGGAACAGTGTGTCCGAGGTGTGATTCAGTTGTAAAGGCACTAAGGACGTGATTCGGACAAGTATAGTCAGTATCTAATGTTTTTTTTTACATGAAATTAAATCAGAACTGATTAAATCTGACGCTATTCCATTATTTTCTCAATTGCCCAATAATCTGCCTGTTTTCAATTTTCCTCTCGAGGGTGTTGCTCCCTTGCAATGCAGTCTTTCCAGAACAATCTCCCGTCTTTCAACTCTTTGTGACTGGTTCAATCAGGGATACGAACACTACAAACAAACAAGAGCTGGAAGCTCATATGGCACTTGCAAGGCTGGGTCAGAGGATTAAAGTAGGAATTCGTCAATTCGTGGGTTTGTTGTGATCATTTGTAAGCAAAACCCTTGAGCTAAGAATGGTCATGGGTCCTTGGAAATCACGAGAATCTATTTTTCGTAAAAACTATTTTATTTGTGCATTTGGCCGTGATGATGCGCACTTTAAGGGCGCTAGAGATTCATCTGTAAGGAACACTATTGAAGCACAAATGATGATAAGTCATTGGAATCATGAAAATACATATTTTGCTCAAAGTTATTTTTTGTATTTTAAGAAATTCAGTTGTAAGCAAAATCCTTGAGGCAAAAATAATCATGGGCCCTTGGGGATTATGAATGAATACGTATATTGTTTGGTTATAAGTATTTTTTTTACTTTTCGGTTAAGAAGCGCACTTTAAGGGTGCTAAACATTAGTTTTTGAGCAACACCCTCGAGTTAAAATGTATACTTTGCTTAAAAGCATTTTTTGTACTTTGTGGTTAGGATTAGTGCTTTAAGGGACGGTCGAATCGAGAAGTGACAATTTCTAAGCCAATCTTGTCAAGTTTCTAATGTTCAAGCCAAGTTTCATCGCCCTAGCACATCTGTAAGTTACCTTAATTCGCGATCACCGAAATCCCCCCCCCCCCCCCCCCCCACCAACTCCTCTCACAGTGCCCGAACCCGGTCGGGTTTTGTGACTGATGTATCTAGTTCTTGCCCTTCCCTCCAAGTTTCATCCCAATCGCTCCACTCTAAGCGTCTCACAAGATTCCCCCCCGCCACATTCATCGGATCCGGTCCGGACTTAAAACGGCCACGACATCCCAGACACGGGGGCTTTTCCAAATGTCAAATTTCGTTCAGATCCGACCGACTCTTTCAAAAGTTATACATACCTTAAGATTCCAGATTCCCCCTCCCTCCACTCCCCCACGATGGTTGGGTCGGAGAACTGACCATGTGTCTAATGTTCAAGCCAAGTTTCATCGTCCTAGCACATCTGGAAATACCTTTAAGGCACAGAAAACTTGACTACGCAACTTTCGGCCATCAAACCGACCTGGGGGGCTTAGATAAAGATACAGGAATTTATTGTCGACCGGACCCCCCTTCTTTTTTACCTCGAACCCCCTCCTTAATGTTCCCAAAGCTAGCTGGCAGGCCCTTCCCCCTTATGCACTGTAGAAGTTCGCCTTTGGCCGTGTTTCGGCCATAGTATGAGGATAGTAGTCAATAGGTCGTTCGTTCGATTCCTACTCCCGGCACATAAACCTTTTGCTTTTTTCTACTAACTCAAAAGTCGAATTCTGGGAAACTGCAATGGTCGTAACGAGAATTTTTCTTACTCTCAATATCGACTCAGGGTACATTATTGATATGTCAGCTAGCTCACCGAGTCGAGTTTGAGTCAAGTTTTCTGTTCCTTTAACTCGCGATAGTCGGAATTCCGGACTCCTCCCCTCTAACTCCCCCACAGTGCCCAAACCAGACCCGGTTCTATCACTGACGTATCTAGTTCTTGTGCTTGTCCTTCCCACCAAGTTTCATCCCAATCGCTCCACTCTAAGCGTGTCAAAAGATTTCCGGTTCCCCCCTCCGACCCCTCCCCCCCAACATTCATCGGATCCGGTCCAGACTTTAAATGGGACATCCGAGACCCCCCCCCCCCCGGATACGCCCTTGCCCCCCTCCATCTCCCCCCACATTGCACGAATCCGGTCCGGTTCTGTCAATGATGTACCTAGTGCGTGTTCCTCTCACCAAGTTTCATCCCGATCGCTCCACTCTAAGCGTGTCACATGATTCTGTCCCCCCCCCCCCCCTCCATTCATAGGATTCGGCCCGGACCTGAAATGGGACATCTGAGACATGACGTGTTTCCGAACATCCCGTTCGAAAGTTGTGCATGTCACTAAATTCCGGCTCCCCTCCCAGCCCCCACGATGGTCGGATCCAGCAAGTGACTATTTCCAAGTTAGTTTGGTCGGTCCCTAATATGCCTGCCAAGTTTCATCGTCCTAGCACATCTGGAAGTACCCTAACTCGCAAACACCGGACTGACCGACCGACCGACGGAAAAGTGATCGGTATATGGCACTTGACCGGAAGTTCAAGTGCCATAAAAATCGGAGGCGACGTCTATTGATGAAGTTAAGAAGGGTTTCTGCGAGGTGAGTAGTTTGTGCTACTCCTATCCAATCGATTTTCGATTTCCAATCGAGCTCTGGAATCCAACCGAACCTTTCTCGAAAAGTAATTCTAGAAAGCTAGTGGAAAACTCCGCGAAAAGTTGGAATCCGCGCAATAGTTACTAATGTTACTATTGTTATAGGAGTAGAACACACGCTCATTGTGTCACGCGAGTTCTTGTGGAACTTTCGCTATTTGGTTACAATTCACAATTCATTCTACAAATTACATTTCACCATTTATCGAGCATGGCTGTTCGATAGCTGGTGGATTATATTTCGTTATTATAACATAGGCAGAAGAACGTTGGGCGGGCGTAGAAGTATCAAAGATAAGAAAAGTCAGGAATTGCATGGCCGAGTTGATTGGCTCCCCCCCCCCCCCCAGTAATATATACAGATTATGGAAAACGTGTTACTTATACAGACATAGCGAAAAGATACTCCTTCATGCCAAGCTGACCGCAAATCCTATTTTGCACTTGCAAATCGTACAGCTCTAATAAGAATGAGCTGACAGATCCGTCTTGCACTGTCAAATAGCGAACAGGCTACAAGTAACAACAAAAGTGAAACTGTATAAAAACTGTCACATGTTATAATCATCTGTGTCTATGTGTTGCTCATATTCGCCATCCGATCGCTTGTATTATACCGTGTGTAGTTTCATAAGAGATAACACAAGAATGCACAGTTTCAGCAGATAACACTTGGGGTGTCATGTTTCGTGATTTTAAAAACGTTATTACAATTGCATTTCCGCAGAAAGAGTCCACCCCCAGAAAACAAGAGCTACGAGCTCATATGGCACTTGTACGAGTAGGCTGTACAAGAAAGTAGATGAGAACGTCACAAAATTCACCCGCCATCCAAAAATGCGGTTCGGAATTATAAATAGGATATTTAGTTTCACTCATTTCTGAGCAGTTCCGGCATCGTCTCGATTATCTGTAGCAAATGCACATGCCTGTTCAAACTTTCATCCCAATAAATCCATTTGTTTGATCCCTAGACGTGCTACACGATTTCCGGTACTCCCTCTATCCCCACCTACCGTGGCAGAATCTGGTTCGGAATACAAAAAATCGACCACCTAAAGCATCTTCTGTTATACCATCTATCAAGTTTCACTCGAATCTGAGCATTTTTGGAAAGTTCCGGTACCCCCCCCCCCCCCCCCACCTTGGCCAAATCCGGCCCGGACGCCAAATAACAAATCTAGGCCGCATAAACTCGGCACTGTCGAATATGTATCTCATTCGGCCCATCCGTTTGGTTTTTGTGCATGTCAAAAGCCCCCCCCCCCCCCAATTCCCCTAATCGTGGTCGCATATAGTTCGAACGCATGTTTTACATGTCAAGGCCATCGATTCGTATCACCCATGAAGTTTCACTCGAATCAGACCACTCGTTCGCAATTTATAGAAGTCAATTTCCATATTTCTCTTCTCTTGCTCCCAAAAAAATGCTCGGATCTAGGAACGGAAGTTTCCGGGGGTATGTTGTGTGAGGTTCTTAAGTCAAGAAAATTCGGGTCGCTAATATGCCTGCAAAGTATCGTTGTCGTTTTACATCTGGAACTATTCTAACTCACGACTACCGGAATTCCAGGAAACCCCCTCCAACTCCCCCCCCCCCCCCCAGAGCCCCGAAACCATCTGGCTCCGTCAGTTTCATCTAGGCCTAATGCTTGTTCCATCCATTAAGTTCCGTCCCAATCCCTCTGCTTGTAGAGTTTCTTGAGCCCCCCCCCCCATACCCACTGGTATCGGACCCGACCCGGATGTGATACTGAACTTCCGAGGCGAAAGCTCACCAGACAAGTTTCATTCAAATCCGATCACCCGTTCAAAAGTTATGCACGCCACCAGATTCCGGACTCCCCATCCACTCGCTCCCCCCACGATGGTCGGGTCGGCGAAACGGCTGTTCTCAAGTCAATCTGTTCGGATCCCTGACATACCTGCCAAGTTTCATCGCCCTAGGACATCAGGAAGTATGCCGAACTCGCGGGATCGCTAGAAATCTGGACCCCCACCCCAACTCCCCCACAGTGCCCTGATCCGGTCCGGTTATGTCAATGACCTGTCTAGGACTTGTGCTTGTTTTTCCCACCAAGTTTCATCCCGGTCCCTCCACTCTAAGCGTTTCTCAAAATTTCCGGTTCCCTCCTCCATTTCCCCCCAGTGTCATCGGATCCGGCCCGGATTTAAAGTGAGATGTCTGAGACACGAGGTCATCCTAAATATCAACTTCCATCAAGATCCGATCACCCGTTCGCAAGCTAAAAATACCTCAAATTTTGGCTTCACCCTCCCTCCACTCCCCCCCCCCCCAGGTGGTCGAATCAGGGAATTGACGATTTCCTATTTAATCTGGTCGGGTCCGTTACATGCCTGTCAATTTCCATCGTACCAGCACATCAGGAAGTACCGAACTCGCGGGATCACTAGAAATTCAGACTTCTCTCCCCCCCCCCAACTCCCCCAAAGTGAGCGGATCCGTTCCGGTTATATCAGTCACGTATCTAGGACTTTTGCTTGTACTTTCCACCAAGTTTCATCCGGATCCCTCCACTCTAAGTGTTTTCCAAGATTTCCGGTTTCCCCCTCCAACTCCCCCCAATGTCACCGGATCCGGTCTGGATTTAAATGGAGGATCTGAAACACGAGGTCCTTCCATATATCAAATTTCATTAAGATCCGATCACCCGTTCGTAAGCTAAAAATATCTTATTTTTCCGGACCCCCCCTCCCTCCACTCCCCTCCAGATGGTCGGATCGGGGAAGTGACCATTTCGAGTTTAATCTGGACCAGTTCTTGATATGCCTGCCAAGTTTCATCGTCCTGGCTTATCTGGAAGTGCCCGAACTAGCAAAACCGGGACCGACAGACCGACTGACGGACAGAAATTACAATCGCTATATGGCACTTGGCCGAAGGGCAAGTGCCATAAAAATAGAACCCAAAAAGCATCTACCGACTTTTCATGACGACAAAAAAAGTAAGCAGATATTTTTTTTCGGCGGTGTTTCGGGTCTTCTTGGATGTAGGCTAGACATAACGTTTGAAAAACATAACAGCCAACATCCTAAGTGTTATATTGAAAATGCGCACTCGTGTGTTTATCTGTATCAAATTTTTGACAGTCAGTAGATCATTATTGCCCGGAAGATACTTTTTTTTTATTTTTCTGAACAAACTTAGCCACAAAGTAATAATAAAAAAAAAAAAAAAAAAAAATAATTCGCTCATGCGTTCCTAATTCTGGCGATCAAAAGCGGAACTTATACTGCAAGTTCATTATTATCCAGATTACGCGTTCCGTTTATTTTTCTTCATTTCTCGATACAAATGTTGTACACGTATTCTTTCCCTCTCCAACTCTTCTTTCCGTCTCAATTTCAACGCCGACTCTTTATTTTCCGTCGGCGCATTCGGGACTTCACCGGAATCCGCCGGAAGAAGGTTCTTCAGTAGAAGGTTTCGTTTGCCCGGCTGTAAAAAAAAACGTGTCTGAAGTCATTTAAAGGTTAATTAAAGCACTAAAGGTGCACTGACGACAGAGTTGACCTAGCACCTGGTATCAGCCTATCCTTGCACATAATTTCACGAGGAGAGTGACTCAGGCACCCAAGTTTAACCGAAAAGGGCTCGGATAGGACAACTAGTTACCCAAAAAGTAGGGGTATGATTCTTTGAACGCTAGTTAACTTCGCACAGTGCAGTTTGGGGCGGATTAAAGTTAATTTAACATTCAAAGAAGCATACCTCTACTGTGCTTGTGCTTATGCAATAGCCGTTCACTATTTCCCGCAATAACCTGATTCGCTATAGTGGGCTGCTGTTGGCGGTTGAGTTTCTTTAAAGTTTAACTGAAAAGCAAACTTATTTTCGTATCATTTAGTTGAGTACACTGAGTTATTTGGATTCTGCTAAGAGATTTTCTTATTTTCCACTATCTGCTCTAGTACTGAGATTCAGAATATCTACGGCTGTCCTCACAGCGCAAATTCTACTATGACGCGGAATATTTGAATCTGAACACAAACGCGACTTTTAAGTGGGCGGTGAGAAGCTTGGTGAAGATTGCTTAGTGCTTGGAACGAAAAAATTTCATAAATCTTTTCCGTCAAGCATACGAAGTAGGTAGTACCACAAATCTGACAGGGGAAATTCCACTATTTGAAAACTGATTATTCATGAATAGCGGAGCGACAATGTAACGCATTTTCATCGGGTCTTCAAGCCTCTTTAAGTGAATTAGTGAGGGGTAAAAAGACTGTCCCATCTCTGCCCTTTTCAGTTAAACTTTAAACTTGGTCGTTTGGTACAGTCACCGAAAGTTTATCCGGATAGGACTTATACCCAACTGTTTAGTTACACATCACTTATTCATTTAAATATACCCGAAAATCGGACCTTCGTTCGTACGTTATCCACAGATAACGTTCGTATCGTCCACTGTTTCCTGACCGAAGATTAAAAATTAAGTGTCTTTTTCTGTGTTTGTATATGTTTTGTTTACTTTCTTCATTTACTCCGCCTTTCCGAAATGGCAGGTCATAAATAAATTACTTACTTAATTTTTATTCAAACAATGTTTACACGGATACGTCAGCTCTGATTTTTCATCAGCGATATTTCGGCCCTTCTTGGCAAGGGTCCTCGTCAGGCTGTCAATCTTCTTGTTCAACTTCGGGGAAGGAAACAAACCTGTCAGGTTTGTTTCCTTCCCCGAAGTTGAACAAGAAGATTGACAGCCTGACGAGGACCCTTGCCAAGAAGGGCCGAAATATCGCTGATGAAAAATCAGAGCTGACGTATCCGTGTAAACATTGTTTGAATAAATGTTTCAAAGTCAGCTTGGGCTCAAAGAATATTTACTTAATTACTTACAGATAATCGATTTTATCAAGTGAACTCATTCATTCAGATTTGTGGTACCCCAGACGCTTGAAATATTTAGCTACAAATAAAAGCCATTGCTGAAAACTAAAATTATAATGTCCAATTTGCAACATTTTGTCCTAGTGAGTACCTACAAACGTCAGAAAGCTGGAGTACGAAAGATAGAAAAATATTATTTCAGCCCAAGCAACTGTGAACCAGCGCTGTTGATTAATCGGCGTTTGCTCTATATATTTAGCATTTTTTAGTTACTTTCAATTTTCCAGCAAATTTTTGCAATTTTTCCAACACAAATAGTAGGCCTTGTTATAGTACTTGCAGTCTTTGGTTCAAGTGCCATATAGTGATCGTAATGATAATCTTCCTGTTTCACTTTTCGGCACCGCCACTCAACGTTAGCTTCTTTTTGTCCGAAAGCTGTTACCTTTTTTTCTTCTCTGACACTTCTAGAATACCAAAATTTAAGTCAAGAAGAAGAAGAAAGAATTAGCTGTACAAAGCTGACAAACTGGATCAGCTACTGATATCCAACCTTCTTATGTTCTTATCTTTCCTTTCTTCGTTGACCATGATCGTCAGTTGTCTTAGAATATGGAATGTTTGCCGAATTGTCAGTTGTCTTTTTGAACTTTTACGTTTGCCGCCGAAAACACGGAGAGAATCGCCGTACTCCCCAGTTTCTTCTTGAAAATTCAGCATAAAATTTAGCATTCTTGCTGAATTTGTCGATGAATTTTATGCTGAATTAATTGAGCGAAAATTTAAGTCAGAAAGCGAAATGCTGCATAAAATGCTGAATTAATTCAGCATTTTCGTTCGTTTCGGAGCTTTCGGACACGTTCTGAATGCTCAGCGAAACTAAAAAAAACAACTATAGAAAAATTAATAATATTTTGAGATAAACAGCCAGGGGCGTCGCAAGGAGGGGGGGGGGGAGTGCAGCATAGATCCCATATAGGCCAACGGTACAAATCTATTCAGCATAATGATCGGCATTCGGTATAATTGCCAGTATCGATAGTTATCACGAATTTGAGAGATAATTTATGCCAAAACTGTTCGATATATTTATGGTGATTCGGTAGTTGCACAGAATCCAGAATAAGCTATCGGTTCAAAATTATTCGGTATTATGATTGGGATTCGGTAATGTATTCGGTATAATTTTCAGGATTCGGTAGTTACACAGAATCCCGAATAAGCTATCGGTTCAAAATTATTTGGTATCATGATTGGGATTCGGTAATTTATTCGGTATTCGTAATTATCACGAATCCCGACTTCTATTCCAGTTTCGACGAATTTATACCGAATACGAATATTATTCGGTAGTATTTTGACACTAAAAAAACTCGGTATAATAGCCGGGCTATTGTAGTTATACAGAATCCCGAACATGCTATCGGTCTAGGTTAGTCAGTATATTAACTGGGATTCGGTAAATTTTTCTGTATAATTGACAGGATTCGGGAGTTACCGCGAACCTCGAAACTTGGAGGAGGTCGAGTGAAGCACTGGTCACAGACAAACGGACTGATCTATGATTTCATCGATAATCCTTACTCTTATTTTGGATCCCAAAAAGAAGATCTAATCATCGATATTTCGAAAATTCCGCCAGCGGCGTTTTTGTAACATTCTCTATTGTGTGGAAGGGCGCAAACATTAAAAGCTAGAATCTGGATGGAAACACTTAAATTTGGCCGGAAAAAGCTAACTTTAAAAAAAATCTGCGGTGCTCACTTCATGTGATCATGATTTGATAGACTTCCGTAGCCGCTGCTGTCGGAACGTCAATCCATCTGTTTCTGGAACTTCTTAGATCTCGGTATTTAATCCATAGTAAATCAGAGTAATAGTAAAATTTTCGCCTTCAGGAAAAAAAAAGGACTTCGAAAATTTTTGCCTGCGCCGCTGGATTTGAGTTTCTCTTGGATAGAATAGATACAAGCTATTACTGTAATCGTGCCCGTCAATATATTCTCGAAACGGGATTCGCCAAAACACCGCCTAATAGTTGGCCTATCGTCTCTCATGCTGCACTTTAATGTTCCTCTTCCTACGTAATCCTCCTTGTTCCGTAATTTAAAGCTCGAATTTTCAGTTTCTAGGATCCGGTAAAATTTTTGACAGATTTGTACAAGTTTTGGCTCTGCATCCCCCGAACGAAAATGCACGTGCGACGCCCCTGTAAACAGCTATAGTGATTTTATAGAACAATAGACGTGATCTTATATATGAAGGAACAGGGACCAGACTAAGCTGTAGAAACTGAAAGAGTATTTCTTAAGAACTTAACATGAAATTACCTCACTGACATGAACGCAACGCCCGTACCGACACTCTGACCGGCGTTGCAAGAAGTCGGAATTCCGAACAACGACTGACGGTCTAGCTGGGGCGTGCGTTTCTTATAGGGCTGGGTGAAATTGGATTCGAGGCCTATGGCAAAACTTTAAAGAACCTGAAGCTTTCATAAAGTTTAACTGAAAAGCCAAGTTAATTTTGTGTCATTTAATCGAATACACAGTATGCACTCACTTGGCGACGTCAGTTCTCCTACATTCTGACCAGACCTTTCGATCATAAATTTCCGATTCTCAAGCGCATGACTATGTTTATTATTCCACTTTCTACCAGGGATCCTTTCCAGGTCAAAACATGTAAAGCGTAGCTTACAAGTTCATGAAAATTCCTTTACCTTGTCTTGTCCAGCGGCTACATGCACAGCTTTCCGGACCTTGGACTGGAAAACAGGGGGCTCTGACACAACCTCGCCAAAAGTCACTACGTCCTTCAAATGCTTGAACTCCAGCCTTTCATCCTCTTCTTTTTCCTTTTTGAACCGTTCGATTAGTTCCTTCTTCTGCGTTTTCTTGGTTTCTTTTGATTTTGCTTTCAGTTTCTCCTCCTTTAGTTTCTTTTTAGGGATGGGCTTTTCTGGCAGTAGCTCATCATGCTTTCTTTTGACGAAGTCTACATTACCACTCTCTGGATCTTCATAGATGTCCACATCAAACTTATTTTCGAACACCGACCGTTTCAAGTATGCCTAAAAAGATTTAAAGGTTAAAACGGGATAAAAATACGTTCTTGACTGTACCAGTAAACCTACCCTTGGATCACAAACGTTAAGCGAACTGTGCATGCTGTCACTTCCTTGTGGCTGTCAAATGCGGTATATCTAATAGATTATCTTTAAATACCGCTTGTCACACACTTGTAGAGCACAATGAATCATCAGTGGATAATTATAAATGACATGTGCGTAAGTTTTAGATCTAAACGTCCATTTAATATGAATATTTAAGTACGTCTTCTTTGATTTTTATGTTCCTTCTTGCTCAATATTTGCTGTGCAGGACGGTCATTGTGATGCCTGCCTGAAGCTTTGCCTTCACCTTGAGAGTGGCCACTAGACATTGTGGGTTTGTACAAAGTAAAAGCTGAAGACTATATTGGGATTAAAATAGCATCCCTCGAGCTTAAAATAATACAAATAAAAAAGGAAGAATAAACAAATCTCATCGAAAAAAAATAATGATTTTTTTAATATAATGTCAAGTAAATCCAACTTGAGTATAGTTTGTTTATGGGATTTCAAGAACTTTTACAAGGATTAAAAAAATGAATGGCGAAGAAAGTTGTTTGATACGCAATTCTTTAGTGTAATAGAATATCTGTCTTGTAGAGATGTAGAGTCTGATTTCCGAGACCCCGGTCCCATTTTCGTAGGCACAGAATATCACAGGTTCCGCAGAGACAAGTGGCAACATTGAAGAAAACACGTGGCCTTGAATGGATAGTATAAAATGTTTGCTCACACGAAGACTGTGGTTAAAAAAAAAAGAAAAAAAAGTCTGATTTCAAATATTTTATCCTTGTTCAGATGGTTGTTTCCACTTTTAGAAGAGAAATTAGTGTTTCATCTTTCGTGAATATTTTTTTTAAGTCAAGTTGAAGAATAGTAAATCAACAATCAAATAGAACTCAGAAAAACAAAATAAAAACGTTGTTCTAGCTATCTATAACTTCCTCCAAATCATAGACCTAGATAGTCTCATCTAAGCCGTAAACGCATCGCCTGCCTGCCTTCCTGCCCATCGGCTTATGCGCCGGCTGTTTTTGCGACTTCGGCTAAAACTCGCTTCGCTTTCCAGAGCTGTTCTCGAGCTCCGCTACTTTCTGCAAGAACTTAGAAAGCAAATCCACTCTGTGAGTGGAATGTGATTTCGGCATGTCAGCGAGAAGTTGTGAAGGTGCAACTGAGGCGCCGTTTGTTCTTGCGCTTGGCGAATTCCGTTTTTGCGACTTCGGCTAAAACTCGCTTCGCTTTCCAGAGCTGTTCTCGAGCTCCGCTACTTTCTGCAAGCACTTAGAAAGCGAATCCAATTTGCGAGTGGATTGTGATTTCGGCATGTCAGCGAGAAGTTGTGAAGGTGCAACTGAGGCGCCGTTTGTTCTTGCGCTCGGCGAATTCCGTTTTTGCGACTTCGGCTAAAACTCGCTTCGCTTTCCAGAGCTGTTCTCGAGCTCCGCTACTTTCTGCAAGCACTTAGAAAGCGAATCCACTTTGCGAGTGGAATGTGATTTCGGCATGTCAGCGAGAAGTGGTGAAGGTGCAAATGAGGCGCAACGACTTTCCGTTTGTTCTTGCGCTCGGCGAATTCTCGCTTTGCTTTTCGGAAAGCGAATTCAAGAGACCACCAGCATCGCCCTTAAAGCAGCAGCCATCCAAGAGGCCTTATCCACGAGGAAGAAGAAGAAGTTAAAAGCGCGAATGGATCAGCTACTGCGATACCACTCAGTGCGGCAGGAGAGGGTAGCCAGTGTCGGGATCCACACACGTTGTTTGCGGACATAATGTCTCATAACAACTCGTTGAGTCGCTGTTCATTTTTAGTGTTGAGTCGGTTGGGTCAAAAAGGGATTGAAGTAAAAAGCTTCCTCAAACACAAGTCTGCGACAAGCCGTAACTTAATCTGATGGATAAAATTACAACATAGAAATCAGAACCGAACCAGTAAGGCACAACCGAAACGGCTCAGGATTTATCCCTACACCGCATCTTGATTGCAGTAAGATATATAGAACTTAAAAAACTACAGTGTTCCCTTCAGTCGATTCATACTTTTTCTTATTACAGTTTCCTTTGTCACACTCTACCAGTTCCCAGTGCAGTGCACTAACAAAATTCATCATTCATTACTCTGACAACGTAAAACAGGCCAGAACGAGGGCAATAACTGTAGCCGAAAGTTCTGTCTTCTCCAGGTCTCTGCAACGTTTACACTCGCCATATTGAGCTGTGCAAAGCAGAAAACTGGTGGTACGCAAAAACTCGAGAATAAGCATCCGCCAATATCTAAAGAACAAGATTCTGGACGGTTTCTTTACAGTGCCAGAGCAGTAGCAGAGACAGAAGTTCTTTTCATAATCCGTTCTGGTGCAAGAGTTGTAGCTTTGCATACCCTCTGAAAGGAGCCTTACCTGAGTTATCATGGAGCTCCGCCCAAGAAACTGCTTGTCAGACTCTCCTGGTAATTGTTCAAAGATTGGTATGGGCTTTAGGGGTTTCTCCATGCCATGTTGGACCTTCTGAGGTTCCATGAAGTCAACAGAGCTAATTGTAGTCTTCTTCTTTCTTGGGAAGTCTTCCTTTTGCTTATGGACTATGGTTGGTCTGAACAGTTGCCTCATTTTTCTTGGTACCTCCTGGCTGTTGACATCTTTCGGCTCAAAGTCTTTTTTCTTCTTCAGCCTAAAATAAGCCTAATTGTTAGATGCCTTTTTGGCTGGGAAGGACTTTTTTGCGGGCTATTTGCAGCATTAAATTCCCGAAACTGTGTCTCTGGTCCCATCAAGCAATGATCAGGTCCGATCGCTACGATTATTGACTACGATTGATTACCTTTTGCTAAGTCATATCAGTCGTTTATTTTGGCCTCGCCGAGGTCCCAGGCATTCATTTTTAATCAAAAACAATCCGAGTCGTTTAAAAAAATGTGTTAATTTTGGCTATGCACAGCTTCAGTCGTAGGCCCGTCTCTAATGACAGTCGAGTCGTTTAAATCAGGTTTCGTAACCCCGAGAGGTCGGAGACATGATTCATGGGGACAGGAATACGGCTACCTGTTCTACTCCCATGTGATTTGTATCTGCTTCAGGTCTTTCAGATTTTAACCTGTCAGAATTACAATATGTTAGTCGTTAAAGTGAAGTCTGACTCGATCACAGCTTAAGCATCACAGCCGTAAGCTGTGGACTGGATAACATTGATATACCTTATAGACCAAAAGTGAGAGACAAGGTTATGGGCATGGATTGTTCGTCCAACTTTGACTATACGTGAAAAAAGAAGGAATGGAGTTTTTAAACATAATGGGAAAGCCATCAAAAATCAAATGATAGGCGACCCGCGAAACAAGTGTCCTCAGAACAGATGGAAAACTGTCGATTACAAAGCGAGGGTGAGGTGGGTACTTTTAATATAAACAGGAAATTCGTTTCACAGGACAGGAGGGGTTCTGCAGACGCTGGAATAGCTCATTCTAGTCGAGAGGTAAATTTTTGGCCTCTTATGTAGGGATAGATTTATAATATAAAGTAGACACGGGAGTAGGTATACAAATACTGACCTAAGCGCTTTCAGATTGATTCCATCAATTCCAGCACTGTTAGATTTCAGATTATCAACAATTTGTTGCAATTCATATGCACTGCACTTTTCAAAAGTAAACGTATGCCCACAACCTCGGTCGTCCAAAAACTGGTCTTCTCCTTCAGGGCCAGTAGCATCTGCAACATCTCGTTTTATTTCAAGTCCCACATTTGCAAAATAATTTCCTAGGTTGGGTTTATATTGGGTTTTGAAATTTATTTTTAGGCTACTTTTCGCGGTTTTGTGTCTACTGGAACTAATTTTCATGTAGTGATTTGGTTGGTACTGAAATTCTTGTGAGTGGCTGTGATGATGTGCGTATCTACAGGCAGGAAAGAAAATGTAAACAAATTATTAGTTACGTTTTTTGTCTCTTTTCTGTTCGCTGCTTAATCTCTGTTTTATATATTTCCCGTTTTTGTCAAAACACGGAACTAGCTGTTTCTCATTTTCGCCTTTTTGTACGCTGTTCCATGTTCCGTGTTCCGCTGTCTGTTTTGCAAAACACGGAACTGGCTCTCCTAGAATGTTTTATCACTGTTCCGATAGAAAACTGCAGAGAGATTCGCAGATAGAAAATAAAGAATTTCAAAAGTTCAGAGGATAAGATGGACCCTGAAGTATGTATGGATAATTTAATTTGCAATTTAACAGATTTCCCGCCTAAGACAGGCTCAGGAACCCAAATTTGCGTTTTCGTCAGAACAGCGACAAAACAGGAAACACGGAAAAGCGTAAGCAAAAATACCGTTTTTTATCTAAACCAGACAACTGTCAACACAGAACACGGAACAGGAAACAGAGACAAAAAATGCAACTATTGATTAAAATAAGAATAAATATTCCTTCATCCCAAGCTGACTGCGAATCATATTTGATGGTGCAAAACCGATACGTCATCTGAATTTTATTGGAGCTATATTTGTGTTTCCCACAAGTTCGTTTTTCCAACTAGAGCGGTTTTGAGCCTGAAGAGGACCCTTGTCAAGAAGGGGCTAAATATAGCTCCAATAAAATTCCGCTGACGTATCCTTTTTGCACCATCAAATATGAAAATAAGAATTATAAGTAGAAACGAAAGAAATTTCGTAAGGTACTGAAAATTTGGAGAATAGTATAAAGTTTGTATGAATATTTTGTTTTGGAAAGAGTAGGTCATGTTGAAGACTTTGAGAAAACGGGAATATTTATTAACTCATTACCGAAGCCCAAAAAGTAAAACATTAAGAACAGTTCCTATGCGAGCTAAAGACATTAATCAGAAAGGAAGAACCTAAAAGTAGTTAACTCTCTCGGCACATTACTCGTAAGTCTATGCACTCCGCAGCGGTAATGCTTTTGAGATACCGCCTCTAAACAAAATGAATTCAATGATGAGTTCCAGCCTCTAGGCCAGGTCCAGCAACAGATTAATCACGAATCGATAGCTGTTCGAAGAAAATAACATAGAATAACGAAAAATCAGTCTGTAGACTCAAAAATAGCCTCTACAAACAGTAAATCTCCTGATTAGAGCTTCCACTTGGTCCACTTCGAAAATCCTGCCGGGAACCCCCAAAATCCTGCTCGGAAAGTCCAAAGATCCTGCAAAGAAATCCTGCCCAATAAACAAAAAAACGTGTCCGTACTAGTTAAAGGGATAGTTGTCAAGACTATAAATAGCTGGAAGACTTGAGCAAACGCAGCTGAATTTTTCGTCTCTATCGTTTGGGAGGGCTAGAACGAGGGGATCGACTAAAACCTGGAAGGGAAGGGAACGCGAGAAAAGCAGGAAGGCATACTAAAACGAGGAAGGCTGTCGCCAGAATTTACCGCACCGATCCCTTCCTCTGTTTAGTATTGTTCGAGGGGTCGGCAACTTTTCAAACCCAAAGTTCACCATCCCTTCCTCGTTTTAGTATGCCTTCCTGCTTTTCTCGCGTTCCCTTCCCTTCCTGGTTTTAGTTGATCCCGAACATTTTTGCCGTAAGAACTAAATGAATATTAACGACTAAATACCGCAAATACCAGCACTACCATTAAAGAGGGCGTCACTAGACGGGACTTAAAAATGTACAACAACAGGCGCAGCGGCAACGATTGTACCCAGGACAAATTATACTATGCGCCGCAGGCAAACATTTTTAAATAGGCCTCTTTTTTTGGAAAAATTTAACTTAAATTCTAGCTTTTATTGTGGTTTAAACTCTAAACTTTAAACTTTAAAACATGGCAAGCCTGGCCTACTATAAGTGACACACCCTTCTTCTAAATAGGAAATAAATTTTAAAAAATGCACCGCAGGCAAAATTTTGTGGAGACACTGGTGGGATACCTATGACATCGCAGAAGTTGTCCGTGGGAAAAGTTGTCCTTCCGTCTGTAAGCACGATAACTCTCGAAGGGAATGAGATATTTTGATGAAACTTGGTGTGAGAGATTGTTTGGGTCAAGGGTAAGGTCAAGTGAACAAACAAAATATTATTAAATAGCTAATGTGATAGTCGATTATGGGGTGAGAGGACGTGCTGAGCACGATGGTGAAATTTATTTTCTCGCCGGACAAGTAATTCCTCCGGAATCCGGCAAAAACCGGAAAGTTGGTTAAAAGTAAAAAGTTCACTTGAAGTTGATTGAATGTTTCATTTAGAGCTAAGAAGACATGCTGAGCACGATGGTGAAAACCGTTTTCTCGCCGGACAAGTAGTTCGTCCGGAATCCGGCACAAACCGGAAAGTTGGTTAACCCTTAAAGGGACGAATTATGAAAAAGGTGAGAAGAAAAATATTTGCATTGCAATACACTCTCTCTGGACCATGTGCAACAATTTTGTGAAGAAAAACCTTAGTATATAATTGTATATAACGATATATACGTTGTTGAAATAATGCAACAATGTCCCTTTGTAGGAAAAATATTCCATGGTTACAAATAATGTGTATGTGTTTCAGGGTAATTCATTACAGGGTAAGACCATTTTTTCACCCGACCACTAGTTCGCCCGGAATCCGGCCAAAACCGGAAAACATGTTAAAAGCAAAAGTTGTATCTGAAGCTGATCAGTTTGTCAACGGTCTGCCTTTCTTGCCAGTTTTGTGGTTTTTGGGATCCCAAAACGTAAGTGGAGGGATACCTATGACATCACAAAAGTTGTCCGTCTGTCCGTCCGTCCGTCTGTAAGCACGATAACTCTCGAAGGGAATGAGATATTTTGATAAAACTTGGTGTGAGGATTCTTTGGGTCATCCGACAAGTCAAATTCGTAGATGGGCACTTTGTAGCCCTACATTTAGGGGTGGGGGGTTCAAATTAAGGGGCAAACAAAATATTTTGAAACAGCTAATGTGATAGTTGATTATGGGGTAAGAAGACATGCTGAACACGGTGATGAAAATCATTTTCTCGCCGGACAAATAGTTCGTATAGAATCCGGCAAAAGCCGGAGAGTTTGTTAAAAGTAAAATTTGTATTTGATGTTGAGTAGATGTTCGATTTAGGGGTAAGAATACTTGATGAACACTTGTGTATAAACCATTTTCTACCTGGACAAGTATTTCGTCTGGAATCCGGCCAAAACCTTAAAATTTGGTAAAAGTAAAAGTTTTATTTGTGGTTGATTATAAATCCAATTGAGGGGTAAGAAGTGATGCTGAATCCATATGTGACAATCAATTTTTACTCGGACATATAGTTGGCCCGGAATCCGGATGGAACCGAAAAATTTTGTTATAATGTTAAGTTTTTATTTGAAGTTGATTATATGTTCGATACTGGGGAAAGAAGATACGCTGAACTCGTTTATTGGCTTTCTTTTTTCACCGGACAAGTAGTTCCGGAATTCAGTCGAAACCGAAAAATTGTCAGAAGTAAGGCAGGAAGTTTGCGTCAAAATAGGGGTAAACACACAGGCTGAATCCATATCTGAGCTTGGTTTTCACAGATGATTAGCTATTTGGCCTTAATCTGTTTCTGAATTTTAATATTAAAATTGTTCAAGGAGTCCGGGGAAGACTCGACCTGGCGAAGACAAGACCTAATTATCTAGATCAAATATTGGATTTTTGGAATCCCATCGAAACTTTAGTCTTGTTTCTAGGGAGAAATCAGACCTAAACACGAGGAATTTTAGGGAAAATCGGTACGAAAACAGGGAAAATTGAAAGCGAATAGTGGAAGCACTGCCCGAAATCCCAAAGTCTCAAAAATCCTGAATTTCAGGATAAATCCTGCAAAGTGGAAGCACTGCACTGCTCCTGATAAATGGAAGCACTGAGTGAAAACACTGGCAATCCTATACTGACCGACCGTCGGAAAACTCAATAACAGCAAATCACCTTGAATGACGTAACAAATGTCATCAAAGTTTCAAAAACTTCGGTAACACATTCAAAGGTTACCATGTTTCTTAATCTTTGGTCAAATGCTTGGAATTCTTATACTTGAAATTCCTGGAAATCAACACGATATCTATTTTTGTTTGGCAGCTCTACAAGTTCTTCGTTTGAAGTAGCAAAATGAATGAAACAAGGAAATCTTCAAGACATTCCCTGAATTTATATGCATTTCTCAACTTTCTCACTACGAAAGCCAAAACAAGGCAGCAATGTTACAAAAGCCAGTAGAACGGCTTTTACAAACCTTCGTTTTAGTCCGGGCGCCACTAAAACGTATCTCACTTATTTCGAGTTGAGGTGACCATACAAATACAGTCAGTTTGACAATAGTTTCCGACTACATCCAATGCTTTCACTTTCCAGGATTTATCCTGAAATTCAAGATTTGTGGACCCCGACAGGATTTTTACAGAATTCTGAAATCCAGGATTTGGCAGGATTTCCAGACTTCAGTAAAAACCAGGAAATATGGGGAAATCGTAACTGATAACAAAAGCTCTATTGTAGCAATATGGCTACGTTCGACCTTGTTTTTTTTTACCATCGAATACCAAACTCCTTTTTAATAAAAATTAACTGCCGTTTATTTGTTTTGTTTGAAAGCTATGGTTCTGATTAGCCTATGTATCCCTACCATATCGAAAAAAAAAACTTCTATCATCAATGTTTCCAAAATTTTGCCTGCACCGCATTTTATAGTTACAAATTCTCTATTTAGAAGTAGGGCACGTCATTTAGTTGGCATTGAAGGCTTGGAATTTTGGGAGGTTTCAACCACACTAAAAGCGAATTTGAGTAAAGTGTTGCCAGAAAAAAGGCTTATTTAAAAATTTGGTAAAGGGGTAAAGTCGTTAGCATCATTGCTGCTGCGCTTTTTGCTGGCATATTTAAAAGTCCCGGCCCAAAGGGGAAAGGCTAGTCACACCCCTGTTTAATGGTAGTCTTGGAATTTACAGCATATAATCATTTAGTAATTACAGCAAAACAGTTGTTGTCTACTCGGCTGCCTTTGTTTAATCCTCCAACTATAGTCTTCACAACCATCCCTTCAACTAGTATGGAAGGATTTTTTATTATTTTTGTTTTTATTATTTTTGTCCCTTCAACTAGTATGGAAAGATTTTATTATTTTGAAGTTGAAGCACCACGTAATGTTGGTAGAGTGTCCAAGGTGATGACCCATTCTAATGCAAAAGAGAGTAATCTCCAGTTTAAATCAGTGTAACACAAGAAAGAGGCTACCCTGTTTGTCAGTCCTTTTGAGCCACTACTGAGTGGAGTGTCATTGCTAAGGTGGTACTGAAGTATGGAAGAGGCTTAACTGTAATGTGGCTTGCGAGAAGATTGTAACTCAGCAACAGTCAAGTGCATCATTCAAACTAACAATCCCCTTGCAATGTTCATATATAAAGTTATGGAATCTGATTTTTGGCCAGCAGTTTTTCAGTTCAGAGGTATTATGAACCTAAGCCACAAGCTACGGCTTATTACGACGACTGTATTTGTATGTGAAGAAGCACTCTCAACCTGATGTTATGGCGAGGGGTGTAGTAGGCTGGCATAGATGGTAAATGTCCTTAGATACAGTCATCGGAGTCAGGACAGCCTAGGGCGTCTGGTGGCCTTCTACACGAGCAGACTTTACCTGTTCATTGTGGATTCCTCCGATCGATTCACACTAAGGTTTGCGTACCGAACCACAATAGGCTACAAACCACCCATCATACACTAGGCCTTACAGGCCAGCCCACTCTAAGGAGCTTTAATCAAGAATCATAACAATGACCTAAGGTCCATAAATAAACAAAAGGTTTAATTCTCTTGTGTGAATGTACTTACAAAGATAAAAACAACCTTTATGTAAAAAGGCTTGTTGCCCGGTCGAGACCCTGAAAAGAAGTATGAGAAAAAGATGACTCATGCCCGGTGCATGAGTCATGAACATAGAGTTAGTGAAATATTATAGAGTCAGGACAGTGTACAAGACTAAAGATACTGAACAGAAAGGGACTAACGCAGCCTAACCTCAGCACAAGTGAGCAGTACGGGCACCACCGTAACAGGCTGAAAAGATCAATCCAAGTGTCGCACCAGGTGATTCTACTAGCCAAACAAATGACAAGTCAGTCTAGTACACTAGCCCCATTTCAGGCACGGTGCTCAAATGTCTAGCACCATGCCGGGGTGCTAGACATTCAAGCACTGTACCTTGGATTTCATGTATGGTGCATGGATTTCAGTATACAGTGCATACAGAAAAAACACAGTTTCTGTCATCACAACTGAGCACCAGATCGGACAGGGCTGAAATTGCTAATATGAATCAGAGAAATCTAAGACAATCCTTTATATATTTTTCACAACAAAAACAAAAGGGCTCTAATGATGATGGAGATTCCCCAAGAGCCAATATTCTGGTTGGCTGCTAGGTAGAAAAAGCTGAGGCACAGGACACTTTGCATGCAAAACCCTTGACTATGTAGAAAAGGAAATGAGGTTTTTCACATCTGTCATCAGCCTAGCCCTTTTGTTTTTGTTGTGAAAAATATATAAAGGATTGTCTTTGATTTCTCTAATTCATGGTAGTAATTTCAGCCCTGTCCGAGCTGGTGCTCAGTTGTTATGACAGAAACTATGTGTTTGATGTATGCACTGTATACTGAAATCCATGCACCATCCATGAAATCCAAGGTACAGTGCCTGAACGTCTGGCACCCAGGCATGGTGCTAGAAGTTTGAGCCCCGTGCCTGAAAAGGGGCTAGTGTAGGTAGACTGTGACAAGTCCACTCATCTTAGGCTAGTATCACTTAACTGCCATGTAGCCGCTGTTAAAGCACATATGGTCACCTGAGACAATTGCCTGTGTCTTCACTTAAACAGGGTAAATAAAATAAAA
Organism: Branchinecta lynchi; assembly: GCA_023053575.1. Classification (NCBI taxonomy): domain Eukaryota; kingdom Metazoa; phylum Arthropoda; class Branchiopoda; order Anostraca; family Branchinectidae; genus Branchinecta; species Branchinecta lynchi. The sequence goes on along the minus strand of JAKZAP010000006.1, from coordinate 5,039,269 downwards.
TATCAAAGAGAAGTTTTAAATACAGGAGTGCTGCGTGAAGCCGCCACCCTAAACTCCTATTTTTGGGAAATGACTTAGGGAAAAAGAGTAAAGGTTGAGATAAAATTCAGTGGAGTATCCTGAAAGGAAGCTTAGAACCTTCACTTTCTGCTGGTACCATAGTTTACTTGAAATTGTTCAAGGCTAAGCTGGAAAACACGAAAGAATATAGGCACCCAAGTGATCATGAAGTCGCCCACTTTGCTAAAAATAGTATTTTGCTACATGGTGAAGTTAGAGGCCAGCTGTTTGGTCAGAGAGGTTCCTTGACCTTTTGCAAATAACAAAATTTGCTGTTTTCTTGGAATTTGCATGATTTTTCTGGGGGTGGCAGCTTCATGATCCAAGGTGGCAGGATCATGTACCATGGCCTTCACTTTCTGCTGGTACCATAGTTTACTTGAAATTGTTCAAGGCTAAGCTGGAAAACACGAAAGAATATAGGCACCCAAGTGATCATGAAGTCGCCCACTTTGCTAAAAATAGTATTTTGCTACATGGTGAAGTTAGAGGCCAGCTGTTTGGTCAGAGAGGTTCCTTGACCTTTTGCAAATAACAAAATTTGCTGTTTTCTTGGAATTTGCATGATTTTTCTGGGGGTGGCAGCTTCATGATCCAAGGTGGCAGGATCATGTACCATGGCCAATTGGGGGGTGGGCGGTGCCGTAGTAAGGGCAGCTTCATGCAACACTCCTGTAAGTTCTTTGTATACTAGCTGAGAGTTTTCACTGCATGGAGTTGCATGATCCAGTCATCTCTGCTTGGCAGCTTTTTGGCTAAGTATTCTTAAAATGTCTGAGCAACCCAATGCCTTGGAGCCAGTCTAGAACACTCTTGTAATCACCCGCTCGTGCGGTTTCCTCTGATCTGGCCGTCTGGTAGTCTCCTGAACTTGCGGTTTCGCTCGTTACAGCCAAACCTCGTATCTCCGCCTTTTCCACCAATACGTCTACCCAGTAGCCGCCTGAGGTTGCGGTTCCGCCTGTCCTGGCGGTCAGTGTGTCCTCGTACAGATGCTAAAACTCCTCAGAGCGCGGTTCGGCTCTGATGATGGCATGTGGCTGTGTCATCTATGGGTCGTTTTATTCTGTCGAGGCTGCTGTACTATTTGGCGTCAGGTGTCGGCGCAATAGATCTAGCAAGGGGGTAACGACTTCTTTTTGTTCTAGGTGTACGACTGTATGATCGCAGTCATCACGCACTTTTTTATTATGGATGTATTTAAGTAAAATTTTAACCGAGTTTGACGAATTATTGGCGTTCGGAACAGGACACCTGTTTAATTAGTTTGAAATTCGCTTTACTATCTTCTCTTCTCCCTTTCCGGAACTTGATGCGGTACGTCTCCTCCGTAATGGTGGGTTTCCACACTGCGTAAATTCCGAGCGTATTTGAGCTTTAAAATGTTTCTAGCAATACAATAAAAGTGTCGCTACTTGAACTGGACATGGCTTCCAGCGCCGGACCAGACCACACAGGATACAGGTGAGTTGCCCACTTATTTCCGGGAATGTGGTGGCACGTGACTCGAACATGCTGAGAAAAGAGTTGGCGCTCGCTGAGTTCCAGCAGTTTAGGCATCGGATCAGAAACACCTTGTGCTCCATTCTGCTGTACCAGCATGCGTACCAGCATGCTATTCATCGTCGTCACAAGTTGATAATATTGAGCAGCATGCATGACGACTGGTGAACCGGAACCTGATATTTTGCTCGATTGGTGGGAATCAACCTTAACCGACGAGTTTATAGTGCCACTAAATACTCGCTCGCCGTCACTCTTGGTACTGCGTGACGCCGCCTTAAGCGTAACTGATTTGCCTTCGCCGCTGCAATCTTCTCCGCCGTACTTTTGACTCACGATCGGCCTAGAATTTCCAACCGGGATGGAAGCCGCTCCGTCGAGTATTTAGATTGTCTTGCCTCCTTCTCGAATTGACTATCAGGATATGGTTTCGTTCTGGCCTACTTTAGTACGCAAAACAGTCGTCGAACCAAAATGAATCGGCGCTCCTATCGCAACTGCTGTCCCACCTGTTTGACCGCAAACAATAGCCTACTTGGAATTGTTCTTCCTGTTCAACAAACTTTTCCGCTTTAATTAACCCATAACACTTTAACAAATTAAAGATTACGCAACTCCCGACTCAGGTCCTTGGACAACCGTAATCAAGTATCGGTTTGATTTTTGTCAGTTCCCAACCCGTGTGAAAAATTTCGCGCTCGTGAGAATTAGTTAAGGGGACGCTAGTACAAACCCATCATGACAGGCAGATTCAGAAAGGGTTTCGGTCGGTAAACAGGTCAAAGCAAAGGACTACTGTGCGATGTTTATCTGATTTTCACAGGTCATTAGAGGGAATTGGGTTTTACGCTGACTTCACATCGCAGTTGCATTACGTTTAGGGTTATTTCGGAGGGGGGGGGGGGCCTCGGGTCGGATTAAAAAAGTAAAAGAGACAGATCAGAGGTTAACGGTTATAAAAACTTGCCTGTTTTTTTTTGGCTTGGGTCGCTTGAGACGCTAAGTCTTTCCAAATGCCAAGTTTCATTAAGAATCGATCATCCGTTCAGTAGCTATAAATGCCCCAAGATCCGGATTCCCCCTCCCTCCACCCCCCCCCCCCCCCCCCCCCCCCCCTCCACGATGCTTGGATCGGGAAATCGACTATTTCCAGCCTAATCATTTGGGTGCTACTGATATGCCTGCCAAGCTTATGTAGCTTATGGAAGTGCACGGAGTAGCAAAACCCGAACCGACAGACCGACGGACGGACAGACATTGTGATCGCCGACTTTGCCGAAGGGCAAGTGCCATAAAATGGTCCGTTGTTCTGAAAATTCTTCTGAAAAACAGTCTGTAAAAAATTAAGAGCCAGTCGATAAATACCTCCCCTCCCCTAAAATTTTTGGCTAGTAACGCCTCCGGTGGTTACATTGTCAATTCAAAAATACAAGCTACGTTAGAACTCGAATACTTAATTTTATGTATTTATCATCCGTCATTTCAAAAAGAAAATGACGGAGTACAAAAGTTGCATTTTTCATATTTATCAAATCTAACGTGAACTTGCGAATGTTTAATCGGATTAAACAAGTCAAGTTTGATCCGATTAAACTTGAACTTGAAAACTGGGAATTGGGTTTTGACGCTGACTTCACATCGCAGTTGCATTACGTTTAGGGTTATTTCGGAGGGGGGGGGGGGGCTCGGATTAAAAAAGTAAAAAAGACAGATCAGAGGTTAACGGTTATAAAAACGATTATTTTGGCATGTTTTTTTTTTTGGGGGGGGGGGGGGGCTTGGGTCGCTTGAGACGCTAAGTCTTTCCAAATGCCAAGTTTCAGAATCGATCATCCGTTCAGTAGCTATAAATGCCCCAAGATCCGGATTTCCCCTCCCTCCACCCCCCCCCCCCCCCCCCACGATGCTAGGATCGGGAAATCGACTATTTCCAGCCTAATCATTTGGATGCTACTGATATGCCTGCTAAGCTTATGTAGCTTATGGAAGTGCACAAAGTAGCAAAACCCGAACCGACAGACCGACGGACGGACAGACATTGTGATCGCCGACTTTGCCGAAGGGCAAGTGCCATAAAATGGTCCGTTGTTCTGAAAATTCTTCTGAAAAACAGTCTGTAAAAAATTAAGAGCCAGTCGATAAATACCTCCCCTCCCCTAAAATTTTTGGCTAGTAACGCCTCCGGTGGTTACATTGTCAATTCAAAAATACAAGCTACGTTAGAACTCGAATACTTAATTTTATGTATTTATCATCCGTCATTTCAAAAAGAAAAAGAATTTCAAAATGAAAATGACGGAGTACAGAAGTTGCATTTTTCATATTTATCAAGTCTAACGTGAACTTGCGAATGTTTAATCGGATTAAACAAGTCAAGTTTGATCCGATTAAACTTGAACTTGAAAAATATTACAAATCCTGTTTATTAACTGAATATTTCAAGGTGATTTATTAGACATTACACAGCTTGACGAGGACCCTTGCCAAGAAGGGCCGCAATATTGCTGTCAGAAGCACCGTAGCTGACCTATCCATTTTTAGCTATTGTCTGAATGTAATTACAACAGTATACACCAACAACCTCCCCCCACAGAGGTCGTACCTGGTCCAGATCTCACATCTTACAATTCGGGCCGATGGCGATTGTATTTGCCAGTTTTCACCCCATTATCTCTATCGGTTTGATTTATACATATGTTAATACATTTCTCGGACCCCCCCCCCCCCCCATCCAACTACCATCTAAAACCATCGCTCTAAAAGAAGGTACATAAATCTGTTTTCGCAACTATTCTCCTGAGCATCCCCATCTGAGTTTTTAATTATTCAAACCCATCTTGACTGTTAATTATTCAAAAGAGCCGGACGAAGATAAGGGGTGTCGGAGCAAAGCAAGCAACGGAGTCGGCCGGTCTGCAAGTTTCGTAGCCTCAAGCTGGAGGGTATTACCGCAAAGTTGGCAAAGGCTATTGAATTGTATTTTTCAGATTTGGGCAAGGGACGAGGGTAGATGAGGAAAAACAGGCAGGCAACATAAATACTAGAGAAAAAGAGAAATCTGATTCTACAAAATATTTGGGATTTCGTAAAAAAAAAAAAAGGAAACTCTAATTTCCAGGGATCGGTGTTACACGAGTTCGCTCTAAAAGAACACGGAAATTTAGATCAGCATACAATTAGTTGAATCTCTGTTCTTGCTCAAACTTGGTTGCTTTGCTAGGAGAAAAAGGCATTAAGATAAACTTATTACATATTGGCCAAAGAAAACTCGCGCTGAAGGAAATCGAAAATCTCGGCGCGGCAGAACCAGGTCCAAGCGGTGATAAAGGGGGTTTACCATATTGGATTATAACAATCTTACTTATGCTAAAAAATCATGCAAATGATTTCGTAAGAGTCAGTGCAGTGCCGTTATGCTTCCGTCATTTTAGTTTAACTTAGCTTGCACTCGAGGTTGCACTTTCTCGTGGTTAAACATAACCAAATTTAATTCTACAGAATCTTTGTCATTTTGTAGAGATTAGCGTAGTGCCAGGTCAGGAAGATGCGAATTACGTGCGTAGAGTAATGCAAATTATTTTAAAAATACTCGATTTAAGGGGCGAACAGAGTAAGCGAACTAGACGTATGGAAAAACACAGATTAACCACTACATATCACACAAAACTACAAGTGTAAATAAATTTCGCAAAATGGGGAGGGTTTGCTGACTCCGAGAACGATATTCCGTAATCCGTACACAACGTGTCACGCCTGCAGGTGTTAGTGAGCTAATACGTCGACGGACTGAACCAATATTTGAATTTGGTTTGCTCAGATCAAGGAGTCTGGCGAAGACTGGATCTGGCAAAGACAAAACACAATTTCCTGTATCGAATATTAAATTTTTGGAATCCCATCGAAACCTTAGGTCTTGTTTTTAAGGTCGAGTTCGAAACCTCAGCATGAAATGGTGTACTCTGATGCGTACCTAGCCCTTGATTTGGAATCGAATCCTTGCATGGCCCCGCGTATGCCGTACTATCATAATTAATAACCCACGGATGGAATCCTTAGTAGCCAATTATTCCGATCTTCTGTTTTCCAACGAACAACCAAATTGAACAATTTATCGGCCTTGGTAGCGCTACATAGTAGGCTACCCATTCACCTTGCTTGACCGAAGCCGGTGGGAGAAAGGGGGTGACGTGGGAGTCAAATTCGCAGCGCTGGGAGGCCTTTTATGCATGATGACGAATCTTGCCCACTGCTCACTGCTAGAGACGAGGCTAGAGACTAATTTTTTGAGTAATTATTTTGTGCTGAAAATGTCATACGTCCATTTTACAAGTAGAGAAAAGGTGACGGTTGATAAAGAAACTATGGGAGGAAGGGGGTGGGAGGAGGTAAATGTATTCGTGCATAGGATACGTCAGCTACGATGTTTTAGCAGCGATGTGTGGAGAGGCAAACAAAACTACCGCGGAAACAGTGTAAAGAGCTAGCTACAAAGGGGTTGCCCATCCTCGATTTAACTGTACACCAATTTCCAGGGTGCAAATGCCGGCACCTGACTTTCCTTTTTTATAATATATATAATACTTTTCACCAGATCATTCTCTTGATTTCCAAGGGCCCATGATCATTCTTATTTCAAGGGTATCGTTTATAATTAAATACAAGAAACCCAAGAATTTACACATTCGTAAATTTCATCCTGTGACCCAGCCTTGCAAGTAATTCAACCCAAGCTCGTGAACATTGTAGACTTGCTTCATTCTTGGCCAATATCTGATGAAATTTGTTTACATGTACATCAGAAATCATGGTTTATCACAATACTTAATTTGAAAAAATAACGCGGCTTGGCACCGGCACGCGCCACTTGGTGTGCGTCGTTTTTGGGAGTGAGCAACCCCTCGACATCTACTAGACCCGGTTGTCTATAGGTTGTTAAATAAATCAACAAATATTCCACATTGGGATCCCATCGAAACATTCGGTCTTGTTCTTTCGGAAAGTACATTTTACAGTGGGGAATTAGAGCCCGCCAATCTAATTTAAAGTTTTAATCGAGGTTCCAGTTCCGTGGTGTAGTCTACACTATCCCCCTGCTTCTCTCCGTATCATTTCCTTTCCCGTGGCCAAAATATTAGCTCACCAAAGTATTATAACAACAGATGATAGGATCTGATATAACGAAAGTCTTCTTTCGAGTCTTCTATTTCCATTAAACAGCTCTGTTATCTTCCCCTTCAAACGTTGCCTTCCCTGCTCTCCAATTGCAATAATCACTATTTACTTCCCACGGCCCACCTGTTAAATGGGCACGTCAATTTCCGACGTGTATTCACTGTTGTATCAGCGTAACCCACCCACTTTGCGCATTGCCACGTCTATATTTTGACGACTCGCGTATTTCTGTTAATCAAAGCTTAGGTGGAACACAAATGCTGAGAAGTTTTGGAACACAAACATTGAGAAGTAGTTTATAGGGTAGTCGATGTCGCTGAAAACGAATATCGTAGTGCGCGTTGCCGCAGCTGTTGCATTTCCGAGATGTAGGCTAAAACTCGTGTTGACCTGTCATCATTGTACATTTTTTCAAAGATACATAGTTGTCGAAATCCAATGTTATCTTATATCATTCGAAAGGCCAAAGCGAGCTCTACAAGAATACGATTCATTCTCTATTATCTGATTAACTGTTCATTCTCTATTCACCATATTTTACAAATAATGGTTACAAATTATCGCAAAAATTGCAAAGAAAGGCTCAGAACGCGGAATTTTTTTCAAGGTAATGAACTTTTGTATTCTCTAAGAAAATGAGTCCCATTTGTTTCTTAACAATTTAAGCTGAAATTCAGTTTTTTATTTTTATTTACGAGGGTCTGCGACTTTTATGTGTGGTAGCCTACACCACTGAAATGAGCTTCATTACCAAGAAGTGGTATCTATATTATTGTGTTTACTCAAACAAAGGGTCAAATAAGACTTCCTAAATGTCGATCATTGATTCACAAAAATGAAATAATGAAATTATGAAACTTAAACCTCTCAGAGCAACCCAAAGTGCCATTATAAAAATACGAAGTTTTCACAATTTTTGGTATCTGGTCTCCTCGTGGCTTTCTTCTAAGGTCAGCTAAAACATGAAATTTCTATCTGGGGATTTCGACCCTTCTTCACAAAGCTACTCCTCAGTCTGCAGCTAAAATTATGAAATACCGATTTTTTTTTAAATTTCAATGCCAATATCGTAAGGGTTTAAACTCGAAACCCATTGAGAAACTCGAGAGACGAGAAAATACGAAATTTGCAATTTTTGGTATGTCAGCCCTTCGCGGCAATGGTCCTCCTCGGATTTTTTGTCGGTCCTTTTTGGCAAGGGATCTTTTCAGGTCACTGGCAAAAATATGAAACTACGAAATTTAACCCCCTCTAAATGTGACTTGAGCAACCCGAGGTCCAACTCCTCAAGCCGCAGCTAAAATAATGAAATGCCGATTTTTTTGTCGGCTCTTCTTGGCAGTGGTGCTCTTCAGGACATAGACAAAACACTCGAGAGCCGATGAGAAACTCACGAATCAGGGATTCGTGGTAACTATCGAGTCCCAAAAATTATGCCGAATAATTTACCGAATCTCAATCCTGATACCGAATAATTTTGGACCGATAGCCCATTTGGTACTCTGTGTAGCTACCGAATCTCCATGAGTTGATGTTCGTATGGAAAAGTTGAGATACGGTTGATAGTGGCAAAAATACTGCCAGGAATTCCAGTCCACAAGGACATGACTCTGATCGAACCATAAGATTCACTCGTCCAAGAGGGTAGGGACAAAAGTTATGGCAGACCGAGACAGACTGATGAACATGATGTGGCAACATTACTAAGGGATCTTCAAGTCTACTTCTGTTAATTCGGCGTGCTTCACTGTCATAGTGATTGTGCAAAATACAATTGAAATTGTTGATTGTTTATGATTGTTTATTATTTGATTCCAAGGAATTACACTGGAGAAGTTTTTTTGGAGATCAAATTATTCAGCCACAGGGGGGGGGGAGTTGGAGGGGGAGTCCTGGAAATTTTGTGGCTCGACGATACATTAATTAGGAAGCTTGCTGCTTCAGGCACTTAAAGGATGCAAAAAAAGAACCCTAAACGTAATGCAAATGCGATTTGAAGTCAGGGTCAAAACCCAATTCCCTGTAATGACCTGTGAGACTCAGATAAACACTGCACAGTAGGAGTCCTTTCCTTTGACCTGTTTACCGACATTCGCAAGTTTTCGACATTCGTAAGTTGACGTTAGATTTGATAAATATGAAAAATGCAACCTTTATACTCCGTCATTTTCTTTTTGAAATGACGGATGATAAATACATAAAATTATGTATTTGAGTTCTAACGTAGCTTGTATTTTTGAAGGGACTATGTAACCACCAGAGGCGTTACTAGCCAAAAATGTTAGGGGAGGGGAGGTATTTACTGACTGGCTATTAATTTTTTACGGACTGTTTTTCAAGAAAAAATCGACTGTTCTGACGAAAAATCGACTGATTTTCAGAAGAACGGACCATTTTATGGCACTTGCCCTTCAGCAAAGTCAAGCAAAGTCGGCGATCACAATGTCTGTCCGTCCGTCGGTCCGGGTTTTGCTACCTAGTGCAGTTCCAAATAAGCTAGGACAACGAAACGAAACAGCAGGCCCCAAATGATTAAGCTGGAAATAGTCAATTCCCCGATCCAAGCATCGCGGGGGGGGGGGGAGTGGAGGGAGGGGGAACCTGGATCTTGGGGCATTTATAGCTACTGAACAGATGATCGAATCGTAATGAAACTTGGCATTTGGAAAGACTTCATGTCTCAGGCGACCCAAAGCCCCCCCCCCCCCCCCCCCGCAAATAAAAAAAAACATGCAAAAATAACCGTTTTTATAAGCGTTCACCTCTGATCTGTCTTTTTACTTTGTTAATCCCTCCGAAATAAATGCTAAAAAGAAGCACCCTAAACGTAATGCAATGCGATTTGAATTCAGCGTCAAAACCCAATTCCCTCTAATGACCTGTGAGACTCAAATAAACATCGTACAGTAGAATCATTTGCTTTGACCTGTTTACCGACCGAAACCCGTTCTGAATCTGACTGCCATAATCGGTTTAGACTAGCGTCCCCTTAACTAATTCTCACGAGCGCGAAATTTTTCACACGGTTGGGAACGGATAGAATCAAACGGATACTTGATTACGGTTGTCCAAGGACCTGCCTCGGGAATTGCGTAATCTTTAATTTGTTAAAGGGTTGTGGGTTAATTACAGCGGAGAAGTTTGTTTAAGTGGAAGAACAAGCCCGAGTAGGCTATTGTATAATAGTTGCGAAAACAGATTTATGTACCTTCTTTTAGAGCGATGGTTTTAGATGGTAGTTGGATGGGGGGGGGGGGGCGAGAAATGTATTAACGTATGTATAAATCAAACTGATAATGGGGTGAAAACTGGAAAATACAATGGTCATCGGCCCGAATTGTAAGATGTGAGATCTGGACCAGGTACGACCTCTGTGGGGGGAGGTTGTTGGTGTATAATGTTGTAATTACATTCAGACAATGGCTAAAAATAGGTAGGTCAGCTACGGTGCTTCTGACAGCAATATTGCGGCCCTTCTTGGCAAGGGTCCTCGTCAAGCTGTGTAATGTCAAATAAATCACTTTGAAATATTCAGTTAATAAACAGGATTTGTAATAGTTTTCAAGTTCAAGTTTAATCGGATCAGACTTGACTTGTTTAATCCGATTAAACATTCGCAAGTTCACGTTAGTTTGATAAATCCGAAAAATTTTCTTTTTGAAATGACATATGATAAATACATAAAATTAAGTATTCGAGTTCTAACGTAGCTTGTATTTTTAAGTTGACAATGTAACCACCGGAGGCGTTACTAGCCACACATTTTAGGGGAGGGGAGGTATTTACTGACTGGCTCTTAATTTTTTACAGACTGTTTTTAAAATAATTTTCAGAACAACGGACCATTTTATGGCACTTGCCCTTCGGCAAAGTCGGCGATCACAATGTCTGTCGGTCTGTCGGTTCGGGTTTTACTGCTCCGTGCACTTCCATAAGCTACATAAGCTTGGCAGGCATATCAGTAGCACCCAAATGATTAGGCTGGAAATAGTCGATTTCCCGATCCAAGCATCGTGGGGGGGGTGGAGGGAGGGGGAATCCGGATCTTGGGGCATTTATAGCTACTGAACGGATGATCGATTCTTAATGAAACTTGGCATTTGGAAAGACTTAACGTCTCAAGCGACCCAAGCACCCCCCCCCAAAAAAAAAAAAACATGCCAAAATAATCGTTTTTATAACCGTTAACCTCTGATCTGTTTTTTTTACTTTTTTAATCCGACCCGAGGCCCCCCCCCCTCCGAAATAACCCTAAACGTTATGCAACTGCGATGTGAAGTCAGCGTCAAGACCTAATTCCCTCTAATGACCTGTGAAAATCAGATAAACATCGCACAGTAGTCCTTTGCTTTGACCTGTTTACCGACTGAAACCCTTTCTGAATCTGCCTGTCATAATGGGTTTGGACTAGCGTCCCCTTAACTAATTCTCACGAGCGCGAAATTTTTCACATGGGTTGGGAACTGATAAAAATCGAACCTATACTTGATTACGGTTGTCCAAGGACCTGAGTCGGGAGTTGCGTAATCTTTAATTTGTTAAAGGGTTATGGGTTAATTATAGCGGAAAAGTTTGTTGAACAGGAAGAACAATTCCAAGTAGGCTATTGTTTGCGGTCAAACAGGTGGGACAGCAGTTGCGATAAGAGCGCCGACTCATTTTGGTTCGTCGAGTGTTTTGCGTACTAAAGTAGGCAAGAACGAAACCATATCCTGATAGTCAATTCGAGAAGGAGTATTGTATTGCTAGAAATATTTTAAAGCTCAAATACGCTCGGAATTTACGCAGTGTGGAAACCCACCATTACGGAGGAGACGTACCGCATCAAGTTCCGGAAAGGGAGAAGAGAAGATAGTAAAGCGAATTTCAAACTAATTAAACAGGTGTCCTGTTCCGAACGCCAATAATTCGTCAAACTCGGTTAAAATTTTACTTAAATACATCCATAATAAAAAAGTGCGTGATGACTGCGATCATACAGTCGTACACCTAGAACAAAAAGAAGTCGTTACCCCCTTGCTAGATCTATTGCGCCGACACCTGACGCCAAATAGTACAGCAGCCTCGACAGAATAAAACGACCCATAGATGACACAGCCACATGCCATCATCAGAGCCGAACCGCGCTCTGAGGAGTTTTAGCATCTGTACGAGGACACACTGACCGCCAGGACAGGCGGAACCGCAACCTCAGGCGGCTACTGGGTAGACGTATTGGTGGAAAAGGCGGAGATACGAGGTTTGGCTGTAACGAGCGAAACCGCAAGTTCAGGAGACTACCAGACGGCCAGATCAGAGGAAACCGCACGAGCGGGTGATTACAAGAGTGTTCTAGACTGCTTGGAGCCTCTTCTCTCGGCACGCACAGACCACTAGATCTGCTGAGAGAAAATTCTCTTGCCTGGCAGATGCTTTACAAGTACGGACTGGCACCAGACGCTGCAAACACTCTGTGCCTTGAGAGGAAGATGTGGTCCAGACTGCTATGATCTTGAACTTGACCTGAAAATCTTACAAGGAAACTTCTATGCAGTCAATAAGAGTTCGATTACTGCAGGTTTCCATCTTGACAGTTAGAAACTTGTTAGGACTGAACCAAAATTTCCTTATAACCTTTTCAGGCCAAGTTCGAGGTTGCATACCCCTCCTGTACTGTATCATAGGCAGAAACGCGACCCAGACCTAGTTGTTCTCTTGCCTACCTCTCTTCTTGAACTTCAAGCTGCTTCCATGGGTCCTTACTACCAAGATGCTTCTTTGCTGGAATCTTTCTCTTCATTTTTGTTGCTGACAAAATAGATGATGAAGATACCAGCGTGTTGTCAACTTTAAATTACCGCGGCTGGACGGATCGTTTAGTAAGACGGATTTGCATTTAGTAAATTGTTCCTTTTTCTTTTACGGTCTGCTTTTGACTGCTGTGCGCTCTGATTCAAATATTAAAAGTATGGGCTGCTGACTTAATTGAAACTGTTACTGTTTTCAATGGAAAAATAGATGCCAGCTGTAACTAGTATAACTTATAAGTAAACTTTCACTGATTCAATGTGTTCAGACTCAGGTTAGTGGTACTGAGAACATGTTAGGTTTTTTTCAGGGCAAATACTGAAATTCAGAAGTGCCTAAGCTACCGATTTTGATAGGGTGACTACACATACCTCTGTTTCCAGAAAACTAGATACTGCAAAGAGACAGGCTATCATATAATTTTTCCCATCTTCTTTTGGGCTTGTGACCCAACAACAGCTTTCTCAGATATTTACAGGAGGGGTACCCAACCTCGAATTTATACAACCTCTAACATGGCCTAAATAGGCTGAGAGAGAATTTCAGTGCAGTCCTAACAAGGTACTAACATTCAAGCAGGAAATCCTGTTGACCTAGGAGCTGTTTTGAATTGCACCGAAGTTTCCTGTAGGCGTAAGGTTTTCAGGACAAGTTGGAGGTTATGTGAATTCAAGGTTGGATACCCCTTCCTGTGGCGTAAGATAAACTATTGCAATCAACTGTTCAGGGTCAAATTACCTATTTAAAATGCTCTAAAGCCAAGCTCCATCATGTCCTTGCTGCAGGCAGGGCTGCAGGGCATGTTGCCGTAGTGTATAAACACTATGTCTTTATCATGTTTGATGACCATGCCCACAAAAATAAGTATTTCTGTATGACTGACTTATATGTTTAAGCTCTCCTGTCTTAGCAGTTTATAAACCATATTCACATTTTCTCTTATAATCCAGAGTTGTGCAAAAAATGACACTCAATTGCACACAATCTCATGATGCCTAAATGACTTCCCTATGGGGAGTTCAATCGTGTTTCATGTTCTAGAATTGTCTCCCTGATCAGTTCATCCTACATGTGAAAAATCAGCTATCCTAGATCCTAAATATTTTTTCTGGAATCTCGCACTGCTTATGACAAACCTACGGTAGCGTACATGAAATAAATCCAAAAAAAAACAAACAGTTCATTTGATGAAAATTGATTGCATGAAAAGGCGAGCAACAAAGTGATGCATTTTTGTCAGGTCTTGAACCCTATTTTGATCTAAGCCTGTTTGTGTTGTTCATGAGGAACTCAGGCGTAGGTCTGTGCTCCTTTCAATTGTGTTATTTATTTGTTTTGTGGTTACATAGCTAGCTTTGTAGTTTTACTATGGCATTTGGGCTTCCAGTATACCATACACATTTGAAGTAGGCTAGACAATTTGGGAGACTTTTGAGGTTTTCTTTTTTTTTTTAAAGATTTCAGTAAGAATTCTTTTAGGTAGGGGAACCTCCTGAAGAACTGAAACAGTGTCCCTATTTAGAATAATTAAACGTAGTGTAAGATAGAAAAAGTTACAAATTTGAATTGGGTATGTAAACTCCATAGATTCTATGCAGTAGGCTACACTGTCAGAAGTTTCCTAACAGATTGCATATAACACTTTCAAGAATAACACCTTTTCACTTAGAAATAAAGTGTTACACTATTTCGTGCCTAGATCTCCAACAACACCTTCAATTGGTAAAATACTAACGGGAACGGAAGAAACATAACAGGTAACATCCCAAAGTGTTATCTGTTGAAATTGTGCATCCTTCTGTTGTCGTTATGTAACTTCTGACAGTGTAGTATTTTTACCTATTGAAGGTGTTGTTGGAGATCTAGGCACGAAATAGTATAAACTTAATTGGTCAGGTTAGGTTAGGTTAGGATAGGTTAGGTTGTATTAAATCATTTTATTTCAGGTTTACACTAATGTTTGCAGAGTCACTCAGTTTGCATAGTTGACAAGGATCTTTAAAAAAAAAAACTGGTTCAGCATATGCAGACTCTATTTTGCAGCAAGCGAATGGGGATAGTCAATCCAAAGCAGTCTGTTAGTGTGTGTTACTTGCTCTGGGCTCCAGAGACTACATAGACTTGATCTAATTTCTAGCTGTTCTGACCAACTCATGAATTTGTAAAAGCACTAGAAGAAATTTTTGTTCCTGAACAAAATGCAGTGACTAGAAATTGTTTATTTCTTTATAAGGTCTTAGGAGTTCAGTGTTGTTTTTTAATCAGATATGGACATATTTTCGGAAACACTAATATGGCGTAGATTGAAAATAATGAAATCAGAAATACCCATCTCTAAGGCTGTCGTTTGGTTTTTGGGAGCATGGCCTACACTGTAAAAAGTTTCTCCGAGTAAGGATTAAAGTTAACTGCAGTATTTGCTACCAGGGTTGCCACATGTCGCACGATAGTGTTAATTGTAACTCTATTTTTTAATTGTCAGTCTTGTCCTAAGTAGGACATAAAATTCACTCTCTTTATGAAGATGTCCAAATTTTCGCACAATAGTGTCTAGAAAATAGAAAAATAAACACGGAACTCAACTCAATTGAAGAATTTAAAGGCGTTCCACTATGTATGTACTACACACAGAGTTAGATTTGAATTTCAGTGGGAGAGAAGAAAAGTGCTATTCCATGGGCAAGAGTCTCAAAAAGATTAAAGCATTACTGTAAAAATCAAATCCTGCAGTATTTTCTACTGGGATTAATCTTGTCTTTACTAATATTATCCCTCATTCAGATTAATTTTATTCCAATAGAGATAAGATTAATCCCAGTAGCAATACTGCATCTTTGAGTGAGTTGATTATGTGTTATGTACTATTACGTGAACTGGAAGTACTTCGGAATAAAGTATTCACACCTATTTTTCATTTGGACACGCATTGGCCTACCATATTTCTCTTGTAATGTGAATCATTCTAGTCTTATGGTACTGGGATACAGCAATTTTATGCCCAGGTCTGAACGCAACTGGAACTTTTTTTTAACTCATCATGCTTAGAGGATTCCGAACCGATTGAGATTCCGCCGAAATACATTTTTGCATCAGTAATTCTGACCAAAAATTACCATTTCACGTTTTTCTTATGAAAATGAAATTTCACTCACAATTCACTCTCTAAATTTGTCTGATGTGGCAACCCTGTTTGCTACTGGGATTAATCCTATCTCTACTAGGATAAGATTAATCCGAATTAGAAATAACCTTATCTCGGTAGAGACAATATTAATCCCAGTAGCAAATACTGCAAGATATTTTTTTTTACAGTGTAGCAAGAAACCGGAACAATCCCTAGTCTTATTATTCCTCCATGTGTACATTTAATATTTAATTCAGATCTTTTTCAGGGCTTGCGAAATGTCCAACGAGTTCCACAACCAGGTATTGACGCGTATTTAAAGTAGAAGCATCAGCTATAAATTTGGTTTTTGTAGAGTGCTTCCCAATGAACAAGTTATTTCTCTCTATGAGGTGCATAAGAAAGAACACAACAGGCATAATCCAGAGATGCTACAGGAAATATAGCAGTGCAGTTGAGAACCAATCAAATACGACTGTAAATAATCATTCCCAAGACGAAAAAAAAAACTGCCCCCTAGAACTGCCGGAACCGCCATCTTTCTGCTGCATGTCAGGCTGTGCCAACTGTGTATGGATTGCATATTCTGAACAGCTTGCAACTATTTTTAGAGATGGTGGAGAAACAGCACGCAAGGAAATACTGAAGAATGTTCAGGATCCGAGCATGCGAGCGTACTTGTTAACTGAGCTTAGTATAAGAAAGTTGTAGATTGTTGAATAAATATAGTTTATTTATCTAATAAAGATCGTCCGTAAGAAACAGTATGACTACACACGTTGACAGGAAGCTCCACTGCTTGGTGGCGGTGTGCAGAATGTACCATAAAGCAAACATGTAAAACCATGAAACGGGAACAAGTTAATGTTTCACAATGTCTCAACGTGCAAGGATATCTGTTAACTGAAGCTGCTATAATTGTTTTGTGTGTTGTTGGCAAGAGATTTAGATTTTATTTAGCCTATAATCATATTCGGGATAAGCCATATGACTGCCTTGGACAATTCCTTCCCTGGCCAATCCACACAGTGGCTATTTAGCCGGCAATAAACTGTGCGATCACTAACGACTATCTTTCATCAAACAAATAAAACTTCGACGTTCTCTCAGTACTTTTTGTCAACGGTTTCATGCAAATTATAGAAAACACAGACGTTTACTGATCAGGTACCAAAAACTTGTGCGTCTGGCACATAACTTTTGAATAAAGTGAATTGACGGCTTCTACGGCCTCGAATCGAACGAGCTAACAATGAAAAACGATGGCGGGTTTTACTCCAGTTCAGAGGGGCTCATACTTGATAAACTAATACATGACAGGACATCAACAGAACCAAAGTCCAAACAGTTTACAAAAAGAGTTATAGAAAACCATCGCGTTCCTAGAGAACATAAAACTTCATTATGTCATTATAGATAACAGATATGCTTGCACATTTGAATGTGCTGAAATAGCACATATGCCTCTCCAATTGTTTAGGCATGCATCCTACTACCAATTAAAGGACATCTCGCACTACTTAGTGTTTCTGCCAAAAGATGTTCATAGATAGTTGACTACTTTAAAACTTAGGTGTGCCAGGAAATTACACAATGGTTTGCCTGTTTTTAGCATCATTTCATGTCCTGTGGCTTGGATGACACACATTTTTGCGTAGCCGACTTCTGCGAATTAGCGTCTCAGAAAAAATGGTCGAGGTACTGATAGTTCATGTTAAGAAAACACATGGAAAGCATGGAATCTGTTTAATGCAAACAGGGGAGCTAGGCTACATTATGAAGTGTAGAATGTCAGGAATGAGAATGGATGGAAGTACTGCTGAAGTAGAATGAATTACTGTCGTAAGTACGACCTGTCCTTCAAACATAGGCTACACTGCAAGTTATGCCTACAATGTTGACTTATCACCATTGTTCGCGTTTATAAGGCACACAGTCCAAATCTCGAATTCAAAAGTACCAGACTTCAAATATACCAGTCTGCCACCGTGAAAGGAGAGCAGGCCCGAAAAGCTCGTAAATCTGCCGTGGACACATTCTTTCCATTTTACTACAGTCTACAGGCCTGCACCACGTTGTGGTTTCTCTCGTTAGAAAGCGACAGCTACCTCCCGGATTTGATAAATACACCTTCAAATCCTCCATACTTGGGCTTTTGGGTCTTGAGGGGACACCTTAACCATCAAAATTAGCAAGCCGAATCATCAAAGTGACATGGATCAGCCACTTCCTTCTTCTGTTTGTTTTTGTTGACTGATGCATCAACAGAGCTGAATCCTCAAACCTCGAATAGGTCAACCAGTTTCTGGGTTTGTTTGATGGTAAAGGGCCGATACGGTGACCATTTGGAAATGCCATCAAACCTCTCAGTTACTTGAGGTCCAGGGAGGACAGGGTCTCCATTAGGGCACTGATTCTGGCTTGTAAGTCCTTCTCGCCTCCTTCTGTAAGCGCGAGCGCTGACAGGTTTTGAACCAATTTATCTTCTTTGCCGGTGGCTTCAGCATAGACTGTCATCATGTCGATAATCTGAAAGTGATATGTTGTGAAGAAATTGGATCAATATTTGTAGGTCTGAACCTACTCAGTCTGTTTTCAAACAGAACAATTTCAATTTACTGAATTTGATTTCCCAAAGTTGTCGAATGGTACATATAAACCTGATGTGCACCGGTCCATTTTAAGTAATTTTATTTGCTATCTCATACGATCTCATCCTTTCCTGCTATTTAGAAAACTGATGTAATTTATTTTTAGTTACCTACAATAAGGACGGGAAATAGTTCCCGGTTATGAAAGTTCTTACAGTGTACAGATGGTAATTCCGGAGTCTCTGACCTTGTGCTCAGAGCCTGCTTGTATTGTAAAGTGGGCTTTAAATAGTTGAACTTTAAGTGCGAAAGATGAGCTGGCTGAGAGATGGAAGTGAAAGTCTTGAGGTGTTAATTTTTCAAGCCACCATGGAGAAAATGCCCATAGCGGAAGGGTATTAAGAAAAGGAAAAATATCCAAAATAATCCATAGGAAAAGAAAAGCCCTATAGCGGAAGGGTATTTTCTGGGAAATGGGTTGAGCAAATTTGATTTGTGGCTGAAAGTTTGTTCCTCCTCAGTTAAACAGCCCAAAACGTTAAACTTAAGGAGTAAAAAGGGATGCGGTAACGGAATTAAAGGTAAAGTAAGTGATGGCCACCATAGGAAAAATGCTCTGTCGGGGAAGAGAATTTTTAGAGATGTTAAAAAAAAAAAGAGCCTGCTCGTGTTCATGAGTAGAAGAAGCTCCTCCCTTTCAGACAGAAAATATTAGGTTTGGAGAGATTCCTTTACAGAGGCAGTGTTGCCAGACTGGGCGCAATTGCGCCATTTGGGCGCATTTTGAAATTCCGTGGCGCACATTTTTTCCAGAACTGCGCCTGCGCACTTTTGGGCGTAATTCTGGAACTCAACTGGCGCTTTTGGGCGCATTTTCGGTTGCCTGCTACAAACCCGTCAGAACCGGCATTTCACACTTCCTGCCTTGTTGTGTTTTTTCCCAAAAGAACAATCGCGCGTTTTGAATGTAATATGTCATTTCTAAACATAGCGATTGCAGCTTTGTCGATGATGAGTTTGCCATTAAGCAACGCCTTCGTCGAAGGGGTATTCTCAGTGATGAACATCGCAAAGACCGAGTTGAGAAACGGAATGCAAACTGAAATGTCGAACAGTATTTTGATTGTTCGGTGGTGGTTTCATAACCAGGACAAACGTTGCAAGGATGCTGATTTTCCTCCTCCACTATGAGGCGCCTCACCTAAAAAATGTACGAATATCCGGAAAGCCCTGGTGAAGCACGGGAAAATGACGAAGCCGTATTTAGCTGCTTCGATAATTAGTTTGAGCTTTTTTGAATGTCTGTCTATTTTGTTTAACTGTTATACTGTCAAACTGTCATAGTGTATACCGCCAACAACCCGCAATTGAAGAATCGCTATATTTTCTACCATATTTCCGTGAGCGTCTGGTTGAACAAGACCAAAGGTTTCGATGGGATCCCAAAAATTCAATATCTGATCCAGACAACTGGGTCTTGTCTTAGCCAGATCCAGTCTTCGCCAGACTCCTTGAACATTTTTAAAATTCGGATTTGGATTCAGCATGTGTGTTTACCCTTGTAAGTCATATCTGTTTTGACGAAAACTTCCTGCCACTTCTGCCAATTTCCCGGTTCCGGCCGAACTCGAGAACTACTTGTCCGGCGAAAAAAGAAAGCTCAAAGACGAAATCAGGGTATCTTCTTTCCCCAGTAATGAACCTCTAATCAACTTCAAACAGAAATTTAGCTTATAACAAGTTTTCCGATTCCAGCCGGATTCCGGTCGAACTATATGTCCGGGTAAAATACGATTGTCATACAGGGACTCAGCATCTCTTCTTACCCCTAAATCGCTTATCTAATCAACTAGAAATAAAACTTTGACTTCCAACAGTTTTCCGGTTTTGGCCGGATTCCGGACGAACTACATGTCCGGGTAGAAACTTGTTTTCACATAAGTGTTCAGCATGTCTTCTTGCCCTAAATCGAACATCTAATCAACTCCAAATAAAACTTTTAATTTTGACAAACTTTCCGGTGTGGGCCGGATTCCGGTCGAAATACTTGTCCGTCGAGAAAATAGTTTTCACCATCGTCTTCAGCATGTCTTCCTACCCCTAAATCGAACATCTAATCAATTTCAAATAAAACTTTTACTTTCAACAAACTTTCCGGTTTGGGCCGGATTCCGGGCGAAATACTTGTCCGTCGAGAAAATAATTTTCACCATCGTCTTCAGCATGTCTTCCTACCCCTAAATCGAACATCTAATCAACTTCAAATAAAACTTTTACTTTCAACAAACTTTCGGGTTTTGGCCGGATTCCGGGCGAACTACTTGTCCGATGACAAAATGGTTTTCACCACCGTGTTCAGCATGTCTTCTTACCCCATAATCGACTATCACATTAGCTGTTTCAAAATATTTTGTTTGCGTCCCTTAATTTGAATCCCCTCCCCCACCTCTAAATGTAGAGCTACAAAGCCCATCTACGAACTTGACTGGTCCGACGACCCAACGAACCCTCACACCAAGTTTCATCAAAATATCTCATTCCCTTCGAGAGTTATCGTGCTTACAGACGGACGGACAGACGGACGGACGGACAGACGGACAACTTTTGCGATGTCATAGGTATCCCTCCACTTACGTTTTGGTATCCCAAAAAGTCTGTTGCAACAAGTCAATGGCAACTTCAGAAGTAGGAAAATGTGGGTAGTCGACCACAACCTTATATACTAGAAGCTATATCACGTTTATATAACTTAAAAAAAAAAACATTTTGCCAAAAATTTCGAAAAAAAAATTAAAAAAATTTTGGACTTACGGCCGAAATAGGCATGGGCACTGTTCCTGTTTTCTGTTTCTGTTTCTGTTTTTTTCCTCCTGTTTTACTGTTTTCTGTTTCAGTGACCCAAAATAAACAGAACAGCTGTTTTGAAGCCAGCTGTTTTTTTTCTCACCTGTTCTGTTCCGTTTTGGTGTACCCTGTTTTGCCCTGTTCCTGTTTTTTTTTACCTGTTTAAACAGCCAAATCTGTTTTTTGGGGGAAACCCGCCTTATCAGTACAACAAATCTTTTAACTCAAGATTTGCATTATTTCGAAATGCCACATTCCAAAAGCGGCCAATTTGTCAACCTTACCAGTGACCCACGCGAAATGTGGATGCGACGACGGCTATCAAAAATATTGAGCAAGAATCAAGCAATAGTAGGAACAACAGGAAAAAAATGGGAACTTCAGATACTGTAAATATTTATTCAGCTGAAGCTGACGGCGAATTGCATTTGACTGAGCTAAATGGATACGTAGTCAGCTAAGTCTTAGACTACTTTTGCAGCTTTCCGCCGACTCTTCGTGGCAGCAGCCGTCTTCGGGTCCAATATGAAAAAGTGCGCAAGCGCTCAAACGTGATGTGTAAAAGTAAAACGTATATCATATCAGAGATGGGCGAATCCGATCATGAAAGGATTCGAATCCGGATCCGAATCCAGGGCTAGGTACCAATCCGAATCCACCATTTCATGCCGAGGATTCGAATCCGGACTCGAAATCCGACCTTAACAAAAAATAAATCATGTTCATAGGTCATAGTTTAAAAATCAGAGGTGACACAAAAACTGATATTTCAGGTAATCAGACAATGTGATAGTCTTAACATATTTGGTGCCCCACTGCGTAAAAATTGGGAAAACGGAAACTGAACGGATGTAGAATAGAAATTTGAGCGGATTCGTAAGATTGAGGGTTTGGAATCCGAGTCCGAAACCGAATCCAGTCTGAGAAGCAGAAGATTCGAATCCGGACAGAAGGACGAATCCTGGATTCGAATCTAAATCCGGATTCAGATTCGCCCAGCTCTGTATCATATATTGTGTACGAACAGCCTAATAACCATTCGCTGTTGACTTTTAATTCATTGGTCAATATGGGCCCAGTTACCAGCGTTTGGATGTGGGGGGGGGGGAGGGTATCACCGGAAGATACATCTAGATGGGTCTTTGGGTGGGTCCAAAGACCCATCTGGACAATGATTTTCACGCATTCCAAATTTCCACCTTAGTACCAGGCATGTTTAGAAAGTTTGCGAATTTGGTCAGGCAATTTACTCTGAGCAATCCGGGCCCAGTTGCACATAATTCGCAAAACGGTGGTAAGCCTTTAAAATTTAACTGAAAAGCCAACTAATTTTTGTGTCATTTAATTAAACATACTGAATTATTAGGATTCTACTAAGGGAATTTTTTATTTTCCACTATCTGCTCTAGTTATGACGTTCAGAATATATGCGGCCGTCCCCACAACGCAAATTCTACTATGACTCGGAAAATTTTAATCTAAATACAAACACAGCTTTTCGTTGGGCAGTGGTGAGATTGGTGAAGATTGTTTAGTGCCGGAACAAAAGAAAAATCATAAATCTTTCTCGTACGGGGTGCAACAAAAATACAAGCGCATAGAGGTACCACAAATCACATGGAAATTCCAGTATTTGAAAAACAATTATTCGGGAATAACGGAACAACGAAGAAACGCATTTTCAGCGGCTCTTCAAGCTGTTTTAAGTGAATAAGTGATGGGTAACTAGATTGTCCTATGCCAGCCTTTTTAGTTTAAACTTTAAAGGAAACATTAGTCACCAACTTGAACCGAGAGTGTATCGGGGTTGAATCCCAAAAGTGACAAGTAGACCCCAAGGTGCACAAGTACACCAATTTTCAAAATAGTATCTGTCATGGTTCACGAGATAAGAATGCCAAAATAAAACGGTGAAAACCGAGAACGGAAAACCGGCTATCGCGGCCGCTAGAGTGGAGTGTTCATAAATGAATTTTCCACTAAAACCGAACATGTGATCATCAAGAAGGGTTCACATGACGTATTATCTGTTCAGCGAAGTTAATTGTGATTTCAAAAGACTAGTACTTTCAACTTCAAAAAGGCTAGAAAGGCTGAAACTAGCTTAGCGAAATCACAACATCCGCACCGGTTCATGATGTAAACAAACGTTAACTGGAATTCCTGACAGTATTTTTGGCACACCCTCAGTTCTATACGGAAAAGTTGAGATTTTTTCAACTTGATGATGAAAGTGTAACTCCGTTTCACGGAATTTTGCAGAATAGTAGGCTCACATTCAGCCGAGAAATCCGCGCGTTTTGAGCCTTGTATGACCATGCACAAAAGAAACCACCGAGGAAAAGCTATTCGGTATTCTGATTGAACATGCATCCCTCGCGACCCTCCCCTCACAAAAAAAAATGTTTGTATGATCCGTAAACTTTAGTTTATTACCGATCACTATGACAAACAATCCAAGTGGAAAGGTAGGCTATGGGAATTTTTTTTTGTTAAGACAAACGAAACTTCCATGGCTCATTTTCAATCGGGAAAAAGTGTAATTCATTGATAAAGGCAGCTGGAATTCTGGACCAAGATATTTGTTGTTCTATGAAATGAACTCGAAGAAAGGCATTTGTGCGGTGCAAGGAAGAACTATTTAAGATACTTCATGGTACAAGGCAAACTATAGGTGAACTCTGCCGTAAACATAATAAACAAGACCAAAGGTGTCGATGGGATCCCAAAAATCGAAGATTTGATCCAGACGATTCGGTCTTGTCTTCGCCAGGCTAATCATCAGAGAAAACCGAGTTCAGATATTCTATCTACCTATCTATACCTTTATAAGCCATATGTATTTTGACGATATTGACCGAAACTTCCTGCTTTACTACTGCCAAATTTGCGGTTTCGCCCGAATTCCGAGCGAACTACTGTCCAGGAAAAAAAGAAAAATTCAGAAACGAAGCCGGCGTATCTCCTTATCCCTATAAAGAAATCTAATCAACTTTAAATAAAATTTTTACTTAAAAAAAATGCGGGTACAACCGGATTCCGGACTAATTATATGTCCGGGTAAAAAATGATCATTATATACAGACTCAGCGTCTCTTCTTACCCCTAAATATATCATCTAATCAACTTCAGATAAAGCTTTTACTTTTAACATATTTTACGGTTTTGGCCGGATTACAGGCGAACTAGTTGTCCGGCGAGAAAAGTGTTTTCACCATCGGGTTCAGCATGTTTTCTTGCCCATAAATCAAACATTTAATCAACTTCAAATGAAACTGTTACTTTTAACCAACTTTCCGGTTTTGGCCGGATTCCGGACGAACTGCTTGGCCGGCGACAAAATGATTTTTACCATCATGTTCAGCATGTCTTCTTACCGCTAAATCAAACATTTAATCAACTTCAAATGAAACTTTTACTTTTAACCACCTTTCCGATTTTTAAATATTCTTTGAGCCCAAGCTGACTTTGAAACATTTATTCAAACAATGTTTACAACGGATACGTCAGCTATGATTTTTCATCAGCGATATTTCGGCCCTTCTTGGCAAGGGTCCTCGTCAGGCTGCCAAGAAGGGCCGAAATATCGCTGATGAAAAATCATAGCTGACGTATCCGTTGTAAACATTGTTTGAATAAATGTTTCCGGTTTTTGCCGGATTCCGGACGAACTACTCGTCCAGCGAGAAAATGGTTTTCACTATCATGCTCAGCATGTCTTCTTACCCCTAAATCAAACATTTAATCAACTTCAAATGAAACTTTTACTTTTAACCAACTTTCCGGTTTTTGCCGGATTCCGGACGAACTACTCGTCCAAGCGAGAATATGGTTTTCACCATCGTGCTCAGCATGTCTTCTTACCCCTAAATCAAACATTTAATCAATTTCAAATGAAACTTTTACTTTTAACAAACTTTCCGGTTTTTGCCGGATTCCGGACGAAATACTTGTCCGGCGAGAAAATGATTGTCACCATCGTGCTCAGCATGTCTTCTTACCCCATAATCGACTATCACATTAGCTGTTTAAAAATATTTTGTTTGTCCCTTAAATGGAACCCCCTCCCCCACCCCCAAATATAGGGCTACAGAGCCCATCTACGAATTCGACCTTACCCTTGACCCAAACAATCCTCATACCAAGTTTCATCAAAATATCTCATTCCCTTCGAGAGTTATCGTGCTTACAGACGGACGGACGGACAACTTTTGCGATGTCATAGGTATCCCTCCATGGGATCCCAAAAATACGGGAAATCAAATAATAAAAAAAAACTGTTTTAAACAGCCGGTTCTGTTTTTTTTCGCCTGTTTAACAGCTGTTTCTGTTTTCGAAGTCATCATTTCTGTTAAAACAGAACAGGACCTGTTTTCAAGTTTCCTGTTTTCTTTCTGTTTCTGTTCTTATGTGACCTGTTTCTGCCTGTTCCTGTTTGAACGCAAAAACAGAACTGTGCCCATGCCTAGGCCGAAATCAGTTTTACCAAGAACAAATAACGAGGTTGGTTTTACGAAAAAATGCGCCATTTGGCGCAATTTTTTGAAGAGGCTGCGCAATTCCACTAAAACCATCTGGCAACACTGTACAGAGGTTAATAGGTCTATGTTTACCTGTTTTAGTTGTTGTTTCAGCTCAATTCCTCGTGAATTATGAAGATACTTTTCTAACAAGCGGAGTTTTCCATGTGCAAGCTGAAGTGGGGATTTTCCATACCTGTCAAGGTTACTCACGTCACTGCCTGCAAGAGAAAAGAGGCTTAGGCTATCGCATGCACTATCAAAATGCTACTATACTACAGCCGCGAAGCTGTGTCGCTGAAAAAAGCAGAAGCACGAGATCTCGATGTTTTCAAGCACGAATGTATACAATATATACCAGTGTTGCAACTTTTACTCTGACGGAACTTGCGGCTTCTAGCCGAAAAAACATGTGACATTCTGGCGCATATGAAACTGGCCTTTTAACTAATTATTAAAGTTTTAACTGAAAAGCCAACTTATTTTTGTGTCATTTAACTGAATACACTGAATTATTTGGATTCTCCAAAGGGATTTTTTATTTTCCACTATCTGCTCTAGTTATGATGTTCAGAATGTATGCGGCCAACCCCGCAGCGTAAAGTCTACTATGGCGCGGGAAATTTTAATCTCAACAAAACGCGGCCTTTCAGTGGGCAGCGGTGAGACTGGTGAAGATTGCTTGGTGCCTGAACAAAAAAAGAAATAATAAATCTTTCTCCGTAAGGCATATAACAAAAATACAAGCGCATAGAGGTGCAACAAATCACACGGAAATTCCACTATTCGAAAACCGATTGTTCGTGAACAGCGGAATAACGAAGTGCGCATTCTCAGCGGGTCTTCAGCCAATTTAAGGGAATAAGTGATGGTAACTAGATTGTCCTATCCCAGCCGTTTAACGAGAAATCTCACTTTATGATCGTTACAATTATATACTTCAACAAAGAAACCGGTCGCAGAATTCTGGCTCACTTTGAAGAAGCCGAAAATTTTGTAACAAGTCGTATGACCAGCGGCAACACCGATCAATGGAACAAAGCCGGAGAATCACAACTGTAAGGATAAGTGCAGCAAATCGCAGGTCATTGACCGCCCCCGACGAACAGAACGGATCAAAAGAGTCACAAAAGTAAATCACATTACCGTATTAAGACAACCTAAAGTGCTTTGTTCAAGCGATACCTTAACGTCACCACCCTTCCCCAGAAGCTAGTGAGGAGGTCAACGAAAGACCTTGTCAACTGAAGCCCAAATCCGACGTCCGACAGAGTGGATCAAAAGAGGGTCCAGTCATATTACCGTGTTAAGACAACCTAAAAGTGTTTTGTTGAAGCGATAACTTAACGTCACTCCCCCCCCCCCCCCCCCGGATGCGAGAAGCCAAAGACCTTGTCAACTGATGCCCAAATCCGGCGTCGAACCCTCACATGGTTCAAGAATTATGGTTGGACATGCAAGGGCTGTACCTCATCGAGCGAGCCAAGAAGACAGCGAGATATGAAATTGCTAGGTGGATCCCACGAAAAACCGTGTCCATTCAACAAGAACAAGCAAGTGCAGTAGGTATTACACTCCCTAGGTAGGACACACTCAAATTCTACCTTACTCTCACAAGTTTTTACTTTTTTCTCGTATGCCCAAGACAATAACTCTTGATGACTAACTTTTCGTGTCAATGAAGAATCGCCGTGAGGCTACTGAAAAGCCAGAAACGTCACCGCAACTGACCACACCAAATGTTGTTTTTGGTTTACTTAGGCTATGAACCAACTTTGAAGGACCCCTCGCACTATTTACTCTTCAACTTACAGTATTTTAAAACTAGGCTGTGCTTTCAACAAATAACCCTTCTCCGAGACCCGTTGACTTATAGCGAAGACAGAGAAACAATTTATATAACCAGTTTTTCTAATGGAAAAACTTCTCGCAGACAACCGTCGACAGCGTGATGCACATCGAAGGTAGCAAAACACGGCAAGTGAGCAAATCAGCGTAGTTTTGTTAGATGGGTTACAATGTAGAGTACGAAATTAGGGTGTCCGGGTTTAAAAATATATGGAGTGATTATCGAAGTATGTTGCGTTAGTATTATGGTTAAGACAGGTCCTTTAAGGATTCGTTCCGGTGACGCTCCTTGTTCTTCCCGTGGTCACTGGCGTGCTTCGGGCTTTTATTTGTAAACTGACGAGGCAGTATTTAGTTCGATTTTGGCGACCTCACGGATTTACTTTCCAAAAAGCAAAGCGAGAATATGCCGCGCGCTAGAACTACAGGAAACTGGTCGTCCCCTCTGTTTGGCTTTACAACTCTCTTGGTTTCACCACTTTCCACGCACGAAGTGGATTCACTTGCCATGTCATTTAGCAAAGCAAGCAGACCGTAAGAACAGTCTCGGAAAGCGAAGCGAGTTTTAGCCAAGTCGCAAGAACACACGGCGGATAAACTAGCGAAACATCAAGACCGCCGGAACCTTGTGTAATCGGCTATTTATAACTAGTAACAAATACCAGAACGAGACCGATGAGTTTTCCTAAACTTTCGTTTATATATTTCTTTCTTCTAATCACTTTGAGTCCTACACTCACCTTGCATCCGCGGTAGAGGTCCGGGATTGACGGGATCCTGAGTATAAAATATTTGTAATAAAAGGATTTTCGAAGCGCAGCATGTTCGTAACGGAGGAGTATAAACAATACGAAGTTCATGTCAGTATCTTACCTGCCTTGATAAGCTCTGTCACAACATCTATGTGCGAAGTGCAAATGGCCAAATGTAGTGGAGTGTTACCAATTGAGTCTTTAGCACTGACATCACCTCCATGAGCCAACAGAAGCCTGTAAAAAAAAAAAAAATCTGATCGCCATATCTTCATAGCATTCGGTCAGGAATTGAATGGCTTCCTGTTGAGTGGTGGCATACCAGTCTGATTTCCCAACACTGGATTTCGGACGCTACATTTTCAGTTCCAAGTCCCCTGATGGAAAAACATAGAAGTTTCATGCAATACGTCCAAGAAAGTAGAACTATTACCCGCAATCTCGACTAACGTCACCAAAAAACGTTGTCTCTGATTGCTTTGTACGGTTTACACCTTAGATTGAACCAATCACAAACAAACGGAGGGGCGGGATTTAACTGTTAAAAGAGTCAGCTTAGGAAGATTGGCTTTGGCTCGACAGCAAATGCATATAGACTAATGTAAAAGGCAACAACTGGGCATTATACACGACCAATCTTACATTACCGCGTCACCATGGGCTTTTGCCCTCAAATAAGAGAAGCAACCTAACTGAAGAGGCAGTGTAGCTACGAAGTTCTTCCAACTGTAACCATATCAGCTTCTTACCAAGTGTAACACACATCCTATGTAGACTAGAGTAGAGTACTTTTTGCAACGAGTAGACTAGTTTATGCAAACTCAAAAAAGGTTCGAAAGCTGATGACAAGTGGGAAACGAGGTCAAATGAGCACTTTCAACTTAACTTGCCTTACAACTTCAATGTAGCCTTTCGAGGCTGCCAAATGCAGTGGCGTTCTCGAGAGATTGTCTTTCGCCGAAGGATCTGCTCCTTCCTTCAAAAGAGTCAAAACTTTGTCTGTGTCGTTCAGAGCAGCTGCGGTACTGAGATTCTTCTGCTGCTGCATCCTTTTCAAATAGAGCCACTCTAGACTCCCATCAGAGAATGGCTTCTTTGTCTTAAGTTTTCTAGATTTAAAAACAGGAGCATCTTGAGCATAAGGGGTTGTGGGAAGAGAAGTTGATGTGCCACCATCTAGAAAGAGAAGACATAGAAAATTTTCAGATTCCAAAGTAGAAAATAAGCAGCCTAAGACCATTTCTTGTAAAAAAAAAATTGGCATAGACTTATCTCCATGAAATAACTCTTCATTCAGCTGTATATTCTGTTAGCTGAAGTTGTGAATATTTTCCTTTTTTAGCTGTAATTAAGCTTTTGATTCACTGACTGAACAAAACTTGAGCATAGAACAGCCACATCAACTCGCCACTGCTGCGTTTGTGGAACACAAGCATACATCTGGAGGCATAAAGTGTATCCGAACTTAGGTGCAAGCTTGTGGGCACAAGCACAAGGGTAGAGGGTTCTATATACATGATTTGTTTTTCACTAAACTTTTCGGTTTCTTTGGGTGTGTAGTTTTTGTAGTGATTAAAGATCCTTGACAATGTTTGCAGGCTAAATTATTTTGTTAGTATTTAGTAAACAAAACAAAAAATATGCATGTTGAGGGGGGGGGGCAAGGTTCCTGTTAAATAATAGCCTTTGCAAGTTTCTTTTTCTTTTAAATGTACCAGTCAGCCCATAAATTGCTTGCCCCTCCTAATATTTTAGCTAGTAACATCCCTGGTTACCAATTGTTACTGAAAACACCTGTTACTAATTGGCAAACCCTATTGCTTCTTTTGGTCAAATGTCTTCAAATGTTGAAATGTTTTGATGCCAAGCCCAGGCTTCAAATTTTTTGACATTCAGATCTCCGGTCCAATTATTGTAGAATTACAAACTGAAGCAAGATCAAGTTTATCAAAACTGTCCACATCTATTTAGGAGGTATAAGGGGAAAGGGAGAATAAGGGTACAAGAGTGAAATAGCCATCTACAAAATAACGAATAGGGATCTTTAATATCATGTTGTCAGGACAACTTTCAATAACAGTCTGAAAAATTAAGTCTATATATAAATTAAGTCTGCAAAAGTTGCAAAAACCCAAGACTCCACTGCCACTAGCTTCTGGCAAAGATATAACCAAAGGTTGAACAAATTTTAATTTTAATTGTTTTGAAATGGTTCCATAAAGCATTTACTTGCCAGGAATAGGCTAATGTTCTGCTGAAGAGGGCTAACAGTCACTAAAATTAGGAATTGTCACACTGGTTCCAAAACATCCAGCAATGACTGTTGCTTGAAATATTAAAATTATTTACTTGCACACAGTATTTTTTCTTTGTTCAACAAATAAATTTATTTTGGCAACTAGATTAAGCAAAAAAAAAAAAAATCTGGGACACACAAAGAAAACATGCAAGGTACTGCTTGTGAGGATACATCTAGTATACAAATATATCTTGATCAAAGCTTATTCAACAAGCTCTATCCTCAACTCTCTCTATTTCCGACTAGCTCTAACGCCCACGCTTTTCTCCGACGGAGAGAGTTTATTTCCTTTTCTCCAATCAAAGAACTCTTTTCCCCATCAAGAACCTAGACAAACTCACTCCATTGGTCACCAACCCTTTCATACTGTATAAAGATTTGCTAGGACGTACGAACAGTAACACTATTCGCTATAGCACTCTGTTGACATTTCCAAGGGCTTAAAAGGACCAACTTCGCAGTTCGGATCTCAGTTCGACTCGGAGCTCCGTTCGACTTGGGAGTTCGACCTGGGCTCTGTTCTCAGTTCAGTTGACCTCTGAGCAAATTAAGTGACAAGTGTTAACCAACCTATCTTCAATGTAAGTACGAACCTTAATAAATGTGTTTTAGTTATTGACCTACGAACTGAGTATCGCCTTCGAAAAGACTCGGGGTATAACGGTGTATTCGCACCACAAACCAGTCGCCAATATTACCATGCTCGCGCGCCACACGCAAATACTATAACAAAACCTCCTCCTACACACTTTTTATGTTTATCATATTTGGTGACATGCGCGGTCAATAACTAAACCGAAATATTGGTACGATGATATTTAATACCTATTTGATTTTTAACCATGAATCAATCACCCATGTTTAACGACGATCTTTAAAGACATGATGCAAACCCCAAAACAAACCCATTTTTTCATCGATTACAACTAAACCCATAAATGAACCCATCACAAGTTTTAGGCATAAAACTCGTAACAGATAGGCATTCCTCATGAAGTTTGAACATATTTAATATTCTAATTCCTTTTTTCCCCTGATATAAAATCTGAAAAAATGGCAACAGCCGAAGAACGTTTTTACGGAGCATCCGAAAAAGCTCAAAAAACAAACCTACTTAAAAACATCCCGGAATTTGATGGTGCCACCGACGTATCCGAATTTTTGCAGATCCTTGACTACATCATAAACTACACGGGTGGAGACGCAGAATGGGCAAACCTCAAAAACATATTACCACTGAGATTAAAAGGGAACGCACTAAAATATGTAGCCACGATAATGACAGATACCCTGACCTACGGACAGTTCGTTGACCTGTTCAGGCAGAGGTTTAAAGAAACAACCGATTCCGAGAAACTGAAATATGATATCCCAACTTTGCTTCCCCACATGTCAGTCAGAGACTACGCAGATTTAGTCCGACGCAAAACAGCAATAACCTTGGGCGACACTGTTAACGAAACATTCACAAGGGCAGTATTCGAGAACTTCAAGATCGGCTTACCAGAACGACTGTTTAAAATCTGTGTGAGCAGACAAATTCAGAACCTTGAAACAGCAATTGAAACAGTTGAAAATGAGATTTCGAT
This sequence comes from Branchinecta lynchi, assembly GCA_023053575.1. Classification (NCBI taxonomy): domain Eukaryota; kingdom Metazoa; phylum Arthropoda; class Branchiopoda; order Anostraca; family Branchinectidae; genus Branchinecta; species Branchinecta lynchi. The sequence continues at coordinate 5,007,180 of JAKZAP010000006.1, read as the reverse complement.
AGAAAATCTGGTAAGAGCCCACCGAAAATTATCAATCAACGCAGCGGGATCAATAGTGGCTCCAGATAATGTTAGATCAAGATCGTCATCACCTTCAGTCTACGAAACCCCAACCAGAGATCGGTCACCTGAAACCTCCAAAAGACCAACCAATACCCGGCCTCGTAGAGTATCTTTCGCGGAAAACCCCGAAAATGACCAGCCGAGACCCCAACAAAACCCTCAAAACGAACCCAATTCCTCAAACAGAAGGGCAATTATCTGCTACTATTGCAATAAGGAGGGACACATCCAGCGCCATTGCTTTAAACGCGAACGGGACGTCGCTTACCCAGCACCGGCAACTAAATACCCTCATTCCTTTAACCGCTCCCGACAAAACGAATTCTTCCCTTCGATTATCCGTTCCCAGCAGAAATGTCAGGTTTTCCCGAAGCCAAACCGCGATCAATACTTCCGGGGAGCCAGAAGATCTTTCTCCGGACAGGGACCAAGACGCAGCCACTTTGCGGAAAATAGTAATCCTGAATTCCGAACCGGATATGACCGTTTTCCAAAAAACGAGATTTTCGCTGCTGGACAAATAGCATAGGACAGCAGCGAGGTAGACAGCATAATGCTAATCATAGAGCGTATTATTTGAATGAAGTGTTTGATGAATATTGTGACTTGCCAATTGTAAATAGCTTCACGTTTAATGATATAAGAGCCAAAACATTAGTAGATTCCGGTGCATCATGTTGTTTAATGAGATCAGATGTTTTTGAAAAATTCAAACCTGACGAAAGACGAAAAGTCCGACCAGTAACTCGGCAACTTAGCTCAATTACAGGCCACTCTCTCAAAGCTCGAGAATTAGCGTACGTGAACGTTAAATTTCGAGGGAGAACTATGCCTACTGAGTTTTTGATATGTTCTGATATACCCTACGAAGTTGTCCTAGGATTCCCGTTTCTGAGAGAAAATAGTATTTTCCTAGATGCGGAGAATAAAACTGTGCACTTCAAATCAGACTTTTCAAAAGAATTTCGAGACCACGCACAGACTGACCGAATCAGCAGCGTGTATACGAGACGAGACAAACCAAAAACCTCAAACAGACCGAAAGACTACCAAAAAACCTTAGTCTTCGTGAATAATGTTTACCGGGAAAATCAGCAAAACCGACGAAATTTCGAACGAACAAACCACGACCGGCCAAATAACCGAAACTTCCAGCGGACAAATTATCAGGCTTGCTTCGGTCTGCAGAAAGCTTTTCCGCGAACAGAATACGGTCGTTACGGAAACAGCCAGCGAAGGAATTGGCGAACAGGGATCAATACTCGCCAGACGGCAAACGCAATCACAAGGCGAGCGCTAGTGTACGGCCATATAGCTCTAGCCTCCTTTTCGACAACCACGCGTTCCAAAATCCCAGATAGAGACACGCAAATACAATCAGTAATTGAAGCACTGAACAGTATTAACCGGCCAAACCCCAAATCTAACCGCGAATCGGAAACTGAAATAATAAGCCTAGGACCAAAGTCCGCCCCTTCCGATAAAAGTACCAGTCCGGAACCGAGCTTAATACCGAACGTCGCAGAAGCTCCAAAAGAAATAGAAAAAGACAGTGACAAATCCCTAAACAGATTGCTTGTAATACTCGAAAAGCGAACCACAATCTCCGCGGGTACAAATGCAACTGTAAGCATAAAGTTAGTACGCGAAGATTCAGGTACCGACAGTTGTATTTCCGGCGACTTTATAATCGAAGGTTACCCACTTGAGGGGTACACTAAAATTGTCATTGACGACCAATTGATTTCGGCAGTAAATGGACGAGGAAAAATACAAATCCTAAACGGCCAAAACCATCCAATGAAACTGCCGGCAGGACCTATTGGCACAGCTACCATTTTTACCGACGGACAAGACGAAATTTTAATTCCGGACGTGATAGCATCTATCCAGAATAATGAACAAAACGAAACTAAAATTTCAGATGAGGACTATGGAATGTCAAAAGAAGCATTTTTGTCTCAGTTTGACCTAAACGAAGCAAAAAATGAAAATGAAAAACAAGTATTTGGATCTTTACTTTGGGAGCACAGATGGAGCTTTGCCAGGGACGATAAAGACATAGGTTGCACGAACTTGCTAGAAGCCACGATCGATACGGGCGATGCTGACCCCATATCCATAAGACCATATAAGTTACCACACCAACATAAATTTTGGGTCGAAAGCAAAATAAATGAAATGATGGATCTTGATTTGATTGAGGAATCAGCCTCACCTTGGTCTTTTCCGGTGGTACTCGTCTCAAAAAAAGATGGCTCACTACGCATGTGTACAGATTTCCGACGCCTAAATACTGTTTTAAAGGGCAACAGCAACCCAAATCCACTGACAGTAGATAATCTTCAGGCAATGGGAGGTGCATGCATTTTCAGCACTTTAGATCTGTTCCAAGCCTTCTACCAAATAAAAGTGAGAAAACAAGACAGGCCAAAATTAGCATTTGCCGTACCATTCATGGGACTTTTCCAGTACAAAAGATTACCATTCGGATTGAAAACTTCGCCAGGAATTTTTGTTCAACTTATGCTAAAAATCTTCCGCGGATTACTGAACAAAAACATCTGCTTATTCATGGATGATATTTGTGCTTTCTCCAAAGACTTCGAAAGCCACAAGGAAGTCATTAAACAAACCTTGACCAAAATTCATGATGCCGGACTGAAACTGAAAGCTTCAAAATGCTTTTTTTTGAAAAGGAAAATATCCTACCTAGGACATGTAATCAGCGAGGGCAAAATTTCGCCAGATCCCGCAAAAATCAGCGCGATAACAAATTTTGACCCAAAATCCATCACGGACATAACCAAACTGCGAGCCTTCCTAGGAATGACGTCATACCTGCGGAAATTCATCCGTAATTATTCTAAACTTGCCTTACCTCTTACCAATATGCTGAAAAAGGGAGCAGAAATCCACATGGGACCGGACCAAATACAGGCTATCGAAGCTCTGAAAATTGCTATAACCTCGGAACCAGTTCTAACCCTCTATCAACCGGAACTAGAAATCGAAATGGCGACGGACGCATCTAAAGATTGTATAGGAGCAATACTTTATCATCCTGATGGGAAAGGTCAGCGAATCATTGAGTACGGATCCCGAACATTGAATACGGCTCAGACCAATTATTCAGTTCTTGAAAAAGAGTTTTTGGCGATTATTACGTTCATCGAAACCTGGAAGCACTACATTCTGGGGAAAAAGATAAAAATCTACTCGGATCACAAACCACTTCAATATCTCCAATGTTTGCGCGAACCAAAGAACTCCAGAATAACGCGATGGGTCTTAACGCTCAGCCAGTACGATTACGAAATCATTTATTTGCCAGGAAAATTCAACCGAATTCCAGACTTTCTTTCGCGACTATCTTGTGATCATGAAACACCAAAAGAGAAACTTCAGACTTTTTCCCTAACAGAATTGCAAAACATGCTTGATATCCTGGACTCCGAAAAAAGAACTGAAGCAGTAGCAACCATTAATGCGGCTAGACCAAAAATGTCGGCGAAGAAAGGTGAAAAAACGACTAAAAACCAAATACAGGCAAAAAAGAAAACTTCTTCTAGAAACCCTTTTCCGGATCCAATCGATCAATACGAAAGCTTTACCACAGATTTAAATGATGATTCACTTGACGTTTCCGTGCTAGAAAAAAGGTCGCCCTTGCGCATAGAAAACCTGCGAAAATTCCAGCAAACCGATTACTTCTGCAAAAACCTAATAGATCGTGTTGAGTCCTCAATTACCTTACCGCTCGACTTGAAATCCTTCGAAAAAGACGTGGACCAATTTATTGTTGATGAAAGTGGTGTACTTTGTAAGTATTATACGCCACCGCAACCCTACAAATCAGCGGAAATCAAAACAATACCGGTCTTACCGCTAATACTACTCGCGGAAGCAATCAAGCAAATCCATGACAAAGATTTAGCTCACTTGGGATTGGCAAAAACCTATCATAAATTCAAGGAAGAATTTTACCGACCTGGAGCCTACAGCAAAGTAAAAGAATACATTCTAGCTTGCACAGGCTGTAACCTACGAAAGTTGACTCCCACCAGACCAATCCAAATTCTCGGTAATGCCCCAACCCCAAATAGACCCTACGAAACACTAAGTATGGATATATGGAAAGCTGGGACCCCCTCGGAACGTGGGTACAAGGCGGTGCTCACTGTAACCGATATGTTTTCAAAATTCTTGTTCGCCTTACCACTTTACGGAGAAAAAGCATCAGATATTGCGGAGGCTCTAGTAGAACAGTTGTTCTGTAAATATGGTTTTCCTTCGGCAATCCTATCAGACAGAGGAACCAACTTCCTACATTCACTGAACGCGGAGCTATTTAAGATCCTCGGTGTCACCCGTTTACTGACAAGCGCGGCAAATCCGAAAGCAAATCCGATAGAAAGATTTCATTCAACACTCGGAGATAGTTTGGCCATAATTTGCCGGGACGATCCAACAAGCTGGGATAAATACCTCCAAATGGTAGTTTTTGCTATAAATACCAGCTACAGGGAATCGCTAGGTGACTCAAGTCATTACGTTTTCTTCCTACGGGAACCCAAAACAGCAATAAATGAAATACTCGGATGCCGAAAATTCTACAATGTAGATACAAATTTTAAATCTGAGATAATAGCAAGAATGCACTACTGCTATGAGACTGTGAGGAAAAATCTCGAAAAGGCCAAAAATAATCATGCGGAGTACTACAACAGGAAAGCCCGTAATTTCCATACGTACCAACCTGGTGACCTAGTATTTCTTGAAATTCAAAAAGATGGGAAGCTAGCTGACAGATACAAAGGTCCTTATCGTGTTGAAAAAAGAGAGAAAAACGATCTAACTTACCAACTAAGACACACGGAAACCGGCAAACCTTACGTCGCTCACCACAACCGTCTAAAAAGAGCGTATCAAAAGAGCCCATGGACAACCGAACCCCTACCGGAAACAAAAGAAACCTCATCGCTATTCGAGAAAGGTCCAATATTGGCAAACCGATTAAAGAATATGAAACCGCATCACCTGTTTTTGCCTACGATTTTTGACGATGACGAATTCAATGATTATGCCAGTTCAGGAGCACCTTTAACTGGGACCAATGTTACAGTAATGCTGGATAACCAATCACAGATTTCCCAATCACGCGCAAGCTCTCCAGCAGACCCCGACGGTTACCCTAGCTTGCAGTTTGATTCAGATGTTGAAATCCCGAGCTACTTACAGCCACAACAAAATCAAATGCAATTCTTCCCTTCGCGCATTTCTAGCCCGAAAGGCGGAAGAAATCAACCGGATTTAATGGTAGAAGAAAATGTTTCGCCCATCCATCTCAACCACCCGACGGACATAGGAATTCCTTACTTTCGAACCCCTTCTCCGGAAACTGATTATGAAATACCTGAAAAAGTAAAACCAAAACTAAATTCGTCACGGCATTTTTACCGCATTTCACCCACTGATGTGTATCCATTGAGTGAGGACGAAGAAGAGAGCAAAACCTTAGACCAAGCTATTTGGCCCACAACCTTACCTTTCGACCAAAAATGGCAAGGTTTTGACACTCCTGCAAATTATGATCATTGGAAGATGAAACCAGAAATAGCAGGTTCTCGAAAATACATGCTAATTTCCCCAACCGAACTGTTGCAGGAATACCGAAGAGATAAACAACAAAGTTTAAACCCATTTGCTCCGGAGTATAAAGTACCGGAATCAGCCTCTAGGGCACCAGCAATAGCTGAAGAACCGATTCAGTGGCAGGCCATAAATCCATTTGCCCCAAATTATCAAGCCCCAGAAATGATTAGAGAGCCTGAACCACAAACACCGACCGAATACGTATTTAATCCAGATGAGCCAGGGCCCAGTGGACTGCCCTCACAAAACTTTTCGCTCGAAACGTACCAATATACAAACCCTCCAACCTCAGCTGCGGAACAAGCGCGAAAATTGTCTGAAAAGGCTAAGAAAATAAAGCAACGTCAGTTACGTGCTTGGGACGTTATGACCCCATCCTCTTCTAGAGATCCTGATCTAGGAAGACCAAAGAAACGGCTCGTAACGGACAGTTTTGAAAAATGCGAGAAAGCTCCAAAAAAGCAATACGACGAACCCATACCAGGCCCTTCGGAACCGGTCGTCAAGAATCCTAATCAATACCATGGTCAAACTACGGATAAAGTAACCAGTAAAGGGACTGAGGTAGTTCGAACTCGCTCCGGCCGAATATCAAAACCGCTGAAAAGACTAAATTTGTGAATGCAGCAAAGACGGATATCCAATCTGTGTCAAATGGACCGGAAAATCAGCCCTAAATTCGTTCGGCCAAAGAGACGTAATAAAGCCATAGCCCACCAAATTAGATGAGTAGCAATCCTGATACATTGTATAATTAAACGAGGGGGCTGGAAGATAAACGACGGACGATGAAATTATCTTATGACAAGAGGTCCAAAATGAAGGAAATAAAAGATCAATATAGAACTCTAACCCGAGTGTCGTAAAATATGAATTCTGACGATTAGCGATTACTAATACCACCTAATTTTGCCACCGAAAAGAATAGAAAATAGAGACAATAATAACGATAATCTTCTAAACCATTTAATAAATTCAGCGGCGCGACAAAGAAAGTTTAAGAAATGGCAACAACGAAAATATTAAAAAGAAGGAATGATCTAAATTTTTAACATTCATTAAAAATCCTGAAAAGAAAACACAAAAATTTTCACAATTTCTGCGAACCCAGTGAGAGGCAGCATCGCGAACTGTCGCTCTCTTGGTCGTATGAGAAGCGAATCTTCAGTGTAACGTACGGATCAATATCGTACAGTGACGTCATGCACCGGTAAACCTCGAGTGAGCTCGGTCAATGTTGGTCCCCTTGACTAACTGCACGATTCAAAAAAATTTTTAGTTTTGTACTAGGATGAATAATAGAAGAGAAAAATAAAAAAATCCGGGTTAAACTAACCTTCCAGGAAAATCTACCGCTCTACGGCCCAACAAATCAAGAAACGTCGGATTCCAAAATATTGCGTTATAAATAGGAGGACAACAAGGGTGGCAAAGAAAAAAAAGGGAGATAACAACAAAGTCGTATAATGATCCATTTCGAAAGTTTCAAAAGGCGCCAGAGGCAACACTATATCAGGAAATAAGTGCTAATGGGCGCTGTGACGAAACAAATAATAGGTGAAAGACCGCAATTTATATATGAGTATAGGCTACGTATTCCAGCTTACTTACGACTCTGTAATGGCATTATTAGCATGCAGGTAAAAATCCAATACGAAAAGTATCCAGCTCCAAATACCGAAAAAAACATAATAAACCCTAAAGCGAGAAGAAAACAAAATGACTCTTTTCTAATGGAAACGAGCCTAGAACGCCAACCACGTCTATTTGCTGACATGAGGTCGAGAACCCACTGACCTACTAGAAGCCAGCAGACTACTACTTCGTTTGGTCGACCTAATAAGAAGAAGACGTCGGTTCGATTTTAGCCAAAGAACCAAGAAGAAACTCGACGAGTCCCATCTACATGGAGTGATGATAGTGATGATATGACAACAGTGATTCAAACTTTTAACAGTGGCTGAAACTTTGTGCATTACGGTTAATGGACGGATATAACCGAGTGTGACAGCTCTGTGCCTAGCACTACAGCTAACAGTAGTTACTTCTGATCTTAAGAAGTATAATCAGGCATAACAGAAACACTTATTTCAGTGAAGTGCAAGCAGGCATGATATGAAGTGATCCCTAACATGAACAGTGCAAGCAGTGTAAGCAGGAATAACATGAACACTATTTCAGTGAAGTTATACTGCGGGATTGCTAACAGTGACAGACTTACGACCCGGAGACTTACGAAGTCGTCTACTGATGTTTCATTCTGTGTTATTCATATCAATCTACGTGATAGTTGTATTCACGGTGAGTGTATAAAAAAAAAAAAAAAAAAAAAAAAAAAAACTCATTTAAAAAGCAAAAAAAAAAATAGTCTCAAATGTCAGTAGTAATGAAAAAATTATTGTTAATAACAACATTAATTCCTGTAAATACTATAAAACCAAGTGCAAGCTATCGAAAATGTTTTTTCTTCATTCTTTAAAGCTTAAAGTTGAACTGAAAACCTTGGTATTTTTTTGTCTCGCGGGAGCTCGAATTTTTTCAGAGGGAGGGCGTAATGTGAGGATACATCTAGTATACAAATATATCTTGATCAAAGCTTATTCAACAAGCTCTATCCTCAACTCTCTCTATTTCCGACTAGCTCTAACGCCCACGCTTTTCTCCGACGGAGAGAGTTTATTTCCTTTTCTCCAATCAAAGAACTCTTTTCCCCATCAAGAACCTAGACAAACTCACTCCATTGGTCACCAACCCTTTCATACTGTATAAAGATTTGCTAGGACGTACGAACAGTAACACTATTCGCTATAGCACTCTGTTGACATTTCCAAGGGCTTAAAAGGACCAACTTCGCAGTTCGGATCTCAGTTCGACTCGGAGCTCCGTTCGACTTGGGAGTTCGACCTGGGCTCTGTTCTCAGTTCAGTTGACCTCTGAGCAAATTAAGTGACAAGTGTTAACCAACCTATCTTCAATGTAAGTACGAACCTTAATAAATGTGTTTTAGTTATTGACCTACGAACTGAGTATCGCCTTCGAAAAGACTCGGGGTATAACGGTGTATTCGCACCACAAACCAGTCGCCAATATTACCATGCTCGCGCGCCACACGCAAATACTATAACAAAACCTCCTCCTACACACTTTTTCTGTTTATCATATGCTCTTTCATTTAACCTAATTTACAAAGCTGCAAAGGCAACACTGTCCCTGCAAACATCAAAGAAGAAAAAGAACACAAATACAGGAGGGCTACAGACGCGTTATACTAGCCAAAATGGATTATTTTTTTTTTTTGGGGGGGGGGGGGGCAAGGCATTTACCAACTGGTTGGTGATTTTTACCGACTGTTTTTGGAGAAAAACAACTGTTTTCAAGAAAAAAACGAAAGCTTTGAAGAAAAGTAAACTAATTTTCTGAAAAACCGACTGTTTTTTACAAAAATCAACTGATTTTGAGAAAAAATGAATGTTTTCATGAAAAAAATCAACTGTTGAAAAATCGGGGTGCCAGCTCTTTTAGTTTTACCGACTGGCCAACCGTGATACCACTGGAGATATATCCAACCTCAAACAAGATTTCAAAATCCCAGAGAAGTTTTTCCTTCAGAATAATCTATCTGGCTTAAAAGGAACCAAAAAATATGACCAACATACCAAAGTCAATAGCCAGAGAATCCCTTTCACAGCAGCTTCAAAACAAAGAAAAGGCACGCCATCTGAATAAGTGTGGGCACATGACTGTTGAAACAGATGACTGTCATATTTTGGTGTCAGGACAACATGTACACTTCATTTTAACATCTTAGCGGCAACAATGGATCTGTCTGAATTTTTAATTTTAATGCCCAATGGTCAGACTGAAAATAAAACGGAGTATGCAGCGTAACATCTAGCTTTACAAAATAACTGACTAACCCTGACTAAAAGTGTCTGTGAGGTGACTATTAGTCCTGGGTGACTCCTTCTGTTCCATTTCAGTAGCTTGGTTGGTTGGTTACTTGGCGCTTTCGGTCAACACCGATGACCATATGACCTCGCGTCACACTGTAACAGCACTGTAAAAGGAAGAGACTACACTCACTGTCTGGTTAAGAAAATATAATATGACACTTTAACATCAAAATAATCATCTAAAAATTTAAAACAATGACTCTTTAACTATAAAATCCTAACCTAAACCTAAGCTTTCAGTAGCTTTGTCTAGCATCGACTATCCAGTATCCTGCCAGTATCCAGCGCTTTTGAAGTTTGAAATCCCTGCGTCAATTCAATGCATTTAGTAGTAACGTCGTAGAGTGAAACCGTCTCTTCCACAAGTTGGTAGTTGCTTAGTTGTCTACTTGAACTACTCTGACCTTTTCCCATCCCAAACACAACATAAGTGGTAAGGTAGATTACAGGCAGGAATTAAGAGAGATATAGATATATTTACTTCTGGATGTAGTAAAGTATATAATCGTCTACGAATGCTCTAACAAATTGTTCATCAAGTAATCAGTTGGGCACCAGATTTTTTGGAGAATTCTCCTGCTCAAGGGAATCTCCTACTGAGGTGAAAAAGATTCTCCTGTTATTATTGATTTTTGGAGTGAAAGAGACCAGTGAAGTTAGAATATTTTTTTTTTCATATTTCAGTTCTAGAGACACCAGGAAACTCTGTCTTGCTTCCCCACTCCCCACCCTCCACCCTAACTCTAGAAATTCTATAAAATAGGGCAGAAAACAGAAAAGTTGCATTTTTTTCCTTTACCTGGTATCCAAGAGTGGTTCTTGATGCCAGTGTGCATGACTGCCTTTACAGTGAAACTTTAGAATCCTGTTACTGACCTTATAATTCATTCCTTCCTTTCTTCTTGGAACTCATTAACTTTTGTCCAAGTGCTTTCACCTGCTGTGGAGAAAACACCAAAGCAGGATAATTCACTTTGCCAGTAGGTGTCACCTGAGGGGAGGATTTATCTTGGGCAGGTGGAATCGCTTCTGGTGTTGAATTCACTTGTCTAGTAGGATTCACATAGGCTATTTGGTGTAGGGCCGCAGCATGTTAACATCACTGCAGAAGTGTTCCATTTCACAGAAAAAAATGGAAATTGGTTTTTAGAAAAGATGACTAATATTTTTAATATTTTATGAATTATTATCCATGTAATTTCTTATAGCAGAGATTTTGTGTTTTTAGGTGCAGCAAGGACAAGCAGGTCAGAAAAAAAATAAGAATGTCTGTTTGACAGAAGTGGTTGCGTCCCGTTTCAATAGAACAAAATGGAAGTTGACTATTAAATCAAGAGGACTCTATGACTTATAATTTGATATTTTAGGAATTTGATTTTTTTTTTGTATAAAAAAAATTATAATTTTTGTATGTTAGACTACCTATAACAGAAATCGGATTTTTCTACGGCTGCGTGAACAGGACCCTTGCCAAGATGGCCGAATACTCACTATGACCAACTGCCTCTGAATCTCGGAATAAGGAGAAACGTTTTCTGTCAACGAATCAACGGCGTTTGGTTGAGACCCTGTTCCGTATTAACTACGGAATTTTATATCTTCAGAAAGGCCAAATACTCTATATGACCAAGTCCAACACACGGCAGTGAATCTCGGAAAAACGAGAAATGTCGCCGAAACGATTACTCAATTTTTGTGTCAACCAATCAACGGCGTTTGTTGGGGAGAGCTCTGGTGACGGTATTTGAATGCGATTATTGCCGTATTAACTAAACTCTGAAGTTTGTATCTTCAAGTTCTGGGTCAACCAATCAACGGCGTTGGATGGTGACGCTTCCGGCTCTCCCTGTAGGTATACGGGCGGTTTTTCATCGACACATAGAGTTCGTCATCAAGAGGATTATAACTAATCTTGGATTTTTTTTTTCTGCGGCTTGATCAGCACTTTCGCTAAGAAAGTAACACAAAAACACGTAAGTGAATCTCGGGAATAATAAGAAACGTCGCCCAAACGATGACTCAAATTTTGTGTCAACCAATCAACGGCGTTGGTTGGGGAGAGCTGTGGTGGCGCTATTTAAATGTGATTGATTGCCATATTAACTAAACTCGGAAGTTTGTATCTTCAAATCTGGTTCAACCAATCAACGGCGTTGGATGGTGAGAGATGCAGTGACGCTTCCGGCTCTTCCTGTAGGCACACGGGCGGTTTTTCATCGACACGTAGGCAAACGATAACTCAAATTTTCTGTCAATCAATCAACGGCGTTGGTTGGGACTCTGTTCCGTATTAACTACGGAATTTTGTATCTTTAAAAAGGCCGTATACTCTATATGACCAAGTCCAACACACGGCAGTGAATCTCGGGGAAAACGAGAAACCTCGCCCAGACGATGACTAATTTTTTTTTTTTCAACCAATCAACGGCGTTGGTTGGGGAGAGCTATGCTGATGCTATTTAAATGTGAGTGACTGCCGTACTTCAAATTCTGGGTGAATCACAGGCCAGTGAATCTTGGGAAAAACGAGAAACGTCGCCCAAACGATGACTCATTTTTTTTGTCAATCAAACAACGGCGTTGGGTGGGTAGCTGTGGTGGCGCAATTTAAATATTATTGATTGCCGTATTAAATAAACTCGGAATTTTGTATCGTCAAATTCCGGGTCTGTCAATTAACGGCGTTAAATGGGGAGAACTGCGGTGACACTTCCGGCTTTTCCTGTAGGTACACGGCTGTTTCATCGGCACGTAGACTTGGTTATCAAAAAGATTAATTGAAATCGGAATTTTTCAGATGCGGCTGGAACAGCACTTTCGCCAAAAAAGTAAAAACAACACGCCAGTGAATCTCGTGAAGAACGAGAAACGTCACCCAAACAATGACTGAAATTCTGTGTCAACCAATTCATGCGTTAGAGATTTTTCGACCTGACAACTAATTTATTGAAAACCCCCCCAAAAACTGATAGCACAATTAACTAGAGCAATGGTAAATGTTTATCCTCTCATGAGCTCTACTAGAAGATATGGAAGGATTCTCCAGCGAAATCCCTCAGTTTATTCGTCATTTCCTCGATGCGTCAAGGTCTTCTAACATGATTTTGCACTTGACTGATAATACAGGTCCGCCTCCATCTGTGTCCCTCATCCTATAGTACCGAGAAAATTTTCGTACACGTGCTAGTCAATAGAATGCCCCACTGACCCTCCATAAACACAGTAAATCGAGGCCCGACGCTCATTAAGAAGCTAACGAAGAAACTTACAAAGGTTTGCAGGCAATCTCCCGACCTGCTTGCATTAACGTACTCCCATTCCGCATAGACTCTACTGCGCTTTTAATACGTTCCTTTTTATTATCCGTCCTTGACTCTCTGAACTGAAATCCCTCTAGAAATTTCGTATATATAATAAATTGAGCTGACATGACTTCAGTATACTGTCGATGACTCATCGTGCACAGGGTGAAAAGTTGTCAAGGGAGGGGATACACGCTTTTTCAGGAAAGGAAGAAAAACTAAGAGACGAGACTTTATAATGTCACCCCAAGCTTGGTGGTGAAGCTGGGAGACGACAATGTTCATACATATCTAGCGTGTGTCCACAGTGTGCCCATTTTATCGTTGTATAGATAGTTTAGGAGAAGTCGCAAGCCCCTTGAGTCTGAGATCAACCGTCTGGCTTCTAAACTGGGAAGTCTGGGCTAACCGGGAAATTTGGGAAGCTTCTGGTCGTATATTATACAGCAAGAAAGGCATTGCTGTAGTGATGGGTGATATTGGGATTGCTGATATATCAGTTTTTGTTTTCGATAACCGATATGTTTCGCGTCTCGCTTCCCAAAAATTTCAGGTAGAAAATAAACGTAAACAAATATATTGCATAATCTCAAATGCAGAAATTGAAAAACAGATTGAGCATATCTATGTACCCGTTTCGAACTATATAATTCTAGAAACATAAGCTATACACAATTCTGGCTCCAAGTCCCCCCCCCCCCCGTACTTTAACAGGCGATATTCACTAGTCAAAAGACAGGGTATTCTTAGGGTATCACAACCGGCCACCTTGTTCGTTGTTGCCTGGATGAATTGGTTCCAATTACATTTTATACTCTTGAGTCTGAATTGTCTATTTCGTTCTGCTTGTTTGGTTAAAATGAAATTAAACAAAATAAAATCAGTAAAAAGCAAGATAGCAGCGTAATTAACGTTACATCTTTTCCTGCTTCAGTTTGGTATAGATTTCCTTTTTAATTATGATAATTTTTGTTTAAGTATTTTCATCCTTGATTTGATCGAAAGAAAGCACGGCTGGTTCTGTTCGTTTGGAATTATATATAGGCATTATATGTAGATTATGCAAATCAGTTATCATACTTGTTAGCTATGTAACCCGGTTGTCGCACCAAAGTATAAACACAATTACCTTGGACATTATGGACGTGTGTTGTGTGCAAGTTGTCTGGGCAATGAGTCCAGTGTATCCACTTCATGATGGAAAGTTTTCCGTTCTGATAGACAAAAAAAATCAGTAAAATTCCGACAGTTGAGAATGAAAAATCCTTCAAAAGATCCGTCAACTTTTCGTCCAAAACCCGTCGAAAACCGTTAAAAAACCCTACGTTTAGCAGTAGCACATGGAAGTTGTTACATGCAGAATCGTGAACGTTCTCTTTTGATAGGGACAGTTACCACCGGTTAGAAACAATAGACAAGAAACGCATCTCCACGGGCGACTTTTTGTACGAATTTCAAGAAATATTGCAACTGATTCTTAAAGCACACTTCTTACTAGAAATGATAATTTACCTGTGAAACGGATCAGAAAAAATGTTTTCCGAAAATACCATTACTTTCCATCTGAAATTAGCGATTTTCTTGTTAGAGCTTGTCGACTCTATCCAGCCCTCCTGCTCTCCAACGCGGCGGCTGGTCACAAAACATTTGAAAACTGAACGCACCGTGGTTAAAAAGTTGGAAAACTAAGCAAATAAAAGAAGTAAAAAAAAGACGATTCTCATATCCTTATATGTGAAGGAGTCGTCAGCGGACATTGAAGATTCTGGCAAACTTTGCGTTGTGTGACGGGCAAAACTCGGCACATCCGAAAAAACGCCAAAAGTTCGTGGGCACAAAACGAAACAATGGAGAAAGGTGCGGATTTTAGAAGCTTGTGGTTGTACATGGGAGCTAGGTATATTATAAAAGGCAGAATAAGTAAGAGGGGTCCTTTAAGTAAGTAAGATTTAGCAAAATGTCATTCGCGATGAGAGGTATTGCAACATCCCCTTCATTTCAGCTTTTGCTGGAGAGGGTGAAGCCCCGGTAAAAGCTTCTAATATCCACGATATTTCTTGCAAAATAGAACATTAAACAAAAAACAGCGCTGAAAGCGAAATTTTTCGGAACATTAGTGGCCAAGCGTTTTTTAGGAATCCAGATGAAAGCAAGGTCTACATTATGTCATAGGCCTGTCCGTCTGTCTGTGAACACGATTACTTTTTAACTGAGTAATGGATTTTGACTGAAGTTAATATGTTGCGGTGCTTTCACTCCATCATTTTTGAAAGAATAGTAGTGGTAGCTGTAGTAGTGGTTTTTTATTGAAAAAAAGGTAGTCCAGAATAAAGTAGAATTGTTTTGAGTTTAAAAAAAAACAATATATCCATCCACCAGGTCCGTCGTTTTATCTTGTCTCTTACAATTTCTTTTCTAGACATTTGATCAAGGTCAACCTCTTTTATACTAAAGCACGGTAATGAAAAACTCTGCAAATACAGAGATTTGCACAAAACCAGCTACGTACAAGCTGCGAGCCACAGGTGTGAAATCTGTAATCTGGTTGGATCTATCTGTTTTATGCGCACGAATCAGCGCGTTGTCTGAATGATCAGGTAACTAAGCTTATTAAGCAAACATTGGTGTTCGATGATAAAATGCTCATGAAATTCACTATTATAGAAATGATGAGAGATCCAGAAAAACTATATAGAATATAAGGTTTTACGCAAGATTTTCAGAAATCTGTCAAAAATCTGAAAATCCGTCGGGTCAAATTCTCATCCGTCAAGGACCCGAGAAATCCGTTTTTGACGGAAAAATCCGTCAAAGCGGGAACGCTGACACTGACTTAATAGCTTGTTCACACGGGGATGAAACAGCGACCGATTCTCGATCAGCGGCTGATTTACGAGCGTAAATAGCGATTGACAAACATCAAAAAATCAGACGCCGATCTTCCAAATAGGCGCGTATTTTCATCACAGTCACCCTTCGGGATAAACTAAATCCTTTGGAATGTGACCTATGATGACTCTAGACACAGTAATTAGGGGAATTAGGTCAAACTTGGCGAATTTTAGGTCAAGGCAGTTCAAATTCTGTAAGACCAATGTGAACATAGCATGATTTTTACACCATCATCCCCAGATTACTTAATTGATCTCGAGGAAAAGGTAGAATAATTTTCTAATTACAACAACGTCTGTTCTGTTTCTGTCTAATATTTGTTTTTGTTGTTTTTCTTTAAAAAAAAATAATTTAAAGAATTTTTTCATTCAACGTTCATTGGAAAATGACTGAATAACACTAAAATAATTACATTTTAGTCTCGCATTCTTTATATTAATTATTATTAATATTTTCTGTTCTCATTTAAAAACAAAAATATATAAATGAATTTTATTTGCTTTTGAACATGAAATCCAAAGACTACAAGTCAACTATATTTGACTTTGAATAACTCACAAGATGTTTTTGTTAATTTCTAGATTTTGTTACAAACAAAAAGAATATTCGGAATTAGGTTTTTTCTTTTTAATTCTCCCGTCAACCACAAACAGTTGATGCATCGTCTGAACACATCAGCCGCTGTTTACGCGCTCATTTCGGTCCCATGTGAACTTTGCATCTTTCGTTGTCTTTTCCGCTCTGGGCAGTTTATCACAAACCAAGAATTCCCAGTTTCTGGCTGATTAACACACACCAGGAATTCATGTTTTGGATAGCTTGCTTTGAGTCGTTTACCATAAACCAAGAATTCCCGGATTTTGGATTGTTGGCTTTCAGCAGTTACCATAATCGAAAAATTCCTGCATCAGGACAGGATACAAGTCACAAGTTTCACTGGTCGGCCCAGTACTTCCAGTTTTATGAGACATACCGTTGAAATCAGCTACGGCAATTTGCGAATAATCTGTTGTGATTTAGAAGAAGTTATGCATGAATCGTTAACGTTATGCATGAACGTTATAGGAAAAATTCAGCAGATGCTTTTGGCGGGTTTTTCGTCAATTCCTGGCAATGCTTGCTATGCTATAATTCCTAACACACGTCTGTTCTGTTTATGTCTAATATCTGTTTTCGTTGTTTTCTTTTTAAAAAATAATTTAAAGAATTTTTCCCGATTTTTCCATTCAACGTTCACAGAAAAATGACTGAATAACACTGAAATAATTGCATTTTGTTATCGCATACTTTATATTTATTATTATTAATATTTTATGTTCTCATTTAAAGACAAAAATACATAAATGAATTTTATTTGATTTTGAACATAAAATTGTCGAGTAGCCTATAACCTGTCAATATTCAATTTGTGACTTTGGGTTATTCTAAGTCAACTATATTTGACTTTGAATAACTCACAAGATGTTTTGTTAATTTCTATATTTTGTTACTAACAAAAAGAATATTCGGAATTAGGTTTTTCTTTTTATTCTCCCGTCAACCCCAAACAGTTGATCCGTCGTCTGACCACATCAGCCGCTGTCTACGCGCTTATTTCGGTCCCGCGTGAACAAGCTATAAGCAATCCGTGAAACAATCAGTATTTTGCATCTTGCTTGTCCTTTCCGCCCTCGGCAGTTTATTATAAACCAAGAATTCCCAGTTTCTGGCTGATTAACACAAGCAGTCCACGAAACAATCAGAATTTTGAATCTTGCTTGTCCTTTCCGCTCTCGGCAGTTTATTATAAACCAGGAATTCCCAGTTTCTGGCTGATTAACACGAACCAGGAATTCATGTTTTGGATAGCTTGCTTTGAGTCCTTTACCATAAACCAAGAATTCCCGGATTTTGGATTGTTGGCTTTCAGCAGTTACCATAAACCAAGAATTCCTGCATTAGGATACAAGTCACAACGTTGAGCAATTTGAAATTTGCGAATAATCTGTTGTGATTTAGAAGACGTTGTGCATGAATCGTTAACGTATGCATCGTTATAGGAAAAATTCAGCAGATACTTTTTGGCGGGTTTTTCGTCTCTTCCTGGCAATGCTTGCTAGCTGTAATTCCTAACATTTACAAATTACAACAGATTACATCCCAGGTGTTGTCTGTTGAAATTGCGCATCCCTGGGTTATCTTTTATAAAAATTTGCGGCAGTGAAGGTAGCAGAAACGGTTAGTGTTTCCCGGATTAGCTAAACTGGCGGAGTTAATAACGACCCTAGGATTTTGTCCGCTGCACAAAGCCCTTGCAAAATCGTGAGCACAACTGGATTTTGTTTTATTCTGAACAAAATGGATCAGAAATACTAGATAAAAAATAAAAATGTATTGCATAGCTCCGGTGATGGCTGGCCACTCCGATGAAGTGCTTCACCAGAAGTATAAGTGTCACTGGGTCACCCCAGCTGTCACCAGCGAACACCCTTAATTGGTTGACACACAATTTGAGTCGTCGCTCGAATCAAAAAACATTTTGTTTATTTCGGCCCTTCTTGGAAGGGTTCCTGTCCGGGCAGCCGTACAAAAAGTTCCGATTCTGTTGGCCGACGTTTCTCGTTCTCGATGTTCAGTGGCGTATTCGCCCTTTCTGAAGACATAAAATTACGAGTTTAGTTAATCCTCCTGATCACCACAGCTCTCCCCAAACAACGACGTTGATTGGTTGACACAAAATTTTGAAAACGTTTCCGGAGATTCACTGGCGTGTTTTTGGAATTGGTCATATAAATTCGGACCTTATAAAGAAACAAAATTCCAAGTTTAATTAGTCCTCTTGATAACCGCCGTGTACCTACCGGGAGAGCCTGGTGCGTCACAGCAGCTCTCCCATCCAACTCCGGTTGACCCAGGATATGAGATACAAAATTCAGAGTTTAATACACATTTAAATAGCGTCGCCACAGCTCTCCCCAACCAACGCCGTTGATTGGTTGACACAAAATTTGAGTCATCGTTTGGGCGACGTTTCTTGTTCTTCCCGAGATTCACTTACGTGTTTTTTCTTACTTTATTAGCGAAAGTGCTGATCAAGCCGCAGAAAAAAAATTCCGAGATTAGTTATAGTCCTCTTGATAACGAACTCTACGTGTCGATGAAAAACCGCCCGTGTACCTACAAGGAGAGCCGAAAGCATCACCGCAGCTCTCACCATATAACGCCGTTGATTGGTTGAACCAGAACTTCAAGATACAAACTTCCGAGTCTAGCTAATACGGCAATCAATCACATTTAAATATCGTCACCACAGCTAACCCCAACCAACGGGCGTTGATTGGTTGACACAAAAATTGAGTCATCGTTTGTGCGACGTTTCTCGTTTTTACCGAGATTCACTGCCAAAAAGCCACAGCAAAAAAAAAATCCCGGGATTAGTTATAATCCTCTTGATAACCAACTCTACGTGTCGATCAAAAACCGCCCGTGTACCTACAGGGGGAGCCGGAAGCATCACCGCAGCTCTCACCATCCAACGCCGTTGATTGGTTGAACCAGAACTTGAAGATACAAACTTCCGAGTCTAGCTAATACGGCAATTAATCACATTTAAATATCGTCACCATAGCTAACCCCAACCAACGCCGTTGATTGGTTGACAACAAAATTTAGTCATCGATTGGGGGACGTTTCTCGTTTTTACCGAGATTCACTGCTGTGTGCAAAAAGCCACAGCAAAAAAAAATTCCGAGATTAGTTATAATCCTGTTGATAACCAACTCTACTTGTCGATGAAAAACCGCCCGTGTACCTACAGGGAGAGCCGGAAGCTTCACCGCAGCTCTCACCATCCATCGCCGTTGATTGGTTGACCTAGAACTTGCAGATATGAACTTCCGAGTTTAGTTAATACGGCAACCAATCACATTTAAATAGCGTCACCAGAGATCTCCCCAGCCAACGCCGTTGATTGGTTTACACAAAAATGTGAGTTATCGTTTCGGCGACGTTTGACCTTTTTCCAAGGTTCACTGCCGTGTGTTGGTTTTAAAAGCTACCGTGTGCAAAAAGCACCAGCGAACAAAAAATTCCGAGCTTAGTTAATATCGGGTTATTTGAAATACCCCAAACAACGCCGTTGATTGGTTGACATAAAATATGAGTCATCATTTCGGCGACGTTTCTTGTTTGTCCGAGGTTCACTGCCGTGTGTTGGTTTTAAAAGCTGCCATGTGCAAAAATTCGCAGCCAAAAAAAATCAGAGATTAGTTAATCCTCTTGACAACCAACTCTATGTGTCGATGAAAAACCGCCCGTGTACCTACAAGGATAGCCGGAAGCGTCACCGCCGCGTTCACCATCAAACGCCGTTGATTGGTTGACCTAGAATTTGAAGATACAAACTTCCAAGTTTAGTTCATACGGCAATCAACCGCATTTAAATAGCGTTACCAGAGCTCTCCCCAACCAACGCCGTTGATTGGTTGACACAAATTTGAGTCATCGTTTCGGCGACGTTTCACGTTTTTCCGAGATTCACTGCCGTGTGTTGGACTTGTTCATACCCCAACCAATGCCGTTGATTGGTTGACAACAAATTTGAGCCATCGTTTCGGCGACGCTTCTCGTTTTTCCAAGATTCACTGCCGTGTGTTGGACTTGGTCATATAGAGTATTCGGCATGTCTAAAGATATAAAATTCCGTAGTTAATACCGAACAGGGTCCCAACCAACGCAGTTGATTCGTTGACAGAAAACGGTTCTCGTTATTCCGAGATTCAGAGGCTGTCGGTCATAGTGAGTATTCGACAATCTTGGCAAGGGTCCTGTTCAGGCAGCCGTAAAATATACGATTTCTGTTGTAGGTAGGCTTTGGGTAGGCTACCATAAAAAGAATTATATTTTTTTTTTTATACAATAAAAATTTAAATTCCTAAATTTCAAATTATCAGTCATAGAGTCCTCTTGATTTAACAATCAACTTCCATTTTGTTCTGTTGAAACGGGACACACCCACTCCTGTCAAACAGACATTTCTTAGTTTTTTCTGACCTTCTTGTCCTTGCTGCAACAAAAACATAATCTCTGCTATAAAAAATTACATGGATAATAATTCATAACACATTAAAAATATCAGTCATCTTTTTTAAAAACCAATTTCCATTTTTTTCTGTGAAATGGAACACTTCTGCAGTGATGTTCACATGCTGCGGCCCTACATCAAATAGCCTATGTGAATCCTACTAGACAAGTGAATTCAACACCAGAAGCGATTCCACCTGCCCAAGACAAATCCTCCCCTCAGGTGACACCTACTGGCAAAGTGAATTATCCTGCTTTGGTGTTTTCTCCACAGCAGGTGAAAGCACTTGGACAAAAGTTAATGAGTTCCAAGAAGAAAGGAAGGAATGAATTATAAGGTCAGTAACAGGATTCTAAAGTTTCACTGTAAAGGCAGTCATGCACACTGGCATCAAGAACCACTCTTGGATACCAGGTAAAGGAAAAAAATGCAACTTTTCTGTTTTCTGCCTTATTTTATAGAATTTCTAGAGTTAGGGTGGAGGGTGGGGAGTGGGGAAGCAAGACAGAGTTTCCTGGTGTCTCTAGAACTGAAATATGAAAAAAAAAATATTCTAACTTCACTGGTCTCTTTCACTCCAAAAATCAATAATAACAGGAGAATCTTTTTCACCTCAGTAGGAGATTCCCTTGAGCAGGAGAATTCTCCAAAAAATCTGGTGCCCAACTGGTAATGTTGCTTGTCAGACTTAAAAAAAACCCAGAAAGACAGGACTTCGATCTGAACAACAGATTTTCGGTCCACGAATGGTTGAAGAAAAATCATTAGGAAAAACAGTCCCGGTTCTTGGACATATGGTTTAAGGATCAGAACGAGAAGATTATGTGGGACGAACGTTCAGGGCAGTGTTGTGCCAAATACTTCTATGTTTTAAGTACAAGTGCCAAGTAGGCTACTCCAGATGGGCCCCATAGCCTATTTAAGGTGAGGGAATGGGCTTCAAGGCAAGATTTAATTTATGGGTGAAAAAGGGTTGAAAATCATGATAAATCTGTTCTCATCCTGGAAAATTAGTTCGTGCAAAATCTGGCAAAAAAATGACTTATCAGTAGTGATTATAATTCCTTGATCAGCTGGTTCTGTTTTCCATGATCTGAGATTCTGAATCAATGATTTTGGTTTACTGTGCTTGGTCAGTACCATGCACAAAGTCAGGTGAAGATCAGAAATTCAGTAGGCCTTGTGTGTTCAGTAGACCTTGTGTTATAACTTCGACGAACAGAAATCCTCTCTGAAGGCTAATGACTTCATATCTTCCTGGCTGGAGGCTTTGTATCATCCTCCCATTTCGACTGCTAATTTGCTGTGTGAAGATTATCGTAATATAACTGGCAGTCGGTCATAGAAAGATATGCATTACACACCTGTTGGAGAAAAGTTATACGTGGTTGGTTAACAAGTTAAATTTTTTTTTTGGAGAATATTGCAAATTTGTGCCTAATTACTGAACCCAAATATTGAAACTAACTTTCCGCCTTTGTTCGTTGTTTCAGCAACCTAGGTCCATGCAAGAAATGGTTATCCTATGTTATAACACTTTATCCTCATGGGGGTTCATATTAAGACAAAAAAACTTCCTTTGAGGGTTAAAAAATATGTTTTTTAGTGTAAGTTCTAAGTGAGTAATTATTATTTTTTTTTAAACTAGTTTTCTCCTTCGCATAGTAGATGTCTCTAAGCTGCTGTGAGCACAGATAAATAAAACCAATAGAACCAATAGTTCCGTGAGTGTCTCATACTACCATACCCGCCATGTGATACTACCTGAATCTCCCCTACTGCCTTTATATCTTAAAAGAACATAATTCTGTACTGCTGGTCAATCACAGAAATTTCTAACGTTTGCTTTGAAACTGAAAAACAGAACAGATCTCTGCAGCTGATAGAATAATGTAGTTTTTTTTTTTCGCCAAAGGTTTCTGTCAGAAAAAATCATTAACTTTAACGGGTTTTTTTTTTTTTCCTATCTTCCAAGGCCTTTAGATAATTTTTTCCTTTTTGTACCAAGCACTTGGCCTACTTCTCCCTTCTCTTTTGGCCATTGTTTGACCAAATCCTTTGTCCTATCTGACCAGGCCTTCAAATCTTATTGGCAATTCCATGGTAAGTAAACTAATCTTCTCCAAAAAAAGGGCCAGAATCCTTTCAACCCAAAAGAGTCAAATTAGCAGAAAGGAAGGATGGCTTGGGATTGTGGCATATGATCTCTTTTGGTTGAAAGTGCAATTACGGCTTGACGAGAACCACAAGTCTTATTACTTGGCATATGTTTAGTGCTGCTAAATAATTTGGTCAGCTGTCGTTTATTACCGTTTTATTCGATTTCAGGTTCACTCTTTAAGATTTTAATGCAAACAGCAGTTAATATCCAGAAAGATATTTCTTATAAATTTCAGCCTTTTGGTTAATTTAAATGGCCTGCTTTTTAATTGTGTTCCCAAAACCTTCAAAAAATCCATACTACAGAATTTCCACAATTACAGGGTAGCTGATTCAAAAACTAACAAATTCAGAATCAGTCAGTTTAATGGAGCTATTATTTTTTTTTACCTAAGGACATTTGCTGTTATTGTTGACACTGTATGTTTAGACAATAAAGGGCATACTGGATGTCTCAACACTCAGATAGCCTACATTAATTTTGTTTCCAGGGGCTGGAAAAGGCCATCTGTAGCCTACTCCGTCTGTCGTCTAGTAGTTGCAGATGGAAGTCGAGGTTCTTGTGTCAAAAGAAAACCTAATTTTCGTTAACAATGCAACTTCCATTTTATCAAGAAAAAATGACCTGGGAATGTTCTTTACGAAAGAAGGTAAGTTACAGGCTGACGTGGCATTGCTTGATTGCTTTCAAAGAGTATTGAACCTTGGAACAACTTGTTCCCGGCGTGCTCTGTTGTGGAAATGATAACTCACCAAATTCTCCTACACAGGGTATCTTTTGACCTAAGTTTTTCTGCTCAACGATTTTTTTCAAAATCTTGGTTGCTGGAGAAAACACGTTTTGGAGATTCCGGATTGTACTCGTCAGTCTGGATTGTTGTGGGAAAACGTCTTTATTCTTGGGTTTGATTGTACATTGTGTAACCCATGAAGAGGGAAAAGGAAATGAAGTTTTGCTTATTGTTTATTGGTAATGTGTTCATTTTATTTCAGACTGGAGCATCTGTTCAGAAGATAATATAGAATGTATAGGGACATGCCACGGAGTTATTGGCGTTGTTAAGTCTTTGTCAGGTATGGATTATTTTTCTTTCTAAGCTACACGGAGGGTATTTACCCGTACTCCGCGGGTATTTTTCCCCGCAACAGCCACAAATCCCCCGGTATTTATTTTGGACTTCAGTCTCACGAACTTTTTACCCGGGGATTTGTTTATCGAAGGGTATTCTTTGACGTCAGCAACAACAAAATCGGATTTTTGAGCAATAATTTTGATTATGTCCATATAAAAAGTGATCCAAATTGACGCCTGTTTGTGTCCATTGTAGAGAGACATCCTGAGCTTTCAATCTTGGAATCTGTCCTTGAAAAATACCCGCGTACCCTGTGAACACTTTCCGCTCTCGTTTCCGGGGAAGAATACCCGCCGTGTAAATGATCCTTTACTTACTTCTTTTACTATGGCTTCCCCCTTGGCGCAGAGTAGTAGGGTTACCATTCTGAGCAACCTAAAGCAACCAGTTGTTGCTCGTCGTTATATCAGTCTAGACCTGCTGCTGAGCAGAAAGAGACATGGGGTGAATGTGTTTATTTTAAAGCGGGTTTAGATAGGGAGGAATTGAAATTATTAATCAGTATGCGTGCTGATATCTTACCGTTGGGAGATAGGAGGAGGTACACGGGTAGGCCGATTGGGAGAATTGGTCCTTACTTCTGCCCGATGTGTGGAGATTTGAATGAGTGTGTCCGACATCTTATGTGTGAATGTAGGGAATTGAATGATTTGAGAAGTGAAATATTTGGAGAAAATGAGCGCGATCAGGAATGTATGGAGCAAATGTTTAAGAGTGAGTGTTATGCTACCGTACTATAAAGAAAGTGGGTAGATTCCTCAAGCTGTCAATGATTCATAGAGATCATTTTTTGTAGTTTCAGTGGTAGTTAGAATAAGTTTCGTTACTGTGTTTCCTTTTGTTTGTATTGCCATGGCCCTTGGGCTTTTAAGGTTATAAATATCATACCATATCATATCATATAGCCTTCAGTTAGTTTATGCCGGGGTACTTCGCATTCTTAATTACCAGAGTCCTCGGCAATTTGTCATTAAGTGAATCACACTCTTAAAAGCGGCTAAAGAAAGGTTAGAATTAAAAGATTTACTGAGAGCTTATCGTTTCTTTTTCCCACCACTGAGATGCAGTCGCTGCATCCCAGTTCGTACCCCCGGAAGGAAAAAAAAAATCGTAATATCACTGTGAAAGAACACTTGCAGTTGCGCACAATCTTGAGTAACATCTCCTGCAATCGTTGCTGCTGATTCGACTGTACAATCCATGCCTACGGTTGAACCAGTCTCAAACGACGCGAGATGAGGCGTGGCTTAGTTGTGAAAAGAATCTCCATAGGTATGAGCACTGAGCAGTGAGCAAAAGCATGAAAACCACTGCGAATGGGAAATCGAAAATAAGCGGACGGGGATGGAACTCATTATTGATGAGGAAAATAATGGAGTTGGACCAATTTTAAATTCGGCTGTAATAAATAAAAAATTTCAGGCCTGCCTTCGAAGATCTTGGTCGCCAAGCACTGCACACTTGTAGGAACACTGCCGTCTGATGACCCGGTCTTTCGGATTGACTCAGTTTCGTTCCTTGAGTTGTCACAAGATGGTGACATCGTCTCGGACCTGAGACAATGTCCAAAACACGCAGAAGTTCCTATGAGCGATTTAAGGCAGTCGAGTGGAATTGGGAAGTCAGCCTTAGTTAGTACAATTGGAAGTATCAGGTCGGCAACCAGCTCTATTAAGACCGCAACAGTGCATGCTGCTGCTATGGCGTCTCAGGTATGTTGATGAGCAAGAATAGATACTGGCCCACTTTACACTATTTAAACCCGCGTTTTGTTTAGTCTTGTCTTGGTCCTGTCATCCAAATACCGTTTTGTTTATGGGGGATGTCTCCTTATTGCCGGTTTAATTGTTTTGTCACCTGAAAGACAACTGTCGTGTCCCTGTCAGACAAGACTTGGTGGATGTCTCAATGAAGGCTTAAATACATAGATGGCACTTTACACAAGGGACTTGTACCGTGACTAGTGAACCAGAAATATTTTTTTTCGAATTTAATTTAGCAGTCTAGGACCGAGCCACGTAGACATAACATGACCCACAAGGCGGGGTCTCATGGTGAAAACCAAATACATAACTAAAAATCAAAATTATTTATCTGGTTTTATTTGGTTTCCACCTTGAGCTCAAATGGTAAGAGCGCCTGCCTTGTAAGTAGATGGTCCTGGGTTCAAATCCCGGGTGAGGAGTATTTTTGACTCTCAGTTCACTACTTACAAAATGATTTCAGTATTGCTTTTATTCGGGATATTTGCTGAAGAGTCATTCACCTGACTTGTTCAAAGACAGGTCGGTCTTTAACCGAACGCGGCTTAAATGACATCTCACGCTGTTTAGTCTTTCTTCGCCGATATTCAACAATGGTTGACTAAAAACGCGGCTCTGCTTCCCACAAATGACACAGTGCATTTGCTATTTTATTTGGGAGCCTTCTACATCTCGAAAAGAGTGTGTAAATCTGTCTAGTGTCATTAGGGGTTAAAATATACATCGAGGAATGCAAGAGTTATGGATAGAAAGGTTACGGAGGTAGACGGATTAGTATTGTAGGCAAGACGCATACTTTTAAGAATAGAGATTATTGACCGAGTTTACTTATACTTGCTTGCTAAATCTCCTTCTTATCATACCGAAAGTTATGTTGAAGCAAAAACAAAAACAAAGGTAAAGTTATTTTTATATTTTTTATTAGTTGTATAGGCAATGGCTACACTACAAAGAAAGTTGAATACATAAATAAAACACTAAGAAACTGAAAATTTATGTGGGAACATCCAAAAATATGTGCACACAGTCCTCAGTCAAGATCGGTCGAACCAGTAATCCATACATAGTACTTCCCTCTAAGCCAGATTAGTCAGTGCCAGACGACCTGCAGTCCAGACAGGATCATTCAGGACAAGGGAATCCTTCTGAAAGTAATTAAATTGCAATTTGGCGAGCTAGTTATAGCACCGGTTACTGTGAAGGAAAATAATGTAATGTTCTCGGCCTTAAGCGCCTCTTTAGCCTATTGCTGGAGGAACAAAGGTAAAAATAAAAATCAAATCAAATCGTTTATTGACAAACTAACTTCGCAGCTTTCTGCGTCAGAAGATGCTAAATTACGCTGGTTAAAAAAGCTGGTTTAAAAGGTCGAGTTTTAGACTCAAAGCAGAGTCCTCTTTCAGGTTCGAACGAGTGGCAGGAAAGATGGTGCCGCTAAGGATGCCATTCGGTTGGAGAAAAGGCTGAGTGACCAAATTTTGAAACTTTTCAACGGAACGAGGTCGTTTTATTTCTCCCCATCTGGTGACCTGACACGGTCGGTATTGAAGAAGCAAGCAAACAGCAGGGGAAACGGGGTTGATGCCAAAGGAGATTTCGATGACCGATTTTTCTGGAACAAAGCCATGCTATCGTCAGCTGACGTTTTCGTAAGTACTAAAGGCTACTCGTGAAATATATCGTGACTTTTAGTCCCCTTATCTTTTATTGAACCTTGATAGGCTCCCTTGCTCCGGACACATTGGTTATCCAAGTTAATAGCAATAATGCTATACGCCTGCAGTTAATAGCAATAATGCTATACGCCTGCATAAAAATTGAGAGGATTTGAAAGGAATCTATGGAGACACGAGCAAAACAGCAAATTGGCAGTAGATATCGAGTCATCTTACGAAGGTTGAGTTTCGAAGACAGAATGGATCGGGTAGTTTGGGGGATGAGCGGTATTACTAGTGTTGCACGTCCTTTAAAGAATGCTGTAACATGTGAAAGCGTTTTGTTCTTAGTCATGTTAATAGAAAAATGACCTGTTGCCACTGTAAATTGCACGGCTTTTGCTGTAGGCGTACTCGTATCTCCTAAAGGAGTGTAACCTGGAACCCTTTTCTGTACGTAGAGAACAGCTGTGTTAACGTTTCGGAACAATTTGTTATCCCACCTTTTCTACCGAAACAGAAAGTAACCAGACCTCCAAGAGAAGCAGCTATGAAAGTACCAAAACTAACACCTGTTCTGTCGCTTGTACAACTGAAAGGTACGGTAATAGTTTTGTGCCTCAGTTTACCTGGTATCATAACTTACTGTATTTATTCTATGACAATTGCATATATGTTGTAGTTTCAGGTTAATGACAAGTGCCAATTAATTTGCTCGCGCATGAAATGTTTTGCCGCAATTATTTGAAATTAAGTTCAAAGCTACTACGCACGTTTAAATGGTTTACTCATTCCGTTTTGGTACCGACAATAGCTCCGTCGCTAAGTCAGGAAACTTTGTGTAGGGAAATTGGCAACGCCTGTGGAGGTGCGGTGAATAGTTTTCGTTCACTGTCAGGAGTTTCGTAACAGATAACACAAGGATGCGAAATTTCAACAGACAACACTTGGGATGTTATCTGTTGTAATCTTGAAAACGTCGTACGGTAAATATCATGCATAACCAAGCAGTGCCAGGAAGAGCCGAAAAACCTGCTGTCTTTTCCAATATCACGATAACAAACAAAAAAGTCAGCAGATATTTTTTTCAGGAGTTTCCTAATTTCTTCGTTAGTCACTTTTCGATGCGTTGACTGGTGAATAATACTATCGGTAAAATGGAAGCCCCAACGAAATCTTTACTCGTTCCCTTTGTGTTACCGACGAAAGTATTATCGGGAAAGCCGATACTATCAGCTTCGTCGGCAAATCGAGATCCCTCATTTCCGTTCACTGGTGACTTTCCGATGCTACACTACGCACTTTTAAGCGTGCAAAGTCATATTTTATGATTTCCTTATAGGCTTTTTCAAACTGGCAGAGTTGGTTCTTACCCGTAATTCAAGGGTATTTTGAGAGTGCTATAATCCCTCTAGCTGCCCCAGAAGATGACGCTCAAGAAGGATTGCCCATGATAGTAAGTTTGATATTCAGCTTTTTCTCGAAGTGCTATTGCCAATTGTGTTTCTTTTTATTGACCTGGATGGTTACAACGATAAGCGCAATGTATGCGTACAACATAAAGAAGACGTTGAATCAGTGCAAATCAGAGCGTGCCGCATTATGCTAGGACTGAAGTACAATGGTTACGAAGTTTCGCTCCTCCTATTAAGACTTGAGCCACTCTATGTCCGCCGGGAAAACTTAATTTTACGTTTTGGCCGATCAGTCCTTGCCAGTGAAAAACATAGAGATATTCTGCCCGAACTAGCACCGGCGACAGGGCGGACGCGGCACCAAAAGTTCCTGGTGCCAGATAGATGTCGCACTAACCGGTATTCGAATTCATTTGTCCCACATTTTATTGAGAAAATTAAAAAAAAATTAGTGAATTCCAAGTGATTTATTTTCTATTATGTAATAATTGTATATATTCAAGTATTTTAACACATTAAATGCAATGGTCGACGTATTTAGTGCCATGTCGGCGCTACGAGTTAGATCAATACAAATATCTATCTATCTTATTGCATCCCTCTTGAAACAGGAGCGTTTTCGATTTCTGCGATGGGGGAGCCTTGTTGTCATCGGCCCAGTTATGACGTGCCCTGTCGGTCGTTCCTGCGGTATAGCGGTGTCAATCCCCGACTTTGTAATAGGAATTGGACTGACGGTGATAGAAGATCGGCGTAGATTTATTATACAAGTCTCAAATATTCGAGAGAATAAGCCTTGAAGTTTGAAACACAAAACTTGTCTAAGAAATTTGAGATTTTGATCATCAGTTTCAGATTTTGATGTCTAAGAAATTGAAGGTTTGGATTCAGGACTGTGGAGAGCATATTCAGTTCTTTGGTTCCATAGGTTACTGCTTTCTGGGAAATACCGAAATGAGACAAGCAAGACCCTCATGTCTGTCATAGGCAACTTGTGCAGGATGGCATTCTTCCTCAAAGCCGCGCACCCCTGTTCTTGCCAACTCGGTTGCAGAAACTATGATCCATTTAACTCCTTCGCCAAGGCGGGCCAGCTGTTACTTTACACCTTGACAACCCTCCAAGGCAGAACTCTCACTTGTCATTTCTTGGCTCCTCCCAGTAGGAGGTGCTAGCCCATCCGTCGACCAATCACGGGCCTCGTCCGTCGACCAATCACGGGCCTCGGAACAACCTGAGTTTTGAGTTGCGTTTTCAGGCTCACGATTCTCAACCCGTGTTCGTCACAAGTCATTTTACGGAGCGCATCTTAACACGGTTTCCGTGTTCTGTGGCTTGAAGCATTTTAGCTCCCGTGTTTCTTTCGAGTTAAGCACCGAATACAAACACTAACGGATTCTGTAGAGCAGTGGTTCCCAACCTTTTCCGTGCCGCGTACCCCTAATCAACTTGTACTTGTACTTGTACTTGGATCAGGACACAAGCTATTTAGCTCTCCCTGGCGACAGGATTTGACAGACTGTTGAGTTCCACAGGTTACGGTCTTGGGTTAATGGGGCGACGATTTCGAGCCATGAAGGATCCCACCTGCTGCCATGTCTCCGGACACCGCCGATCGGCTCGAGGTCAGATTTAACGGTATTGAGCCAGGTTTTGACTTCTCCTCCACGACGTTTCCTCCAATCGGGCGCTGGTATGCAGCGTAGGCTTTGGTTTATAAAAGACTCGGTCGGTCTTCGACAAACATGGCCGAACCAAGACAAGCGGTGGCGGCGAATGAGGGTTGCAATGTCGTACTTCTGGTCACATCGTTGGTAGATGACCGTGTTTGGGACTCGGTCGCTGAGACGTATCCCCAGTATGCTCCTCAGGCGTCTGTGTTCGAAAGTATTCAGAACGTGTGCCTCACCGGCTTCTAAGGTCCATGTCTCGCAGCCGTACAGTAAGACAGATCGGACTAGGGCGTCGTAAATACAGATTTTTGTTCTCCGGTGGATTTCCTTCCTCTTCCAAAGCGGCTTTCGCAGCTGTGCGAAGACAGCGGAAGCTGATGCGATGCGACATTGGAATTCTTCGCTATATCCGCCGTTAATGTCGATGTATGATCCGAGATACTTGAATTTATTGACAACTTCAATCTGCCTCTGGTGCAGGGTTATAGGGGTGGAGTTTAAGTCCGGGGCATTAGACATAGCTTTAGTTTTGTCAATATTAATCTTGAGTCCCATTGGGGCAGCAACTTCGGAGACTTTCAGAAGCATGTCCTGGGCTTCATCGACCATCGACGGATTCGCCAAGAAGGGCAACATCATCGGCATAGTCCAGGTCGGTGGTACTGAAATCAGGGCTAACCTTGACTCCTCCGAAGTTTAGCTTTGCTTTTTCCAGTACCCAATCGGCGACAAAATTGAATGGTTCAAAAAGATTGCGTACCCCTTTTTTCAGAACGTGAAAAAGACGACAGTTATTATCATAAATGATAAGACATACATGTGTAAAAATATATACAAAATCAATGAGGCAATCACTAAAGGCTTCCTTGTAGCTAAAACTTTATCAAATCTCGTCCCGACGTCGTTAGCGGCATATGTTTTACAGTCAGCCTATGTCTGTGTTTGGTTGTGATGTTCTCCATCTTTTCATTAAACTGCATCGCAAACTTTTTTGTTAGGTTAATTCGCAACCTGAATGACAATATCACTTGCAGTTTTTTCGAATCTTCTTTAAACAATGTTGTTTGACACAGAAACAGATTTTACGGCAGTAGGCTAGCTGTTTTTTTATACACGTTATTTCACTGACTTTAACTAGGGCTTGTAATCAAAGGCGTCACGCACGGGTTGACAACACCCACCCACCATAAAGGTCGGCCAGACGATTAAAAAGTAAAGAGTCGGCGCGAAGAGCCGCGATTTTTCGTAAAAGCAGTTACTTAAAAACAAAAAAAAACTAGGTAAAAATGACCTGTCGGCCAGTAAAAATACCTTGCCCCTTAAGATGCATTTTGGCTGGTGATGCCTGGGCTTGCAGTATTAGGCTTTCGGCAATCAAAAATGAATGAGGTGAGATATTGAAGCTACAGACTAAACCAATTTTGGTTCCTTCGCGTACCCCTTGCAAGGGTCTCGCGTACCACCGGTTGGGAACCACTGCTGTAGAGTATCAAATTCTGTGCGGGGCTCTCTTATGCAAACACGGGTGCTGAAAGCGGGTGACGGCGCACCGTGTTAAGATTCAAGTTCAACACGCTCATTGCTGAAAAGACAACATTGGAGAAAAAAAAACAGCTTTTCATTTCACTTCCAAGTTATCTAAATCTCTCGATTGTTCTGCGGTACTTTCACTGGCTCCCATGTAAAATTGGAGCTTGCTAGTCTTAGTTTCGTTGTTCATCTTCCCATTCATTGCCTCTGCAGACTCTGACACCCGTGTTTTTTTTGTTTGTTTTTTTCACTTGAAAAAATGCCTTAATTCGTATTTCTTTTACAGCCTCTGCCCTCATTGTCTCTAACTCTGATCTCTCGTCGGTCCCGATATCGCTGTGGGACGCGGTATCTACGAAGAGGAGTGGACGAACAAGGCTACGTTGCCAACTACGTCGAAACAGAACAAATCCTTCAGTTCTCAGGTCATGTGGTTTCGTTCGTACAAGTTCGAGGTTCTGTCCCAATCTTCTGGAGCCAACCGGGCTACAAGTACAGGCCACCTCCACAACTAGATAGAGGTTCGTTTTCACTTCTGAGCTCTAGTTAAAGTTTAAGCGAAAAGGGCTGAAGTAGGACAACCTAGTAACCCCTCACTTATTCACTTAAAGAGGCTTGAAGACCCGATAAAAATGCGTTACTTCGTTGCTTTGCTATTCAGGAATAATCACTTTTCATACAGTGAAATTTCTATGTCGAATTTGAGGTACCCCTATGTGCTTGTACCTCTGTTGTATGCTTGACGTAAACGCTTTGCGAAAAATAATTGTTCACACAGTGAACTAACTCCCGCAACCTGATCACTGAAAAGCCGGGCTTGTATTGTGATTCTGATTTTCCGCGTCATAGTAGAATTTGGCGTTGTGAGGACGGCCGTAGACATTCCGAACGCCAAAGTGGAGCAAATTGAAAAACAAAAAAAAATATGATCCAAATAATTCAGGGTATTCGGTTAAATGATACGAAAATAAGTTGACTTTTCAGTTAAACTTTAAAGTTCTTCTGTGAGGTAACCTTCCTATCCTCGAATCCATCGTCTGAAATAATACAGCTGAGATTTGTTCCAGTGATCGTTTGACTCTTCTTGGCAAGGCTTCTCGCCAGTCTTGCTACTTTGGAAGAAAGAAGAACTGGGTACAAGAACCATTCAATCCCTCCAGTGCGTAATGTCCTCCCCGAAAAGTTGTCATCCCTACGTCTTAAGCGACAAAAATCCCGAAGTAAACTCCAGTTGCTCCAGCACATGAAAGGCACAGAATCCTTCGTTTGTAGAGCTCGACAACAACCATACCCTAGACACTTTGTTTCTCTTATATTTTAGTGTTATATTTTAATCTATTTAGGACAAATTTTCGACGATTTCGATTATTTTTATATATGTATTTAGGGTAAGCGGGTATTTTTATGTTGACGGCAAAGTACAGTTCGGTGTCTTGGCTGCGAAAGCCCAACACGAGGAATATTCGAGTATTCGTTCACTTTGCTTGAAGTATTTCAGTAATCTCCTTCCATCTTCATTCCAAAACATGTTCACACTAAATCAAGACCTGCACAACCGAAATACTTATGACAGCGTCCAAGAAGCGCCCTGAACAAAAAAACTTCTTAATTAAATATTTTGCGCCGACTGTTTGGAATCTATTACCGTTAGATATTCGGAATTCGAATAACCCAAGCGAGAAAAGAAAGGTCATTACAGGAAAATTGTTTATGTTCTCCTCATCTAGACCCCCCCCCCTGTTTTTTTTCTTTCTTTCTTTCTTGTTCCTCGTTTCTCTTGTTTTTATGGCACTTGCCTTCCGGCCAAGTGCCATATACCTATCATATTTCCGTCGGTCGGTCGGTCGGTTAGTCCGGTGTTTGCGAGTTAGTGTACTTCCAGATATGTTAGGACGATGAAACTTGGCAGGCATTCAGGGACCCAACCAAACTAACTTGGAAATAGTCACTTGCCCCATCCGACCATCGTGGGGGGAGGGGGAGGGGGCGGAATCCGGAAAATAGGGACATGCATAACTTTCGAATAGGTGATCGGATCTTAATGAAACTTGATATCTGGAAAGATCTCTTGTCTCAGATGTCTCAATTCAAGTTCCGGCCGCATCCGACGAATCTGGGGGGGGGGGGAGTCGGAGGGGAGAACCGGAAATCGTGTGAAACTCTCAGAGTGGAGCGATCGGGATGAAACTTGGTACGAAGAACAAGCACACGCTCTAGGTACACCACTGACAGGACTGGACCGGATTGGGACACTGTGGAGGGAGTTGGAGGGGGGTTCCGGAATTCCGGCGATCCGTAGTTAATGTACTTCCAGGTGGGCTAGGATGATAAAACTTGGCAGGCATCTCAGGGACCCCACCAGATTAACTTGGAAACAGTCACTTGCCCGATCTGACTATCGTGGGGGGAGGGGGAGACGGCGGAATCCGGAAATTAGTAGCATGCATAACTTTCGAATGGGTTATCGGATCTTAATGAAACTTATCTTGACCTACCTCATGTCTCAGCATGTCCCATTTCAAGTCCGGACCAGATCCGATGAACTGGGGGGGGGGGGGGTCGGAGGGGAGAACTGGACATCTTGTGACACGCAGAGAGTGGAGCGATCAGGATGAAACTTGGCGGGACGTACAGGCACAAGTCCTAGGTGCATCAGTGACAGAATCGGACCGGATTCTGATACCGAAGGGGGGGGGGGGGTTGTAGGGAGTGTCCAGAATTCCGGTGATCGTCAGTTAAGGTACTTCCAGATGTGCTAGGACAATAAAACTATGCTGGAGCATTAGAAACTTGACATCATTGGGTTAGACATCGTCACTCTCCGATCCGACCATCCCTTAAAGAACTCATCTTAACCGCCAAGTACAAAAATACTTTTAAGCAAAAATTTACTTTTTCAAGATCGCCATGAACGCATGATCCTTTTTGCCTGAAGGGTTTTGCTTAGAAATTAGTTTTTAGCACCCTTAAAGTGCGCATCTCAAACGAAAAGTAAAAAAAAAAAAAAAAATCGACCATCACTTTCTTCCTCTGACCCAGCCTAGCAAGTTTGGCGCATCTTAACGGGAAAGGAAAAAAAGTACTTTTACCATCACTTCCATCTGACCCAGTCTTGCAAGTTCCATATGAGCTTCCAGCTCTTGTTTCATCTAAAGTTGAAACCATATGTTTTTTTTCCTCTCCTCCCTTTTTATGGCACTTGCCTACCGGCCAAGTGCCATATACGATCACTTTTCCGTCGGTCGATCGGTCGGTCAGTCCGGTGTTTGCGAGTTAGGGTACTTCCGGATGTGCTAGGACTATGAAACTTGGCAGGCATATCAGGGACCCGATCAAACTAACCTGGAATAATCAGTTTCCCGATCCGACCATCTGGGGGGGGGGGGAGGGCGGGGGAATCCTGAGAATTGAGCAGTATTTGTCAAACCCCTACCCCTTTCTTCACACTAGTATAGCTCACGTGGATGACGTCATTCTCTGCTTATGTCTATGAGCTGCGGCGGAGAGAGCTAGTGTTATCGACGGTCGAAGGGGTTGGTATATGGTTCAAGCTTCTTGTCACACTTTTTCTAGTTAGGGTACTTCCAGATGTTCTAGGACGATGAAACTTGGAAGGCATATCAGGGACCCGACCAAACCAACCTGGAAATAATCAGTTTACCGATCCGACTATCTGGGGGGGGGAGTGGAAGGCGGGGGAATCCTGAATGTTGAATGGTGTGTAACTTTCGAACAGGTGATCGGATTGGAATGAAACTTAATACCTGAATAAATGACATATCTGTGATTTTTCAATTTGAAGTCCGGACCGGATTCGACAGCTATGGGTGGGTGGAGACCGGAAATCCCGAGAAACGGTTAGAATGGAGGGATGGAGTGAAACTTGCTGGGAATAACAAGCATCTGCTTCAGATAAATCGTTTACACATTTGGACTGGATCCGGACACTTGGGGGGTGGGGTGGAGGGGAGGGGAGTGTCCCGGAATTCCGGTGGTGGCGGTTCTGGGAATTTTCACGACGAAACTTGGGAGGCGTAGCAGGGACCCGATCCAACTGAATAATGAGTCATGCGTAACTTCGAAACGGGTGATCGGATTTGAGTAAAATTTTGTAATTTAACAGAGGACATGTCTCTGGTGATCTTGTTCATGTCCAGACTGGAGAGATCGGGATGGATCTCCGGGTAGGACATAACCGGATAGGCTCTGGCGACTGCGGGGGGAGTTTGAGGGGAGGGGTCTGGAATTCCTGACTGCGAGTAAAGGTACTTCCAGATGTGCTAGGACGATGAAACTTGGCTGGAATATTATGAATTTTATAAGTTTGGCTTAGAAATCGCCACTT
Organism: Branchinecta lynchi; assembly: GCA_023053575.1. NCBI lineage: Eukaryota > Metazoa > Arthropoda > Branchiopoda > Anostraca > Branchinectidae > Branchinecta > Branchinecta lynchi. The sequence goes on along the minus strand of JAKZAP010000006.1, from coordinate 4,970,579 downwards.
TCCAAATCTGACCATTCCTTAAAGTAGCAACCATGACCGCAAATTAAGAATATTTTTTGTAAGCAATGTATTTTCATGATCCCCACGAGTCCATTATCATTTTTGCCTCAAAGCTTGTGCTTACAAATGAAGTTCTAGCTCCTTTAAGTGGGCATCTTCACCACAAGGTCGAAAATTACTTTTTATCAAACGATACATCTCAATCCATGATCATTTGTGCCACAAGGGTTCATTCAGTTAGTTGATTATGTTTGTTATTTACTTAACATCGGTTATTTTCCTGGCCTAGCTAAGGACTCTTTTTGTGCTTTCCTGGCAGGAATGTTGTATTTTTTTCTTTAAAAACAGTCCAGTCAGTTTTAGTTTATTCATAAAAAAAAAAAAACACTATTAACTCTTTATGGCCCCACCATAAACCGGGGCAATGAGCGGGGCTTATTCTTTATTCATATAGTCTTAAGGGAAACAAACCAAACAAATAGAAAAAAGAAAAAGAAGGAGAGAAGAAAAGAAAAGAAGACATAACAAACTGACAAGAAAGATCCACTAACGAACGACCTTCCATCAACAAAGCGCCCTTGCCCCCCCCCCCCCCCCCCCCCCAGGAAAAAATGAAGGAAATAAGAAGAATGGAAATCATGTTTTCGATAAGAAAAAGGAGTTAATTTCCTTTCTTCTTTTGTGAAACAGTGAAACTGAAACTGAAACTCTGATTGCCACGTCCATGTGATCGAGGAACGAGATGCTGGCATTGGCTCACGCGAGGCTTCTTTTTCGCTGGCCGTGGCAATCCATAAGCATATGAGTGGATTGACACATATTCAGTCCATATTTTATCTATAATTTTAACTCATATTGATTGTACATTACTATATCGTTTTTATGGCACTTGCCCGTCGGCCAAGTGGCATATAGCGATCGCAATTTCTGTCCGTCCGTCGGTCTGTCGGTCTGTCTGTCTGTCCAGGTTTTGCTAGTTCGGGCACTTCCACATAAGCTAGGACGATAAAACTTGGCAGGCATATCAGGGACCCCAAATGATTAAGTTGGAAATAGTCACTTCCCCGATCCGAGCACCGTGGGGGGAGTGGAGGGAGGGGGAATCCGGAATCTTGAGGTATTTTTAACTTTTGAACGGGTGATCGGGTCTCGATGAAACTTGATATTTGGAACGACCTCATGCCTCAGACGACCCACTTAAAATACGGACCGGATCCGGTGACTTTTGGGGGGAGCTGGAGGGGGCAACCAGAAATCTTGGGAAACGCTATGAGTGGAGGGATCGAGATGAAACATGGTGGGAAGACACCTAGCAAACACTAGATACATCATTGACATAACCGAGCCGATTCGGACACTGTGGGGGGGAGTGGAGGGAGGGGGAATCCGGAATCTTGAGGTATTTATAACTTTTGAACGGGTGATCGGATCTCGATGGAACTTGATATTTGGAAAGACCTCATGCCTCAGACGACCTACTTAAAATCCGGACCGGATCCGGTGACTTTTGGGGGGAGCTGGAGGGGGCAACCGGAAATCTTGGGAAACGCTATGAGTGGAGGGATCGAGATGAAACTTGGTGGGAAGACACCTAGCAAAAACTAGATACATCATTGACATAACCAAGCCGATTTGGGAACTGTGGGGGGAGTGGAGGGAGGGGGAATCCGGAATCTTGAGGTATTTATAACTTTTGAACGGGTGATCGGATCTCGATGGAACTTGATATTTGGAAAGACCTCATACCTCAGACGACCCACTTAAAATCTGGACCGGATCCGGTGACTTTTGGGGGGAGCTGCAGGGGGCAACCGGAAATCTTGGGAAACGCTATGAGTGGAGGGATCGAGATGAAACTTGGTGGGAAGACACCTAGCAAACACTAGATACATCATTGACATGACCGAGCCGATCGGACACTGTCGGGGGAGTGGAGGAGGGGGAATCCGGAATCTTGAGGTATTTATAACTTTTGAACGGGTGACCGGATCTCGATGAAACTTGATATTTGGAAAGACCTCATGCCTCAGACGACCCACTTGAAATCCGGACCGGATCCGGTGACTTTTTTTTTGGGGGGGGAGCTGGAGGGGAGAACCGGAAATATTGGAAAACGCTATGAGTGGAGGGATCGAGATGAAACTTGGTGGGAAGACACCTAGCAAACACTAGATATATCATTGACATAACCGAGCCGTGCCTACTCGTAACAAGTGCCATATGAGCTCGTAGCTCTTGTTTAACTCATGCATTGTTTATTATGGTTGGCAATCCTAGCGCTTATCACAATGCCATTGTTATTTTTTACCGCATAGAATTCTCGCAAAACAAAACAGATTCAGTTGAATTGTAGGCTACATGACCTAGTTGGCATTGTAACACGAGTAAATTGTACATAGTGTATTTGTTAGTATTATTTTGTTTCAACTGGGTTTTTATGAAACCAAACCGAAATATAAGTCGTACTATCATGTGATATCCTTCAAGATAAAATCTTGAATACACCAGCACTACGTGATAACCTCCCCCCAGTTTTTGGGATCCCAAAACGTAAGTGGAGGAATACCTATGACATCGCAAAAGTTGTCCGTCCGTCTGTCAGCACGATAACTTTCGAAAGGAATGAGATATTTGGTTGAAACTTGGTGTGAGGATTCTTAGGGTCAAGGGTAAGGTCGAGTTCGTAGAGGCTCCGTTCGTAAGGCGTCGTATCCCTACATTTAGGGTTGGGGGATGGGATTTCAAATTAAGCTATTGAGATAATTGGTTTAGCGGTAAGGAGACATGCTGAATCCGAATATGAAAGTTATTTTCTTGGTGGACAAGTAGTTCACCCCAGAATCCGGTGAGAACCGGACACAAAATTCGTCGACCTATTTCCGGCTATACCGGTCTCTACCCTTTTATTCTCAAACCTGTATAGCTCTGCGCATTTTTTTATTATGTAGACGTCGGAGAGCTCTAGTGTAATCGAAGGTCGAACGGATTGATAGATAATGTTCAAACTAGGAAATACGTTGTTCCCGCGAGGATGTTGTTCAATGAGGATTCACTGGTAGGGTCAGGTACAGGTCAAGTTCGTAGATGGGTCCTTTGGACCTATCTTTAGAGGCAGAGTAGGGGTTTCGAATTTACGGTAAAACATGTTTGTTTTAAAAGCTAATAAGATATTCATTGAGGGGGTAAGGAGGTCCGCTGGAATTCGGCTGAAACTGGAAATTTGCTTGAAGCTCTAATTTGTTTCTGAAATCGATTAGAGGTTCGGTCTCGGGGCAAGGAGACGTGCTGAATCATATTTTAACTGTATCTTTGCAGTAAAAATATTCAAGGAATCTGACGAAGACTGAATACCGTAGACATGGCCCAATTAGTTTGGATCAAAAGCTAGATTTTTGGGATCCCATCGAAACCTTTGGTCTTGTTCCAGTGGCAAGAGTAAGGCTTGATAGAGTGGTAGCCCAGCCAATATCAAACTGCAGCCAATCAAACACACAACGACGCGTTACCTAAGAAGTTTTGTTCCTGCCTTCGTCAACCTTTATAACTCGCATCATTAATTGTGTATAGTTTTGAATATTTTCTGTTATGTTTGACAAGTCTTTGTTATATCCAAAGTATTGCATAATTAACTTGTGCATATAATTTGTGTTGATATGGACGAGAACCACCAAATCGGCTCGACCGTTGTTTCGGTTTTAAAAACAAATATTGAATTGAAATTGATTAACAAAAAAAAACATAGGCTACTCCCACAGTGTACCTCTGTTGACATTTCCGATGCTGTTTTCTCAACGAAGAATTCTTAGAAAAATAAAGTGAATTGAACTTAAACAACTGGGAGAGACTCGAGCGGGATGGTTGTGAAAGGGCTTGTGAGATGGGGCAGAGATGTGGTTCTGCTTTATGACTTTTCGCTTCTTTCAGGCGACCTTGAGACACAACAGGCTTTCAAAAATCACTTTGACAGGGAGTTAGAGGCCTACAGCAAAATCTGTATCGTTTCCCTTGTGGAGAAAACCGGCAAAGAGAAAATTGTCGGAGACGCTTACGAGAAGAACGTCATCAAGTATGATTCACCTGATCTCACCTATGCATCGTTTGATTTTCATGATCATTGGTAAGTCAGTGCAGAAGGAAAATTATAGTGATCGAGTTCATTGACCCCTAGACGCGGGTGCGATATTAGCTGGGTGGTATCCAAATTTTAGTTTGAGCAGTTTCCATCTTCGTTGTTGTAGATGTCAGTTGAGGTGAGGGACGAATGGAGGAGCATTCTTAAACAATAGGTCAGTTTTGTAGATAGGTAATGTTGTCGTAGTTTCTTTTTTCGGCGTATTATAGTGTTTTCTTCTTCTTTTCTCTCTTTTTTCCGTCAATTTCTTGTGCTTTTAGTGAGGGAAAGATAAATATTATAAATATTATGGCAGCCGACCAACACAAAATTTAAATAAATAAATAAATGTCTGTGATTAGCTATTGACCAGCGGCCCTTGCTTTCAACTTTACTTTTATTTCCAGCCGAGGTCTTCGTTTCGAAAATATTGGACTCTTAGTCGAAGGTCTGGAAGAGGAACTTAAGCTTATGCGATTCACTTGGATTGATGGCAAAGGGACTATATGCGAACAAACTGGAACATTCCGTGTCAACTGTATGGACTGCCTTGATCGAACAAACGTTGTTCAGGTTTGTACACCGAAGAACTTTCCGAACACTTGGAGCAAAAAACTTGGAACGCCTATGATTATAGGTCTGAAGGACACTTCGAAACGTGTTTCCTGTGTTGACTAAACAGCGCTTTGGTTTACCGGAGAGCAATTAAAACTGGAGATCTGATTTGAAGATTTAAATCGGGTCCCTGATATGCCTGCCAAGTTTTATCGTCCTAGCCCACCTGGAAGTACATTAACTACGCATCGTCGGAATTCCCCGCTCCAACTCCCCCACAGTGTCCGAATCCGGTCCAGTTCTGTCAGTCATGTACCTAGAGCTTGTGCTTGTTCTTACCATCAAGCTTCATCCCGATCGCTCCACTCTGAGAGTTTCACACGATTTCCGGTTCCCCCCTCCGACTCCCCCCCCCCAGATTCGTCGGATCCGGCCCGGACTTGAAATGAGACGTCTGAGACACGAAATCTTTCCAGATATCAAGTTTCATTACGATCCGATCACCCGTTCGAAAGTTATGGATGTCCCTATTTTCCGAATTCCACCCCCCCCCCCCCCCTCCCCCCACGATGGTCGGATCGGACAAGTACCTATTTCCAACTTGGTCTGGTTGGGTCCCTAATATGCCTGCGAAGTTTCATCGTCCTAGGTTGCGTGGAAGTGCCCGAACTATTATTTATGTTTCTTGACTATGTCCAGGTTAATCAGGTCGGGTCCCCGATTCAGTCTTATAACTGTTAACGCTTACTAAGAAGATTTTCTTCCTATGTCGGATTTTTGTCAATCAAGTTACTAGTTTGGAAAAAAAAAAGTGTTTTTAAAAAAATTTCGCAATCATGCGCCGCAGGCGAACATTTCGCAACTAGACTATTTCTCAGCTGAAATAAAGAGGTTTTTATATAGAACCCGGTCGCGAAGTTTCGAGAATTGTTACCTTATTGTAATCTTGGCAAGATTACGAGAATCGGGAAACTGTCGGGAAGTTTCCAAAAAAGTCGGGAGATCTCCCGAGAAATCGGGAGGGGTGGAAGCACTGTTCGAGGATGTTATTTCGATATTAACAGAACGAAGGTGTGTTAACTTTTCGGGAATGGCGGAGTAATGGACCAGCGTATTTTCGTCAGGTTCAGGTTAACAGTGGTTCTACAACTAGAATTTGGTATTTCAGCCCTGTTCAGTGAACCTTTAAAACAAGTTTCCAGTCGACTAGCCTACTTTTTTGTTTGTTTCTCCACTGCAGCTTGTCCAAATTGTCCATGTGACCAGCGTTGTCAGACACCTACAACTAGTTTTACTTTCAGCTTGCTTTCGCTAGACGAGTTCTGCATTCAGTCCTGAGCAAACTGGGGATAGTCCAGCCAGAAGGAAGTATTCCATCGAATGTACTTATGGCCCATCAGGTGATCTGGGCCAACAATGGCGATATGATCAGCAAGCAGTACGCCGGTACTAATGCTTTGAAGGTACTATTTCAAGATTTTTGCATCTTTTCTATCAATCAGAATCATTTTTATTTGCTCAATATCTTTACACAAGGGAAAAAAATAACCTGGAAGGTCAACAGTTTATACGCGTCATTAAACACATAAAATAATACTTAATTTATACAATTAATTCATTCATATCGTGTCAAAATGCTTCATTGTCTTCTTTTCCTTCTGTTTTCAGGGTGTAATGACGGATGAAATATGGCACGAACGACTTTGTGTAGCATTGACTTGATTTTGTCATTGGTGGTTGAAGGAGTAGATCGAGTCCCTTAAGTTTTTCGGTACGACGTGTTCGATTGTTAGGAAGGGTGGTGAATTCCGGTAGGATTTCACGATGTTGCTTAGATCTTAGACGTTTGGTGCCAAATGTCATGGTCAGATCGTGGCGTCTCTTCGGAAGTGTTGGGATGTTGAGTTTTCTGACGCTATATCCTCGTATACTTTTACTTTTCATACTTATACTTTTCAATCAACTTTATTTGCCAAATAGCTTAAAGCTAAAAAGAAGTCGTCGGAGACAGATAGGAAGCAACATCAGTTAATAATACATACAACAAATACAGTAATGCACTCTTGACCTGAAACAAATGCTGGTATAAAACTATCTAAAAAATGGGTTGGTTTACAGACATAATATGGCACAAACATTTTAAACGTATTCCTCTTGGACCAACGCACAGACGACTGAAGGGGGGGGGGGGCACGCTTTTATTCATTCGTTTCTCTCTACATGTAGTTTTGTCTCACTACATGTAATTTTTATTATTTGCTCATATATTTCTCAGAGTAAAATCACTGGCAGGAGCCCTTTAATCCTTTTTTCTACTATAGAACTATGCTGTTTAAGTTCGCTGACAATTTTGCTTATAGAAACTCTTTGTTTTTAGACATTTAGCTTAGACGCACACCAGTACAATTACAATTACAGTATGGTTTATTTATCCATAAATATCTTTTACAGACAAAAAATAGGGCTGGACATGTCAATACAGTTAAGAAGATCAACCAAGGGTTATATTTACAATTGCAACTTAGGATTTATATACGCAATTCACGGTTTAAAATACAATTCATCAAAATACGAACGCAAATAAAATGATATGTCTTCCGTTGTTTAGTTTTGCTCACTAGTTTTCTCAGAAGAAAATCTTTTGCTTGCACTGATAGAACTTTGTAAACAGATAACTTACGTTTGCGCATCCTTAAACATGAGACTATCCCTGTTACAACCTTTTTAAACGTTACAATGCAGCAGAACTCTTGTCTCAAAAACATCTAATGTGTTATCAGTCTTTATCTTGTTGGGTAGTTCGATCTTTTCCTCAAATTAACCTCAGTAAGCTCGCATGCAATTTTTTCACAGTGCTCAGTTGTATTCACAACTTCGCTCAGGATAAAGTCTGTTTGCTTTGTTAGCGCTTTGCCTTTTGTGAGAACCTTTTTTCAGAATCTTATCGAGGAAACTGCGAACACGTTCCTGAGCTGGAGCTTATAACTTGTATGTCCTCCTATTCGGTTATACTGATATAAGTAAAACGTTATCTGCGAATATATAAGTCTCTGTTACCTCCCAAACCCAATCTTCAGACAGTGGGGTATTTCCCTATGTCTTTTCGTCAAATTGGTCTCAGGATGTTCATTTGTATTGTTTCCCAGCGCTAGATTTTTTGCGCGAATTCGCGCAGGATAAAGACTCTTATTTGTTAGCCTCTTGCCTTTTGGGACAATATTTTCTCAGAAAAGTGTGGAGGAAGTTGCGAACACGTTCCTGAGCTGGAGCTCAGGACTTCCATGTCCTCCCAAAATATTATTCTGATTAAAGTAAAACAATACAGTTGGATAAATAAGTTTTTGGTGCCTACGAAACCCTACGTTACGCAAAGAACTTGAAATTAGAAGACCTCTGCGGCCACGGGTGGCTCCCCTCCACGTGGTCTGGGGAAAAAATAGGTGAAAAAGAGGAAACTAGTCCTTTTTTCAGGCATTAATAGACTTGTAACTAGCAACATGCTTTTAGAATAATGCCTGTCCCGCACTAGGAGCGTGAAACTCGGTTGTTTAGTGGTGAAGAATGACCAAAATGAATGAGCAACAAAATCCATCCTAGGCCTTAGAGTACTACCCTCGAACAGCGTCTACAGAAACTGAAGATCCCCACACTTACTTACCGGCGGAATATAGGGGACAAGCGTGTCTGAACCAACGTTCACCAGCGAAACACCCGAAGGTTTCAAAAAGCGATTCAACGAGAACTGGCGCGGGCAGCCCTGGAAAGAGGACTTGTGCACCCCGGAAGCTGCAACCAGAATATAGCAGCATGATCATCCGCAAGCTACTCATCGGGATACCACATCCTTATTGCTTGCAAGTTCAATTTAAGGTAATTGTCTTCGAGATAGGTGCAATGAATGTGATATATAAAAATGCTGTTTTAGTCTATATTATCTTTACCGTTTCAGGGGGACTACACTCGTACTGGGAAGAGACAATTTGCAGGCCTGATGAAAGATGGAGTCAACTCAGCTAGTCGATTTTACATTAACAGGTTCCGAGATACATTCCGACAGGTCGCCATCTCAGCCCTGACAGGTAATCCTAGCAAGCTGAGCTTTCAGTATCAAGAAATACGTTTATGTTCTCCGCCTTTGTTCCTCCCCCCCCCCCCCACCCATACGTGACGCCTCTACTTGTTTGTGATAGGGTGTTGCTGCCTGTCCATGTCGTCATTGCCCGCAGTAGGTTTTCCAGGTTGTTCTTTCCAATCTGGTGCGACTCCTTTCTTAATAGAGCTGTATTTTTCTATTCATTCCAGGTGAGAGCATTCCAAACGAATTGCTTGTGTCCCTATCCGCTGAGAAGACCCCTTTCACGCCCCAGGATGAACCTGACGTTTCAGTGACGGCTGATCGCGTCCGACAAGTCATTGAAGATTGTCGGAACCTTCTGTTGGGAGACAACGAAGTCGCGGTGGGGTCGTGGGGGGTCATTGACGCCCATCCAAGTACGGGAGATCCGACGCAAACTGATATGGATATGATCTTGGTCATAACTCAAGAAACGCTATATGTTATTGAGTAAGTATGTAGTGTTAGTGGTACATCATCATGCGGCATCATCCTTTTCACGTTTAATGGGCGCCCCAAATTTGTTGGCTCGCCAGCGCCCCGATGGGAACACTTCCCGCTTCACTGCTCGTTTGGTTGTTTGGCTTCATGCATAAGCTCTTAATCTTCCTACGGACCCTTAGACACTGGGTCTTCGCCATCAACCAAACGGGGTCTTTTGCCCCGTATCCTCCTACCTCTTCCATGAGAACGTTTCTAGTCTTCAAGGAAAGGGTCAATAGGGAAGATCACGTGCCAGTTTTCTGTGCATTTTGTGGGCAGAAGGTGGCCGTACCAAAGCAGAATTGTTAAGGCAACTAGGGGGAGGCTCTCCTTATGAAATGTAGCTGACATCGACGATCAACCAACAAGTCACTTGCACAAGTAGCTGGACTTATTTCACTCCTTCGAGTGTAAAGATGAAATATGGTAGTCGAAGGACTACCTCTTACACCCATTTCCCGCCTGAAATCGACCCAGGCAAAATGAAGGAGATTTCGACCCGATATCAGGCCAGTTTCTCGCTCGGACCGACCGAAAATTCGGCTTTTGCTCTGCAGGCGTGGATTTTCTATACTGGACCATAGAAAAAGGAGACTACTCTTTTGATGAAAAAAAAGAAAAGAAAAAAACATGCATATAGCCATATATACCTTTTGTAGCTGTGGCCCAACGCTGTGCCGAGTTTGATTCTTCTCTAGACAGGTGCCATCCGTTTTATTGTGCGTTTTTATAGTCATTTCGTTTGGTTTCGTCTAATCTTTCCTTTGTTGTTTTTCATATACTCCGTATGTGCATGTTCTGTGCCATTTTTATACGGGTTAATACAATTATTGATTGATTGTAATGAATAGTCAGCTTGGCTTCCAACCTTATATAGGTGTGCTTTAAAGCTTACTTCTCATTTCTAGTTATGATGATGAAGATGACGAGCTCGAACGATACTATCCTATCCCGTTCAGCGCTATTGAAACGGTTGAATTTGGACCGGACGTGCAAAACAGCTTATCTCTCAACTTCCTCCGAAGCAGTGCACAGAAGTCTCGAACCCAGGACCATACTCACCAGCTGCGGATCTCATATCGGATAGGGAACAAGTCCGGATATCTAGTCCAATGTCGTTCAACCAAACTGAGGTTCTTCAACAACATGGCGATCCCGATCAAGGGGGAGGAGGAGATGGTCGGTAAGGTTATTCTTGGTTTATAAGGATTCCGTGAGCCCATGCTGACTGGGATTCATGGTTGATGGAGGTAAATGGGAGAGCCAGGGGAGACTTATTCAAGCGATATTTTGGGCCCATCTTGAGCCGTAAAAGTGTTATCAGTTCAAGAGTATTCTGATTATGACCAAAGTCTTGAGAAGCTCCAACTCCGAAGACTGCCTTGCAGACGCCATGATCTAACTATGAGTTTTGGGAAGAAAAAAAAAAAATATTGTTGTCGGGGAAGCACCGGGACCTTCTTCACCCAAGGCACCACTGACAGATTAAAATTTGCGAAAGTGTATGGTCTAGCTATTGGTCAGTTGTAAACCGATTATTTATATTTGATTATATTTTGTCTACTTGCTATCTTTGGCGTATATATGAATTGAATTGAGCCAAGGTATGCAGCATGGCACCAAAACAAGTTTGTGCCTTGCAAACCGTCACTAACTTCTCGATTCAGGCGTTCTTTCAGACAATATTTTGTACACTGCATTAACGTGTAAAAAGAGAGTGACGAATCGCAGTGCAACTGCCACTGAATGATATTATACGGCAATTAAGCGGTATAGGGTCATTTTCAGGCTGTAGAATAGAAGAATGATCTGACATAGAATATAGTATGTGCCTAGAAGTAGTCTGATCTGGAGATATCCTAAGCCTGAAGATGATCCTTGCCAAGAAGCTCTTAAACAGTAGAGTTAATAAGTAAGTAAGTAAGTAATTTATTTATAACCCGCCGTTTTCAGAAAGGGTAGTAAATGAAGCTGACTCGCTCATTGTGCGTCATCCATCAAATTCTTTAGTCTTCTAGTGTCGACTAGAGATCGGCAATTCAGCCTGGAACTGACCCTAGTCATTCCTGAATTCGCCAGTTTCAGTCTTCAGTTTCAGTTTTATTAAATGAAAAATAAATGAACAAAATCAGTTTCGACGCCGACAAAGCTCCATGGCCCGTTACATAGGGGTTAATACCAAAATAATCAACAAATAAACGAGTCATTTCACAATTATAATAAAACAAAAGAAAGAACAGTTGAAGAATTTGTTTTATTTTTACTTTCCGCTCCATCCTTAAAGCGCAGCTCCAGGTCCACAGCGATCTCCCACAATCGCTAAATTTCAACAGATAAAATAAATAAGTAAATAAATTAAAAATACTCAAGTCTAGCATCCTGGGGTGTCGCCCTACCCTCGTCATATTGGTTTTAAATTCTCTACATACAATACTTAAATTATTATATTATTCCTGTCAGAATAAGCCGGTGGTTTGATGCCTTCGGAGTAAAGTTTTGAACCCTAATTTCGGCGACGATGACCAATTTTAGAATTGTTAGCGCCAAAATGTGTCACGTTCACGGGTTTGAAACCGCTGAGAAACGGTATAGGTGAGTTCTGCGTCTGCCAGAAAAATTTGACCAAAAATCATGTTCAGCTTTCGGCTAGCTTGGTTGTATCTGCTCATTCTTCTGGCACTTAAAACATAGAGTGCTTCCAAGAAAAATCAAACCCAAATATTTTTCTTTTTTTCTTGTGATCCTGAAGTTTGATATTTCAAGTGACTTTCGAAAACTGGTGGTAATAAATTATTATTATTATTTTTTATTATTATTACTACTTTATTTCAGTCCGTAAGACCATAATAATAACAAACAAACATACACTAAAAACAGACATTGAACAAAAACACAAAAGAAATCTACCCCATGCAAAAGATATCCAGGAGGATGCCCTTCCATACGGGTAGCACATAGAAAAAGGGGTACGGAAGCAAAAGCCACCAAATCATTATCACAGTCTTTTAACCGACAAAACATAGCAACATTAGCTTTGCGGCGCAGCTCCTTCAGGGTAGCAACTCTTTTCTCAACCATTGCTCCACTGACACTGCATCGCCTAGCCAAACGGAAAAATTTCGAAAACCCGCAAAGTGGACAAAGATCGAGCATGGGCAGAGGAGACCAGGCCAAGAGCAAACAAGAGCTACGAGCTCATATGTCACTTGATACGAGTAGGTGCTGGTACCCAAAAGTAGACAAGAAACCAAAATATCCCGCCACCTAAAAATGCGGTTGGGATCTAGAAATACAATATCTGGTTTTACTGAAGTTATGCCCTATATCCGTCGCCTCGGATCACCGAGGTCAAAAGACTTTTCTACCTTCCAAGTTTCAACCCTAAAGATCCATTTGTTTGGTCCCTACACAAGCCACACGGTTTCCGGTTCCCCCCCCCCCTTCAACGTCCCCTACCGAGTGTGAATCTGGTTTGGACTTCGGACTACTAAATGGATCATCTGAAGCACTCTCTCTTACCACCTATCAAGTTTCACTCAAATGAGAGCGTTTTTTTTTTTTAGCTTCCCGTCATTTTCCCAACCCCCTCTCCCGCGTGGTCGGATCCAGTTCGGACCCTAAAATGTCATGTAGGGCATGTGAGCTCTCTACATTCCAAGTTTCACTAAAATCGCTCCACTATGCGAGCCAAAACGTTTCCGGGAATCCCCTTCTAGCTCCCCCCGCTGTGGCTGAATACGAATCTGAAACATAAACGTCCCATCTCTGACATAGCCTATCCACAAATTTCCGGTTCCCACTTCACACCCCTCCCCTAGTGTGATCAGATCAGATCCAGACACCAAATAACAAATCAAGGACGCATTCTGTCCAACTTGCATCCCGTTCTGTATCCCCCCCCCCCCTCGTCCAACTCTCCTAAACGTGCCCGCATGTGGTTCGGACGCATGTTGTCTAGGTCATCAGTTCTTATTACCCATAAAATTTCACTCGAATAGGACCACCCGTTCGCAACTTACGGAAGCCAGTGATTTCCGGATTCCACTTCGATCAACTCCCCAAAGAAGGTCGGATCGTAGGGCATTATGTCGGGTCCTTAAGTCATAAAAAATGTAAACTTTCATTGTTCTTAGAACAGCTGGAACTATCGTAACTGGCGATCACCGGAATTTCGGGAAACACCCTCCAACTCCCCCCACAGATCCCCGATACGATCTGGTTCTGTCAATTACGTATCTAAGGCTAATGCCTGTTCTTCTCACCAAGTTCCATCCCAATCCCTCAACTCTAAGCGTTTTACGGATTTCCGGTCAACTCTTCAATCCCCCCGCACAAATATCTGATTCGACCAAGACTTGACATGGAACAAATGAGACGATAGTTCTTTCCACTTGCCAAGTTTCATTCAATTCCGATCACCCGTTTAAAAGTTATGTATGCCACCAGATTCCGGCTCCCCATTCCTCCGCTCCCCCTACGGTGGTTGTATCCAGGAAAAGACTATTACCAAGGCAATCTGTTCGGGTCCCTGATATGTCTTCCAAGTTTCGTCGTCCTAGCACAACCCGAAGTACCGAAATAGCAGGATCACCGAAATTCTGGACCCCCCCCCCCCTCGACACACAGTGACCAAATCTGGTCCGGTTATGTCAACGACGTGTCTAGGACTTGTGCTTGTTCTTCCCACCAAGTTTCACCCCGATCCCTCCGTTCTAAGCGTTTCCCAAGATTTCCGGTACCTCTCCTCCAGCTCCCCCCTAAGTCACCGGATCCGGTTTGGATTTAAATTGGGACATCTGAGAGACGGGGTCCTTCCAAATATCAAGTTTCATTACGATCGAATCACCCGTTCAAAAGTTATAAATACCTCTATATTCCGGATTCCCCCTCTCCCTACTCCCCCAGGATGCTCGGATCGGGGAAGTGACTATTTCCAACTTAATCTTTTGGGGTCCCTGATATGCATGCCAAGTTTCGTCGTCCTAGCTTATGTGGAAGTGCCCAAACCAGAAAAACCTGGACCGACAGACCGACCAACCACGGACGGACAGAAATTGCGATCACCATATGGCACTTGGCCAGAGGGCAAGTGCCATACAAATTGTTAACAGTAAGTATTGAAAAAGCGGACCTTTACAGGCTCCTCTACTGCACCAAACAAGAGCATTAGCTTTTTTCGAGTAGGTTTTAGCTAGAGCAGTTTTTAGAAATGTAACTATAATGGAAGTAAAAAACCTGAAGATTCATCAACATTATCCCAACATTCCATTACGGGGCGGAGTTGTGGGGATTCGATCCAGCTCCGCGGCTAGAGTCAATTCAGCTGCAATACTATAAAAGAGTGTGGGCTGCACCCAACAACCCACACCCAAGTTCTTAAAGGTGACCTAGGTATATTATCAATGAAAATACAAAGGTTATCCCAAATTCTTAGGTTTTGGGTAAAGTTAGCTTAACTGCCTGATAATAGGCTTTTGAATTATTAAAGATAGGAGGAAAGAGAACGTGGCCTTTTAAATTAAAGACTCTACTGGAGGAATTAGGCCTAGCGTATGTATGGAATGAAGGCCTTGGCCCAGGTGAAGGTACGCAAGGTCTCCTGGCACTAGCAATAGAGTGCTAAAAGACCAAGAAATCCAAAAATGGGAGGGATGGAGGGATGGTCAGGGACATAGAAATATTATAGACAAGTAAAAGAAGTATTTGGTGAAGAGGTATATTTTAAGATAAATTTGCCCCAGTTATATTTGCGGTATTGGATCCAGTTGCGTGCTAATTGTCTATCAATGCATAGACATAGTTAATTTTTGAAGAGAAAACATGAAGACCAGCCAACCGGGTGTGCTTGCCCCCTATGTGGTAATGGAGTTGATGATTTGGTCCATGTTCTGTGCCGGTGTCCAGGGCTCTCTGGGCTAAGAAGGGAATTATTGGGAGGTGAGGTTATGTTACTTCCTGACATCTTAAAGAGCACGTCGCCAAGCGTTATATGTCAAATTTGCAGATTTGTTGATGGTGTTGTGAAATTTCGACAGGGCAAAGTTTAGTCCATGTAAAGTTATTTTGTTTTGTTGTTTTATACGTATTGTCTTGTATATGGCCTTTGGCTTTGAACACAAATATTATAGTATTTATAGTGTCATTTGATTTGTGTATAGTTTTTATAGCCTATTACATTATGCTACATCGTTCTGGCCTGGTCGATTGGTTAGCTAGCCGAAAGCGTAAGTGAAGGGTCGCTGGTTCTAGTCTCGCTGTTGCCTATAGGGAGACAATAGTTCTATCTTCTTATTTGTTCTTGGAAATACTTACAACAAGTGGTCAGGATAGATGCGACACTATGAGTATGGCCCGTTTGAGAAGCAATGAAAGCATAGGTCTTGTCGTTACTCCCTAGTGTATTTTGCTTTGGTCTAAAATAAAGTAATACTTACTGCAAGTGGTCAGGCTAGAACGTTTTCTCAGACAGTGAAGCGTCTAATAGCAGGCCGGCCATCTTAACTTTACTAGTAATTTCTAAACCCGCAAGTTGGTGTCGCTTTAAATGTCGCAAGCGTAGTGGGCGGCGCTATGAGTATGGCCCGTTTGTGAAGCAAGGAAAGCATACCGACCGTTTGGTTTGTGGGGGGGGGGGGTCTTTCTTACACGTTTGAGACAAACTAAATTCCATCAAGCTCCAAATGGACCTGGAAATACCTGGGGAAGGCCTCCCAGGAGGGCTAGCACTCGACCGCCAATTGCTGTTCCTGGCTTAGGGTAGGGAATCAGAGATTAGTTAGGCGCAGCTATAGGCCGATACTTTAGTTTTACCTATGCTACTCATTGGCTTTGAGGGAAATAAACAAACATAATAGTTGCATTTTTGCAGATACCATGGTATCTGTTACCACGTTAACTGGATCTGCAATAAGTCGTTTTTGCAGTAACCGTGGGATCTGATATAAGGTTGCTCTGCAAAAACAACAATTGCCGAGATTGTGCTTTTCGAAGTCATCCCAAAAGAAAAACTGACATTTAGTCACATCACTAAGTGCCAAACTTCTTTCCCATCAATTTGACAAAATTTGATGAAATTCAGATGACTTTTCAGATACCAAGGTCGGGTATCTTAATATCAGATACCACGATAACTGCATAAACGACTTTAGACCGTGATATCAGATACCATGGTATCTGCAAAAACGCAACTAATATCTTTTATAACTTATAGTATTCTAAAGGTTAGGTTAGGTTAGGTTAGGTTATTCTTTATTTACACAAAATAATATTAAACAACTTGTAACAAAAAAACATAGGAACTAAACAATATATCTTCAGATAAACCAGTCACCCGAGAACCTGGGCGTCCAGGTTGTCCTGGGGGTGACCACTAAATGCACAGTACCGATCACATAACGTTGTCAGCAGTGGAATCAACCTCCAACGACAAACAAACCAAAACAACTCAACAAAAATAACTTTCTCTCCTCCACCTGGGCAAAAAAAAAAAAAAAAAAAAAAAAAGAAAAAAAAAAAAAAAAAAGAAAAAAAAAAATAAGAAACATTGCGTGAGATTAGTAACGTAAACAAAAATGATTTATTTAGCTTAAATCTTTTGTAGAGTCGCTTCGGGCCATTTGTGAGACCATCGTTATGACCTTGGAAGTCCATGGACACCCAGTTCCTGTTTTTAACGGTCCCTTGGTTAAAAGGAAAGGATCAGTGCCCATTGCAAACGGAATTCCGCTTGCGGCGAATACGTCAACTGCAAGGACAGGAGGAGTGCTTTCCCATCTTGGATTGCCATCTATTGGCTTCCCGAGGAACTTGTCGGATAATCAGATTGCTGCTATAAAGGATGCAGGTAATCATGTAAGAATTTTTTTTTTTTTTTTGTGCTTTTGTTTTTGTTTGAGTTTTCTGCGCGACCTCTTACCTACTTCCACTTTTTACCATGAATTCAGTTATTACTTTTTGGGATCCCAAAACGTAAGTGGAGGGATACCTATGACATCGCAAAAGTTGTCCGTCCGTCCGTTCGTCAGTAAGCACGATAACTCTCGAAGGGAATGAGATATTTTGATGGAACTTGGTATGAGGATTGTTTGGGTCAAGGGTAAGGTCGAGTTCGTATATGGGCTCTGTAGCCCTATATTTGGGGGGTGGGGGTGGGGGAGGGGGTTCAAGTTAAGGGACAAACAAAATATTTTTAAACAGCTAATGTGATAGTGGATTATGGGGTAAGAAGACATGTTGAGCACGATGGTGACAATCATTTTCTCGCCGGACAAGTAGTTCGTCCGGAATCCGGCAAAAACCGGAAAGTTTGTTAAAAGTAACAGTTTCATTTGAAGTTGATTGAATGTTTGATCTATGGGTAAGAAGACATGCTGAACACGATGGTGAAAACCATTTTCTCGCTGAACGAGTAGTTCGTCCGGAATCCGGCAAAAACCGGAAAGTTGGTTAAAAGTTAAAAGTTTCATTTGAAGTTGACTAAATGTTTGATTTAGGGGTAAGAAGACATGGAATCCGGCCAAAACCGGAAAGTTGGTTAAAAGTAACAGTTTCATTTGAAGTTGATTGAATGTTTGATCTATGGGTAAGAAGACATGCTGAACCCGATGGTGAAAACCATTTTCTTGCCGGACAACTAGTTCGCCTGTAATCCGGCCAAAACCGGAAAATATGTTAAAAGTAAAAGCTTTATCTGAAGTTGATTAGATGATATATTTAGGGGTAAGAAGAGACGCTGAGTCTGTATATAATCATCATTTTTTACCCGGACATATAATTAGTCCGGAATCCGGTTGTACCCGCATTTTTTTAAGTCAAAATTTTATTTAAAGTTGATTAGATAAGGAGATACGCCGGCTTCGTTTCTGGATTTTTCTTTTTTTGCTGGACTAGTAGTTCGCTCGGAATTCGGGCGAAACCGCAAATTTGGCAGTAGTAAAGCAGGAAGTTTCGGTCAATATCGTCAGTATAGATATGGCTGATAGAGGTATAGATAGGTACATAGAATATCAGTATCAGTATATATATATAATATCAGTACCGACTCAGCGCTCAATGAGTAAACACATTGTTCATCAACGTGCTATTCTATCTCGATTACCTGGATACTGCGCTCTCTTTTTTGGACATTCTTACTGGACTTGATAAGGTTATTCGAATATTTGTTATTGTTTGTCACCGAAAGGTTTCTCAAGTATGACGTCTGACGACGTAGTAATTGAGAGTGAATTGCTCTGTTTTATGCTGTCTCGAATTGACAGTGGCACTCCAAGGGACATACTGCTACAATTGTGCTTTGACTTTTACGAGCCAAATGAGATCATTACGGCTAAATCCGAATTAATCAGTCATCTCCCCGCAACTGTGATTGAGAAACTTACGAAAGACTTTCACGATTTCATCAAAACTCGTTCGGGAAAAACTGCTAAAAGTCCGATCTTAAATGAACTTTATGCTATTCTGGTCCAAACTGACCGTGATTGCTTGCCAAAGTTTGTCGCCGTTGATTTGAAACGCATTCCTGCATTGAACATTACCCACTTCGATCTCGCAGTAATAATTACTTCGTATGATTCTCTGAGATCCGAAATAGATGCGTTGAAATCGCTTGTTGAGAATCTGATGCACCCTGGAGCTACTAATGCAGATCAGTCGTCACCGCAGGTGGAAACTAGTTTGCAAACCGGTGCGCCCGCGACACTACCTAGCGTTCACAGTAGCCTGAGCAGTGCTCTAACTGCTGAACCGTCTCGCATGCCAGATGCTGCTGCACATAGTGTACGTGCAATGCCACCTTGTAATCCCAGTAACGTTGGCGCTGCCCAATCTGCGAGACTTTCTCAAGTACCAGATGCCGCTAACACAGGAGTGGGCAATCGTCAATCCTATGCTAGTATGGTGAACAGACCTCCCAGGTCAAATGGTGCCACCAGTCGTCCTCAACAAGAAGCTCGGAATCCAAGAAATAAGAAAAAGACTCCTAGCCCTAACCAAAATGTTGGGAGCTCGTTTGATCGCAATGGTAGCCTGAAATCTGTTGCAGCGATTCGGAACTCAAAAATTTTTGTTTCGCGTTTCGCTCCAATTACGACCGTTGATGAACTCTCGAAGCATGTCTCACGAAAACTACGTTGTGTAGTTAAATGTGAGGAAATTCCTGCTCGTTTTGACACTTATAAGTCTTTCAAGCTGGAAATGCCTAGTGTTTACCTTGACCGCGTTCTCCAGCCTAGCTTCTGGCCTGCTGGAATTTTGTTCCGGAGATTCTATGACCCCCCATCTTCGTCTGCTCCGCCGCAGCAAGGGACAAGTGGCTCTCAAAGAGAGAGCAGTGAGAGCTCATAATGGGCATTCAAATAGCCTCTTACAACTGTTGCCCCGCAGAGTTTTGGAAGACTAATTTTTCGAAAATTTTTAATTCTGTTCCCCGTAAATCTCACAGTGCGTTTTCTGGTTCAGAGGTGGATATTAAATATGGAGATTTTTCTGCTGAAGAAGTTCGTGTAGCCATACGGGGCTTAAAGAATGATTCGGCTGGAGGTAAGGATAAAATTTCATCTAACCATTTAAAAAATTGCGCCGATTTAGTCGCTCCTTACCTCGCTATCATTATGTCTTTGATGCTGAGACACGGTTTTCTGCCTGATTCGCTCATGGAAGTGGTCCTGCTGCCCATACCTAAGAATCGTTTGAATGACAAAACAAAGGCTGATAACTACAGACCGATTGCTCTTGCATCATGTATGTCTAAAATTTTAGAGCGAATCCTGCTGGTAAGACTCCAGTGTTATTTTGTTACATCTGATAATCAGTTTGCTTACAAAAAGCGTTTGTCCGTTGAATTCGCAATTTTTTCCCTTCGCGCTATCATTGAATACTATTGGCTCTTCTCTACATGGGTTTATGTATGTTTTCTCGACGTGAAAAAAGCTTTTGACCGAGTGAACCAGGAGAAGTTGCTGTCTGTTCTAATTGAAAGAGGGGTCCCGATGGCCTATGTCAGATTGCTGGCTTATTGGTTTGATAATCAGAAGTTTTATGTTCGATGGGGGTCGACTCTAAGCCCATCCTTCAGTGTAAGGAATGGCGTTCGCCAGGGCGGTGTCCTTTCTGCAATACTTTACATTGTGTATTGTGATGAGCTTAACCGACGTTTAAGTAAATCAGGGCTTGGTTGCCATATTGGGTCGCAGTGTGCTAATAATTTAAGTTATGCTGACGACCTTGTTTTGCTTGCTACTAGTGTTGGTAGTCTGAACAAACTGTTAAAAATATGTGAAGGTTTTGTTTCTGGATTTGACATCATTTTCAATACATCCAAAACTGTGTGCATGTGCTTTCGCCCTAGTAAAGCAAAACCCCCTTTGTTACCACGAGTACTTCTCGCTGGGTCTGAGCTGGTTTTTGTGCAATCTTTTCGGTACCTCGGTTACATATTTGCTGAAAACCTTCATGATGATGCTCATATACGCCACTCTCTTCGATCATTGTACATACGTGGTAATATGCTAGTTAGGAAGTTTTCTTATTGCTCTGCTGATGTTAAGACATTTTTGTTTCAATCTTACTGTTCGTGCGTTTTTGGGTTGTCACTTATCAACAATTGCACCAAACAAAGTCTGAGTGAGATACGCATTGCTTACAATGATAGTTTTCGATTACTTCATCGTCTCCCGCGTTTTTGCAGTGCTACAGAGATGTTCGACGATTACCGTGTTCTGAACTTTTCGCAGTTGGCATACGCGCATCATACATCTCTAAGAAATCGGTTGCTACTATCGCAAAATTGCATAGTTGTGGCATTATGCAACCCGTGGCTTCGCCTGTCTTTGCCCGTTTGGGTTAATATATATAAAAAAGACGGGTGTGGCTAATTTACGTGGTGTTGTAGCCTAATAAGTTCTTTATTTGTGTTTGTGTGTTTGTTGTAGTGTTTGTTTATGGCTTCTGGCCGGAATAAAAGTCTTGAATTGAATTGAATATCTGAACTCGGTTTTCTCTTATGATTAGCCTGGCGAAGACAAGACCGAATTGTCTGGATCAAATCTTAGATTTTCGGGATCCCATCGACACCTTTGGTCTTGTCTGACCTGACTGTTTAAACTAGGAAATCATTTGCTTGCTTCACCTCATTTATAATTTCCCATTTGTGATAGTTCGGGCATCTCGTATTGTCATCGGTACAAAAAAGAATCTAAGGTGTGTGGCTTAAAGTTCAACTGAAAAGCAAACTTATTTGTGTGACATTTAATTGACACTGAATTGTTTGGATTCTGCTGAGGGATTTTTTTTTAATATTCCACTATCTGCTCTAATCCTGACGTTCAGACTGCGGTCGTCCCCACAACGTAAATTCTACTATGACACGGGAAATTTTAATCCCAACACAAACGCGGCTTTTCAGGGGGCAGTGGTGAGCTTGGTGAAGAGACGGCTTAATGCCAGAACAAAAAAAGATTCATAAGTCTTTCTCGTAAAGCATATAACACAGATACAAGCGCATAGAGGTACCACAAATCACACGGAAATTCCACTATTTTAATCGTGAATAGCGGAACAACGAAGTAACGCATTTTCAGCGGGTCTTCAAGCCATTTTAAGCGAATAAGTGATGGGTAAATAGATTTTCCTATCCCGGACCTTTTCAAACTTTAAGCTACGCGTCCACACGTTCCTATAATTGCAGTACTGAAAAATAGAAATGACTCCCCGGGTTCTAAACCTTTAACTTTTGATGCACCGATGGTTCTATTCAATTGAGCTATGAGGGGATTCTGTAAAAGCTCGCAAACCACTACAAGCGCAAGCTCGTAACGGGTCACGGTAACTGTCATTTCGCTCGAGGTTTATGTATATAAATAGTTCATATCCCCATGGTGGTAGTTTGGTATTTAGTTTGGAACTTATATATATATATTGAAACTACCTATTACACGACATTGAGTCGGTCCAGAAAAGAGAAACAAGGATCATACTCCGAAACCGCGACATACCCTACGAACAAGCCCTTGAGAAACTGAATTTATCACCGCTTAAAGTCCGGCTTGAAAGACTGATTTTGCAGTTTGGCAAATCTATTCGGGCCACCGTATTGACCACCTCTCTCTCTCTCTCTCTCTCTCTCTCTCTCTCTCTCTCTCTCTCTCTCTCTCTCTCTCTCTCTCTCTCTCTCTCTCTCTCTCTCTCTCTCTCTCTCTCTCTCTCTCTCTCTCTCTCTCCGAACAAGCCACCCTTCACTTAGGAGTTCGGCGCGCTAACCATTCGGCTAGGACGAATGTGGGCCCTATAGTTGGGCCTAGACCGTCTATGGGCACATTACATAGGATTCGTAGACCTCTAAAAGCTCTCGGGTTTGTTTTTCATTGTCAAAAGTCCCATGTATAGCTTTCATCGTCACATTAGTACCATTCTGATAAGATTTCGCATGTGAAACTCGCTTCGCTGTGCGGAAAACTGCATGCGATGTTTCAGTATTTTGGAGCTGAGGAGAACTGTACATCCGGCTGCGAATACCAGACTGTAGTTGCATTTTTGGCAGAAACCATGGTATCTGTTACCTTACCACGGTCGGATCGTGGTATTTGAATATCAGACACCACGATAACTGCAAGAACGCCTTTTGACCGTGGGATGAGATACCACGATAACTGCAAAAACGACTTAACACCGTGCTATCAGATACCATACTGCAAAAACGCAACTTGTGTCTGCACATACCTTTAGTTGTGCTTCTAGCTATTTTTTTGCGTCGTAACTGGTTAACACCGTCCGGCCACTGTCAGTAACCAGTTAACAACAATGGCCAGTAATGACGTAAAAGCAATATGCCATGGCAGTGATTTTCTCTTTGCAGGATCAAAAGCACTGATCAGTGTGACTCACCAGTTTTCGAAGCTGAGTCCAAGCAGCTTCCGTCGGCATTTCCACGTGTCCAAAACCGAACCAGTTCGATGTGCCTCCGCTCTATCACATAGGCCGATTGAGGTAAAGTATCACTTTATTGTCAATTCGTGCCCTGGTCTTATTGACTCTGGCTTCGTTATTATTAAATACTTCTTGAGCTCAAGCTGACTGGGAAGCATATATTCAAACAATGCATAGAACGGATACGTCAGCGAAGATACTTTGACACCGATATTTAGGCCCTTCTTGGCAAGGGTCCTCGTTGCAGGTTCGTTCCTTGACCCTGAAGTTCGACAGCCTGACGAGGAGCCTTGCCAACAAGGGCCGAAATACCGCAGCCGAAGCATTATAGCTGACGTATCCGTTCTATGCATTGTTTGAATATTGGTTATTATTCAGAATTGTTGTGATTATTGTTGAGAACCCACTTGACAACGAGCTCAATAGATACAACCTAACCTGCTTTTCAACCAGAAAATTATCTCATGTTAAGGATATAATATAATTTTGTTTTCGTGTCTATTTTTTATTTTATTGTTTTTACTTCCATTTCCTTTATGAAATAGTATTTTGCAGCTTTGGCTTCGAATACTAAATGTCACCTGCGAGTTTGGTCCTTAAACTCCTTAGTTCTACCGTTTTATACACTTCTTCTACTCTTTCCTTTGTCTTTTCCCTTTTCTTTTTATCCTTCTTTTCTTCTACTGAATATGGTGTAACTGAACAAGAGCTACGAGCTCATATGGCACTTGTTACGAGTAGGTGGTACAAGAAAGTAGAAGAGAACTTCTACAAAACACCCCGCCATCCAAAAATGCGGCTCGGACCTAGGATTAGGGTATCTAGTTTCACTCAACTCGGTGGTAATCTAGTTACCACCTATCTTTCACTCGAATCTGAGCATTCTTGGGGGAACTTCCGGTAAATCTCCCCCACCGCGGTCGGATCCGGTTCGAACCTTAAAATATATAATCTAAGGCATATGATCTCTGTACCTTCCAAGTTTCCTTCAAATCACTCCACTTGTTTGACCCTTATGCGAGCCACAAAATTTCCGGGACTCCCCTTCCATCTAAGCCACCGTGGCTGAATATGACTCGGAAACATAACTGTCGCATGTCTGACTTATCCTCTTCCCGTCCATCAAGCTTGACTGGAATCGGAGCAGAGCCTATCTGCAAATATCAGGTCCCGCTCCCCCTCGCCCTCACCTTGGCCGGATACTGTCCGGACGCCAAATAACAAATCAAGATCGCATAAACTCTGCATTCTCCAACATGCATCCTATTTTGTCCATCCGTTTAGTTTCTGTGCTTGTCAAAAACTTTTCACAACCCCCATGATGGTCAGATCGGGGAATCGACTATTCTCAAGTCAGTGTGTTCGGGTCTCTGATGCGTCTTCCAAGTTTTATCGTCCTAGAACATCAGGAAGTTCAGAACTTGCGAAGCCTGAATTAAGACCCCCCCCCCCCCAACTCCCCCACACTGTCCGAATCTGGTCCGCTTACGTCAACAATGTATCTAGGATTTTCGCTTGTTCTTCCCACCAAGTTTCCCTCCACTCTAAGCGTTCCCCAAGATTTCCGGTTCCCCCCTCCGGCTCCCGCCAAAGTCATCGGATCCGATCCAGATTTGAGCTGGGTCGTCTGAGACACGGCTTCTTTCCAAATATCAAGTTTCATCAAGATCCGATCACCCGCTGGAAAGGTTTAAATACTTCAAGATTTCGGATCCCCCTTCCTTCACTCCTCCCCGGACCTGACATGGAACACCTGAGACAATAGCTCTTTCCACTTACTCAATCACCAGTTCGAAAACTACCGTGCCACTGGATTGTGGATTCCCAATCCCTTCACTCCTCCCACGATGGTCGGATCGAGTAGACGAATATTCTCATGTCAATCTATTGGGGTCCCTGACATGCCTACCCTAGTTTCATCATCCTAGCACATCAGGAAGTACCAAACTCGCGCGCTTACTAGATAACTCGCGCGACCACTAGAAATCCGGGCCACCCCCACCCCCAACTCCCCCATAGTTCCGAATTCCGTAATATTATGTCAATGACGTATCTAGAACTTGTGGTTGTTCGTCCCACCAAGTTTCATCCCGATCCGTCCATTATAAGCGTTTCCAAAGATTTCCGGTTCCCCCCTCCAGCTCCTCCCAATGTCACTGGATCCGGTCCGGATTTGAAATGGGACATCTGAGACACGAGGTCTTCCTAAATATCAAGTTTCATTTAAATTCGGTAACCCGTTCAATAGCTGAGCTTGCCACTAGATTCCGGATTCCCCATCCCTACACTCCCCACTAGGGTCGGATCGGTGAAACGACACTCTTTGAGTCAATCTGTTCAGGTATCTGACAAGCCTGCCAAGTTTCATCGTCCTATTACATCCGGAAGTACTGAACTCTTGGGATCACTAGAAACTCGACCCCCCCCCCCCTAAACTCCCCTACAGTGACCGGATCCGTCCCGGTTTGTTATTCACGAATGTAGGACATGTTCTTCCCACAAAGTTTCATCCCGGACCCTCCACTCGAAGCGTTTCACAAGATTTCAGGTTCCCCCCTCTTACTCCCCCCAATATCACCGGATCCGGTCCGGATTTAAAATGCGGCGTCTGAGACACGAGGTCTTTCTATGTGTTAAGTTTCATTAAGATCCGATCACTTGTTCCCAAGTTAAAAATACCTCTCTTTCCGGATTCCCCCTCCTTCCACCCCCCCCCTTAGATGGTCAGATCAGAGAAGTGACTATTCTCAAGTAAACCTCTTCGGGTCTCTTACACGCCTGCCACGTTTCATCGTCCTAGCACATCAGGAAGTACCGAACTCGCTTAATCACTAGAATTCGGATCCCCCCCCTAACTCCCCCACAGTGAACGGATCCGGTCCGGTTATGTCAATCACGTATCTAGGACTTGTGCCTGTTCTTTCCACCAAGTTTCATCCCCATCTCTCCACTCCAAGCGTTTTCCAAGATTTCCGGTTTCCCCCTCCGACTCCGCCCAACGTCACCGGATCCAGTCTGTATTTAAAACGGGAGATCTGAGACACAAGGTCTTTCCATATATCAAGTTTCATTAAGACTCGACCACCCGGTCGTAAGTTAAAAATACTTCATTTTTTCCTAATTTTTCCTGATCCCCCCTCCCTCCCCTTCCCCCCAGATGGTCGGATCGGGGAAGTGACTATATCTAACTTAATCTGTTCCGGTCCCTGACACGCCTGCCAAATTTCATCGTTCTAGCTTATCTGGAAGTGCCCGAACTAGCAAAACCGTGACAGACAGACCGACCGACCGACGGACGGACAGAAATTGCGATCGCTATATGGCACTTGGCCGAAGGGCAAGTGCCATAAAAAGCCAATGATAGTATAATAAGCTGTCTGCGAAATTCTAGTAAAACGATATCTAGTAACTGAGAATGGACAAAGGGACGAGAGAAAATTAATGCCAGTATCCAACACTGGTTCATTTCAAGCTTTTGATAAAAAAAAAAAAAAAAAAAATGTGCCTCTGTCCCCGCTTGTAGCAGTTAATTTGGATTTTTTGGTTCTAGATCTAGTTGGATGATACCGAATTTGCAACCATTTTGTTTAATAGTTCCATTATAATACTGTGACATTTTATTAAGTGCACGTATAGATGTTTACCATTTTGTCAGTGAATCTACTCTCTGCCAGACAAAATTATGCCGGACTCTCCGTTCACGGTCGGGGTTTAAACTGGAGACGCCCGCAAAGAGACCTAGGACTGGAAGAGTGACCGTGATAAGAAACAAAAATGGATTTGAATCCATCAAACCAATTATCCTTCTTTACTTTCCTCTCCTTTCACTCTTTCTCTTTCTTTCTTGTACCATCACTTTGACTCCCTTCTCTTTGACTCCCAACTCTCCGCCATTCAACCAACGATTAAATAAGAGTAATACCCGCTCCCTACGGCTCCGGCCTAGTAAATTATGCCGGAATATCCGTTCATGGACGGGGTTTAAACTACAGGGACGCCGGCAAAACCCTCTCTACCCTTCATCACAACCTAGCTAATACTTTCCAACACTTACCTCAGCCCAATACCAACCAAAAAGGGGGTGGGGTGGGGGTTTATTTATTGAACTCAAATTCATTTCCTTCTCTTTGACTCTCAACTCTCCGCCATTTTGGCAACGACTAAAGAAGAGTAATACCATCGCCCGCTCCCTATGGCTCCCTATATTTGTGTTGGTGGTAAACACGTCTTGATCTCGAATTTCCGTCTCGGTGATCGGTTACTTATCTCTTCCTATGACAGGGGCATCTTTCAGACTGTGCCTGTTGTTGGCCATCTTTGTGTTAGTCTGGTGTCTGTGGAATTAACTTTATTAAGTTTTTTAGTTAAACTGTCGACGTTCTAATGTATTTCGTGAATATTTTGTATGTCGACCTCTTCCAGCTTTAAAAACCCCTCGCACTATCTACCCTTCAACTCTCAGTATACAAAAATAACTGAATACTTTAAGACTAGGCTCTGCTTTCAGCGAATTATCCACGGGGTTGGCTTTTTTAAGCCTTTTCCGACACCCTTTGACGCGTAGCGAAAAGAGGAAAAATTTACACAACCGGGTTTTCTGATGGAAAACTTCTCGCAGGCAAACGTCGACAGCGTGATACGCATCGAAGGTAGTAAAACACGGCAAGTGAGAAAATTTACGACGTTTTATTAGAGGGGTTAGAATGTATCGTACGAAATGCGAGCCTCCGGGCTTAGAAATAGTTGGAGTGATTACGGAAATAGGCTGCGTTAATATTATAGGCAAGACATGTCCTTTAAGCCATTTTGATATGGAAAGACAGTAAAGACAGTTCCTCGGCCGAGATTCAAACCCGGGACCTATAGTTTACAAGACGGACCCACTACCAACTGAGCCACCAAGGGGCATGTGATCCGAGTTCGCAAAAATATTCGCCAGATTCAGGTCTTCTTCATTCGTAGGTGCCAGCACTCACGCCGTCACGGCCCGGCACTCCCGATTTTCACGAAATTTTTGCCGACGATTTGCTCCTGCCCGATGTTGGAATCGTTGCTATTCACCATCGGAAAGTCGTATCGTTTGTTCAACCATCTCTACCCCCCATTCCTACACCGCTCCGAACGAGGTCACCAATGCTAAAGGTTAGTTACTTTGTTGGAGTTTCACCTAATATGGCTGGGATCGAACAGTATAGTTACAGTTCACATATTTACTGAAATAGGCCTGCAAATTAGAGATAGGCGAATCCGAATCCAGGATTCGTCCTTTTGGCTGGATTCGAATCTTCTGCTTGTCAGGCTGGATTCGGATTCCAAACCCTCAATCTTACGAATCCGCTTGAATTTCTAGTGTACATCCTTCCAGTTTCCTTTTCCCATTTTTGACAGCGGGCTTATGTAGGCAATCCATCTTTCTCAACCACCAACCATCCTCAGTAATCTTATCACGTTATCCGATTAAGCCCGGTAAACATGCATGCCTAGCGAAGCACAGATGCGTAGGCTCCTGTGCTTGGCTAGGCATTCTTGTGAACGCGGCTTTACTTAGATACCAGTGCTTTTTCTTAAAGTTGGATTTAAATCCTCAGCATGAAATGGTGGATTTGGAATCAGAGTCCTACCTAGCCCTGGATTCCGATTCGAATCCTTTCATGGTCGAATTTGCCCACTCAGCTCATGTCTTAGAATTTCTTTGAATCCTCAGCATGAAATGGTGGATTCGGAACCAGAGTCCTACCTAGCCCTGGATTCCGATTCGGATCCTTTCATGGTCGAATTCGCCCACTCAGCACATAAAAATGCGATGTCTTAGAATTTGTGCAACAAAACTCTGTAGTGTTTCGTAGAAGTCTTTCTCTATTTCGTTGGTTGGTGCGTAGCAGGCGACGATTGAGAGCTTTCCATGGGGCTGAACTGAAACGTGTATAGACAATTCTTTCGTTTACAGGTATCCATTTTAGCATCGCTTGCTTAGCTGCGGGCGACATCAGTACACCCACATCTGCATGGTTTCTGCTTTCGTGTCCACTGTATGTGAGGACGTAACCATCTTGTAGGGGGTCCAAGCTCACTGCCTAGCCATCTATTTTCACTTATGGCTGTTACGTCTATTTTATACTGCATCTTTCAGTACCTGTTTAGTTTTTTAGATCCGGGTCATGGTCCTCACGTTCCAGAATCCGAGCTTCAGTTGTTGCTTAGTAGTCAAGAATCGGGTCTGGTGGCATGCTGGGGTCGTTGGGGAAATAATAGTCATATCCGCGGCTGGTGTGTCAACGATTCGGTTGCTGGGGATTTTTTCCAACCCTCCTCCTTTCACAACCGCTTGGGACCGGCTATGGCGGAGTTACCTGCAAATTTGCAATTGCGAGCGAGTAGGATTTCTCCTAATATACGCCTTCATGGGTGCTGCCTTGTTCAAGTTTCCAGTGGAATCTCCACGGTTTGCCCGCCACTCATCGTCCAAATATTTTTGGAAACTATTTGTTGTTTTTCAGGTAACAGTGAAGTCTGTTACTGCGTTCCACAGGTTGATCTACTTGTGAAGAAGGTCTGTGCTTGCCGCTTGAGTTCTGGCCTCTTTGTCAGCTTTTCTGAGTGACCCCCGTTGTTTGTTCCTGTGTTCGGCAGAAGTACTTTAGGTGGGATGTCGTTGCTCAAATTTGTGTGCACAGCAGTCATATCACCACGATTTCTTCAATAGGTCATTGTGGTGATTTTAAGGGCTTTGATTCTTTCTGGGTATGGGGTGCTCTGCATTCCTTTGACCATTTTTGTAGCACGTCGCTGGACATCTTCGATAAGGCGTCTGTCGATCCCGTATTGTGGGTATGCTAGTGAGACTCCCACTTTCAGCTTGCCGTGGTAGCTGATACTACGGTTGCTTTGCAAAAGCGACAAATGCCGAATTAGCGCTATTAGAAAGAAAAACTAATATCCTCTTACATCTTCAGTGCCAAACTTGTTTCCTCATTTAATTACGGATTTAATTACGAGGTTTCCTGCTACGGTACAGATGAAATTAGTATCGTTGCTGGTGACAAGATTTGGTCACTAGCCTCGAAACATGCTGAAGCAGTTAAAGATGGAAGGAAAAACGTACAAAAGGCCATTAAATTGTGCTCTGAAGATTCGGACGGACTGCGCAACCTGTCTGATTCGGTTATTACAATACAACACGATGTTCTGGATTTGCGTGAAGGAATTGAGGATGAGATTCGGAAGCGAGTCGAACAGGAATTCTCAAAAATTGAGAATCTGTCCCCTTCTCAGTTCAAGCAAAATTTTCTGGACAATATTACTCAGGCTGTCTATAAAGCAATCGACCTACAGTTTCGCTCTAAGTTTGATCAGATCGAAAAAAGCCTGAATGAACTTAAGGCAAAAATTGTGAAGGACAGTACTAGGCTTGCAAAAGTCGCGACTAAACTGGATGATATCTACCAAACTGCTCTTCGAAACAGGGTGATCGTTTCCGGAATTGATACCACTGCTCGTGACTTACCGAGTCTCGGTACAAAAATTCTTGATCGCCTAAATCTACAAATGGGTCTTAATATGGAGTACTCTGTGGTTCAAGGAGCTAGGCGCTTGGGTGCTCCTGATCAGTCTCAAGCTCCGGTTGAACTTACACTGGTTTCTGAGGTTGTGGCGATAGAGATTCTCCGCAATCGTTCAAAACTGCGCGGCACTCATATCTTCGTTAATGAGGCCCTAACAAAGGAACGACAGGAAGTTTACAGATTGGCGCGCAACAAATTTGAATCAAAACACGTCTGGACAGCGAGGGGCATCATTTTCGTCAAGAGCGGATCTCAAACTATCCCCTGTAAAACGATCGGGGATGTTGTTCAGATTCGAAGTGTGAATGATGAACCTTCGCTATAAGCTGAGATTCTTCAAATCTTTTACGTTATATTAATGGATCGATTTCAGAGTTTTCTGGATTCTCGCTTGAAGTTAGATGCTATTCTTAACACTGCAATTGGTAATGATAAAGACCTCCCTTTTGTGAAAAATGTGCCTGATTGTGAATTTTCTACTACTGGCTTAAGCCAGTTCGAAGCTGCTGGTGATTCCGGATCTCCACTTCGGCTGTTACATATTAATGCACAGGGGTTACAGAGTTCTTTTAATGAGTTAAAATATCTAGTTGCTCCTAACCCGGTTGACATTATTGCTGTGTGTGAAACATTTGTGTCTGCCAATACTCCGACATCTATGCTTGAGATTTCTGGTATGAAATGCATTTTCCGCAGCCGACGGCATACTTCAAAAGGTGGATTAGCGCTATATACCCGTGATGATTGGTCTTGTAGTGTGTTGAATGATCTGTCGATATGGCAAGAAGGCCTGTGTGAAAGTTTGTTTATTGATGTTAGTCCAGTTGGCTGTGAGCCGTTTATTTTTGGTTGTGTGTACAGGCCCCCTATCTAGTAACCCGAGTCGATTTCTTGAAATATTTGAACCATTGCTATTAAAAATCCACGATACTAGAAAGCCAATTATTATCTCTGGTGACTTCAACTTTGATTTGCTGAATCTGGATCTGAGTGCTAACAGAGAATTTCTTAGCATTATGTTGTGTTCAGGCCTGCTACCTGGTATTTCGTTACCAACAAGAGTTACAGCTACAACAGCTACGTTACTTGATAATATTTTCTTTTCTGGGAATCTATTTATTGCCAAAACATCATCGGTGGTTATATCTGATATGTCTGATCATTTTCCGGTGAGTGTTTGTCTTCAGGTAACCAAGGAAAAATCTGGACATCAAAATCTGCGTTTGAAACAATGTCGTACATTATTTGATGTTGATGATTTAAAACTGTTAAGAACTATAATTGATGAAGATAACTGGAGCCCCGTTTTTGATTCTTCTGATGTTAATGATACATTTTCCTTATTTATTGATAAAATTTCTCTCCTGCGAGATAAAGTGAGTTCTTCTCACATTCCTAAAAAGAATCGTATTAAAAAGTTTGACCCTTGGATATCAGACGGAATAGTAATTTCAATAAAAAATAAGAATACAAAATATAAACAATTTTTGAAATCTCCGTCAGATTTTTTGTTTGAAGAATATAGGATTTATAGGAATAAGCTGAATTCAATACTTAGACATGCAAAAAGGAAGTATTACCATGAAAATTTTCTTAGATATAAGGTTGATATGAAAAAGACTTGGCAGTTAATAAATGAAATTATTCGTCCTAATTATCGGTCTAGTACGAATGTGGATTGTTTGGAAGTTGATGGTAAGAAAGTTAATGATCCTAAGACTATCCTTAATGTATTTGCAGAACATTTTAGTTCTGTTGGTGGTAAATTGGCATCTAAACTTAAAAAAGACGGTATACAACCTTCTGACCAAAGTCCAAAGGTATCACTATTGGCTGAGAATTTTTTTTCCTTTTCAGAGGTTACCCCTGAAGAAGTAAAGAAAACTATTATGAAACTAAAAACAAGTAGTACCCCAGATGATTTTGGATTTTCAGCTAAAATTGTTAAACAACTTGCAACTAATATTTCTCCCATGTTGGCACATATTTTTAGTTTATCCTTAGTACATGGAGTTTTCCCGGACCTGTTAAAAAAGTGTTATTGCTTTACATAAGGGTAGTAGTTCAACCGACCCTTCAAATTATAGAGGTATTTCTTTTTTATCTGTTTTTAGTAAGATTTTTGAAAAATTGGCGCATGGACAAATACAAATTTATTTGAAGGATAATAAAATTATACATGAATCTCAGTTTGGTTTTATGAATGGTAGATCTACTGAGTTGGCTATACATGAACTGTTATTGGAAGTGAATGATGCGCTGGATAGTGGACAGCATGCACTGGCCATATTCCTTGATGTTGCCAAGGCGTTCGACGCCGTTGACCATCGTCTACTGCTTCAGAAACTACAGAATTATGGTTTTCTGGGCACTTCTCTTGATTTTTTTGCTTCATACCTTTCTAATAGAACACTTGGATGCTCTGATAAATCAAATGGTATTTTTTCTGAGAATTTTAACATTAACTTTGGTGTGCCCCAGGGATCTGTTCTGGGGCCCACCTTGTTTTTGCTTTTTATTAATGATTTGCCTGATGTACTGCCAATCTCCAAAATTATTATGTGTGCAGATGATGTGGTCATCTTTGGATCCCATGTTGATTTGTCACAGCTTTTCCTTAATCTGAATAATACAATGTCGACTGCATCTGATTGGTATAAAAACAATCTGTTAACTCTGAATGAAAAAAAGTGTCAGTACATGTTGTTTTCACGTATTAGCTC
The DNA here is from genome assembly GCA_023053575.1 of Branchinecta lynchi. Lineage (NCBI taxonomy): Eukaryota > Metazoa > Arthropoda > Branchiopoda > Anostraca > Branchinectidae > Branchinecta > Branchinecta lynchi. The sequence goes on along the minus strand of JAKZAP010000006.1, from coordinate 4,937,111 downwards.
AGTTAATACGATTGGTTTGAATATCTACCTCAATGATGTCGAACTACAGAGAGTTGATCATTTTCGATACCTTGGTGTAGTTCTGGATGAAAATCTTTATTTTCGTCAACATATTAAAATTCTTGCATTGAAAGTGTCGCGGAATATTGGCATTCTTCGGAAACTACGCCATTTATTCCCGAGATATAATCTGAACACTATCTATTTTTCTTTCGTCCACCCGTATTTTGTTTACTGTGCTTCAGTGTGGGCTTCTACTTTTCCTTCTATTCTTAAACCTCTTCAGATTCTTCAAAATAAAGCCCTTAGGATACTTTTCAGTATTGACAATAGATCTTCAGTTAAGCACCTTTATGCACTGTCGGGAATTTTCAGTATTTGTCAGCTCAGAGATATGTCTATTTCATTTATTTGTTTTTTATATCAACGTGGATTATTACCATTAAGTTATGCAGGGTTATTTTCAATTAACTCGCAGTTCCACAATTATCCCACTTCCCGTAGATCGGATTTTTGAGTTGAAATTAGTCCTACTTCACGATCTAGTTTTGGTCTTCGCCATGCTGGCCCGAAAATCTGGAACTCCATTCCAGCTGATTTGAAACAGTGTCTTGACCCATCAAAATTTAAAAAACTGCTTCGAAGGCATATTATTGATTCTTGCAAGCAATAAAGTGTATGTACGTATAGGCTAGGTTAAGACGGTTATTTTTCTTTTATTGGAGTTAACTTACGCGCCTAAGTATGTCGTGAGGCATTTGCGTTGTTTGTTAGAAGTTGGTTAAATTTGTTATAAATAAACTACCTACCTACCTACCTACCAGTTTGAGAAAATTCTAGGAAAGTGAAAAGACTTCTTCAGACACCACGGTTACTGGCTAGATGCCACGATAACTGTAAAAACGCCTTTTGACTATAGTACCAGATACCATGGTAACCGCGAAAACGACTTGAGACCGTGGTATCTGCAAAAGCGCAACTATGAGTTCAGTTTTCGCAGATACCATAGTACCTGATACCAAGGTCTAACTTCGTTTTTGCAGTGACTGTGGTATCTGAAAAGACATCTCACTTGCCTCATCACCAAATATGAGCCTCGGTATTTGTCAAATTGGTGGGAATGAAGTTTGGTAGTATTTCTTGTGGGGTGGCTTCCTAAAGCGCTAATTTGGTAATTGTCGTTTATGCAAAGGAATTGTAGTATCAGATACCACAGTAACTGCGAAAACGACAAAATGCGGGCCCAGTTATCATGCTGTAAATCTGTGAAAACGCAGTTATTACTATTATAAACTTTTTGTCCCAACACCTGTTTTATTCTAGGATACTCGCCGTGCCACGTCCTTCTGCCAGGTGGGGTTGAGGACAGGGTCTCAGGTCTCTACGCCGCATCGTAGCCCGGACCTAAGAGGAACCAGAGAACCAACGCCGGAAATCTTAATCAGTTCGCCCTTGCAGCTACCAAAATCAGATCTCATGTTGCCCTTGCGAGATACCCTCGGTAAGCTTCAATTCTGTTCCCTTCAGTATAATCTAGAAACAAATAACGGACAAGCAGATGGGTTGTTTTTGCGTCAAAACATACTTCATAACATAACAATCTTCATGTATATGCAACTTTGCGACATTTTATACCGACGTCTTTATCACAAATATGGTCAATAAAATAAAGTACCATTAATAAAATATAAATAACATGAAAATTAACGTTATTTTGTAGTCTGGCGGTCCATTTATCGAATTTAGGATTCACTTTCTCTTCGACGCAAACTAGGCTACCTAATTCTGTCTTCCAGAAAACCTTGATTTTTATGGCACTTGCCTTCCGGCCAAGTGCCATATACCGATCACTTTTCCGTCGGTCGGTTAGTCCGGTGTTTGCGAGTTAGGGTACTTCCAGATACGCTAAGACGATGAAACTTGGCAGGCATATTAAGGACCCGACCAAACTAAGTTGGAAATAGTCACTTGCCCGATCCGACCATCGTGGGGGAGGGAGGGGAGCCAGAATCCGGAATTTAGTGGCATGCATAACTTTCAAACAGGTTATCGGATCTTACGGAAATTTGATATTTGGAGAGACGTCATGTCTCAGACGTTCCATTTCAAGTCGGGACCGAATCCGATGAATGTGGGGGGGGGGGGGGGGACCGGAAATCATATGACAAGCTTAGAGGGGAGGGATCGGGATGAAACTTGGTGAAAGGAACAAGCACAAGCCCTAGGTACATCATTGGCAGAGCCGGGCGGGATTCGTGCACTGTCGTGGGAGTTGGAGGGGGGGGGGGCGGAATTCGGTGATACGGATTTAAGTTACTTCTAGGTGGGCTGGGACAGTGAAACTTGGCAAGCGTACCAGGGACTCGACCAAACTAACTTGGAAATAGTCACTTCCCCGATCCAACCACCTTGGGGGGAGTGTAGGGAAGGGGAATCCGGAATCTAGAGGTACGTATAACTTTGGAACGGGTGATCAGAACTTAATGAAACTTGATATTTGGAAAGACCTCGGGTCTCGGATGTCCCATGTGAAGTCCGAATCGGATCCGATTATTGTGGGGCGTGGGGGGGGGGGGGGAATCAGAGGGGTTGACGTAAATCCTGTGAAACGCTAAGAGTGGATCGATTGGGATGAAACTTGGTGGGGATTCACCAGAGACAGAACTGGATCGGGTTCGAGCACTGTGGGGGGAGTTAGAAGGGGAGGTCCGGAATCCCGGTGATCACCAGTTAAAGTAGTTCCAGATGTGCTAGGACCATGAAACTTGAACATTAGAGACTTGACATGATTAGAATATTTTTGCCTCATGGGTTTTGCTTACAACTGAATTTCTTAAAGTTTGATTAAAATATACATTTCATTCTCCCGATGAGCTCATCATCATTTTTGCTTCAAGAGTTTTGATTACAGATGAATTTCTAGCGCCCCTAAAGTGCGCATCATCACAGCCAAATGCATTACCAAACGATACGTTCTCGTGATTTCCAAGGACCCATTATCTCAAGGGTTTTGCTTACAAATAATCACAACAAACCCACGAATTGAAGAATTCCTACTTTCATCCTCTGACCCAGCCTTGCAAGTGTGCCATATGAGCTTGCAGCTCTTGTTGGATAGCCAATAAAAATACTAATAAGATCGGCACATAAATTGTCTAGGAACATTTAAAACAAGGATGTGAAAAAGTAAGTAAGTGAGTAAGTAATTTATTTATAACCCGCCGTGTGTTAATTGTTACCAAACTTCTGCCAGTGTACGCGGGTTAAATTATAGGGTCCCGGAGAGTTAGAAAAGCCGTGAGTCAATAAAACAACTAAGCGCGCTGAAAAAGAGGAAGGTCAGTATCCCTGTTTTGGGGGGTTTCTTTTTACTTAAGTCAGGATCCTTGTTCTAACACGCAGGATCGCTGTTTTGATGAAAGCAGGATGCAAGTAACTGCGTCTCCCTTCGTTTTTTTATCAATCAATCAATCAAATTTATTTGCAAATAGGACGATGAAATTCCTTGGACGTGTAGATCCTAGGGCTGGGAAATTTTCTTTTAAAGTTGCACCTCCCCCACCCACCCCGTTCATGGGTAACTGGGCCCAGATTGCCCAGTAGTAATGTTCGTTACCCTTGCTAGGAATCAACAGGTATTAATATGAAACTTATTAGGATTGTGAGCATTGGGGTCTCTTTTTACTTGTTGTGGGTCCTAAACCCCACCCCCTCTTGGTTCAGGGGCAATTGGGCCCAGATTGCCAATTGTTTTATGTTTTTTTATTTGACAATAACAGGAGATAAGGCGATGAAATTCCTGTGTGCTTTTGGATCATAGGGACTGGGGAGAGTTGAACCACCCCCACTCTCCCCGTTTATGGGCAAGTGGGCCCAAAAATGCCCATGAAAAAAAGTGTTTGACCCGCGACTGGAATCAAACTCTAAGCTGGTATACTTGAGGAAAAAGGTGTAAATACGCATTTTGATGGGTCCCGACCCCCCCCCCCCCCTCCCGTTCATGGGCAGCTGGGCCCAGATTTTCCATGAGTTTAATTTGTCTATGACAGGTCTCAAGTCCAACTCTTCTATATTTGGGGAGATATATCTATGGATGAGGATTTTGCGTAACATCAACAAATACGACGACGCGACGTACTTTAATCTTTAATGAACAGTTGGAAACTGGACTTTTTTTGTCATATGATTGATGATATGCCATTCTTAATGAATTGTGACAAAGGGGGCATTAGTCTGCTATGAATTGGTTTATTGCACTTGTTATTACCTTGCTAATGGACAAGAGCTGTAAAGGGTGGGACGGGCAGGCAGACCATTCAGTGTTAGAACAAATGCTATCCGTGCAAGATCTTCAACATTTATACTGGCGGTTTTTTTACATTTAAAGCTTTTAAAGGGGGGTGATTACAAGGTTATTTCAATACTTGTTTGGTTATTGGGGATGAGAAATGTCTTGGTTCTAAAGCTGTTTGTATATAAATGTGATAAACATTTTAGTTTTACACTCCACGTCTGAGCGCTTGCGCACTTGTTTCTATTGGAAGCCACTCTTTCCCTCCACCCTATTTTTGCCGCTGACTGTATTACTTATAGGATCTTATTTGAAAATGAACTTGTGAAAAACAAGCTAAAGATTCTAGTACTAGATTCCGTAAGTAAACAAAAAAAGACTCCATACTATGATTCGCAGTCAGCTTGGGCTGAAGGTATATTTATCTTACAGGAGCCGATACTGGGAGCCGGACTTCAACGCCAGGCAGCGCGATTCTCTCTGCTCTTGCGAGCCCCCTGGGAAGGCTAAGTAGTAACATGGGCGCTCTTTCGCCCAGTGGTATTAACCCCTTAACCAAAATTGCTAAGGGGGTTCAGAGCTTGGGTGGAAACTTCGATCTCAAGAGATCGCCACTCATACTGCCGGAGTCACTTGAGATGAGAAGGATTAAGAGTAGTTGCAAGACTCGTTTCATTGACGTTTAGATTGTGTGTGTTACGCACCTGTTTGGTGGCAGAAGTGCATATATAATCACATTAAGGAGACTTATTGATTTGTTTTAACTTGGTTTTACAAAGGGCTTCCCACGATCTGTCCTCTTAATCCTCTAATAGAGCGATTTTGTTCCTCCAGTTTTGCCTAGCATGGAACTGGAATGCACATTTTAAATCAGATCGAATGAATTACTGTATTCACTGAAGCCCAGTTTGTTTTCTATTATTTTCCAGATGGTAAATCAATTCTAGCTCCGTAATTGTTGGAGCTAGAATAGTGCACTCTAAATTTTTCGCAGAGAACGTTCCACTCTTTTGGTGGTACGTCGTCTATTGCTTTTGGCAGAACGCATCTCATAATAACCGTGGCCGCCTGTCATCTAGCGGAAAACAAGGACATTGCCAAGAGGTCAAGCTAGTGGAAGGCATCTGTGCATGTGAACGGCGCTTACTGTATTAGTTGCGTTTTTGTAGATACCATGGTATCATCATACCACGGTCTGAAGTCGTTTTCGTAGTTACCGTGGTATCTGATACCACGGTCAAAAGGCGTTTTTGCAGTTATCGTGGTATCTGGCCAGTTACCGTGGTATCTGATATTCAGATACCACGGTCCGAGCGTGGTAACTGATCGTGGTGTCTAGAAAGTCATCTCACTTCAAACAAATTTTGTCAAATAGGTGAAAAAGAGTTTAGCACTTAGTGATGTAACTGGATATCACTTTTTCTTTTCGGATGACTCCGAAAAGGGCAATTTCGGCAATAGCCGTTTTTGCAGAGCAACCGTGTATCAGATACCACGATAACTGCAGAAACGAGTAATTGCAGATCCAGTTACCGTAGTAACAGATACCATGGTATCTGCAGAAACGCAACTATTGTCAGGTGTGCCAAGGATTCTCAATTACAGCAGAAAATAGACAACACAACAGGCACGGCTCAAGAAAGATTCTGCTATGAGCATTAAAGTGTTACATGTTTGTGTACACTAAACGTTGTCAGCATTCTGTTACGAAAAAATAACAGGCAAAAAACAACCCAGAAAGGTGTCTGTTAAAATTATACCTTGGGCCAGTTACTTGTGGGGGGAGAGGGGTGTGCAGGTTCTCTTGCTTCAGATCCAGCCACCAAATTGAGCCTCGATATCATTCCAGCTCTCGTTTCTTTAAATGGTGGGAAATCACCCAGTTACAAGATTCGTCAGAAACTGGGGAAGGATCAGAAGCACAAGATTCGTCAGAATTTGCGGAAGGAACAGAGCCACAGTAGAACAAGCCACAGTAGAATATTCTAACGATTACTATGTTTTCAAAATCGCCGGGTTTTCGTCTCGGCTTTTCACGCAGCCTCACGCAACCCTCTTGGCTTTGATGAGAAACCTTCATAGCCAGTATACCTGACCAATGAGCTGTTCTCAAGCAATAGGTAGAAGTGTGATCCGCCTAAAAAGAGCCAAACACGGCGAATGCAAAAATCGGCTTAGTGCTGTTAGAGTTGATAAAAGTCACTATGAAGCTTGGAATGATGAGAGTAAATTGGCTGATTAGAGTAAATTAGACTGATTAGAGTAATCGGTTATATATGTAAGGCGTCTTTTAAGGTTGGAAGAAGGATCGTTTACAGTTCTTACTGGCCGATGAACAACACATCGTGGCCCTTGATTGAGGAACAAATTGGAGCTAAGCCCAATTCACACAGAGAGCGAATTTTGCCACGTCTGGCGAAATAGGTCATGACAAGCTTTGAGAAAACGCAACGTCAGGTCAAAAGAAAAAGCATCGTCAGGTTTTGACTCCGAGGAGAAAAAATCGCATCGCCAGGCGAAAAATTTTAATACAGAAACGAAGGATGTAAAACAGCTAATTAGTTTAGTTCAGAGTTATCAAGTCATTTACAATATTGGTATCAAGGAGTATAGCGACAACGGAAGTAGAGAAAATGCGTTTCTGGAAACAAAATGTGGGCGAATTCGCTCCCTTTCTGTCATACCCTGCGATTTCGCCTAGACGTTGCGAAGCGTATTGCTGCCTGCCAATATTTGGATGCCCTCCGTGTGAATTCCGCTTTAGAAATATTTGATCCGACTTTTGATGTCGCCAGGTTTCGTCTATCGACAACCTTAGTAGCTTGCTCTTTAGCAGAAAAAGAGAAGAAATCAAGTCGCCCTTGGTTTCGTTCGAGCAATAGGGTCAGCGCTACAGCAGAATTAGTCTTTCACAGTTGGTAGTTCATTGTCGCCAGGGTTTTACTGTTGTGTAGTTAGTAGAAACCGTCCATGTATATTTGCGATTCGCTTGACTCTTCTGTCCTCTTTCCTTGTTTTGAGTTTTGGCTGAGGGGTTTTGCACTTGCGAACGTGAGGCCAGGCATAGAGCACTACGTGTAAATGACAAAATCGAGTGCGTAACCCCTCAGTTTTGTACCGATGCCAGTGGTCATATTCTAAGATGCTAGATGGTATTTGCATTTTGTGTCGTCAAATGCGCTATTTCCACTTTGTATTCAGTTTCTTTTTTGCGCACTTTTATTTTTGTCTGTGATGACAGAAGGTTTCTGCATATAATTCCTTATTTCACTGATCTCGTACTCATATATAGACTGCACTATTAAAAATTGTATTTGGAGAAGTTGAACCAGTATTTTAAATAGTCAGTAGATTAGATTAACTAGATTCAGGACCACCATCCGAATTGCTCTCCAAATACTCTCTTCGCCCTGGCTTCAGCGGTTACATGACCATTTCCTACTTGGGCCTTAAAGGACCTGTCTTACCTATCATACTAACGCAATCTACTTCCATACTCACTCCATATATTTCTAAACCCGGAGACCCCAATTTCGTACAGTACATTCTAACCCCTCTAACAAAAACCACGCTGATTTCACTTGAAGTGTTTTCCAACCTTCATGGTTATCACGCTGTCGACGGTTGTCTGCGACAAGTTTTCCCATCAGAAAAAAAACAGTTATGTAAATTTTTTCCGTTTTCGCTTTAAAGGACACCTGAACAATGAAACCATCCTTGAATACACCATGGAGAATGTATTTACAGACATGGCCACGAAGAGCATTCTTCTCGTTTTAAAAATGGGGATGTTCGTTTCTGGATGTTTGCACATGCAGACTCCAAGACAAAAAGCGCAATTCATTCAAATCTTGTACAGCGCTGGCCGGATCGTATTGGAATTTCTTCTAGATATACATTTGGGCTTATCTGGTTAAAAAATATTCCAGAAGAAGGGTTGATTGAAGACATTTGTTCCTTCCTAAAATTGTTCGGTACTGAAATAAGGACAGATGCAAAATGGAGCAAAAATCATAGCTTGGAAACACTATTTCGTATTTGGATTGGGTTTTCTGCAGGCAATGTTAACGGAAGTCATACAGTTCGGGATGGTACTTGGTACTCTTCATTCAGGTGTCCTTTAAGTCAAGGGGACTCGGAAAAGGCTTAAAACAGGGGTTATTTGTTGACAGTACAGCCTATAGTTTTAAAGTATTCAAACATTTTAAAAGACTGTAAGTTGAATATTAAATAGTGCGAGTGGTTCTTTAACGAACGTCGACTTGTTTTTCCGTAAGAACGTAACTATGTAACTTAGCCTTAAGACCAGAGATGTAGTCTTGATTCTTGGTCTTGGTCTTAAGACCAGTCTCAAGACCGATGTCGACAATCTTGGTCTTGGTCTTAAGACCAGTCGCAAATTCTTGGTCTTGGTGTTGTTCTTGCGCTTCCGGTTGTCAAGACCTAGCCTGGTCTTCAAGACCGAGGCTGGTCTTCAAGACCCTAATTACATCCGGATTAATTTCGAAACTTTTCAAAATGTTGCAAAGCAGGATAAGGTTAATAATGGATTGCATCATCAGGACACATTTGGAGGTCAAGAGATTAGCGGATCAAATTATTTAGGGGCTATTCATAGCGATCGTTGCTATATAAGCAAATGTTCGAGGTGAGTTTCTTCAGTAACACAATAATGGCTACCAAGGAACCTTCATTGGTGAAGTATGCGTTTACCAACTTTCAGCTTTGTGAAAAAAGTGGTCCGCTGTTTGTAAGTTCTGCAACGAAAAGAGCACTGACAGTAAAGGGGTTTCTTCTACTTTTGTAAGGTAAGCATGCAGTACTTTTCTCTAAGATCCAGTCAGCATGATGCGAAACGGACAGAGGAAATTATTCTCCTTCAAATTATGCGTATCAGCTCTCCCGCACATGACTTATTTGGCGGGTCGAAAATCATTCCATTTCATCTTGATCATTGGCTGAATGTTAGCAGAAATGACGATGAAATTGTGGAATTATATAAAAAGCCAACTGCCAAATGACACTTTCTTTTCATACATGAGCCAAATCTTTCGCGTTTTGTTTGATATTTTGCTATGTCTATTTGGTTGCTAAAAGTTCAGCTGTGTCGCTAGATAATCCGAAATTCACATCAGGTCCTAGTCGGAACTAGAGATCTGAAGGAGGATAATCAGTTCGGGGGTGAGCTGTCTCTAGTTTGGCGGAACTAAAGAACATAGTACCAGAAAACGCAACCAAAGAGCAACATTCTAATTTTCAAATTTGTACTCTCTATTCGTTCGTCCTCCAAAACATCTAGTAAAATCTTGGTTAATCGGTTGACCAACCCCTTTTCGGCCACTAATTTTCGAGGAGAGAATTTTTTAAACAAACTTGGACTAAAAGCTATGTTGACCTTTTTCAGACATCTGAGGCGGAAGCACGTTTCTGTATACGAGTCGTACATCACGAAATCTCCAGCTTCCAGTCAGATATTGCTTACTGGTTTTGGCTTCCACTCTGCGACAGACTCCGCTGGAGCTCACTACGCTAGAGATCACCCCGTACAACGAAGATTTGAGAAGTCACTCTTGGAAAATCTTATCATCAGCTGCAGCCTGCCAATATCACTTGTTGAGAACCAATCCTTCCGAAAATTTGTCGCCGATATGGATCCGAAGCTTTGTTTGCCTGCACGCAGTACGATATCAGGTACCAGAATTCCGGAGCTACGTACGAAAAAGGAAGTGGCGGTGAAGAATTTCCTGGCACAAGCAAAATTCGTAGCAACCTGCCTTTTCGCGCCTAAATCCCCTATACGAGAAGGTTTTCTGCGTTCCAGCAACTTCAGCACCAGTGGAGCGAGTGTTAAGCCACAGTGGACTATTTATGAGACCGCATAGAGCGAGGATGTCCCAGAAATTATTGGCAGCATTGGTTTATTTAAAATGCAACAGAGAAATTGGCATATGATTATATAAATTTTATGTGCGTTGTCATTGACAGAAATATAATCAGCTTACTTTTCATTAATTTCCCGTAGTTAGGCTAGAAAAGTAATTCCTCACTCAATCTAGTAAAATAGACTTTCTTGGTCTCGGTCTTGGTGTTGATCTTGGTCTTAAGACCAGAGCTGAATTCTTGGTCTTGGTCTCGATACCAGGGCCAAAATCTTGGTCTTGGTCTTAATTCCGGTGCGAAAATCTTGGTCTTGGCCTTGGTCTTGACGTTTTGGTCTTGTCGACATCACTGCTTAAGACGCATTGCGTCAGAGGTTCCCAACCGGTGTTATGCATGCTCAAAAGGGTTCGAGAGACCCTCGCAAGGGGTACGCCAAGGTCCCCAAAATCAAGTTAATCTGTAGCTTTAAAGTTCAACCGAATAGGGCGAGATCTGACAGTCTAATTACACATCACTTATTCAGTTAAATGACCTGAAAACCCAATAAAGTCGTGTTACGTCGTTTGTTTGTTATCCCCACATAATCTGTTTCACCAAATGAACCTATTCTTCTGGGTGTGTGGTACCGCTATGCGCTTGTACCTCTATGCTTGACATATTTATCAGCTACAAATGTATGAATGAATGAATGAATACTTTTAATTCAGCAAATAGCCATAACGAAAAAGAAAACACACAGAAAAGAAAACAACAACAAAATCATGCAGTCTGTTCCTGCTGTGCTGCCTGCTACACTCCAGTAAGCCGTTGCCGAAATTTCTACAGCAAAGGCTCGTTATTCCCACTAGTTCACTCTGATCACTCCAGTCTAAGCGTGTCACGATATTTCCGGTCCCGCTCGCGACCCCCCCCCCTCCCCCCGACAGCTGTTGTACTCGGTCTGTATCACCAACTACTACACCTGTGACATGTCCTCTTGTCTGTTATCATGTTTTATTCGGATCCGATCACCCGCTCGAAAGTTATGCATGACACAAGGTTCTGAATTTTCTTTCCCTCAACTTCCCCAAAGATTTTCGGGTCGAGGAGATGACTATTTCCAAGTTAATCTGGTCGGGCCCCTAATTCGCCCACCTAGTATCATCATCCTGTTTATTCAAACAATGTTTACAACGGATACGTCAGCTATGATTCTTCATCAGCAATAGTTCAGCCCTTCTTGGCAAGGGTCCTCGATTATTACAGGTTTGTTTCCTTCCCAGAAGTTGAACCAGAGGATTGACAGCCTGACGAGGACCCTTGCCAAGAAGGGCCGAAATATCGCTGATGAAGAATCATAGCTGACGTTGTTTGAATAAATAATTCAAAGTCTGCTTGGGCTCAAAGAATATTTATCATCCTAGCCCATCTGGAAGCACCCTAACTTGCGATTACCATGGGAAACCCCCTTCAACTCTCCCCACATTGCACTGAACCGGTCATGTTCCGTCAATACTGTGTCTAAGAGTTATGCTTGTTCTTCCCACCAAGATCCATTCCATCCCGACGGTTTGGATTTAGTTAGAATGTGTTCGATTCAGTTCCTTGGTGTGACTAATATACTGAACTTTCCCGATTTTTATGTTTGTTACACTGGAATTGCAGGCCTTTGTTGAATTCAAATTCCCCGTGTCTAGATGAATTATGGGTTGTTCTGGCAGCAGCGCACACTCTAAGAGCGTGTTCCACCCTACTTACCGTAGCTACTACGCATAAAGTCACAAATTCTGGCTTTTTGCTGTCAAGGCTGGAACGATCTTTCTATTTTCCAGCGGGATATCATGCCACGGGCGAATCCGACCAATCATGTTACAGAGATGCGTAGTTACTACGCTTACCACGCTCTCGAGCATGGTAAGCAAATAGTAACTATTAGTTACTATTCCGAGAAGGTTGGAACGGTCAGCGTAGTAACTTTTCGGTAGGATGGAACGGAAATAGTAACTAATAGCTACTATCAGTACGAGGGTGGAACACGCTATAAATGTTATTACTGGAGCCTCAGATGGAAAAATGCCAAATCCCTTGAGACAAAATATTTCAGTGTATTCAAATATCAGATGGAAAAAAAAGCTGTCTTTTCAGTTAAGATCAAAATAGCACATCGTACGTAATTCCGGATATACATGTATCGCTGAGGACGCTAAATCTCGTATTTCTTACTTTCTTCTCTTGGTAACTCTCGGAAACCTACACAAGACCCGGTTTTCGGTATCAGTAAGTCCACTGATTTATCACCTTTTGGAATCCAACCGAAATCTTTGATCTTGCTGTACCGTTTGTGGATATTTGAAGATTGTTTAGGTTAGGTACATGAACATAGATGTCTTTCCTGTTTGAACGAAGCAATAATATATTTGGTTAGTAGCCTACTGTAGTATTTCCCAGGTATTACTGAACTTGTTCCAGACTATGTAAGAAGATACAATTATTAGTACAATCTTGTACATATACCGGTAGGCGTTCTTCGCACGGAATATCAAGACCTTTTTTGTTGGCTCCACATTCCAGAGTGTGGAGGGGTCCTAAAAGTATTGAAAGGCAAAATAAAACCCTCAAAAATGTCGTATGAGAGAAAGTGAGAAGGATTCAGTAGCTGCTATTGCGAGGCATTACAAAATCATGACGCGAGCGAAATTACTTTTGTCGTTTTCATCACTCTGGAAACGTGTGGAGGCAATCCAGAAATCCGAATGGAAAACCGTAGTTTTCAGCTATAGACTTTTCCCACCAGAGCAGCAGTGGTATAGCATAGGCCTACATAGTTGTTGGTCTCAGCATTCAACCAGCAAGAAAGAAAACCTGCATTATATTAAACTCTTTCGCTACCCCTCTATCCCGGACCCAGCAGAGGAATAGACCGCTTTGGGACCAACGGTCCGAAAACCGATGTAGAGCACAGGAATCCCAGTTGTATCATGGCAATTGTTGTAGTAAAGTGGGTCCTCTACTGTCAATTCACGTTCGCGTAGGCGAAACTGACGTCGCCAGCGGAAAAATTCGCTTCGCTAGGCCAAAGTTTCGTGCCTTGCCGTTTCAACTCCAAGTCGAATTGTTTTAGTGTCGCCTCAGTTCGCGCTGAGGAAATTCAGGAAACCAACAATCAACCTGACCAAAGTAGAGTATATAACAGATATAGAGTATAGAAAGTTGACTTTCACCCTACTGCTCTAGTCCTACGTATTGTATCCACGTATATACATCTAGTCCTGGTGAATTCGTTCACGTATTCGCTGACAGTGGAGTTTACGAAACGAATTCGCTGAGCGGCGCCAAAGAACAAAATTCTTGGCGGAAAAAAATCGCGTTCTGTCGGCACCTTTGAGGCCGTTCTAACCTTTCTCATCCAGATTAGGCGTGCTCTTGGTGGCTGGAAATCGCCAAAGTTGCTGTTTACGATAGCGTACGTTACGATGGCTTCCGATAGCTTCTGATTGCCCATGGAGGACCCACACTAGTTGCCTGAGTTGAATAATAGTTGCATTTTTCATCTAAACTCTCAGTAGGCCTACTCTTCTCAGTTCTCGCTTTTGAAATAAACACAAATTTAGCCACCCGTTATTGCCTGTTTATATGGATCAAACTTCTGCCCTTTGTTGACCAATCAAGGAAATCGAGAATCGCCTGTTGAAGCAACGTCTCTATTCTGCAAAATCAGAAAGCTTTCCCGCAAGAAAATGAGAATAGGCTTATCTCGGTAGTAAAAAAAAAAAGCGAAATAGGAGAGTTGAGATAAAAAGCGCCACAGTTTGTTCGAGAGTGAAATTCTCCGCATTTCAGTTCAGAGCAACCAATCGGTTTAGACCCTATAGTCCTGGGAGTACTAAGCTTAACTGAAGCTCTGGCATATAGAATACGTTTTAATTATATTCCTTGAGTGAAAAGAGTCTGACGATGGGATTTATTTTTACTACCGTTCAGTAGAAAAAGTGAAAGTTTATATTTCTTGTTCATTAACTCGTGGATCTATTGTACTATCGCTATGTGCTGGATCCCGACAATGAGGCGAGGGTGGATACACGGAGAGACGAACCCGCTCGGAGCGCTGAACTGGTTTACAGAAATAGTTAAATTTTTTGTAAGATTTCAGAGCTTCCTCTAAGCGCGAGTTGGCCGGTCGCCTGCCCCTTTTGAAAGTCAGACAGCTGCGGTAAATATCCTGGTCTTACTGTGGAAGTTGTTAAAGTATTGTACCGTATTTATGCTTTTAATTCTGTTAGGTATAACTTAATTGATTACTGTGGTTATATGAATTTCGATTACTACATTCCTGTCTTATTTGCAGTGCAGCACAGAAAATAAATCATTCTTGTTATGATAAGATCGTGTCAAGGTCTCAAAGTATTTGTGTTCAGTCCGCCTTGTCTTCAAAGGGGTGAGTCACTTCTGTGAAAAGGTTCCACCCATCCCCTCATCCTTGTTGGAAAGTTGATCCAGTCAGTCAACCAAATTTTATTATTACAAAACATTCCTTGCGGTATCAACAAAAAACGAATGTTTGTTATCTCGTCAAAAGCAACTACTTACAATTGCGCTTTTACATTGTCAAGTCTTCATTAATTACACAAAATAAAAATTGCAGCAATTTAAAGTAAACTTTAAGAATTACATTAAAAAATAAAAGGATTATACTTAAAATTTCGCGTTGAAAAAGCTCACAAAGAGGGTGCAAAACTTCGTTCATACCGCTTATGAGTTGCCAAAAGGGTTATATCTTAGGAACTGGTAGCGCTGTCATTCTTTGTGGCCTTATATGGTCGGGAATGTGGGAAGGAGGAAGGCTGTGACGGTGGGCCGGGTCTCTCAGTAGTTCGTAACATGTGTCTATGGTTTTACAAATTTAAGATGCAAGTGCTACCCTTTTCGATGTTGCTTCGTCGCTATCAAAAATCGCGGATCAAGTCAATCCCAGGGTTGGTCTCCAAAAGTAACTTCGTACACCCTGGAAAGTAACCCAATAGTATCTCAAAGTAACCCAATGTAACCTAATGTAACCCAATGCTCGTACACCCTGGTTCTTGGTGACCAACCCTGGAGTCAATCCATATAAACAAATAAATAACGGAGGGCTAAATTTGTATTTCTCTCGTCGGCCAACTTCGATGACGAAGTAAGCTCTGTTGAGCAAAAAAGCGAGAAGTAGGATACTGTGGGCCCTTGCTTGAGTCCGACTGTAATTTATTCGTGAATAAACTCATATTGTATCACAACAACGTGCTTCCCTCTTGAATCAAATTCCCAAACTTTTTTAATTCAGCTATATGCAAGTGACGTGAAGCAGATTTTCCAGAGGATTTGCATCCTACAAATCGTGAGATTAAAGCTTGAGGCGCGTGCGAATGGGGCTAACTTTTGGTTAAATGGCCAACAGAAGTGGCTTTGTAAGTAGAAGGGAGATCATGCGCTTGAAAATGCATACTTCGTTTTGATAAACGTTCTCACATATATTTTAAGCCCTTGGTCACTAGAAGGGTTAAAGTGAGTTAAAGCACCCTCGAGCTATTTATGTTCCACTGTTTATAACAGTTAAATCCTCCTAAACTTAGACTTGGCTTTTAAGAAATTACCCACAGCTGTGGCCAGGGGCGTCACTATGGGGGGGAGGGGGGGATCCCCCCCCCAAAGGTCCTGAGAAAGTACACTTGTTTGTCGGCGCGAAGCGCCGGCAAACACAGAAGAAATAAAAAAAATTATGCTTTTTGTCAGGCATCGGTCGACTTGTCGGCACATCGGGTGTTTTTATATGCAAGAAATAAAATCCTGCAAATGTTTGTCGGGCAAAACACTGAAGAAATCGAATTCTGCATGCTTTTGTCGTGCCTCGGTGTTCTCGTCGGCACATCGGGTTATTTTTATACAGAAGGAATCCAGAAGAAATAAACAAAAATTAAGTTTTTGTCGGGCATCGGTCGATTCGTCGGCACATCGGGTTCTTTTCACACGCAAGAAATTAAATCCTGCAAACATTTGTCAGGCAAAGCAATGGAGAAATCGAATTCTGCATGCTTGTGTCGTGCCTCGGTTCGTCGGCACATCGGGTTCTTTTTATACATAAGAAATCCAGAAGAAATAGTTTTGTTATGATTTTGTCGGGCGTCGGTCGACTCGTCGGCACATCGGGTTCTACTTATACGTAAGAAATCAAATTTTGCAAACTTTGTCGGGCGAAGAAATCATGTTCTGTACAGTCTAGTCGAGCAAAAAACAGAACAAATCAAATGCTCGGTGGTTTTGTCGTGTGTCGGCATTCTCCTCGGCACATCGGGTTTTTTTTTACACACAAAAATAATCAGATTCTGTAACTTTTTATCGGCGCATGCCGAAAGTTTAAGTCTCTTCGGTACATCGGCTTCTATTTACGCGTAAAAAATAAAGTTCTTCACAGTCTTGCTGCGCATTTTGTAGTATTCCCTATTTGGAAGAACGGTGTATCATTTGGTTTTCCTTTTAGGATAGAAATTCTTGGGGTCTGAAAGACTTTAAAAGCCGGAAACTGTATGGTACTATAGCTGAATTTTCCGGAAAAAATTGATTAAAAAAATTTCGCCTGTGGCGCTTGGTTTAACTTGCCTTGGTACAGTCGTTGGAAGCTTCGCTTTTCAGCGAAACTTAAAATGAAAAGCCGAATATGTGAACTTTAAAATACGAAAATATACCAAAGGAATAACCTCACTTGATGCGTTACAGTTAGTTTACGCAAAATTTCGCCAGCGGCGCATTTTGTAGTATTCTTTATTTAAAAGAACAGTGTTTCATTTAGTTTGGTGTTTTAGGATTGAAATTCGCTGAAAGACGTTAAAAGCTAGAACTTGTATGGTAGGTATAGCTAAATTTTTCCGGAAAAAAGGCAGATTTTAAAAATTTCGCCTGCGGAACTTAGTTTAACTTGTTCTTGGTACAGTCGTTGGAAGCGTCGCTTTTTAGCGAAGGCTAAAATGAAAAGCCAAATATGTGAACTTTAAAATACGAAATTACATCAAAGGAATAATCTCAACTGATGCATTACAGTTAGTTTTACCCCGGTTCTATTCTATGCTGGCGGGAAATGTACGCCATTGCCGCAAAGCGGCAACGGCGTTCTTTGTCGGCACATTTTTGAGTCCATTGGCACAAACCCGGACGCCCTCCCCCCCCAAAGGTAAAAGGCTAGTGACGCCCCTGGCTGTGGCTGTTATAAGCCTGTGTCTAGCCCTGATGACTTCTAGCAAAAGGAGTGCAAAATTTACATAGGTCAAGTGTGAAGATCAGTGAATTGGTTCTTGGGGGGGGGGGGTAGAAAGTGCCATAATAACTTCGAGGTTTCATTGATTCTTGGAAAACTCTCATCACCTGCTCAGAGAAAAACTGGAAAACCGTAAATAAAGATGTAGAGCATGTTACGAGGGGATATTGTATAAATGGCACCTCATAAGCGAAGGGTCTTTGGTTCAAGTCCTGGCTGACGAGCACTTCTGGTCTTCATTTCACTATTTATAATACGGTGAATTTTCATATGTTGATCAGCAAGAAATCTGAAGTTCTGTTATCTGTTTAGAACCTTTTTAAGCTCAGTTAAATTTAAAAGGAATATTACCTAATTTATAGCCAAGTTCTACAAGCTACAATTGGCAAACTTTGGTGGTTAGCTAGTGGGAGACGAGCGTGGCGTCAAGGAAACAGGCTCTTCTAATCATTTTCTAAACAGATCTCATTGATGATTTGGAGTGAAAACATCTCACTGAGTAGAGAGTAATAGCCGTGTCTGGAACCTTAACTTAGCAGAACTCATTCGAGCCAATCACGTCATTGATATACACGCTGACGTATTGGAAGAGTTCGCGAACCACAGAGTGAGCTGGAACGGAAGCGCTTCTTTTCAGGCCCTTTGTTGGACGGCTACGGTTTAGGCAGAAGCATGCAACGCTAACTCCCTGGCACCGTGAGATAAGACATATCGTTTTAAAAGCTGCTTCAAAGCCCTATCTGGATCAAGTCGAATCTGGAGTCGTTTGATTTTGAATCGGGTAAAAAGCTATACAAAAAGTAAAATATTTACAACTGGTAGGAAATAGAAATTTATAATCGTTCTAGGTCAGAATCGTTTGACCTTTGGTACGTAGCTTTCGCAATTGTCCCGTTGTCACTTGTACCCCGGTAGTCCCCTCCTCTGTCTTCATCATAGTAATCTTGATAGTTTTGACTTGCGAAATCACCGACGTCATCGTACACGAAGTATTGGTCTTTTTCGTCATCTTCCGATTCGCTCTTCTCGGAGTTCACTGGCTGATTGATAATTTTAGAGGAGGCTTCCTCCGTTAATTTCTCTGCAGTTTTTCTGCTGTTTCTTCTCTGAATGTCGGACTGTTCTGGCAGGAATGAATTGCAGTTCGTTACTTGGGTGTAAGAGATCTTGAAGCCGGGTCCATGAGTATTTGCGTTGAATTTTGTTGGAACCCCCGAACGGAATTCGAGAGCAGTGATGGCGTTTTTCGTCGGACCTAGAAAAATCTTGATTAACTGCTGTAAGATTCTTTATACTTTTCAACCTCTCGTGCAGAATCTTTACAGCCATTCCCGAATCAGCGAAATTTCAGCGCCCTAAAATAGGTCTGATGTGCTGTCCTGCATACCCGATGACAAATTTGTAGCCTGCGTAGTTTATGGTAGTAGTGCGAAAACGTTGCATGTAATACTATGTAATAGCAAAGAATACTATCATTTAACGTGCCTCGGACTGGTCCAATCTTATGTAGCAGTATCCAATAGCATCCTGTCTTGCCACAGTAGCATCCAGTCTTGCTAATAATAGCATATAGTAGTATGCAGTAACACGGTAGCCTTGAAGTAGAAGCATGTTGTAGCATCGTTAGTACTGCATGCTACTTTTTCGTACTACTTCATAGTACTATTTTGATATACATTTTTCATCGAGTAGGCTATGTTGTAGGCTAATCCTAAGCAGGAAACTCTCGCTTGGTTCTTAGCGGTTTTTGGTAAACCTGGGCGTGCGTTTGTGCTTACTACGGAAGAAAGGATGATCAAAGCACAAGTGACAGTAGGTTATATTCTTTTAAACGCATTTTGAAGCATGTCTGTAACCGTTTTTTGTAGCTGAAACATTAAAGCTAACTATATGCAGCTGAAACATATAGTTGGTTTTAGGGGGCACGATTTGTTCAGGTATTAATAATAATAATATAATAATACAAAGCAAGAGAAAAGGCTTTCGCCTCTAAATATTATGGATCATTATACAATCGCTTTCTGCAGAGCTTGTCTGATGTAAGCCTATGTCATATTTTTTGTCTGGTGGTAAGAAATAAAAAAAACTAGACCTACGTTGCCCGGGCAACGTGAAGTGTTGCGGCAACCTTTGTCCGGCTTCGCCGGCTAAAGTGTTGCGAGAGCAACACTTTGGTTTTGTTTCTTCGCTGTCGGTTAAATGCTGAAATTGTCAACTTATCGAAGCTTTTAAAACGGTATGTTCTAAAAAGAATAATCACATAATCAAAAGATGTTCTTTAGCGTTGTAAAACCAACAACGAAACAATATCGGAAGAAGGCTATCCGTAACGTTTCAGGATTAAAATACCATAGATGACACTATTAATTATTACAAAACTACCTTATTGTTTTACATTACCGTATCGTTTGTACCCGTTGCGTAAACAGTTAATCCTAGGTTATAGCGATAGACCATCGATACAAACTTTCTTACTGTCATATTTACAGAAATCGAATACAATGTGCACCAGTTTTCAAAAATGTCTGGCCCCTCGTGCTTACTTACAAGTCCCTCTCCCGTGATTGACATCAAATTCACCGGAAACAAATAATGGATACACCAGCTATCAAAAGTTGCAAACCCCTCATCGCTGAAGATGATTATAGCATAAAAGCCGATTATTACTTACAAGTCCCATGCATGTCTTACAATTGGGAACAAAATTGTTCTTACCATCGAATACACCTGAGACAAATAACAGGTATACCAACTAGCAAAAGCTGCAAACTCCTCGTTGCCGAAGATGATTATGAGCTAACAGTCGACTGTTGCTTACAAGTCCCTTACATGTCTCACAACTGGTATCGCCTATTTTTGGTTTCAGTGTGTACCTTACTCCTAAAGTTGTCAACCCCCTGAAACTTTCAAACTGGTTTATCTCATGAAGGATTTCTGTTCAAAAAAATGGATGGCATATATTTTGATCAGCTCTTCAAGGGCTATCGATTGCCCTAACCACAACAAAAGCATATCGGAAAAAGGGACTAAATTGACTTTGCAGTCAGTTGAACTTTATCCTTTTCAATCGTAGACATCGTGACGGATGAAAACTTGGAATAATATCCTATATAATCTAGTTGGTATTATAAAGCTATCCGTAACTTTTTAGGATTAAAATACCATAGATGACACTATTAATTATTACGAAACTACCTTGTTTTACATTACAGTATCGTTTGTACCCGTTGCGTTAACAGTAAATCCTAGGTTACAGCGATAGACCAACGATACAAACTTTCTTACCGTCAGATCTATATAAATCGAATACAATTTGCAACAATTTGCACAAAATTCTAGCCCCTCGTGCACCGATTCTACTGACAAGTCCCTTTCCCGTGATAGACATCAAGTTCACCGGATAAAAATAATGGGTACACCGACTAGCAAAAGTTGCAAACCCATAATCGCTGAAGATTTGTGTAGCATAACAGCCGATTATTACTTAAAAGTCCCTTGCAAGTTTTACATTTGGGAACCAAATTGTTCATCAAATGACAGGTACGCCAACTAGCGAGAGCTGCAAACCCCTCATTGCCGAAGATGATTATGAGCTAATAGTCACCTGTCGCGTACAAGTTCCCTAAAAGTCTCACAACTGGTATCGCCTATTTTTGGTTTCAGTGTGTATCTTACTACTGAAATTGTCAACCCCTTGAAACTTTCAAACTGTTGTATCTCATAAAGGAATTTTTTTTACCAAAAAATAGATGTCATATACTTTGATCAGCTCATCAGCGGCTATCGATTGCCGTCGAAGTCGAACTTTATCCTTTTCAATCGTAGATATCGTGACGGATGAAAACTTGGAACAATATCTTATATAATCTAGTTGATATTATAAAGCTATCCGTAACTTTTCAGGATTAAAATACCATAGATGACACTATTAATTATTACAAAATTACCTTATTGTTTTACATTACCGTATCGTTTGTACCCGTTGCGTAAACAGTTAATCCTAGGTTATAGCGATAGACCATCGATACAAACTTTCTTACTGTCATATTTACAGAAATCGAATACAATGTGCACCAATTTTCAAAAATTTCTAGCCCCTCGTGAACCGATTCTTACTTACAAGTCCGTCTCCCGTGATTGACATCAAATTCACCGGAAACAAATAATGGATATACCAGCTATCAAAAGTTGCAAGCCCCTCATCGCTGAAGATGATTATAGCATAAGCTTTTTAAACGGGATGTTCTAAAAAAATTAATCATATGATCAAAAGGTATTCTTCAGCGTTGTAAAAACAACAACAAAATAATATAGGAAGAAGGGACTAAATAATCTTTGCAGTCAATTGTACTTTATCGTAGACATCGTGACTTATATAATCTAGTTGGTAATAGAAAGCTATCCGTAACTTTTCAGGATTAAAATACCATAGATGACACTATTAATTATTATGAAACTACCTCATTGCTTTACATTTTCGTTTGTATCCGTTGTGTAAACAGTTAATCCTCGGTTACATTGATAGACCATCGACACAAACTTTCTTACCGTCACATTTATAGAAATCGAATACAATGTGCACCCATTTGCAAAAATTCCTAACCCCTCGTGAACCGATTCCTACTTACAAGTCCCTCTCCCGTGATATACATTAAGTTAACCGGAAACAAATAATGGGTACACCAGCTAGCAAAAGCTGCAAACCCATCATCGCAGAAGATGATTGTAGCATAACAGCCGATTATTACTTACAAGTCCCTTGCATATCTTACCATTGGGAACCAAATTGTTCTTACCATCGAATACACCGGAAACAAATAACAGGTATACCAACTAGCAAAAGCTGCAAACCCCTCATTACCGAAGATGATTATGGGCTAACAGTCGACTGTTGCTTAAAAGTCCCCTATATGCATCATAACTGGTATCGCCTATTTTTGGTTTCAATGTACCTTACTATGAAGTTGTCAACCCCTTTGAAATTTTCAAACTGGTGTATCTCATGAAGGAATTTTTGTACCAAAAAATGGATGACATATACTTTGATCAGCCCATCAATGGCTATCGATTGCCGTCGAAAAAAAAATTCTACCTGTCTTAGTTCAAAAGTTGACTTTTTTGCCGTAGGCCAACTTTCTAACGTCACGACTTAGAAAGGAGCAAAGGATAAGCTCTAGTTTCTTTAGCAATGAGAGAACTTTTAAAGTTTAAGAGGCACATCTGATACCGTTACTCTACCACAAACCAAAGTGCAAAAAAAATAAATTATAAACTCAGCTGAAATCGTCGCAGACATAGACAGAAACAATAGATGGCAGCACTTTCGGACCCGTGGGAAAAAGCCACTTTTTTGTCTCTGTAGATTTTTCTATTTATCACTCAAAGAAGATATGTTGGCTGTGGGGCCGGGTAACTGCCGCATATATTTAACACTTATAGATTTTAGTCCATCTTCAATTTGAAACTGGTGCCTGCCTGCTTGCGTGCTAGAACGGAGCTTTCCACTCGAAAGCAGAAACATCTTTTGATGAAACGAAAGGTTCGCTACACAACTTCAGATAGTCCTCTCTGACATAGGCTATACAACTCCACTTCACTTCGCAAACCGTAGGCTCTGGCTCGATGACAAGCAAAAACCATCCTTATTGGCCCCAGGCAAGAGTTCTACGGAGCTTTCCAAAATGTAATGTCATATTCGTCAATCCGGCCTAAGGTCCACACTTTCCGTAAAAACCGCACAGGTTAGACCCTTCTCAGTTACCAGGAATAAAATGAAATCGGAGTCATAGGAAAAAAAAAAACAAAAAACAAAAAAAACGAGGACAAAACCAAAGTGTTGCTCTCGCAACACAATCAACCATTCCCGAACCAGCGAAATAGCAGTTCCGCTTGTCTTCTGCAGGTAACCGCCTCTCAGTTCCCAGCATATTTTCCTCTTTTCCTCGTTCCCTTCAGACATCTTCTTTTTGGAATGACGGGGAGTACATAAATAAGTAAATACAAATATGTCACAAAGCCTACCCCCCCCCCCTCGTTGTCGTTCGCCAGATTTTACGACGATACGATTGACACCCTGCACCGCTAGAGGCGATGAAATAAAACGTCACTCCGAGAGGAGAGAAAATCGGTAGGAATTAATATCGTGTCGACTGCCAGAGAGTTACTTATAAAGGCTTTTGTAACTAGCGTCTTGGCAATACACATGTATTACATTGCTCCACGCCAAACAAGAACACAATTTTTTAACAGCCTCAGACATTGGTCGAGTCCGATCTTAGCCTGTAACTGAACATCAGGCTAAGAGTAAAACTTGTACACTGTGCTTGTAAACTTGTACACTATACTTCAAGGGGATTATGAATACATTCGTAATTAAAACCTTGAGGCACAAATGATCTTGTGCCCTTGGGAACATGAAAATGTTAAGTTTTGCCTGAGTTATTTTTGCGCTGTGCGGAGAAAATGCACACTTTAATATGTTTAATTGTGTTGCGAGAGCTACACTTTGGTTTTGTCCTCGTTTTTTTTTTTTTTTTTTCCTATGACTCCGATTTCATTTTATTCCTAGTAACTGGTAAGGGTCTAACCTGTGCGGTTTTTACGGAAAGTGTGGACCTTAGGCCGGATTGATGTATATGACATTATATTTTGGAAAGCTCCATAGAACTCTTGTCTGGGGCAAAAAAAGATGTTTTTTGCTTGTCCTCGAGACAGAGCCTACGGTGTGCGAAGTGAAGTGGAGTTATATAGCCCATGTCTATCTGAAGTTGTGTAGCGAACCTTTCGTTTCATCAAACCATGTTTCTGCTTTCGAGTGGAAAGCTCCGTTCTAGCACGCAAGCAGGCAGACACCAGTTTCAAATTGAAGATGGACTAAAATCTATGAGTGTTAAACATATGCGGCAGTTACCCGGCCCCACAGCCAACATATATTCTTTGAGTGATAAATAGAAAAATCTACAGAAACAAAAAAGTGGCTTTTTCCCACGGGTCCGAAAGTGCTGCCATCTATTGTTTCTATCCATGTCTGTTCGCGATTTCAGCTGAGTTTATCATTCGTTTTTTTGCACTTAGGATTGCGGTAGAGAAATGGTATCAGATGTGCCTCTTAAATTTTAAAAGTTCTCTCATTGCTAAAAAAAATAGAGCTTATCCTTTGCTCCTTTCTAAGAGGTGACGTTAGAAAGTTGGCCTACGGCACAAAAGTCAACTTTTGAACTAAGACAGGTAGAATTTTTTTTTCGACGGCAATCGGTAGCCGTTAACGAGCTGATCAAAGTATATGTCATCCATTTTTGGGTACAAAAATTCCTTCATGAGATACAACAGTTAGAAAGTTTCAAGGGTTTGACAACTTCAGTAGTAAGGTACACACTGAAACCAAGATTAGGCGATACCAGTTGTGAGACATGTAGGAGACTTGTAAGCAACAGTCGACTGCTAGCTCATAATCATTTTCGGCGACGAGGGGTTTGCAGCTTTTGCTAGTTGGTGTACCTGTTATTTGTTTCCGGTGCATTCGATGGTAAGAACAATTGATAGGCAAGGGACTTGTAAGTAATAACCGGCAGTTATGCTACAATCGTCTTGAGCGATGAGGGGTTGGCAACTTTTGCTAGCAGGTGTACCCATTATTTTTATCCGGTGAGCTTGACGTCTATCACGGGAGAGGGACTTGGAAGTAAAAATCGGTTCACAAGGGCTAGAAATGTGTGCAAATTGTTGCCCATTGTATTCGATTTCTATAAATCTGACGGTAAGAAAGTTTGTATCGATGGTCTATCGCTGTAACCTAGGATTTACGTAGGTTTACGCAAGGGGTACAACGATAATGTAAAACAAGGTAGTTTCGGAATAATTAATAGGGTCATCTCTGGTATTTTAATCCTGAAAGTTACGGATAGCGTTATAATACCAACTAGATTATATAAGATATTGTCCCAAGTTTTAATCCGTCACGATGTCTACGATTGAAAAGGATAAAGTTCAACTGACTGCAAAGTCAATTTAGTCCCTTTTTCCAGTATTCTTTTGTTGTTGTTAGGGCAATCGATAGCACTTGATGAGCTGATCAAAGTAGCCTATATGTCGTCCATTTTTTGGAACGAAAATCCTTCATGAGATAAACCGGTTTAAAAGTTTTGAGGGGTTGACAACTTCAGTAGTAGGGTACGCAGTGTAACCAAAAATAGGCGATACCAGTTGTGAGACATGTAGGGGACTTGTACAGTCGACTGTTAGCTCATAATGATTTTCGGCAATGATGGGTTTGCAGCTTTTATAGTTGGTGTACCTGTTATTTGTTTCCGGTATATTCGATGGTAAGAACAATTTGGTTTCCAATTGTAAGACATGCATGGGACTTGTAAGTAATAATCGGTTGTTATGATACAATCATCTTCAGCGATGAGGGGTTTGCAACTTTTGCTATCTAGTGTACCCATTATTTGTTTCCGGTGAACTTGATGTCTATCGCGGGAGAGGGACTTGTAAGTAGGGATCGGTTCACGAGGGGCTAGAAATTTTTGCAAATTGGTGCACATTGTATTCGATATCTACAAAGCTGACGGTAAGAAAGTTTGTATCGATGGTCTATCGCTGTAACATAGGATTAACTGTTTACGGAACGGGTACAAACGATAATATAAAACAATGAGGTAGCCTAGTTTCGTAATAATTCTATGGTGTTTTAATCCTGAAAAGTTACGGATAGCTTTATAATACCAACTAGATTATATAAGATATTGTTCCTAGTTTTGGTCCGTCACGATGTCTACGATTGAAAAGGATAAAGTTCAACTGACTGCAATGTCAATTTAGTCCCTTCTTCCGATATTCTTTTGTTGTTGTTTTTACAACGCTGAAGAATAGCTTTTCATCAGGTGATCATTCTTTTTGGAAAACACCGTTAAAAAGCTTCAATAAGTTGAAAACTCCAGCATTAACCGACAGCGAAGAAACAAACCCAGAGTGACAAAGGTTGCCGCAACACTTCACGTTGCTCAGGCAACGTAGGTCTAGTTATATTTGTTTAATGTTAAATATGAACCACTTACTGAATACAGGCCTGGAGGTGTTGTCGCCGTGGAATGGACTGAAGGTGCCGCCACAATATCTGTCCTGTGATTGAGTGTCTGGTCGGAGATCTGCGGAACCCTCAGCAAGCCATAGATAGTCTCGGATGCAGACTTTTGAACCAACGCCGGCCCTGCATTAAATTCATGTTTAAGGCTTACCTATTTCTTCCACATATTTTCCGCTATAAAGCCTGGCCGGAAGCCTGTTGAATTTGAAAGGAGGGGCCAGTAAAAACTAAAAGAACTGGAACAGAGCGTGCAACAGGCATTAAAATTGACTAGAAAGAGCTACGAGCTCATATGGCACATCCTACGACTATGTTGTACAAGTTTAAGTAAACGAGAACGTCACAAAATATGCCACTTCCAGCTCTGCCGCTGTTGAAAGTTACGGTTTGGACCTAGAAATGGGATATCTAGGGCATAAAGCAACACATTAAGAGCGTGTTCCATCCTACTTACCGTAGTTACTACGCATGACGTCACGAATTATTGCTTTTTGCCGTCAAGGCTGGAACGATTTTTCTATTTTCCAGCAGGAATTCACGCCAGGGGTGAATCCGACCAATCACGTTGCAGAGATGCGTAGTTACTACGCTTACTACGCTCCCGAGCATGGTAAGCAAATAGTAACTATTAGTTACTATTCCGACAAGGTTGGAAGGGTCAGCGTAGTAACTTTTTGTGAGGATGGAACGGAAATAGAAACTATTGTTACAAGGGTGTAACACGCTTTAAGTTTCAATTCACACTCGTTTGGTCATTTCCTAGAACTTTCAGGTACCTACCCGCTCCAACTCTGATGGAGAAACGTCTACCCAACTGCCAATTACCTGCGCTGAACCACAAGGGGGCAAACTTGGTCCCCACCTGCTTTATTACAGTGATAAACAGTCTTTTGGATTTGTGGTACCTCTATGCGCTTGTATTTGGGTTGTATGTCTTACGAGAATGATTCATGATTTGTTTCTGTTCAGGCACTAAGCTATCTTCACCAATCACCAAGCAAGGCACCAAGAATCGCAGACGACCTGACTGTGACCGTAAATCGATCACTCTACGACCAAGTCACCCCAGACCTTTTAAAAACGTGCTCTCTATGATGCAGTTCGAAGCAGAAACCCTAAAACTGGCCTTAAAGTTTAACTGAAAAGCCAACTTGTTGTTGTGTCATTTAATGGAATCCACTGAATTATTTGGATTCTGCAAAGAGATTTTTTTTTCCACTATCTGCTCTAGTTATGACGTTCAGGATATCTGCGGCACTCCCCACAACGATTGGTGAAGATTGCTTAGTGCCTGAACAAAAGCAAATCATGAATCATTCTCGTACGGCATACAACACAAATACAAGCGCATAGAGGTACCAAAAATCGCACAGAAATTTCACTGTTTGAAAATCAATTATTCGTGAATAGCAGAAAAACGAAGTTATACATTTTCAGCGGGCTTCGAGCCTCTTTAAGTGAATAAGTGATGGGTAACTAGATTGTCGTTTTCAGGACTTTCCATCTCAGCCCTCTTCATTTAAACTTTAAACATGGAGAAGAGTACCACCCTCATATGTCGAGGATGGACTTTCTACCTCAATCAGTAGAAAGTCCTCATTCGTGGGGTAATTACCCAAGGCGACCTAAAATGGGACTCGCACGTAAGCTCTCGTGTATCGAAAGGTGCTCTTTTGATGAAATGTTTCTCCATCCTAAAAGATTACACAGAGACCAAGAAGACCTCATAGTGTGCTACAAATCTTGGGTGCGACCGTCCCTCTGCTGTGCATGTCCTGCCTTGAATCCCTACAGAAGAGAGCCTTCAAGATCATTCTTGGTCATGCAAACTCTTCGAATGACGAGAGCCTAAGAATACAGCCTCTCAGAAACCTTCTCGCAATTAAGTTCTCGTAGGATTATCTCCTGACCATCGGACATTCTACCGGAACTAGCAAGAACAATCAACGGCAACACGTCTTGGGAGAAATGCGAAGAGAAGCTCTTCATCGCCAACCCCGATTCAGTCATCCCAGCGCTACCTGAAGTCGTTTGTCGCCTACTTCATCAGAAACTACAACGAAAAAGTGCTAAAATCTCAAATTTCTTAGACCATTTCTCTATTTTTTAAAGATCCAGTGCTATTCTCGAATATTTGGGACTTTTTATGGCACTTGCAGCTCTGCTCAAGTGCCTTTTCGGTCCGTCGGTCCGTCGATCTGTCGGTCGGTCTGTCAGTCCACTCTTCTCGAGTTAGGGTACTTCCAGAGGTGCTAGGACGATGAAACTTGGCAGGCATACTAGAACAAGCACAAGCTCTAGATACATCACTGACAGAACTGGACCGGATTTCGACACTATGGGGGGGGAGTTGCGAGAGGAGTTTCGGAATTCCAGCGATCCGTCATTACTGTACTTCCAGGTGGGCTAGGACGATAAAACTTAGCAGGTATATCAGCGACCCGATCAGATTAACTTGGAAACAGTTACTTGCCCGATCCGACCATCGTGGGGGGAGGGGGAGATGGCGGAATCCGGAAAATAGTGGCATGCATAACTTTCGAACGGGGTTTCGGATCTTAATGAAACTTTATATCTTCAAAGACTTCTTAAATGTCCTATTTCAACTCAGGGCCGGATCCGATGAACTGGGGGGCGGGGCGGGGGGAGAACCGGAAATCTTGTGACACGCATAGAGGGGAGCAATCAGGACAAAAATTGGTGGGAAGTACAGTCAAAAGTACGAGGTGTATCTGTGACAGAATCGGACCGGATTCGGGTACCGAGGGGGGTGAGGGAGCTGTATGGGGGTGTCCGGAATTCCGGTTGTCGTGGGTTATGGTACTTCCATATGTGCTAAGAGGATCTGCTGGAGCATTAGAAACTTGACATCATTGGGCTAGACATCGTCTTTTCTCCGAAAAGACCATCTCTTAAAGAACTCATCTTAACCGCAAAGTGCAAAAAATACTTTTAAGCAAAAATTAACTTTTTCACGACCACCATGAGCACATGATCCTTTTTGCCTCAAGGGCTTTGCTTAGAAATTAATTTTTTAGCACCCTTAATTGCATATTTTAACCGAAAAGTGAAAAAAAAAAATTTGACCATTACTTCCATCCTCTGACCCAGCCTTGCAAGTTTGGAGCATCTAAACAAAAAAGTTAATAAAATACTTTTGACCATCACTTACATCTGACTCTTGCAAGTGCCATATGAGCTTCTAGCTCTTGTTAATAAATCTATTACATTATATTCAATCGTCAATTTGGCCATCATCCGAGGCCAAGTTCATCTGACACCCCATAATGTTCCATTTAGAGCATAAAAATAACCTTCGTACCTTCCAGGAATCATTTTGTCACTCACCAAGTCTCACTTAAATCCTATCTTTTTGTTGGGGAAGACGTTCTGGACCCAAGAATAGATCATCTAGGGCACATGAAATTGCTACATTCGAGTTTCATGAAATTTCTACATTCCGACGTTTCGCTGGGTGACCTTTCGCCGATAACCCATTTGGGACCGGAAAGATTCAACGCTCTGGTAATACTGAACTACGCAAGAGTAAGGAATTTTGAACTTCAGTCAGTGCAGTTGCAAACCAAATGAAAATACCAAAATACCTTGTTGCAGGTACACGTCTTGAGTTCAGCTTTTGAATCCCAAAAGCCCCCTCTCCCGCCTTGAACGCTGTGGCGCAGGCACCGGCGGAGTTCCGTATGCAGATGCGGTACCCCTGATTGTTGTAGTACTGACCCCCTTCGTAATTGAAGCTTTTGATGTTCCCAGATGTCTGTGTGAAGTACTGTGTACATCCAGCAGGTGCTAAAATTAAAATTGAAAACTGGCTCAAACATTGTGTTTTTTTTTTTTTAACTTATCCTAGTCCCTTTTTCGTGTTCCATCTGGTTCACGTCCCTCCTGTTGTAAAATAGCATATCACTCCTTTTACCTGGCTTCGCCATACGTATTTTCCTAAACATCCCTCTGAGCAACTGAGGAATTCATTAGTGAAATAACAGCCGTGAGGAACTGGAAACTTGGTAGAGGCGTGTACTTCGTCGGGTTTTCGGAGTATTGATCAGTTGCTTGTATCTTCTTTTTGTACCAGACTGATATTCGACCAAAATCCGGCGAAAATCGGAATCTCAGAAGGGCGTGTAATTTTCTGATCGGTTGCTTCAAGGTGTCTGTGGGTTCAGAAATTTTGTTGAATTTATCTGTCTGCATTGTTTCTTGCTTGGTTGATACTTCTGATGAAATCTGGCGGAAAAATAAAATTCGGCATGATTTCATACCGTTTTCGGGCGTTTCAAGTTTGGAATCAGGGTACTATTGCGTGGGAAGGTCTACAGAGCTTCTTTCGACGAAGCTGCTGATTCGGCCGGAATCCATTTTGTTATATTAACTGTCTTTGTCCAGCTGGTGTCGGAATTAGGATACTAAGACCGAATATATCCATCTACCTGATTTGTTTAAGCTCAGGTAGCTCACCGGCACTATTTAATATTCAACTTACAGTATCGTAGAACATTTGAATACTTTAAAACTAGGCTGTGGTTTCAAAAAATAACCCACGGTTCTGGCTGTTTTAAGCCTTTTCCGAGACCCGTTGACTTATAGCGAAAACAGGGAAACAATTACATGACCAGTTTTTCTGATGAAAAACTTCTCGCAGACAACCGTCGACAGCGTGATACGGATCGAAGGTAGCAAAACACGGCAAGTGAGAAAATCACGTGGTTTTGTTAGAGGGATGTACCGTACGAAACTGGGGTCTCCGGGTTTAGAAATATGTGGAGTGATTTTGGAAGATCTTGCGTCAGTATTGTAGGTAAGACAGGTCCTTTAAGAATCTGATGGAAAAGGGAAAGTTTGGAAAGAACAGCATTCTCAGATAAAATGGGTAAAAGGTATGATATAAAGATGGTGGCTTTTGACATTGAAGTTCCTGTAGTAAACTGGGCTATGGAAATTAAAGACAGAAGATCTAGCTTCCGGGATTTGGAAAAGACCGGAAATTGATACAATACCCGATTGTCCGATGCAGAAGGCCAAAAAGCATTCCGGTTTGGGATGCAACCGGTAATAATGCTTTTGCATTATTAAAATGGAAAAAACAAATGCTGTAGCTCAGAGTAAAAAAACATCTATAATCTAGATGTGTTAGTGATTTTGAATGGGTTGCATTTGTATTAAATGCAAAAATTCTGGTTGGTTCATTAATTTTTGCTTTGGATTTCCTTCTGAATTACGGATACTTTTCAAATCGTGAACATGTAAGTAAATACCAAATATTTCACTCGATCTTTCTATCTTACTTTCCCCAATTTTCACGGCTGACAAAAAACCACATATTTTGCATCACACGCCTAATGACATGGTCAATCACATCAATCATCGTGTTCATTCATCGTGTTCACTCATTCATTTCTGCCAAAGTGAGTTTCCCACCTTGTTAAAAAATAGTATAAAACTGTTACAAAATAATGTAAACTACTAACCTTGAAGCCTGTTATTTCTGACACATTCAATCTGTCGTATCAAGATTCCGTACCGGTATAAATAACCAGAATGAAGGGTAACGACAGTAAAATCGATATGGCGTGGTAGGCCGCTCTTCGGGGCTTCTTGTAGCTCTATGTAGACTGAAAATACCATAACAAAAAGTATACAGTAAAGTATTATCTAAAATGTGCTTACGCGAATAGGTTCAAACATGAACACGTGGTTACGAGTGTTTTATTCGCTCTGAGTTTAATTGAAAGGCCAATTAGGAAAACCAATCGTGATTGACTGCCCAAGGCTTAGGACTTTCAGTTACCTTGCAAGAGCCCTCCCTCACCCACCCCCACCCCACAGCATTCTGGGGAAATTGCGTCTGGAGCAAATAGTAAACAGTAATAATAGCAGTAATAATGGAAGTAATCGGAAAAAACTTCATTTAACCCTTGTTTGGTTGTCTATCTGCCACAAATCCCTGATCGAAAAACGTTCGGTACACCAATAGTTGGTCGTCGGCTACTCTTTGCCAAACAATGGTTCACCTTTGCCAAATGTTGGGCACTTGAATCCAGTAAAGTACAGAAACAAACAGAAAAGTAAACAAATGCAAAATAAGTAATTTACTAATTACTAAGACAAACAAACAATCGATACAAATTGTTTGTTAGTGGGTAAGCCTGCCCAGCATTTGGCATGGGGCGTTTGGCTTAGGCTACTTTAGACTATGGGCATACCCATCTGGGGATACTCAATAGGAAATCATGGATCTGTGTATGAGTTCTTTGAACGATTTGTCCTGTGCCTTCTTGAGAGACATGTCTTTAGGTTAAAGAAATAAGAAAAAGACGGGTAAAATTTTTTTTCTCTTACAGTGTTGGTCTGGATTTCTACCGCAGTATCTCTCGATTCCATTTGGCTTCACCGATCCGCTGATCTGAAGGTACTGGTCCAAACAGAAGCCTTGTCGTGGGAGCAGCATACGAACGTCGTTGAAGTCTATCCGCAGCTGAAAGAAAGTGGGAGTAAGTAAAATAAGAAGAAATAATCTGAAAGAACCTCCGCCTTAGGTCCCATGCAGCGACTATGGATACCCCGACAAAACTGAGCGTAGCTAGAGGTACTTACTCTAGCTTTGAGTTGATGCCCGTCTGCTCCCGTCTTCGCCGTTGTTCATCGCAGAACAATAAATGCAGGAGACACGTTGACCCGCTCTGGAGCGCGTACAGAGAACCAATTGGCTTTGACTTTGAAAGTATGTTCTACGAGGCTTCACAGCGATATAGCTATTTGTAGAGGTAACGAACGTGATGTGCCGCATAGCTCCTAAGCTCACCCCCGTTCGTTTGGGGTGCGCGCCCCTACATAGACACGACGCTACATAGACACGTCAGTAAGTGGACAAAATCCGACGCTACATGGACAAATTTCCCGACACTACGTGGACAAAAAAAAAAACCGACACTACGTGGACACGACGGTACATCGAAGGACGCTACGGAGACACGACGGTTCATTGAATGACACTACGTAGACACGTCAGTACGTCGAACGACGCTACAGAGACAAGAAAATCCGACACTACGAACCTGCCTCTCTAGTGTCGTGTCTATGAAGGGACTGTCCATGTAGTGTCGTGTCTACGTCGCGTCTGTCCATGTTGTGTCGTACTCAAAAGCTGTCCATTTAGTGACGTGTCTCGGTAGTGTTCTGTCTCTGTAGTGTCGCCAGTCTGTTAGAATTCTCCAGCTTTTCTATTTTAACGAACTTCGAACTTCCCTGTAGTGACGTGTCCATGTACTGAGGTTTTTTAGTGTCGTGTCTACGTAGGGACATCATCCCGTTCGTTTGCATTCGGCAGGGTACAGGTGTAGCGGTATAGAGAATTTAGAGGGTGTACTGGTAGGCTATACAAGGGTATAAAATGGTAGCGCGGAGGCGGTGTATGCCGGTTCTTTACCTTTGGTGGTAGAGCTATATACGACACAGGCTGCTTTATAAATGAATGTTTATGTTACCTTAAACGGCGTTACTAATTTCACTCCTAAATCCTAAGCCTGATATCGCTTACTAATAATCCTCCAGGTATATCGACATCTGCTGACCAGTTGCTCCGCAGCTTAAACGGTGACCCGGTGCATCACTACTTCTTTAATTGACAGGTGATCCGATATGCTGACAGTAATCGTGGTGACGTACACCTTAATTTTCGCACACGCGTCTGACTGCTAATTTTGTGCTGACACTAATCGTGGTGACGTACACCTGAAGTGTGTACTGCCGACTAAGCGACTAAGCGTAATCGCCGAGGGAGTTGTGACTTGCGGATCATTACATACAAGTGCTACGATCATCCGTTACACAGGGAAATATTCGACTCCGCATGGTCATATTACAGAGATAGGAAGACGGAGGTTCTATCGAATTATTTGTTCTTCGTACGAAGAGCCCAGCAGTCGGAAACTAAGGCTCTGTTCCAGCTCCAGGTCGTAGTTACTCCGGAGTAACTGTACGTTTGACGTCACAAATTAACATGGAACCGTCAAAGTTATTACGGGACGAGATACCGCGTGATCCTTGAATGCAAGAAGACATGGGGACTGCATGGGGAAGGATGAACAGAAAATCTATTAATGTGTGCTGCAGAAGAACAGCTTGATAATTATTTGAAACAAATTGAAGGAGGTGAACTCAGGCTTGTCAATGGAGCCGTGCCATTGACTATGTCCGTCATATAATATTTAGTTAAAATACTATTTAGTAGCTTTCGGGCCAAGTTGGAAAGAACTTTGAGCGTAAGGCAGAGCCCTAATTATAGAGCCTACTGAGAAATCCAAAGGACGCCGGATCTGAAGAGGAAAAAGGCCGAAATAAATCAGAGGCGACTTACCCGTTTGGGGTAATCTTAACGGAATCAGACACCGCTTGAGGAATATTTTACTTTGTAGCTGGTCTGGTCTGTGCAGATTCAGTGACCCCCTTATTTATCTGGATTGAACGGTCAAGCCATTTGCTGCCAAGAACCCCACGTTCTTGTGTGGCGGGAAACAGTACTATGGCCAGATCATTTCTCCTTTTTTCCTTGCTTTGTTTTTATTTCTTGACCATTTGCCTCTTCTGTGCTCATTGTAGTGTTTCTTTTTTTATGGCACTTGAGCTTACTCAAGTGCCATATAGCGATTGTAATTTCTGTCCGTCATTTGGTCTGTCGGTCTGTCGGTCTGTCGGTCCCGGTTTTGCTAGTTCGGGCACTTCCAGATAAGCTAGGACGATGAAACTTGGCAGGCATATCAGGAACTGGACCAGATTAAATTAGAAATACTCGCTTCCCCGATCCGACCATCTGGAGGGGAGTGGAGGGAGGGGGAATCCGGAAAAATGAGATATTTTTAGCTTACGAACGGGTTATCGGATCTGAATGAAACTTGATATATGGAAGGAACTCGTGTCTCAGACCCTCCATTTTAAATCCAAACCGGATCCGGTGACATTGGGGGGAGTTGGAGGGGGAAACCGGAAATCTTGAAAAACACTTAGAGTGGAGGGATCCGGATGAAACTTGGTGGAAAGTACAAGCACAAGTCCTAGATACATGGCTGATATAACCGGAACGGGTCCGCTCACTTTGGGGGAGTTGGGGGGGGGGAGAAGTCCGAATTTGTAGTGATCCCGCGAGTTCCGTGCTTCCTGATGTGCTGAGACGATTCAACCGATTCAACCATCTGGGGGGGGGGGGGGATTGGAGGGAGGGGGAAGCCAAAATTTGAGGTATTTTTATCTTGCGAACGAGTCATCGGATCTTGATGAAATTTTATATTTAGGATGACCTCGTGTCTCAGACGTCCCACTATAAATCCGGACCGGACCCGATGACACTGGAAATTGACTTCTATAAATTGCAAACGAGTGGTCTGATTCGAGTGAAACTTTATGGGTGATACAAATCGATGGCCTCGACATGTAAAACATGCGTTCGAACCCTATGCGACCACGATTAGGGGAATTGGGGGTGGGGGGACTTTTGACATGCACAAAAACCAAACGGATGGACCGAATGAGATGCAAATTCGACAGTGCCGAGTTTATGCGGCCTAGATTTGTTATTTGGCGTCCGGGCCGAATTCCGCCAAGGTAGGGGGGGGGGGGGTACTGGAAACTTGCAGATAGGCTAAGCTCCAATTTCAGTAAAACTTGATGGACAGGAACAGGGAATTAAGAGATTGGGCCCGAACCGGCTCCGACAACGTTGGTGGGAGGGGGGGGGGTACCGGAACTTTCCAAAAATGCTCAGATTCGAGTGAAACTTGATAGATGGTATAAAAAGAAGATGCTTTAGGTGGTCGATTTTTTATATCCCGAACCAGATTCGGCCACGGTAGGTCGAGATAGAGTGGGTACCGGAAATCGTGTAGCACGTCTAGGGATCAAACAAATGGATTTATTGGGATGAAAGTTTGAACAGTCATGTGTATTTGCTACAGACAATCGAGACGATGCCGGAACTGCTCAGAAATGAGTGAAACTAAATATCCTATTTCTATTTCCGAACCGCATTTTTGGATGGCGGGTGTATTTTGTGACGTTCTCATCTACTTTCTTGTACAGCCTACTCGTACAAGTGCCATATGAGCTCGTAGCTCTTGTCTTCCTTTCTCGCTAAACTGTTTCTTTTCTTTGTTCAGAGCATAATGAAATTCCTCACGATCATCGTCAGTATCTTAAAACTCAGAAACCTACAACGCCATAATCCCCCCGGTTACGCTCTACCCATGGGCATTAGTAACATCCATAAGAATCCGAAAGATATTTAGACAAAGAGGGGGCCCCGTTGCTGTTTCAGCAACAAGGGCCTAGGAATAATCTAGTCAGGGGTTTCTTTCAGCTCATACTGAAATACTGATAAATTTATTGAATCTGGTGCAGTACTGTGCCAACTCACCTGGCAAACAGATTTCCTGGCAACGAACAGCCGCATGGCACACGACCCTTTCACATCGTCTGGATCTGGGTATTTAGGACTGAGGAAGCTCACTCGTTTCTCCTTTGTCATCTGAAGGCAAGAAAATTCTGAAAAAGAGAGTGAGCGTGGTTATGTTGTCGTAGTTGACGCAGTCTGTTGGGCTAAATATTTGTTTTGTCGTTTAGCTCTTGACACACTGATAAGATTCGCAAAGATGAACTCACCCAATGTTAAATCACAAATTCATAGTTAAAATTCAGTTAGAATCACAAATATTATATTGCCAAGATGATTATATCTGGTCATGGAAGGAAATTAAGAATCCCGGGAATGCCACCGAACAGAATCCAAATGGTGAGTAAAGGGGTTAACCACTTGCGAATAGCAGCCTGTGCCCCGAAGAAGCAGTTGACACAGTGTTTATGACGCTTTCGTGAAAAAAAAAATTTCTTGCATCAGGCTACAATAAACAGAGTCGAGTTGGCTCTAAGCAGAAACAGTGTATTTGGATACCATTCTTTAAGCAAATTGAAGAGTCTCTACTTGTAAGCGACCTCACCCTATACAACGAACACGCTCAGACCAACACCCTGAGTAGGCTTACCGTACCCTTAAAGCACAAGAGACACTCTCCATTTCAAGGTCTAGTACGAGTGCTGTAGTACAGAAAATTAACTTGTTTTAAGTTGAGGTATTACTTACTGTTTTCTGTTGGGAACTCGGGAATTTCAGAGGGGTCATCTTCTGTGTCTGCGTCTTGCAAAGAGTATAGGCTATCGCCTTCTACATAGTTCAGCTGAGTTGGTAGCAAAGGTGGCCGGAGTGAGGACACTTCACTTGGATTAAGTGGTGGCTCGTCCACGGATGATTCTTCTTGGCTGCTCACCGGTGTTGGATTATCTCTCGGGTTGTCTGTGACAAAGAAGACAGGTCCTACCGGATTTGCGGGGGTGGGTAGTGGATTTACTGAGAAAGTAGCCTCTTGATTCACTTTTGGTCCGAGTTTGGAACTGGTTGCGTCAGTCGATATGCTGGACGGTTTACTCGAAGTCGTGGTAGTTTTGGTCGTTAATGGCTTAGTATAAAGTGAAAAATCGTAAACAAGGGACGTCGGTATTGTTTCAAACTTTGGGGTTACTGAAAGGGTTGTTGGCGGTCTTGTGACTTTCAGTCCTGGTCTTGGAATCTCGTCTGAGCTTGGATTCTTTTCCATTGTCACGGTGATCGTCGACGGGGCTGTAGCACTGATCATCTGTGTTGAGAAGGCCGCTGTGTTGGTTGTTGTTTGTACTGAGGTGGTTGTGGTCGTAGTTGAAGGAGTCTCAGACACTTTATCTTTTTGCGCTTCCACTTGTGGTTTAGAGGCATTTTTGGCAGCATCGCTGTTGCTGGAGTTATTTTTCTTTGATAAATGCATAGTCATGTACCATGGTAATCCGTTGTGTACCGTGGGCTTGGTTGTTGGTTTGTCTCCAATGGGTCTGCGTTGGGGTCCCATGATCATCCACTTTGAAGTAGAAGGAGGGGGTGCTGGTTTCCCTTCATTGGAGGAACCCTTCGTTACTACTTCTGGACGAGCAGATGGGAAAGGAATTGACTCAGGAGTCGCTGAGGACGACGCGATTGTAGGTGTTGTAGCTTGGCTTGGTAAGCTGACCACCTCCGACTCCAGGTTCTCAAACATCGTGTTTGTGAACGGCCTTTGTTGTAAGTTCGTGGTAGATGAATCAATTGTAGGTGACTTTTCCTGGCTTGCTGACTTCGTCAACTCTGGTTTGAGGTTTCCAAACACCTTGTTTGTGAACGGCTTTTGCTCTGGATTCATGGAGAAAGACTCGGTTGCCAAGTATGCTGCATGGCTTGTTGAGGTTACCAATTCTGGCTGAGAGTCCACAACCACCTTATTTACGAACGGCACTACCTGAGGACCAGCTGAGAAATAAACGGTCGTAGGGGATGTGGCTTTGAGGGATTGGCTCACCCCCCCTTCCTGGGTATTCATAAACACCATGTTAGTAGATGATTCTTGGTCTGAGGGAGATTTGCTCTCAATGAATGTGGCTTGGCTTGATGCTTCCTTAAGTGTTTCTGATGATACTATTGTTGAATATTGCGAGGTTTCAGAAACTGTACTTATTATGACGGAGCCCTCAATCTTACTGGGGTTCAAGAACACCTTATCTGTGACTGAACTCTGCTCTTGGTTCACCGAGATAGATTCGGCTGTGCTGGATGCCTGGCTTGAAGATTTATTTGCTATTTCTGATGATGTCGTTGTTGAGTACAGCGATAGTTCAGGTGTTGTGGTTTGTGCGACGAAAGCGGGCTCAGATTTGAACTCTGTTGAAAGGATTGCTGTATAACTCGGTTTTTTTGTAAGGGGCAGGTCTAAATTATCTTCCTTCTGGGTTGCAACTAACAGACCTGGGGGCGGGCCTATTAGTAACTGGTCAAGGATACTGAGGAGTGGACCTTGGCTCTTCATAACGTCGGGAAGCTCTTTCAAAAAATTCTGAGTATGATAGTTGGCTGTGCTTGTGACACCTTGAACCACACTAGATGTTGAGCTTATGGGAGTCACGGGTTTTGGGTGGTTGATTTTTTCAGTTTGAGTTGCTGTTGGGACGGTGATCTTGATGGTTTCGGGCATGCCTCCGGTATTAATTTTGTCACTAGACGTCTGCTTTGTCATAATTATGTTTACCGTCGAACCATTAATAATCGTTTCGCTAAGGATATATACCGGGGGAACTGTCGTGGTTAGTGTTGGCGCAAATGTCGGGAAAGCAGGGAGTTCACTGGTCCTTTCACTTTGTAAGAACACGCTCTGGTTCCCGTTCTCTAGTGTATCCTCATCCTTCACTGTAGATAGTAAGGACGTAGTTGCATGTGTGGAAGTGGTGGTGGATTGACTAGATGGATTTGTCTTATTCTTGAACTCCGCTACTGACGCGTTCATGAACTTCATCATATTAGGGCTCATAAACTTCATAAACATCATGTTCATCTTATTTGAGTTCTTCAACCCTGCTGGTGCTGGCTTCTTTGTCGATCTGTCGTCACTTTTGGGTACTGTAGCTATAGGGGATGCGGAAGTGATCGAGGAGTGAGTGCTTGTCTCGGTGTTGGAAAGTACTGAACTAGTAGAAAAAGTTTTTACTGTGGATGTTGCAGTGAGTTTGGAGAATAGGATATCCAGCAGATGAACACTTGCTGGTCTTTCAACTTGAACCGAATGTGAAAGATTGTCCCCATCAGAGGGAGAGTCGGCAGAGTTATTTGGAGGTTCAGTAAGACCAAGTTCGCCAGTATCTCCCACTGCCGTTTTTGACGTTGTCGCCGGTAAGAGTGAGGATATCAATAAAGCAGTCCCTCGGTCTGGGAGATTCACAACCGTTTTTAACCCTTCTTCCTCTCCGGCCGTAGGGGACCCATAGTCTTTCAAGAAACCGAGGATATTGACTGGGTCACTTTCTTTTATTACAATTGGGGTCTCGTTTGCGAGAGGGGTTAGCTTTAGAGATGTTTGCCCGAACGGAGAAGCTGTCTGATCCCACACATCAAGTACGAAGGTCACGGGATTCTGTTGCTGAAGAGCCGTTTTTTTCTTATGGTTTTCTGTAGTAACGACAGAATTGGCTGCGTTGACTGACTGTGTAATTCGAGTTAAAGTAGACGATGGAACCGTTACTGGTGTTTGCTCAGTTGATGCTGTTAAGATCTTCTCGCGTACACTCGTCGAAATTCCGTTGTTCCCGTTGCCTACTTCTGTCTTCTGTTCCGCAAAAGCTTCTATGGTAGGACCTTCTTTTACATGTCCTACAAGAGGATTCAAGTGAGATTGTGTGGTGAGATCAGAATCGACTGTCGAATACTTCGTTGGTGCAGAAAGAAGTGTTGAAGCGGTTATGAAAAGACTCGCCTTTTCATCATTGACTGAAGTAGCAGTTGAACTGGTTATGAAGAAGGTTTTTCTTACATCTTGTGAAGGATTATCAAATATGCCGAAATATTTGTCATTTGTGTTTTGGGCGGCTACCAGAGTATCAGAGTCGTTACTGGCAGCTTCCGTTGTCCTTTCCGTTGTGGATACTGTTGGGACTGTTGGAGGTGAATCCACGTTCCCTGACTCTTCATTTTTTTCTGAATATATCTGCTCAATAGACTGACTTTCATCACTGACTGCAAGTAGCAGCACGTCGGAATAGGCCGTCGGGGTCCATGTTGTGTGAATCGAAGCTACGTGACCCACGGTATCCAGTGAGGGCCCAGTGTTTGCAGTCTTCTCAGGCGTAAGTCTAGTTATTTGATCCGTTAAAGAAAGCATCGAATCTCGAATATGGTCATCGACATGGTCATCTGATAACAAGGAAATCGCTCCGTCGTACAGATTTGGACTTATTGTTGGAGGCTTGCTGTAAATGGTGAGTGGTGCTCTCTGAGTCGTTTCCCTGACAGCATGAGCCCTGTCGTGTGTTGGAAGAGGGTGTTTATCGTGGTGGTCTGTCGACAGAAAGGAAGCCCAACCGTAAGAGTTTGGACCAGTTGTCGAGCTCTGATCGGTCCCGCGTTCAAGGTTAATGGGTACTTTCGTCTGGGAAGTCTCTGCTACAGCATGAGCTTTATCTTGTGTTGGAAGCAGGTGTATATTGACATGGCCTGTCGAGAGAAAGGAAGCCGAGCCGTACGAATTTGGACCGATTGTTGAAGAAATCTGGCCGGACTCGGTTTCAAGAGTATGGGGTCCATTCGTTTGGGTAATCTGTGGTACAGCATGAGTCTTATCTTGAGACTGGACGGGGTAGCCATCATCTTCATAAAAGTAGTCGTCTTCCTGTTTTTGGGGACCAAGGTCAAAACTCGAGAGAGGTAGTAGCTGCTGGGGTGGTAAGGTTGTTGTCATCGCCTCTACCTCAATCTTTTCCGTCGTAGTGGGACTGGTTAAGCTTATGACCGAGGTCAGCAAATCCTTCAGAACTGAGGGTTGTGCAGCTCCTGTTACTGTTGTATTCACCACTCCAGCAAAGTTCAAGAAGATATTCTGCACTATCACTTGGGTGAAGTTGTTCCTCACCGCTTTCTCAAACCCCGGAAACAATGTTTCCATCTGAGTCATTGGTATTGTTTTGTATAATCGCTCCATCTGTGAAGCTGGACGGCGGTTGTACAGTTCCGCTAGTTCCTCGCCGTTAGACCGACTGTACAAGATGAGATTATCCGACAGCTTAGTAGGGATGAGAATAGTTCCGTTATCCAGCTTTACACGGGGATAGTTGTCCTTTTCACTATTTAACTTAACATCGTTCACGTTCCAAGCAGTTGTAGGTTGGAACGTTAAAG
Organism: Branchinecta lynchi; assembly: GCA_023053575.1. Taxonomy (NCBI): domain Eukaryota; kingdom Metazoa; phylum Arthropoda; class Branchiopoda; order Anostraca; family Branchinectidae; genus Branchinecta; species Branchinecta lynchi. The sequence continues at coordinate 4,894,810 of JAKZAP010000006.1, read as the reverse complement.
AGTCGACTGTCGACGACGGCTTCAACACGGGTACGCCTAGGCCTCCTAGCTTCACCGGTGGAGTTTTCTTCTTCGGGTTGAAGTCGATAAATGGCTGGCCATGAAGAGTTATTGGCCTTCGATTCACAGTCGGCTCATCTCTTCGTTCTGACTTTGGGGATTGAACTATATCCCTCTTTTCATTTTTTTTTGCCAAGAGGTTTTGACCCTTGGGGTCAACTTGTCCATTTGAAAATGTCCCAGAATCACCCCCTCCATCAGATTTCCTTCGCACTGGATGGTCACTTACATTGAAACCACTTTGTCTTTCGGTGCCCTCGTATGGCACAAATGTGACAACGCCATTCAGAAAGCTGTAATAGCCGTCATGGAGTCTCTTTATTGGACTGAGTGATATTTTCCCTAACTGTGTGTTTTTCCCATCCTCTGGAAATAACTTAATTTGCTGGGACGAGGCGCTCGGTAGTTTCCCTAAAAGGCCCATAAGATGGGGAATAATTCCATTTTTCTCGGCTCTTGATTGCCTTCTGGATTCATTTCGTCTCTGTTTTTGCCGCGTCGGAGCGTCCGTAATTGAGGGGTTGAATCGCTCATCGCTGGCGCTTCCCGCGTCGGGAGATAACTTGACGGGCGGCGCTAGAAGAAGAAATGAAGTAATTTAGGTGGGTCGTAGTCAGCAAGATTTCAGTAATGATTCGCTACTGACGGTAATTTCGCCTCGGTTCCGCGGTGTCTAGTAGTGATGTTTACTTTGATGGATCTCTATGAGAAATTGCAAGAGTGAAAAAAGGCTGGGTCCTGCGGAACTCTCATAAAACTATCATATTTATTCGATACCCATCTAAAAATAAAGGGCGTGGAATGAGCGAAAGACAAAGAAAGAAAAGAAGAGTAACTTTGTCACCATGAAAGAGCGATGTGGATAGTGCATATACATACACAGTTATACGGTATTATATGTAGCAGCTTACGCAAAGTGTTTTTTTTTTGCTGAATCACAGTTTGGTTTTCGCAAAAACTACTCAACCCTTCATGTTGTGAATCATTTCTCTATTCTTATTGACTTTAAAAACGTTTTATACAGTGGTTTTAAATACACTTTAAATCATACCTGCATGGAAGAAAGTTGGGTGTATGTATACGGAACAAATATAAGTATCGAGTGTGTTTTATGTAACATGTGGTGTGGCGCAAGGTTTAGTTTTAGGTCCTTTACTATATTTGATTTGTGCATTTGGGGATGACACTGCAGTTTTAGTAATAGGGAAAACATTACAGAAATTGATAGACAATACAAAAAGAGTACTCCGAGGTCTTACGTACTTTCCTGTCAGAGAGTTTATTTGTGGTGAATGCTAAAAAATACCAGTTAGAATTATATACGTTCAAAAGGACTAGAACAAAAGAAGAATGGCCACAGCTAATAACATTTAGTTGAGTGACACTTGAACTGAATAGAAGAAATACTTTATCTAGGATTCATAATCGATTGTTTGCCTTGGAAAAGCATAGTGTCTTCTGAAGATTCAAGAGAAGTTGGAATGTTGTATCCTTTGAAAAACATATTTCCATCAATTGTTCTTACAAACCACTCTTTAATAACACCATACATGTATTACGGTTCTTCACTTTGGGCTAGCAATTTTTAAAGTAAGTCTAATTATAGGAAAATAGAGATTCAGAAAACAAAGGTCTACGCGCGGGAAGTAGGTGAGCATGAAAGAAGTGTTGTGAATAGCGAATATAGACTTCGAATTTCCTTTATTACAGACTACCAGATTGGAACGTTTGAATACCAGTGTTTGAACAGACTTGTCCCAAAAGTGTTTACTCATTCATTAAGATGAACATTTTTAATCACGAGTATAACACAAGAACTGCTGAACTGCTGGCAAGTTAAGCGAGAAGCACTACAAGTTCAGGCTTCGTCAGAAAACGTGTTGGAAGTGCAGTTTGTAATTCGATTCATTTTGAAATCCAGAATGCGGTAAGTCTACCTCAGTCCATGGATCGAGTAAAGAAACATTTCTTGACTGAACACCGTTGACAGAGTTTATTATTGGTTGCACTGATTGGATGATTCTGCAACGACGGAATGATTTTCTAGTAATTTTTGTTTTGTTTTGAAAAAGTATGTCTATGTTAATTTAAACTGAAGATTTTTTGTTTGGCAGCCAACACAGGCCTGTTCGGGCTTTCGTACAGACAAAGAATAGTAAGTCTGTAAAGAATAGTAAGAGTGTTTTAAAAGTTTTTTAGGGAGTAGTATTCATCTAAAAATTAACACTAAAACATTTTCTTACACAATACCTACTTTGCAGCATGTACTATGTAATTTAGCTGAAACACAGCCGAAATTATTAAACAAATATTCATTCACATATTTGATTGAACATATCAATAGCCTCCTGTATGGAAATAATTCAAGTCGTAAACGGTCGTTTTCTTTTCAATTGTATTATGGGACATTTTTCCAATCGTAAACAATTGCAAACGATCGTAAACAATTGTTTTTGTATGATCGGAAACGGTTGTTTACGATTGAAAACAGTTGTTTCCAATCGTTTGCGATTGTAAGGTGTTACCAATCGTTGTGATTGTAAACAGTTGTTTCCAATCGTTTGCGATTGTAAGGTGTTACCAATCGTTGTGATTGTAAACAGTTGTTACCAATCGTTTGCGATTGTAAACAGTTGTTAACGATCGCATTTTTACGATCAAAACCAGTTGTTTCCAATCGTATTTTTACGATCGGAAACAGTTTTTTACGGTCGGAAACAGTTTTTTACGGTCGGAAACAGTTGTTTACGGTCGAAACCGATTGTTTCCAGCCGTTATTTTACGATTGAAAAGAACTGATTCCAATTGTATTTTTACGATCGAAGACAGTCGTTTCCGATCGTATTTTTACGATCGGAATTTCCGACTGCAGATTCTTTTTCAACACACCCTCCACCTAGTCCACCTCCAAGACGCTTCGCCGTCAACTGTAGCTTGTCGATAAGTGGAAGGACTTCGACTTCTCTCCAACTTGATTTAATGCTTAATTTTCTGTGATCAGTTCAGTAGTGTTGGGTCAATCGGTCGATTCGAAATATCGATGATATTGAAAAATACCGATATTGACTTTTCAAATATCGATATTTGCGATAGTTGCATTACCACGTGCAACAGTTCTATCATTTGGGATTTTCAGAATAAAAGAACAATAGGGAGGGATTTCAAACTTGGTTTCGACTGGTGAGGAGAAACAGACTGGGAAGGAAATGCGTGGAAATACTGCTATTTCTTAATAGGAATGTTTGATTTTGTTGTTTTAGTTCACTTTTTGTCTTGTTAATTTTTTTGTCCATGAAAAATGTAGCAGTATAATCTTTTTCAAGTATCGTTTACGATAATCGAACTATTGATATTCCCAAACATCGCCCAACACTACAGTTCAGACAACAATATTCAGGAGCAATATTTGCAATGTGGTATATACAGGCAAATATTTTTTCTTCAAAAATTTTGATTAAACGGCAGCACTCTAAAAAAATTACCCGATGACGTTTTAGCAGTATAGAGGAGGCTTTGACCTTTTATTCCTTTTCTAGCTTTTAGCTATTCGGATTAAACTTGATTGATTGATTGATTGACTGCGAAAGCTGCTTAGAAATATTTTGCGCTTCAAAGAAAAGTGAAAATAGCTAAAACACGGATGACAGCTCTCAAATTCAAGCATTTCCACATCTTTTACAAGTTTGGGAAAAAAAATAATCGTAAACAGTTGTAAAATTACGATTGGGATTTCAGATTCAGCGTTTCAGTTAAGCTATTTTAATCTTTTGCTACTAAAATAAATCAACTTCCCTATACCCCATGAAAAATGTATCTCAAAATAGTACTATGAAGTAGTACGAAAAAGTAGCATGCAGTACTAACGATGCTACTACGTGCTTCTACTTCAAGCCTACCGTGTTACTGCATACTGCTATATGCTACTATTAGCAAGACCGGATGCTACTATGGCAAGACAGGATGCTACTGGATACTACTGCATAAGATTGGACCAGTCTGAGGCACATTAAATGATAGTATTCTTTGCTATTACATAGAATTATATGCAACGTTTTCGTAGTACTACCATACTACTACGCAGGCTACAAATTTTTTCATCGGGTAACCCTTGTTAAAACTCAGGTCTATATTTCACGACTTGAAAAGAAAACCAACTGTTTCAGATCGAAAACAGTTGAAAACGATTGTTTTCAATGGATACGAAAAAAAGATAGTAAAGTTTTGATCGGAAACAGCTGTCTGCAATTGTTAACAGTTGTTAACAACTGTTTATAGTTGTTTACGACTTGATTTCCCGTCGAAAACAACTGAAAACGATCGTAAACAGTTGTTTAATGACATTTGAAAAAACAATCGTAAACAGTTGAAAATTTACGTTTAAGATTTACCGTTTCAGTCAACCTATTTTGATCGTTCCCAACTCAACAAAAGTCTACTTCCCTACTACCGTTGTTAAAAATCAGGTCTTGTTTTAGAACTTGAAAACCAACTGTTTCCGATTTAAAACAACAGAAAAGGATCGAAAACAACTGAAAACGATCGTAAACAGTTGTACACTGACACTTGAAAAAAACAATCGTAAACAGTTGTAAGAATTGCAATTGAAACAGTATTTTCAATTCTTTGCGATTTGGATCTTAAATTAACTATCTTGATCTCTTACAACTCAACAAAATTCAACTTCCCTACTACCGTTGCTAAAAATCAGGTCTCAGTTCAGGACTTGAAAACCAAACCAACTGTTTCCGTTTGAAAACAACGGTCGAAAACAACTAAAAACGATCGAAAACAACTAAAAAGATCGTAGACAGTTGAAACAAGAGCTGGAAGCTCATATGGCACTTGCAAGGCTGGGTCAGAGGATTGAAGTAGGAAGTCGTCAATTCGTGGGTTTGTTGTGATCATTTGTAAGCAAAACCCTTGAGATTGTCATGGTCCTTGGAAATCAGGAGAATGTATTGTTCGTAAAATCTATTTTATTTGTGCATTTGGCCGTGATGATGCGCACTTTAAGGGCGCTAGAAATTCATATGTAATGAACAAATGACGATAAGCTCATTGGAATAATGAAAATGTATATTTTTCTCAAAATTGTTGTTTGTATACAAAACCCTTCAGGCAAAAATGATCACGGGCCCGTGGGGATCATGCATATAAATCGTTTTGTTAAAGTATTTTTTTTTACTTTTCGGTTAAAACTTTGCTTAAAACAAAATTTTGTACTTTGTGGTTAGGATTAGTACTTTAAGGTTAAGATTAGTACTTTAAGGGATGGTCGGATCTAAGAAGTGACAATTTCTGATCCAATCTTGTCAGGTTTCTAATGTTCGAGCCAAGTTTCATCGCCCTAACAGAAGCAACTTAATTCGCGATGACCGAAATTCCGGACCCCCCACCCACCCACCCACCAACTCCCCTCACAGTGCCCGAACTCTGTCCGATTATATCACTGATGTATATAGTTCTTGTCCTTGTTCTTCCCACCAAGTTTCATCCCAATTGCTCCACTCTAAGCGTGTCACAAGATTTCCGGTCCCCTCCCCCCCCTCCCACATTCATCGGATCCGGTCCGGACTTACAAAGAGACATCCGTGACAGGAGGTCTTTCCAAATATCAAGTTTCGTTCATATCCGACCACTCGTTGAATAGATATACATACCTTAAGATTCGAGATTTACCCTCCCTCCACTCCCCCCATGGTGGTCGGATCAGGAAGTTGATCATTTCCAGGTTAATCTGGTCGGATCCCTGACTTGCCTGTCAAGTTTCAGTGTCTCAGCCCACCTGGAAGTAACTTAACTCCAAATCACCGGAATTCCGGAAACGCCCTCCGACTCCCCCCACAGTGCACGAATTCGGTCCAGTTCTGTCAATGATGTACCTAGGGCTTATGCTTGCTCCTTCCACCAAGTTTCATCCCGATCGCTCCACTCTAAGCGTGTCACATGATTTCCGGTTCCCCCCTTCTACTCCTTCCACCCACATTCATCAGATTCTGTCCGCACCTTATATGGGACTTATGATACGTGAGGCCTTTCCAAATATCAAGTGTCATTAAGATCCGATCACCCGTTCGAATGTTATAGCCTACATGTCACTAAATCTCGGATTTCTGCTCCCCTCCCCCCCCCCCCCCAACGATGGTCGGATCGAGCAAATGATTGTTTCCAAGTTAGTTTGGTCGGGTCTCTAATGTGCCTGCCAAGTTTCATCGTCCTAGCACATAGTACCCCAACTCTCAAACACCAGACTGGCCGACCGACTGATAGACCGACGGAAAAGTGATCGGTATATGGCACTTGGCCGGAAGGCAAGTGCAATAAAAATTACGATCGGAACAGTTGTTTCCAATCGTTAACATTTGGGATTTTAGATTCGCCGTTTCAGTTAAATTATTTTATCGTTTGCAATTCAACAAAATTCAACTTCCCTACTACCGCTGTTTCAGGACTTGGAAACCAAACCAACTGTTTCCGATCGAAAACAATTGAAAACGATCGAAAACAACTAAAATGATCGTAAACAGTTGTTCAATGACACTTGAAAAACGTAATCGTAACAGTTGGAAAAATTACGATCGGAAACAGTTGTTTCCAATCTTTTACGATTGGAATTTCAGATTCACCGGTTTCAGTTAAACTATTTTGATCATTAACAACTCAACAAAATTCAGCTTCCCTACTACCGCTGTAAAGAATCAGGTCTTGTTTCAGGACTTGGAAACCAAACCAACTGTTTCCTATCGAAAATAATTGAAAACGATCGAAAACAACTGAAAACGATCGTAAACAGTTGTTAAATGAAACTTGAAAAAAAAAAGTCGTAAACAGTTGTTAAATGAAACTCGAAAAAAAAAAATCGTAAACAGTTGTATAAATTACGATTGGATTTTAGATTCATCATTTCAGTTAAACTATTTTGATTGTTTATAACTCAACAAAATTCAACTTCCCTTCTACCCTTGTGAAAAATCAGGTCTTTTTTAAGGACTTGGAAACCAAACAACAGTTTCCGGCCGAAAACAACTGAAAACGATTGTAAAAAGAAAACCGAAAACGATCATAGACAGTTGTTTAATGACACTTGAAATAAAATAATCGTAAACAGTTGTAAAAATTACGATCGGAAACAGTTGTTTCCAATCGTTTACGATTGGGATTTTAGATTCACCATTTCAGTTAAACTATTTTGATCGTTTACAACTTGACAACAATCAGGTCTTGTTTCAGGACTTGGAAACCAAACCAACTGTTTCCGATCGAAAACAACTGAAAACGATCGAAAACAATTGAAAACGATCGTTAACAGTTGTTTAATAACACTTGAAAAAAAGCAATCGCAAACAGTTGTAAAATTACAATTGGAAACAATTGTTTCCAATCGTTTACGATTGGGATTTCAGATTCACGGTTTCACTTAAACTCTTTTGATCGGTTACAACAGCAAAAAAATCAAGTTCCGTATTACAGTTGTTAAAACTCAGGTCTACATTTCACGACTTGAAAACGAAACCGACTGTTTCCGATCGAAAAAACTGAAAACGATCGGAAACAATGAAAAACCGTTGGAAACAGTTGAAAACGACCGTTTTGAATGGATACGAAAAAACGATCGGAAACTTACGATCGGAAACTTACGAATTGAAAACAATTGTTTACGACCTAATTATTTCCATACGGTCTACGACGTCCTCTAGTGAAATTGCACACCCAAATTGCACACCAGTCCAAGGGAAAGTGTCAAGACATAAAGCCAGGAAGAAGAAAACAAAATCCATGTTCTTATCAGAGTTTAAAACCATTAATATAAAGCTGTGAATGAACATAAATTCACACAGACTAGTCAGTTCCCTCCTAGCTCAAATAAATTTCAGATCTTCTATGTTTTTGATGGGTTTTATGGCACTTGAGCATACTCAAGTGCCATATAGCGATTGTAATTTCTGTCGGTATGTCGGTCTGTCCCGGTTATGCTATATAGTTTGGGCACTTCCACATAAGCTAGGACGATGAAACTTGGCAGGCACAAACGGGACCCAACCAGATTAACTTGGAAACAATCACTTCCCCGATCCAGCTGACAAATCATGCTAACTGTTCTGACAAGTGCCATGTGAGCTTTCAGCTCTTGTTTATGGCACTTGCCCTTCGGCCAAGTTGCCACATAGCGATTTAATTTCTGTCCGTCAGTCGGTCTGTCGGTCCCAGTTTTGCTAGTTCGGGCCCTTCCAGATAAGCTAGGACGATGAAACTTGGCAGGCGTATCAGGGACCGGTCCAGATTAAATTATAAACAGACGCTTCCCCGATCCGATCATCTGTAAGGAAGTGGAGGTAGGGGGAATCCGGAAATATTAGGAAAAATGAGATATTATTAGCTTACGAACGAGTGATCGGATCTGAATGAAACTTGGTATTTGGAAGGACCTCGTGTCTCAGATGTTCAATTTTAAATTCAGACCGGATCCGGTGACATTGGGGGGGGGGGGGGGGGGGGGTAGTTGGAGGGGGAAACCGGAAATCTTGAAAACACTTAGAGTGGATCGATCCGGAAGAAACTTGGTGAAGGAACAAGCACTAGTCCTAGAGACATGAATGACATAACCGGAACGGATCCACTCACTTTGAGAGAGTTGGGGGGGGGGGGGCCGAATTTCTAGTGGTCCCTCGAGTTCGGTGCTTCCTGATGTGCTAGGACGACGAAAATTGGCAGGCATATCAGGGAACCGACCAGATTAAATAGGAAATAGTCACTTCCCCGATCCGACCATCTGCGGGGGGGGGATGGAGGGGGAAGCCAAAAATTTCGGTATTTTCAACTTGTGAACGGGTGATCCGATCTTGATGAAAGTTGATATTTAGCATGATCTCGTGTCTGAGACGTCGCACTTTAAATCCGGGGCGGATCCGATGACGCTGGGGGGAGTTAGAGGAAGGAACCAAAAATCTTGAGAAAAGCTTAGAGTGGAGGGATCGGGATGCAACTTGGTGGGAAGAACAAGCACAAGTCCTAGATCCGTCATTGACATAACCGGACCGGACCCGGGCACTGTGGGGGAGTTGGGGGAGGGGGGTTGGCTTTCTAGCGATCCCGTGAGTTCGGCATACTTCCTGATGTGCTAGGACGATGAAACTTGGCAGATATGTCAAGGATCCGAACAGATTGACTTGAGAATATTCGTTTTCTCGATCCAACCATCGTGGGGGGAGTGGAAGGTTGGGGATTCCGGAATCTAGTGGCATGCATAACTTTTGAACGGGTCGTCAGATTTGAATGAAACTTGTAGGGTGGAAACAGCTATCGCCTCAGATGTTCAGTGTCAAGTCCTGGCCGGGTCCTTTACCTGTGGGAGCATGAGGGGGGGGGGGACTAATGAAACGCTTCGGGGCTTTGGGGCTCTGTGGTTCCAGATGTACTAAGGCAACGAAACTTTTCAGGCATATTAGTGACCCGATTTAATTGACTTAAGAACCTGACAAAACATACCCCCGGAAGCTTCCGTTCCTAGATCCGAGCATTTTTGGTGGAGCGAGGGAAGGGAAGTATGGAAATTGGCTTTTGCAAATTGTGGTCTGATTCGAGTGAAACTTAATGGGTGACAGGAATTGACGACCTAGACATGTAAAACATGTGTTCAAACTATACGCGACCACGGTTGGGGGAATTGGGGGGGGGGGTAACTTTTGACATGCACAAAGACCAAACGGATGGACCGAATGAGATGCAAGTTCGACAGTGCCAAGTTTATGCGGCCTAGATTTGTTATTTGGCGTCCAGTCCGGATTCAGCCAAGATAGGGGGGGGGGGGGGGGGGGGGGTCCGGAAATTTGCGGATAGGCTATGCTCCGATTTCAGTAAGACTTGAGGGACGGGAAGAGGGAATTAAGAGATACGACGTTTATGTTTCTAAGTCCTCTTCCGCCACAGTGGGGAGGGGTGGAGGGAGATTGCCGGAATCTTTGAGGTTCGCATAGGGGTCAAACGAGTGCATCAATTTAAAGGAAACCGGATCCGACAACGGTGTGGGGGGGGGGTACCGGAGTTTTCCAAAAATGCTCAGATTCTGAGTGAAACCTGAAAGATGATATAGAAGAAGATGCTTTAGATGATCTATTTTTTGGTCCGAAACAGATTCAGCCACGGTAGGGGGAGATGTAGGGAGTATCGGAAATCGTTTAGCACGTCTAGGGATCAGGCGAGTGGATTTATTGGCCAGAAACTTGGAAGTTTGAACAGTCATGCGCATTTGCTACAGAAAATCCGACACGATGTCGGAACTGTTCAGAACTGAGCGAAATTAAATATCCTATTTGTATTTCCGAACCGCATTTTTGGTTGGCGGGTGTATTTTGTGACGTTCTCATCTACTTTCTTGTACCGCCTACTCGTAACAAGTGCCATATGAGCTCGTACCTCTTGTTTTAAGCGGCATGGTAAGTTGTCTGGAAAAACAAGAAAAAAATGTCAGTAGAAATGTATTTAATTTAGGCTTTTAATTCTTCCAATCTTGGTTTTAGTTTTCGGTTTCTTGTTGGTTTTCTGCTTTGTTTTGGTTTTCTTGGTTGTTGATTTCATCCTCATTTTGGCATTTTTCCTCAAAATTTTCTGATTGCGCTGAAGAAGGGAGGCGGTTGTCCTCCCGAAATATTCGCCTTTTATTTCAGTATATCGTTGGCCTTTACAAACCACATTTTCTTTGGTTTCTTCGTTGATTTTTTGTAAAAAAAAATGCCACTAATTATTTTGAGCATTCTCTGGAAAAAAATTTAAAACATGACTCTAAATTTACTTTTCAATGCTGCTTTTAACGAAACAATAATGCTTAAAAGGTCGCCTTCTGTAACCCTTGCAGACAAAACGAAATGTTGTCTTTTCTTTCTTTATTGCTGCAGTGATGAATTCAAGCGTTCCACAATTAAAGATCAGAACCACTGGATGCAAAAATCCAGACTTTTATACATACAGCGTATAAATATTATACGCATATATAATTATATCTACGTACAAACCACCTGGACAGCCCTCCCCCCCCAAAAAAAAAACCCCAAGAAGTTACGCATAATGCACAGCATTGACCGAAAAACTCAAAACTGTAAACGGTTGGGATTCTCATGTTCTGCCATTTAAGTAGTCAAGACAACCGCAGAAATCACTACAAAATATATCGCACTTGCTCCAGAATTAAAGTGAAACATGTTATGATTGATAGTCACGAAGGGCTGAAAAAAGGAAACAGAATAGTTTTTCATTGTCATTTCAAACTGCCACCTGTCAAACCGTAAAAACCGTTCCGTTACGGAAAAAAATCGCAAAACCGCACGATAATTATGATCTCCCAGTTTTGGCACACACGAGAGTCTTTAACTGCCCACTGGCTTCTTAATTGATATTAAATACCAATCAATCAGACGCTCGTACCCGCCCCTGTCTATGAAGTGCGATCAATGAGCGAATCTCTGAAAATCATGACTACCATTGAGTTTACTGAGAAAACTGTAATACTTCGACGAAACCGTAAAATAATGATTAGGACATGATCTCTCTGTTTTGGCACCCACGTGGGTCTTTAACTGACCACTGGTCTCTTAATTAATATAAGGTCCCAATCAATCAGTTGCTCGTACCCGCCTCTGTCTATCAAGTTCGGTCACTGGCTTAATACTATCAATGACAATAGAGGCATCCATTCTCATAATGACACGATACCATGACCCCTTATCGATGGAGGTGGAGCGATGTCGTCGTGAAGCACGGTCACAATTCCCTCGGAAACTAGAAAGTTGCTTCCTAAAAGGAACTACGAGTTTGCTGGAGACAATCCTTGCACTTCCGGTTTCTTCAAACTATTTCACTGAAAGTATTCCACTATATTATCAACTTCAAAGTAAAAAAAAAAAAAAAGCTTTGTAAGATTTTAAAACTAGGAACATACTCGTGACAATGCCTGCGCTTCCACTTCCGTCGAAGGTTCTCATCGTTTGATCATATTTTTCACGAGTCGACTAGGGAATAAGAACACAAAAACTTCAATTAAAATTATATTTGCTCTTCAGGTTTCAAGGACCCCTTGCTTCACAGGGTTCCTTTCCATAAATAGCTCATCAGTCTACATTTATACTTTAAACACTCAGAACAGGAACCATGATCATGACTTAAGAATGAAGAAGAAAAATAATTTTCAAAGAAAAGGGATCCTGACTTTCTCGTGTGTTGACGAGGCTGCCGACCAATAACAAATTAAAATTGTCTATCTCTCGAAGAAGTGTTAAGAAAAAATAACGTTTTGTCTTCTTCACAAACACTTAAGACTGGTCAAGAAAACAGTCACTCAAACTTTCCGTTCTTCTTACCATTCTTTTAAACTGATCGTTAGATTTGTTTTAATAATTCTGATATTGTTTTATATTTTAGCATGTTGTGTTTTTTGTTTTTGTTATTTTTCTTATTTTTCATACCGTCGTCGTGAGACTAAATTTAATGGGCAATAAATTATTCATTCATTTTGAGCTTGCCCAGGCTGTTTTTTTTCTGGATGAGCGGTGCTCTGGTTTTCCTGGATGAGCGATGCTCTGGTTTCTGGTCGGTGCGCGCCACTAGAAATCCAGTGGTATAACCGTCCTTGAATGAACGCGCGACTTCGATAAGATCAAGATGTTGCAAACGCTAGAATGCTTTCAGTTTAACTCCTAGGCTTTGAAATATCAGACTTGCAATCTGTCATTAAATCTCAATTACAAAAACGAATAAAAGTCCCAGACTCACCTGTAAGGGCTATTGTTGCCAGAAATCCAAGTATTACAAAGCTCTTCATTTTCTTTGATAAAATTCTGTGTAGATAAACTCACATGTTATGCAGTGATTATTAAGTCAGTAGGTTATACATGCAATGACACTCGTTTCACACTGATAAGGTGAATGACTGTTAGCTTGGTCTTCTTCTAGAATCACACGACGTAACTAATAGCTGAAAACGGTCCTCTGGTCAGGTGTAAAGCTTTGCGGTGTGGAACAATTCGTCTGCCATTATCGTCTGATAGAGGGAAATGAAAACACATGAAGCAGGTGAATCAGTGCTAAAATTAAGAACTTTTTTTGCATTACATAATTGTTATTAAAACAGGGACCAGCATACTAAAATTAGGACTACTATAGCGTCGCCTCCCTAGTTGCGTTCTAGAGCAGTTCCGCGCACGACGAGGGGGTCGTTAAATTCCTCTTTCTGGTTCGGTGTAGCGATCTTTTTTTTAATATGCTGTTCCCATTTATGTACTCGTTCCTCTTTTACTCGTTATTCCTGCACCCTTTCACTCTGTTCGCGACTCTTAAGAAGTAATGGGTTCCCTCCACTTACGTTTTCGGATCCCCAAAACAAAATATAACAGGTTCGTTTTTCCAGCTCGAAGTTGAAAAGTAGGCTTGCCGCTAGAATAAACCTCATCTGAATGTTCCACCTGTCGCCGTCAAAAATTATCTTAATGGGTTTATTTTATTTTGTTCTTTGTTTTTTTTTCTGTTGTAAATGTCAACCAATTAATCGTGTAGTTCAAAAGCAAACCTGGTCACGGCCTATAGGAGTATTGAGTTTGTATGAAGTTTTTTCCGGAAGTTACCATTTTCAAAAGAAGCATTCTACATTTTTACTTTTGTCTAGGATTTAGTTTTAACATTCTGTAAAACATCTTACGACAGAAAATTAATGATGCAGCTATAGGGATCGACTAAAACCAGGAAGGGAAGGGAACGCGAGAAAAGCAGGAAGGGCATACTAAAACCAGGAAGGGCATGCTAAAACGAGGAAGGGCATACTGAAACGAGGAAGGCTGTCGCCAGAATTCGCTGCGTCGTTCCCTTCCTCTATTTAGTATTATTTGAGGGGGCAGCAGCTTTTCAAATTTAAAATTTACCATCCTTTCCTCGTTTTAGTATCCTGACATGGGTAGGCATTAAGTTTTAAGGTATTAAGCACAATTTTTGTAGTTGCCGATTCCTCACTGAACTTAATGCCTATCCATGTCAGGATACTAAAACGAGGAAGAAATGGTGAACTTCGAATTTGAAAAGTTGCCGAACCCTCAAATAATACTAAATAGAGGAAGGGAACGGTCTGGCGACAGCCTTCCTCGTGTTAGTATGCCCTTCCTGGTTTTAGTATGCCCTTCCTGCTTTTCTCGTGTTCCCTTCCCTTCCTGGTTTTAGTCGATCCCGCAGCTATACGCCTGGTTTCATAAGAATCTCTCTAGTCGCTTTTTATCGATTGACAACAAGCAATTTGATGCTGTTACTAAATGCAAATCATTATATAGAGCCTCCATGAGTCTGAAAGACCTTTCCTACAGATAAACAAGAGCTGGAAGCTCACCTAGCCTTTGCAAGGGTAGCCAGCTTGTGTATCAGCTAGCGTTAGCGCTGTCATGGTTCCATGGCGCTTAAGAGAACCCCGTCCAACTCTCCCACAGTTCTCTAGTCGGGGATTTATATATTTCAGATCTATGGCGTGTCCCACCCACCAATCCCAATTAAAAGAAATTTAATTTAAACTACAAGAAACACTAGGTTCCATTTGTTAAATCAGGATACGTAATAATAAATAATGCTAAAATTGGACTGGGTTTACTGGAAACTGACGTTTGACGTTGACTTCTGACATGTGACAGCTATTTCGTTTAAATCTATTGTTTCAGAATTTAATTCTTCTTTATTTAAGCATCATAGGTCAGCGAGGGTCAATCGCACATTAACGCATTAGCATCGGGTTTTCGAACCTGTTAAAATAAGAATGTGAATCCTAACCAGATTTTCTTGTGTCAGCTCTTTCCAGTGAACCTAACGTGTATTCTCGCCATTCCCCGAGGATTCCTTTTGAGGAGTCCCTGCGTTTTTCTTTGTCCCAGGGACTCCCGTATTCTCGCGAGTTCCCACGGATTCTCGCGAGTTCCCACGGACGGGGAATGCTCCGACTATCATCACCATCATCAAAAAGGACTCCCTTTCAGATTCGGCGGGGAATCAGTTTTTAGGATCCCAAAACGTAAGTGGGGGGATACCTATGACATCGCAAAAGTTGTCCGTCTGTCCGTCCGTCCGTCTGTACGCACTATAGCTCTCGAAGGAAATGAGATATTTTGATGAAACTTCGTGTGAGGATTGTTTGGGTCAAGGGTAAGGTCAAGTTCTTAGATGGGCTCTGTAGCCCTATATTTAGGGGTGGGAGAGGGGGTTTAAATTAAGAGACAAACAAAATATTTTTAAACAGCTAAGTTGATAGTCGATTATGGTGTAAGAAAGCATGCTGAGGACGATAGTGAAAACCATTTTCTCGCCGGACAAGTAGTTCGTCCGGAATCCTGTAAAAACCGGAAAAATAGTTAAAAGCAAAAGTTTCTTATGAAGTTGATTAAATGGTTGATTTGGGAGTAAGAAAACATGGGGAACACGATGGTGAAAACCATTTTCTTGCGGAACAAGTAGTTCGTCCGGAATGCGGCAAAAACCAGAAAGTTGTTAAAAGTAAAAGTTTCATTTAAAGTTGATTAAATGTTTGTTTTAGGGGTAAAAGACATGATGAACACTATGGGGAAAACCATTTTCTCGCCAGACAACTAGTTTGCCCGGAATCCGGCCCAAGCCGGAAAATTGCCGAAGACTGGATCTGGCGAAGACAAGACCCTATTGTCTGAACCAAATATTAGATTTTTGGGATCCCATCGACACCTTTGGTCTTGTTGCTTGTGTTGTGTAATGTAAAATTAATTAAAAACAAACAGAGTAAAGAAAACCAAAAATAAAGCGGATCCAGACTAGTTTCATCAAGTGCATAATTTTATTTCGAACAAAATTCATTTTGGAAGCATTCTACTTTTTCGAAACATAATAATCATATTCAGATCTTACAAAACAAATCAATTAGAGCAATTTATGGTCTTTCATTTTCTTCATCAGTTTCTGATATTCTGCCTCGTCTTAAATGTCCGTCAGATTAGAGACTGGAATATTGCAACACATGTTTACCTTTATCTTTTTATTCAAACAATGTTTACAGCGGATACGTCAGCTACGATTCTTCATCAGCGGTATTTTGGCCCTTCTTGGCAAGGGTCCCCGTCAGCCCTGACCATACAGGTGTAAAAGTATGGAATTCATTGCCTGAAACTGTTAGTGTCCGAAGATAGGAAAGTTTTTAAAAGAGCTATAAAAAGATTTATGTTATCGAGCAATTATATTTCTTCTGTCTGATTTAATTTTATTTTTCAGTTTTTCTTTAGTCATGTCTGTTGTCTTGAAATCTCGTGTTGTCCTTAAATTTTAGTGTTGATGTGTGAAAGTTGTTCCTTTGTTTTTTCTTTACAATGCCTTAGGCTAGAATTCAAGGCCGTATCCGGGGGGGGGGGGGGGGGGGGTTGCTCAACCCCCTACTGAACCCATCAGAATTAGTGAAGCGTCGTTTTTTATGCCACTGGCATGTCTGATGCTTTTGAGAAACACCAGGTTTATTTATATTTGCCATTAAATTTGTACCTTACCTTACCTTACCTTACTTTACCGTGTTCTCGCTATTTTACGTACGCGGAGTCCCATTCGAGTGACTTCCTCTATCCTCGACTTTCCCCTTGATTCCCCTTGGGGAACGGCGAGAATCCACCTCTAAATCCACCTCAACTAGGGTAGATAGCAATTTTCTTAACCAAATGTACATGTCAGATTATTCCGTTTAGGAATATTGTAACCAACTGACAGCTTGAATTTCCTTTCGACTTGAGCTCCTGGAAATTGCACCAGCTTTGTTTTTCTTCTACTTTGTTGTTACATCAAGGCAATATGCACCCTTTCTGATACTATTTTCGTAATCGGTTACTGATCCTCGTATCTGCATACAAATTAAACGGAGGTCCCAGTTGTTCCTCCCATTATGTATCCACTTGTAACCACATTACTTGGTAGGATTAGGCGGAAAAACAGAATAATATCCCGTAAAGATATCGGGAACTCATTTTGGGGGGATATTTGCATCCGGGCACAGCTGGGACCCGGATATTTTTTTCGAACCTGGAGGAGCCCTGTCATGTATCTCATAAGAAGTAATTGCTTCTTTATAGCCTGAACAGATTTTCATAACAACTGTTGCTTCGCAATTTAATTTCGGGAACAAATAAAGGAATCTTTTTAGAATGAAAGTGACTACTAGAATAAAATCTGAAGATGAAAAACATGAGTATAAAAAAGATATTGCGTTTTTTATTTCTTTGGTTTCAAAAGAGAACATAACCCACTTCGGGTTTTTTGATGGGCTGGATTTTGTCTTGCTTTGTTCTAGGGAAGTATGAATCGGGGGATAGAATTGGTAGTCGAAAAGGAAGGGCTGATCAATGTTTTATTTTTGTTTACAATATAGATTATATATTCTTCTATCATTTTTCTTGCTGGACTGTATTTTATACTACCCAGAATGAACGGCGGGGAATAGAAGTTAGTGTTAAAAAAAGAACGGCTGAACAATATTAAGTAAGTAAGTAAGTAAGTAATTTATTTTTGACCCGCCATTTTGGAAAGGCGGAGTAAATGAAGAAAATAAACAAAACACATACAAACACAGAAAAAGACACTTAATTTTTAATCTTCGGTCAGGAAACAGTGGACGACGTCGTGCGCTGGTTGGGCCCTGTCGTCCATGATTTTTGAAAGCGATGAGGAAACATTGATTACAAAAATTAAGTAAACAAAAGAGGTAAAAAAGAGGAGATTCTCATATCCTTATGTTGGAAAGAGTTGTCCGCGGCCATTAAAGACGCCGCCAAACTTTGCTTTGTGTGACGGGCATTCTCGGAATGGCCGAAAAAGCGCCAAAATTCGTAGGCACAAAACGAAGCAATGAAGAAAGGTGGGGATTTTAGAAGCTTATAATTCCACAAGGGAGCTAGGTATGTTATAAAAGGCAGACCAAGCAATCCTTTAAGGAAGAATCTTTAGTCCTTTTTTTCACTGGTACATTTTCTAGCACAATCCATTCTACAAATAATAGTTAATTTGATGTTTTAAACTTGATTATATTTTCTCAATTGGTGCTAAGTTCATCTACTGACTGTCAACAATTCTTTCCTCGAGAATGTCGGCTAGATCCCAGTCCTCAAAGGGTCCACCCGTTGTTCTATTAGTAGGATTGAAAATTTGATCTCGCTCGATTAGTATCACTTAGAAAAATCTGGGAATCAGCACGTCGGTTGATGGTGAAAAATTAGGAAATAAATACTGTGCTCCGCCACTCAACTCTTAAGCTCCCAAGTGGGTTTTCGACAGTAATGAGGAAAAAATCGTCAGATTGCATGGATCACTAATTCCTGAAAAATAAGAGCCTGTTCCACCCTACTTACCGTAGTTACTACGTATGACGTCATGAGTTTTAGCTTCTTGGCGTCAAGGCTGGAATGTATTTTTCTATTTTCGCAGAAACATCACTCAACGGGGTAAACCCGCCAATCATGATACAGAGATCCGTAGTTACCACGTTACGACGCTCCCGAGCATGGTAAACAAATATTTACTATTAGTTACTATTTCGAGAAGGTTGGAACGGTCAGCGTAGTAACTTTTCTTGAGGCTGGAAGAGAAATAGTAACTAGTAGTTATTATTGTTGGAAGGGTGGAACACGCTCTAAGCCGGCGGGTCTCTGGCTGGATATCTCTCCCGATATTCATTTCATCAGAAAATGCGCTTGATCTATTCAATCTGAAATGGTTATGTCACTCATTGACAACTGTTTCTTCCTCCAACCATGTTTGGATCGGGAGTGACTTTTTTTTTAAGCCAATCTCATAGAGTCCCTAACATGCCTGCAAAGTTTCACGGTCATAGCACATCTGGAAGTGCCCTAACTCGTGATCATCGGAATTGTGGAAAACCCCCTCCAGCTCCCCACCACTGTTCCACAATCCGGTCCTGTTTTGTCAATAATGTATCTACGGCTTATGCTTGTTCTTCCCTCCAAGTCCCATCCCGGTCTCTCGACTCTAAGCGTTTCACGAGATTTCCGCCCTCCCCCCCCTCCAGCTCACCCCCCCCCCCAAGTTATTGGATCCGTTCGAGACTTGAAACTGATCATCTGAGACACTTGTTCCATGCCCGTCTGATCACCCGTTCCAAAGTTATGCATGTCACTAGAATCCGGATTCCCGATTCTTCCACTACCCCATGATCATCGGATCGGGGAAAAGAACTATTTTCAAGTCGACCTGGGAGAGTTCCTAATATGTCTATTCATGGTTCTATTACTTGTGGAAGTACCCTAACTCGTGATCACCGTAAATCCGGGAAAAAACCCTCCAACCTCCTCTACTGTCACGATCCAGTCTTGTTTTGTCAAGAAAGTATCTAGCGTTAATGCTTGTTCTTCCCTTCAAGTTCCATCCCGATCCCTCGACCCTAAGCATTTCACGAGATTTACGCTCCCCCCCCCCCCTTTGCCCCCCTCCCAGTTTTTGGATTCGGGTCAGATATGAAATTGAAAATCTGAGACACTTGTTCTTCACAACTTTTAAGTTTCATGCATGTCCGATTACCCGTTCCAGAATTATGCATGTTTCTAGTTTCTGGAGTCTCAATCCCTCCACTCCCCCGTGATGGCTGGATCGGGGAAGTGATTATTTCCAAGTTAAACTGGTTGGTTCCCTCACATGCCTGCCAAGTTTTATTGTGCTAGCTTATGTGGAAGTGTTTCACGAGATTTCCGGTGCCCCCCTCCAGCCCCCCCCCCCAGTTATTGGATCTGGTCCGGATTTGAAACTCGAAACACCTGTTCTTGACATATGTCAAGTTTCATGCATGTCCCATTACCCGTTCCATAGTTATACATGTTACTAGTTTCCGGATTTCCCATCCCTCCACTCCCCCACGATGGCTGATTCTGGGAAGTGATTGTTTCCAAGTTATTCTGGTTGGGTCCCTTATATGCCTGCCAAGTTTCATCGTCCTAGCTTATGTGGAAGTGCCCAAACTAGCAAAACCTGGACAGACCGACAGAACGACAGACAGGCCGATATAAATTACTATTGCTATATGGCACTTGCGTATGCTCAAGTGCCATACAAAAAGATTCCGTTAGTGTCCGTTTATAGATAACTGATTTATACAAAGTATTTTTGACAGTATGTAGAGCTTGTCGTAGTAATATCCACAAATTGGTGGTCTTTGCTTCTCAGGTAAAAGTAAAAGTCAGTCTATTTTTGACGAGTGGAGTTGATAATGACGTGAGAAAATCTGCATCCGTTTTCTCAATCTTTTTACCTCATAAAAATATCAGCGGTTTTCTGAACTGTTATTTGTCTCTATGTGGGTGTGATGAGCTTTGTTGAAACGACAATTCTCCGAAAAACGGCAATATTTTCAAGAGATGGTTCTCAATCGAGCGAAACTCATGAGACGAGGGAAATCAGTTTTATAGCTGCACTGTGGATTCATCCAAGTATGGAATGAAGCGATGAGAAATCATCGAAGCTTAAATATGGCCCATCCGCATATCGAGTGCCATCGCGCGGTATCTGCTTAAAACAGAGTTAATACATTTTATCTTAGTGCCACTACACTGCCAGAAGTTTCATACCATTTACAAAAGGATGCGCAGTTTCAACAGAAATGGGATAAAGTAGGCTACTAGTTGCGTTTTTGCTGGAAGTTTCTCCGGTTATTTTTCCGGAAGTTTTTCCGGTTGCATAATTTTCGTTTTCAAACGCTGTCGATGTTTCCTTAAAGTTTATCCGAAAAGCAAACATATTTTTATACTTTGGATTCAAACACTGACTATTATAAGGTATTTTTCTTTTGAATATCAGGCTCTAGTGACGTTCAGAATATGCGCTGCTTGCACGTCAAAATGTATGCAGCCGCGATGAATTTGAATATCAGCAAAAGCGTGGATTTCAATGGCCAACAAACGAAGCTTATAATCACGTCTGTGGTTACGCGCAAGAACTTGGATGAACGCCGTATCCCGTGATTTCCAGGACTGGAAGTTGCTAGATAGTTGCTAAATATTTTAAGCAGCACGTCCTTAAGAATGAATTCATTCGATAAAATTGATTATTCGGAAACAGCGACGCAACACATTTTCATCGGGCGTTCAAGCCTATTCAAGTGAATTAGATGATGGGTTATATCAGATTATTTTATTGCTAAACTAGACCTACGTTGCCTGGGCAACGTGTAGTGTAGCAGCAACCTTTGTTCGGCTTCGCCGGCTAAAGTGTTGCGAGGGCAACGAGAGCAACACATTGGTTTTGTTTCTTCGCTAACGATTAAATGCTGAATGTGTAAGCCCATCGAGGTTTTCCAAATGGTATGTTCCAGTCCATGAAGAATATCTTTCTTCACATGGTTATCCTCAGCGTTCAAGAAAAAAAAAACAGAATATCGGAAGTAGGGATTAAATTGACTTTGCAGCCAGTTGAACTTTATCCTTTTCAATCGTAGACATCGTGACTTGTGGAAACTTGGAACATTATCTTATATAACCTAGTTGGTATTAAAAAGCTATCCATAGCTTTTTAGTTCAAAATACCATGGTTGTCACTCTACTAATTATTGCGAAACATACCGTTGTTTTCCATTATCATTTGAATCCGTTGCGTTAACACTTAATTCTAGGTTACAGTGAAAGACCATCACCATCGACCATTCTAGCATCGAGAAGATGACAACGCTTTAGCAACCGATTCTTGAACGACGACATGAAACAAACTTTTCTTATCATCAAAAACACAGGAAACAAAATAGGTACACTTACTAGGAAAAGTCGGAAGCCCCTCGTCGCCGAAAATGAGTATTTAGTAATCGCCGATTGTTAGTTACAAGTTCCTGACTTGCCTCACAGTTGGGTTCCGCCTATTCTTTGTTTGAGTGTGTACCCTACCACTAAAGTTGTCAACCCCTCTAAGACTTAATTCTAAGTTACAGTGATAGACCATGGAGACTAATTTTCTTACCCTCAGATTTATAGAGATCAAATAAAATGTGCACCAATTTGCACTAGTTTCTAGCCCCTTATGAGCCCCTTCTAGCAACCGATTCCTACTTACAAGTCCATCTCCCCGTGATAGACATAGTACTAAATCGTTTTCAGTTCAAATACACCAGAAACAAATAATAAGATTAACAGGTACACGAACTAGCAAAAGTTACAAGCCCCTTGTCGCCGAAAATGATTATGGTTTAACAGTCGATTTCTGCTTATAAGTAAAACAAAACAACAGAAAATCCGAAGTAGGGACTAAACTGACTTTGCACCCAGTTGATATTTATCCTTTTCAGTCGTAGACATCGTGACTCGTGAAAACTTGGAACATTATCTTATATAATCTAGTTCGTATTGTAAAGCTATCCATAACTTTTCAGGAACAAAATACCATAGATGCCACTCTGCTAATTATTTCAAAACTATGTCGTTGTTTTACATTATCATTTGTATCCGTTGTGTTAACACGGTCGGAAACCTCTTCTCTACTTACAAGTCCCTGACATGTCTCAGAATTGGGTTCCACCTATTTTTTTTTTTTAGTTTGTACCCTACCACTAAAGTTAAAACCCCTCAAAGACTTAATTCCATGTTACAGTGATAGACCAAGGAGTCTAGTTTTCTTACCCTCTGATTTATAGAGATACACAAAATGTGCGCCAATTTTCACAAGTTTATAACCCCTCATGAACCCCTTCTAGCAACCTATTCTTACTTACAAGTCCATCTCCCCGTGGTAGACATGGTAGCAAATTGCTCTCACGATCAAATAAACAAGAAAGAAATTTACACCAACTTTGCAAACCCCTCATCGCCGAAGACGATTATGGTCTTGATTGTTGCTTACAAGTACCCTATATGTCTCACGATTGGGATCGGCCTAATTTTGTTTTCAGTGTGTACCTCACTACTGAAGTTGTCAACCCCTCCAAACTTTCAAACTGTTGTGTCTCATGAAGGAATTTTTGTACCAAAAAACAGATGATCAGCTCATCAAGATCCATCGAATGCCGTTGAAAAAAAAATTCTATCTGTCTTAGTTCAAAAGTTGACTTTATTGCCGTAGGCCAACTTTCTAATATCACCACTTAGAAAGGAGCAAAGGATAAGCTCTAATTTCTTTAGTAGTGAGAGAACTTGTAAAGTTTAAGAGGCCCATCTGATATCATTTCTCTTCCTCACTCCGAAGTGTAAGAAATGGAATGATAAACTCAGCTGAAATCACGAACAGAAATGGGGAGAAACAATAGATGGCAGCACTTTTGGACCCGTGGGAAAATGACACTTTTTTGATTCTGTAAATTTTTCTGTATTACTCAAAGAAGATATATTGTCTGTGGGGATAAGGAACTGCCGCACATATTTCACACTTAAAGATTTCAGTCCATCTTAAGCTTAAAACTGGTGCCTGTCTGCTTGCCTGCTAGAACGGAGCTTTCCACTCGAAAGCAGAAACATGGTTTGATGAAACGAAAGCTTGGCTGTATAACTTCAGAGAGTCGTCTCTGACATATGCTATACAACTCCACTTCACGTAACCCACAGTAGGCTCTAGCTCAATTACAAGCAAAAACCATCCTTTTTGGCCCCAGGCAAGAATTCTACGGAGCTTTCCGAAATGTAATGTCATATTCATCAATCCGGCCTAAGGTCCACACTTTCCGTAAAATCCGCATACGTTAGACCCTTACCGTCTTCTAGTAATATGACGAAATCGAACGACTAGGAAAAACAAGACCAAAGGTTTCGAGGGGATCCCAAAAATTCAATATCTGATCCAGACAACTGGGTCTTGTCTTAGCCAGATTCAATCATCGGCAGACTCCTTGAACATTTTTACAATTAAACTTCAGAAACAGATTAAGGTCAAATAGCTAATCATCTGAGAAAAACTTCCTGCCACTACAGCCAATTTCCCGATTTCGGCCAAACTCCAGAACTAATTGTCCGGCGAAAAAAAGAAAGCTCAAAAATGGACTCAGGGTATCTTATTTCCCCAATAATGAACATCTAATCAACTTCAAATAAAAATTTAACTTATAACAAATTTTCCGACTCCAGCCGGATTCCGGTCGAACTATATGTCCGGGTAAAATATGATTGTCACACACGGATTCAGCATCTCTTCCTACCCCTAAATCGGTTATTTAATCAACTAGAAATAAAACTTTAACTTCTACCAATTTTCCGGTTTTGGCCGGATTCCGGGCGAACTACATGTCCGGATAGAAAATTGTTTTCACATAAGTGTTCAGCATGTCTTCTTGCCCTAAATTGACCATCTAATCATCTAAAACTCTAAAACTTTTAATTTTAACAAACTTTCCGGTTTGGGCCGTATTCCGGGCGAACTACTTGTCCGTCAAGAAATGTTTTCACCACCGTGTTCAGCGTGTCTTCCTACCCCTAAATCGAACATCTAATCAACTTAAAATAAAACTTTTACTTTTAACAAACTTTCCGGCTTGGGCCGGATTCCGGCGAACTACTTGGCCGTCGAGAAAATGGTTTTCACGATCGTCTTCAGCATGTCTTCCTACCCCTAAATCGAACATCTAATCAACTAAAAATAAAACTTTTACTTCTAACAAACTTTCCCGGTTTCGGCCGGACTCCGGGCGAACTACTTGTTCGATGACAAAATGGTGCTCACCATCGTGTTTAGCATGTCCTCTTACCCCATAATCGACTATCACATTAGCTGTTTCAAAATATTTTGTTTGCCCCTTAATTTGAAACCCCATCCCCCACCCCTAAATACAGGGCTACAAAGCCCATCTACGAACTTGACTGGTCCGACGACCCAACGAATTCTCACACCAAGTTTCATCAAAATATATCATTCCCTTCGAGAGTTATCGTGCTTACAGACGGACGGACGGACAGACGGACAACTTTTGCGATGTCATAGGTATCCCTCCACTTACGTTTTGGGATCCGAAAAAAAAAAAAAAAGAACCCCACGACAAAACCAAAGTGTTGCTCTCGCAACACAATTACATAATAACGCATCATGGTAGGTAACCGCCCATGAGAAGACATAAATGCACCGATGCACCGATAGGATGAGACTGTCGAAGCTCATCCTTTTCGGTTAAAACTTTTAGCGTTTTCTTTACGACTCCGGCGATTCTTGCCGGTCCCTGTTTCATCAGCATTGCTGGAAAACCTTGAACTTGCTAGCTAACTTAAGTTGGTAAGCGTTTGAAAGACAGTCCGGTATCCAGGAATTTATTTCGGGGGGGGGGGGGGGGGGGGGGGGGGGGGGTGCCTGTACAAAAAACACATAGATGAGAGGGAAAATCCTATAAAAATTATTATTTGTGTAATTTTTTTTTTTTTTGGGGGGGGGGGGGGTAAACCCCCTAGCCCACCCATGAAAACGGCCTTGTTTGTAGGCAACTCCAAACTTCGATCAAAACTCAAATGCAATATGTTGCTGTTGCATAAATTTTGTGTTGTGAGCCTTAAATAAGCATTGGATGTAAGAATTTTCTTGTTTAATGTATTTGTAGTTAATTGACACAAAGTAACAAGACCAAAGGTTTCGATGGGATCCCAAAAATTCAATATCTGATCCAGACAACTGGGTCTTGTCTTAGCCAGATCCAGTCTTCGCCGGACTCCTTGAACATTTTTACAATTAAAATTCAGAAACAGATTAAGGCCAAATAGCTAATCACCTGAGAAAACCAAGTTCAGATTTGGATTCAGCATGTGTGTTTGCCCCTATAAGTCATATCTGTTTTGACGAAAACTTCCTGCCACTTCTGCCAATTTCCCGGTTCCGGCCGAACTCCAGAACTACTTGTCCGGCGAAAAAAGAAAGATCAAAGACGAAATCAGGGTATCTTCTTTCCCCAGTAATGAACATCTAATCAACTTCAAATAGAAATTTAGCTTATAACAAATTTTCCGATTCCAGCCGGATTCCGGTCGAACTATATGTCCGGGTAAAATACGATTGTCACACAGGGACTCAGCATCTCTTCTTACCCCTAAATCGCTTATCTAATCAAATAGAAATAAAACTTTGACTTCCAACAGTTTTCCGGTTTTGGCCGGATTCCGAACGAACTACATGTCCGGGTAGAAACTTGTTTTCACATAAGTGTTCAGCATGTCTTCTTGCCCTAAATCGAACATCCAATCAACTTCAAATAAACCTTTTACTTTCAACAAACTTTCCGGTTTGGGCCGGATTCCGGGCGAAATACTTGTCCATCGAGAAAATAGTTTTCACCATCGTCTTCAGCATGTCTTCCTACCCCTAAATCGAACATCTAATCAATTTCAAATAAAACTTTTACTTTCAACAAACTTTCCGGTTTGGGCCGGATTCCGGGCGAAATACTTGTCCGTCGAGAAAATAATTTTCACCATCGTCTTCAGCATGTCTTCCTACCCCTAAATCGAACATCTAATCAACTTCAAATAAAACTTTTACTTTCAACAAACTTTCCGGTTTTGGCCGGATTCCGGGCGAACTACTTGTCCGATGACAAAATGATTTTCACCATCGTGTTCAGCATGTCTTCTTACCCCATAATCGACTATCACATTAGCTGTTTCAAAATATTTTGTTTGTCCCTTAATTTCAATCCCCTCCCCCACCCCTAAATGTAGAGCTACAAAGCCCATCTACGAACTTGACTGGTCCGACGACCCAACGAACGTTCTCACCAAGTTTCATCAAAATATCTCATTCCCTTCGAGAGTTATCGTGCTTACAGACGGACGGACGGACGGACAGACGGACAACTTTTGCGATGTCATAGGTATCCCTCCACTTACGTTTTGGGATCCCAAAAACTTGAACTTGAACTTAGCTGAAGGGTCACGTTTCGGTAAATGCGACACAAAAATACGGTTTGCAACGTTGCACTAAACACGGTTTGCAACGATGAGCAAAACTAATACCCAAGCTGCATAACTATGATGATTAATGTTTCGATTGTTAAAACAAATTAAAATAGTATATTTTTACCGGATGATTATTCTACTCATAGGATCAAACTGACAGAGTACCCTAGGTTCACACAGGGCAAATCGCGGCGATGAACGAGTTTTTTCAATCGCAGCGACAGAAGATTTTTATCGCCTGGATGTTCAGACTGAATTTTCGTCTGCAACAGAATTTAACGCGAAAAATAATTATAACAATTAAAAATAATTAATTTTTCTAAAAGTGAATCATCAAAAGGTTCATAAAATAAAATCGTACTGTCGCCCGATTAAAGTTGAATTTTCCCAACATTGAAAATCGCCTGACGAAGCAACAGAAATCGCCGATTTTGGTGACGAAAATCTCGACGATGGCCGATATCGCCTCAGTGTGAACGTCTGTGTGAACCTAGAGTAAGACGATATATTGCGGAAGTTCAATCCAATTCAAAGGTCTTAACAGAAAATTTTGTAACGTCAGCAGATAGTGTAGGTTATCTCACAGGCTACCTGGTAAAATTGTGCGTCCGGAAATATTATTTTTTCTCTCGATAAATGGCCCAGAAATATATTTTTTGTAAATGAAGTATATTTTTCAAATTTTTTAGATATAACTTGCCGCCTAAAACTAGCGATTTTCTTGTAGCGCTTGTTGACTCTGTCCAGCCTTCGGGCTCTCCGACGCGGCGGCTGGACACAAATCGGGGAGGTTGAACAGAGGGAAAACCAAGCCAAAGAAAACAGAAACAAAAACAAAACAGAAGATATGCCTGATGGCCTACCATGTCTCCCAAAATGAAAACCTGGTAAGATGGTGCGTCCGGTATATTCTTTTCACGAAAAAATTACTCAGAAATATATATTTTTGTTTGTGCTTCAAGTATATTTGAAAAATTTTAGGCGGCAAGTATATTTGAAAAATACACTTGCCACCTTAACTAGCGATTTTCTTGTTAGCGCTTGTTGAGTCTGTCTAGGCTTCTGGCTCTCCGACGCGGCGACTGGACACAAAAATTTTCAAAACTGAAACTCGCCGAGGTTAAAAAGTGGGAAAACCAAGCCGAAATTGCTTTGGTTATCCCCAGCGTTTAAGAAAAGAAACAACAGAATGTTGGAAGTAGGGATTAAATTGACGTTTGCAGCCAGTTGAACTTTATCCTTTTCAATCGTAGACATCGTGACTTGTGGAAACTTGGAACATTCTCTTATACAACCTAGTTGGTATTATAAAGCTATCCATAGCTTTTTAGTTCAAAATACCATAGATGTCACTCTACTAATTATTGCGAAACATATCGTTGTTTTACATTATCATTTGAATCCGTTGCGTTATCACTTAATTCTAGGCTACAGTGAAAGACCATCACCATAGACCATTCTAGCATCTAGAAAATGACAATGCTTTAACAACCGATTCTTGAACGACGACATGAACCAAACTTTTCTTATCATCAAAAACACCGGAAACAAAATAGGTACACTTACTAAGAAAAGTTTGCGTTTGCGTTCTAAGTTCGTGTTGCGTGGCAGACAAAACTCGGCTAGGCCGGAAAACCGCTTAGAAGTAGTCGCTACTAAACGAAGCAATGGCGAAAGCTGGGGACTTCAAGAGCTTATAATCCACAAGGGAGCTAGGGGTAATATAAAAGCCATAATAAGCAAGAGGGGTGATCCTGTCACCTTTAAAGCGGGCCCCAGAAAATGGTCTTTCTACCAAATACTCCCTACTCCCTACTCCTTACCCTACTGTCACTATGAATGTCCAAAACCACAAAAATCACCGTCAAACCATGAGCAACCAGAAAGAAACCCACCAAATTTCCTAGGTTTGAAATAGTTCTGTCTGGACTAAATCTCAGCCGATTATCCCGGACAGCTGTTATGGCACGTAGGGAGCCAAGGATCAAAATAATAATTTCCATCTAATGGTCCAACTATTTATTACAAATACAAATAAATTTAAAAAACAAGACCAATGTGGTACCTCTGAAGACATACACAAATTATCAGTTAGGTCTTACAATTCTTTGCTAATCAATCCTGGAAAATTTCGTCACCTAGAAAAGAATACGTTCTGCGTGGTTTTTTTCTCGAGCCAAAACAGCAACTCGGCAATCGAGTTCAAATCTAAACAAACTGGTGGCATGCGATCACTAAGAGAAGGAAAACAGAATGTTTGGATTAGGTCTTTAAGTGACAAGATACTTATGACTTTGTAAAGTTTGTCGTCCGCCTGTCCGAGGAGGACCTTGCATGTTTTATTTTGCGTCTGCGATATTACTCCGAGCAGAACTAACAGGATCTGATGCTAGCCTGGTCACTATCATTTGTCACTAGAAGAATTTTCTGTATGAATTTGGATTAATTTAAATTCGAGTCATGTCTAATTTTTGTGTGTGCTGGTAATGGAGACATGAATGAAGGTGTGGTCCATCTAATGTGTATGTACAGCGAAGGAACAGTTGAGACCTTGAATGTTTGAGCCCGGTGTGTACAGTGAGGAAAGAATGGTGAAAATGATTATGAGGTTTAAACGCAAAACGTTTATCGTATCTATATACGAACAGCATTAGAACCTATCTCTCTTAAACCGGAAGGGTGCGGAGGATAATATATGGATAGATGTATATCTAGATTACAAAGCCGAAAGGTAAACTATATTTGAACTCGATACCCGTTGCGTTGTCACGTAAAGCAAGCAGGCTACTCACTGGCAATCTCGTCCCGGTTGCCCATGAACGGCGACGGCTGGTGAGGTGCAACTCGAAGAAGCAACTCTAGATCGTAGGATCTGTAAGCAAAGTAATTCCATCCTCATGTCTTCAGCTGGTCAAGTTATGAATATTAAGAACTGGGCAATCTGGGCCCAGTTGCCCCTGAACTGGGTTGGTTTGGGACACGGGGGCCCATAGGAATAATTAAACGCCAATTTCGACAAGTATACCAAGTTCCGCCTTTAAATCAGTCATTGTTCGCAAACTACGAATTTGGCCCATTCCATGGCCGGGGAGGGGGGGGGGGGGGGGTTCGGAACGCAGGAAAACAGAAAACTAGACCGAATATTCACAAGTATGCCATAACTTCAGTTTGATACTTAATGAGAGTGGGGAAGGTGCAACTCCAAAAGTGTCTTCCCGACACTAGGATCTTCAGGTAGCCTGCAAGGAATTCTTGCATCCAACCTCAGGCTGTGGCTAGCTTACAAATATTAATCACTGGGCAATCTCTGCACAATTACACCTGAATCCGGTGGGCGTGGGGGTGGGACCGGCACAATTAAACTTCAATGCCTACAAGTACACCAAGTTTCAACATGACACCCGTCACGGTTCACGAGTTATGAATGACACAAAAGTCAGTGAAAACCTCAAAACGGCTAGAGCGGCCACAAGAGCGGAACATTCATAAATGTACACTCCACTAAAAATGTTATCTACTGTTATGGATACCTAGCCTGATTCAGGGTTTTTCCACAAAAGTGCATTCCTACACCCTAGAAATTATTCTTCAAGTATCATTAAGGTATTTCTGCTGACAGTGTAGCTCGACCACCGTGGTTCTTGATTATCAACCCTGGAGTCAAGGCCGTATACAACCCACGTTAGGGGGTTGACCCCCCCCCCCCCGAAACATACAAAAATACTCATTTTTATAGGCTTTCCCCTCTGATCTATGTCATTGTTGTACTTTTTTGTGCGACCCGTACGCACCCCCCCCCCCCCCCCGAAATAAATTCCTGGATACGGGCCTGCTTGGAGTACTATCCTTTCCCTCTTTTAAAAATATACTTACGGTATTTCCTTGATTGCTTCTTATTTATTTATTTCTACTGCACTTTCACTGACAGTAGAAGTGAAATATTTATATTTAATTTGTTTATGTGTCTCATGTTGTCGTTGTGTTCCTCGTCTGAGCGCCGCTTCAGAGCACTCAAATCTTCATCATATGTACCTTTTGTTTGGCTGCGTAAGTCGGAAGCTATTGGCTCACACAAAGGCTCTATTACCTTTAGTGCGCTTGCCGCTCCCGTCACCTTTAATCATTTGTCATATTTTGCCCGATTATGAAAACATATTCTTCAATGGTGCCTGAATTGGTTTCACTGCATCTGCGTCTTCTCTGTCGCAAAAGAACATCCAATAAAATGCATGGATAAGCAAGATAGATCGACTACAATAAGCCCTTTCAATGGTTCATTATCACTTAACAGCTGCTGTTTGTTCAATAATGGCTCACTCCGATCCGGTTATATTGTCAAGTTTTCTCCTCTAGAGCTGACTTTATTGCAGACCGACACCGAATTTCCGCGGAATAAAAGGACCCATCATTGCAATAGCAATTCTTTTAGCAATTTGTCTTATTAGAGCACAAGGCTGCGTCCAGGGGGGACGCAGCCTTCCCAATGCCCCCCCCTCCCCCCAATGCATACAGAAACTTGATGTGTATAGGCCTTAAAAATCTGATCTTTGTTCTATTTTACTGTTAGGTAGGGATCAGGTCCGACCCACAGGGAGACCCCCCCCCAAAAAAAAAAAAAAAAATCCTGGATACAGACCTGTTAGAGCATGATGATGGTATCAAAGGACTTATCGTACTGTTTACTGTTTATGTTCCAGTATTCCAAAATAAATCCAAACCAGTCTCAGCTTTTAACGAAGTATCTACGGCTTTGGCTAGTTTAAGCCTTTCTCCATACCCGAAAATTCTAGAAAAACACTGACAAATTCAGTTTCTGGGATAAACCTCAAGTGGAGGATACCTATGACTTCGTAAAAGTTGTCCATTTTTCTGTCTGTCTGTCCGTCAGTCTGTCAGCAGGATAACTGTCTAAAGGAATGAGATGGGTTGCTGAAACTTGGTATGAGGATTCGTTGGGTAGAAGGGCTCTGTACCCGTACATTTAGGGGTCAATAAGGGGGTTCAAATTAAGGGGCAAATTTCTTGTAATAATCTAATGAGATAGTCGATTGTGGGTAAGGAGACATTCTGAACACATATGTGAAAGTTATTTTGTCTCCGGACAAACAGTTCGCCCGGAATCCGGCCAAAACGGCAAAAAAATTGTAAGAGTAAAAAGTTTTTGAAGTTGATTCGATGTTCAATGTAGAGGTAAAAACACATGATGAAATTTGTATTTGAAAATGACTTTCTTCTTGGACATATGTTTCGCCCAGAATCCGGCCAAAACCGGAAAATTTGTTTTAAGTAAAAGTTTTATCTGAAGTTGATGAGAGGATCGATGTAAGGAGTCACGGTCAATCCTAAGATGAAAATTATGTTCTCGTCGGACAATTGGTTCGCCCGGAATTCGGCCAACGTCGAAAAATACACACTGGAACCCATATCATTCTGAAATTTATTTTTCTGCCGGAAAAGAATTTCGCCCAGAATACACCTAAAACAAGGAATTTTGTCAAATTAGATTTGACATTTTGCCTAGGGGTAAATAGGCCTAAACATGCTGAATCCATATGTGAACTTTCTAAGATGATTAGCCGCTGGCCTTGATCTGTCAATAAAATAACACAAGACTTCATTTCTGTCTGTTTTCAAACGGTTGATTAGCTAAATATTCCTTCAGCCCAAGCTGACTGCGAGTCATATTTGATGGTGCAAAACGGATACGTCAGCTGAATTTTGTTGGGGCTATATTTCGGCCCTTCTTGGCAAGGGCAAGCCTGAAGAGGACGCTTGCCAAGAAGGGCCGAAATATAGCTCCAATAAAATTCAGCTGAGGTATCCGTTTTGCACCATCAAATATGGTTGATTAGCGGTAAATTTCAATAGTAAAAATCTATAAGGAGGCTGGCGAATATCGGATATCCACAAGACTCTATTTTCTGGATAAAAAATTACAACAAATGTAACATTTTTGGAATCCCATCGAAACATTCGGTCTTGTTTCCAATGAGTCAGCTTCTCCAAATAAGCTATCGTCGGAAGCATGATACGTACCGAATGTAGTAAACATGGCAAGTACAAAAGTCACTGAGAGGTCGTCAGTCTTTTTAGTTTGTAGTCTGTATAACTCGGGGCATTGCCCCTACCCTTGAAAAATAGGGGATATTCGACGCCATATTACGAAACTGATAACTTTTCTTTTTCTGTTCAGACACAAACTAAGTACACACAAATCTACTGCAACGCTTTCACATAAGCTAGGACAATGAAACTTGGCAGGAATATTAGGGAACCGACCACATTAACGTGGAAATAATCACTTTCCAGATCCAATCATAGTGGAGGGAGTGGAGGGAGTGGAGGGATGGGAAATCCGGAAACTATTAACAAGCATAACTTTGGAAAGGGTAATCGAACATGCATGAAACTTGACAATTTCACAGTGCATACTGAGCAGGAGTATTTAACATGTGCCGAATTTGACCTCTACGTCAAACATAATCCCACAAATATATCTATCTATATATATATAACTTTTCTCGAACAGGTATTCAATGTATATTATCTTATGACCCACAGTCAGTTATCTTACGATAACCTTCACACAGAAAGTTAGCGGTGGATATAAGAGGATGATATAAAGTCATATCAGTCTCCAGGGGTGGTTAATTGTGCCGTTCATGGCTCTTTGTTAAGTTCATACTCCGTCTTAAGTTCATACTCGGTCTTGTGTCCTCGTGATCGTGTGACGGGTAACAAATAAAATTCATTCATTAATGGTTCTATTCAAAAAAGTTAAAACAGTGAAAGTTAACCTTTAATATATACATATATATATGTCCAACCAATCAATTCTTCCATCAATTCAACCAACCAATAAATGCCCAAAAAATGGTATTGGCGGGATGATATTCCTACGTAGACACGACACTACGAAGAAACGACAGTACATCGAAACGAAAAAAGCGTCAGTCAAGGCCGTATCCAGGGGGGGGGGGTAGGGGGTTGACCCCTCCCACCCCATCCCGAAACACACAAAATTAATGATTTTTATAGGCTTTTCCCTCTGATCTATGTGTTTTTTGCACTTTTATGCCCGACCAGCAGGCAAACCCCCTCTCCCCCGAAAGGCACCCCCCCCACCGAAATAAATTCATGGATACGGGCCTGGCGTCAGTACATGGACACGTCACTACAGAGACACGACGGAACGAAGACCGACACTACATGGACACGGTGGTACAAGTAACGACACTACATACACATTACGGTACAGGTACCGACACTGCACAGACGACTTTTTGATTTTCGACGTAGTGTCGGATTTTGTCCTCGTAGTGTCGTTCGATGTACCGTTGTGTCTACGTATCGTCGTTCGATGTACAGTCGTGTCCACGTAGTGTCGTTTTGTTTTGTCCACGTAGTGTCGGGAAATTTGTCCATAGCGTCGGATTTTATCTATGTAGGGGTGTGCACCCCTATTGGCCACTGCCAAGCTCGTCTAAATTTTAAAACAATGTTCACTGTAAAAATTCGGCAAGCTAATTTCCGGGGAATTCTTTGAAACTTTAATAGAATCACTTCTTAATAAATTCATAAAAAAGGAAGAGAAAGATATGTTCTTTCACATCGTGTGGAAGAATAACTGACCTAGTCTCACTCGAAGATATTCCTCGAGCATTGTTTCGGATTAAAAAATATCTTGGTTGACCTTAGATTAGTTGGAATGACGCAAAAGCATGTCACAAAACTGATGAGAAACAGGATTTTGTGGCTATTTTGTTGATCTTCCTGGGTAGCTGCGTGAGCCCCCCCCCCCCTGGAAATTTATGGAGGCGGCAGCTACCCCTCATCCCCACAGAAAAAAAACATGGCTTCTCTGCAGAGAGACCTTCAACCAGGATAGTTTGGACAATGTCCAAAAACCACTTCCGCGACATCTCAACCCTACTCCATTAGTCACACTCCACTTCCTTTCCATACATTTCTATCATACATCTGTTCTTTTTCAGGCTCATCTTCACCGTCCTATTCATCATCATTGTGATCGGTGGCCGGCAGGAGAACGATAGTGATGCAAGGAACTCTTTACACCCCGCGGAATGGATGAACCAAGCCAATTGACGCATATTGAGAGTAATGATACAGTGTCAAAAGCGTTGCATTAGACAATTAAATCGCTGCCTTTGTCAGAGACGATTGGACCGAGACGTAAACGACTTTATTTGGCTCGGAAGCACAATGTGACCCGCGGATTAATGACGTGCCACTGCGAGACATGAACTACTTTACCTCTTGCTCTAGGGAACTTTTTAATTAATTTGATTATTTTCCAAGATGTATTATTCCGCTCTTCCACTCTGTTGGAGGCGATGAGCGATCGAGACAGTGGGGGAGAAATGATGACATCGTGTCACAAAACCAGTAACTAAGTTACTAAGATTTAATCGCCTACAAGAGGGTGGATCTTAGAGGGCTTGCAGAACGCGCAATTCTGAAGGTCAGCTGTTGGATCAGGTTAGATATGTGACAACCTCATCCGCTACTCGACCATTCTGACATATTAAAAGTCGTAACAAACATTTTCTGCATCTTTGGGAATTGTCAAAGAGATGCTACGCGTCTAATCATGATCTACAGTCTAATTGTTTAAGGTTTATAATTACCAGTCACTAATATAACATACATAACTCTGCGACAGATTACTTAAACGATCCCTCTTGCTTATTCTGCCTTTTATATTATCTTTAGATCCTTTATGAAATTACAAGCCTCTGAACTCTGCCTTTCGCCATAGTTTCGCTTTGTACCTACGGCTTCTTAGCAATTTTCCGGCTTCGCCGAGTCTTAGGTTTTTGTCGGCTAAAACGCAAACTTCGCCAAAAGCTTCAAAGTTCGCCGATAACTCTTCCCACATAAGGACATGAGAAGCTTCTAAGTGATATTTCTAGTTTGGAATACATGGTAGACCATCAGGTATATCTTCTGTTGTAGACTTGTTTTGTTTTGGTTGGTTTTCCCACTTTTTAACCACGTCGCGTTCAGTTTTCAAATATTTTGCGTCCAGGCGCCGCGTCAGGGTCCGGAAGTCTGGATTGAGTCGACATGCGCTATTGAAAAAAATATGAAATTACAAGCCTCTGAAATCTCTGCCTTTCGCCATAGTTTCGCTTTGTACCTACGACTTCTTAGCAATTTTCCGGCTTCGCCGAGTCTTAGGTGTTTGTCGGCTAAAACGCAAACTTCGCCAAAAGCTTCAAAGTTCGCCGATAACTCTTCCCACATAAGGACATGAGAAGCTTCTAAGTGATATTTTCGGTTTGGAATACCTGGTAGACCATCAGGTATATCTTCTGTGTTAGACTTGTTTTGTTTTGGTTGGTTTTCCCACTTTTTAACCACGTCGCGTTCAGTTTTCAAATATTTTGCGTCCAGGCGCCGCGTCAGGGTCCGGAAGTCTGGATTGAGTCGACATGCGCTATTGAAAAAAATTGCTTCTTTACAAGGAAAGTAGTGATATTTTCGAAACCAATACTTCTGAGCCATTTCGTCGTGAAAAGATAATTTTTAGTAAGATTTTTAAAGAGCAAAATCATTTCGGGGTTTGAATCGGAGAAAAGCTATTTCGAGTAGAACAAACCCTTCCTTAAAAATAATCAGCATAAAAAGGTCGACTAAATACCAAGTAGTACAACCACCACACACAACCGCCGTCATGAGATCGGTTTTCAAATGGAGAGAATTAATCTTGGGACGTCTTAATCCTAATTCGATATTAAATGTTTGCTTGACTCAAGGTTGAACGCGACAAGATTACAGACATTAAGCATTCTTGTCGTACAGAGCAACAGATTTGAAAGTAAGACAAAATAAAAAAACATTCCACTTTTCGCAACTGTTTAAAAGTTGACGTATATTACTCACGGATCTACCATTGCTAATTCATAGATGATTTATTATGCTGATGGAAGGAATTTAGGATTTCTAGAACTGTGGAATCTGACAAAAACAGTGACAGGCGACGAACGATTGAGATAATTTACAAGCTAGAGGAAATGAGTTCATGTGCAGCTTTGTCATTTTTTATGATGTTTAGGATGGTAGGAAAACTTACTTGGATAAAGGTATCACACTACGTGGTTCCAGCAGAAACTACTTGAGCCTATCTTTAAAGGACCCCTCTTGCTTAGTCTGCCCTGTATATTATCACTAGCTTCCTCGTGGAGTTATCAGCTTTTGAAATTCCTGCCTTTTGCCTTTGTTTCATTTTGTGCCGACGACATTTTAGCGCTTATTCGGCCGAGCTGATTTTTGCCAGTCACGGAACGCAAACTTCGCCGAAACCTTCAGGTTTGCCGAAAACTCTTTCAAACAGAAGTGTATGAGAAGCTTCAAAGTTTTGTTTTTCATTTTGGAACACATAATAGGTCGTCAGATCTTTCTTCTGTTTTAGACTTATTTTCTTTTATTGGTTTCTTCTTCTTCTTCTTCTTCTGAATTTTCGTCTCTGATTTCTTCTGCTTGAGACGTCTGGCTCCTACACATTTTTATTTAATCTTTTTTTTTCTTTTTTCTTTTTTTCAAACAAAACATCTTTCTCGTCCACTTTTCTTTATAAAGTGGAA
The DNA here is from genome assembly GCA_023053575.1 of Branchinecta lynchi. NCBI lineage: Eukaryota > Metazoa > Arthropoda > Branchiopoda > Anostraca > Branchinectidae > Branchinecta > Branchinecta lynchi. The sequence continues at coordinate 4,857,282 of JAKZAP010000006.1, read as the reverse complement.
AAATACTTCTAACATATTAATCCAAATTCCTCATCAAACAAATTTTGGGGCAAACAAAACAAAACAAAAATGGGTGACACTTTCATCATTCATACCACACTTATCACATGTGATAAGTGTGGTATAAATATCACATACCACACTTATCACGAACAAAAAGGTTTTCAAACACGTTCGTTCCGTATTACACGTCAGTGTTTAATAAGTGCTGAAGTTTCTGTTCTTATTTGTGTCCTCTTTAAATTTTTAAGCCCAAGCGCCATTTAGTTGAGTTCTCTTCTTGACTACGATAGCTTGTGTAAAATAAATGATTCTGATGATTCTGAATTGCCATTCTCCCTAAGATCTATCCTACACAAATGTTTATTTGTTCCTACATGCGTAGAACGAAAACGGAATAGCAATTTACATTCTTTTCTTTTGTTGGTTTCCCCGCGGCGACTTTAGTTTTCAAAAACTCTGCGTCCAGCCACCTCGTCGGAGAGCAGGAAGGCTGTGTAGACTCGAAAAGTGCTAACAAGAAAATCGCTAAATCCATTCGGCAAATAATCGTCCGGACGGAGTAAATGTCGTCCGGACCTGACAGTTACTGACTATCCAGTTTATCAATCGTTTGATTTAATTAAGTCTCACAAAATAAGTTATTAGAATATTTACTCCTCCAGAGCGCCTGAAAATACCTGCCCTAAGGAAATAGCTGGTCACTAGCGCCTTAAACTCGGTTTAAGACTTGGACATCGTAGTCTTAACCCATTCTTCAGCTTCTTCTCAACAAGTAAAGGTCTTTAAGGTAGATTAACTTTCAGTCTTAAAATGTCAACAGATCTGTGTAGTTGTTTCCTCCCCCACCGTTTTCGACGAGTTGAAATTTTGCAAGGCATCCGAGATAGCGTCTAGTGCACGACCTATGTCATACGTCGAAAAACGCAGAACTATGCACAACAGTAGTAGACAGTGACGGAAAAGTCGTATCCTGGAAAACTGGCTCCATGGGTCCAGTCAATTTCCAAACCGTAAGCATCGGTGCCGTCAAAAGACTGCACAGCCTTGTCGTTAGTAAGTGCGACTTAATATAATTTAACGTGCGTCAAAACAAGGAAGGCAAGGACCCTTGTTCTGATTTTCTTCTTCCTTTTTTGGCTCATTTCGAAGGTTTTTCTTGAAAACAGGCGATTTCCCCTGAAACCAGTTAGTTTTTCGTGAAAATGGTCAATTTTTTCTGAAGAAAAGTTTGATTATTCTTACAGACAGTCGATTTATTTTTAACCGTATGTTTTTCGTGAAAATAGTCCATTTTTCTGTAGAATATTTAAATTTTTAGAAACGGTAAATTTTTCTTAAAAACACTCAGTTCTTCTGCAAAAACAATTGCAGGAGTGTGAGTGAGCCACGGGTGATGAAGGTTTACCGGGTCTAGCATAAATTCCTGATTTTCGGAAATCCTATGGCAGACATTGGATATACATATCGTTCGGTATACCCTATGCCTAACGCTAGATACACTATGCCAAATGTTGGACACGTGGACCAAATAAATATTGATGATTTAAGTTGATGATTAAGAAATCAACCAATCAGAATTCATGTGTAGTGGAGTAGGTCAATATTAGGGTACCAACAGCAATCCAGCGTCTGGAATAGGGCATAGGGTATCCAGCGTTAGGCATAGGCTATGCCAAACGCTAGATATACCCAGGGTTTGGCATAGGTATCCTAAAATCATGGGTTTGTGTTGACTGTGCCAAGTCGTCTGACGCAGGCCTCGTAGAAGCGAACTTCTACTTTCCCACGACTTCCCTCTTAACATAATAGTCGTCTAGGTTGTCTTCTTTGCTTTTATTCGTGAGCATATTAAGAGACGTTGTTGAGCGTCACTTCCGGCGACTCCTCATTAGCTATTGTCGCCGCCAAGTCATTTGTCAACGCTGCTGTCGCTTCTTACGCCTCGTGAAGAAAAGAGCTCGACAGAAAGCAAAGTCAAATTTTATAGCGGAATGGTCATGAATGGTATATCCGCAGATGGTGGAAAATCTCCCTGTGTGAACCTTTTGAGCGACAGGAAGTTTACTCTAAAGCGATGGCTGTGATACGATTAAGCTGAAGTGCGTATCAATAATCGTCCATTGCCCAACATCAATGGGGGGTGCTATTGGTGTCACGTGCTTGACGTATAGCACTTTTTCCTGATTGAATCGTTTACCCAAATTAGCTCCTGTGAGCGACAGGAAGTGGGATAACTATAGGCTAAAGAGACTGTGTGGAAGTTTTAACAGGGGAGTAACTTCGTGGAAACCTAGGGGTAAGAAACGGCATCGTTCTTGGCCCCCTTTGCCTTTGGAATACATATCTTACAGAGGTGCAATCAGAAATAGAAAATCAACTAACACCATGTAAAATGAAGTATATCAAGAACTGTGCGGAACTGTGCCAAATAATATTTTAATAATATTTTGTAAAGAATATTTATATATAATGCAGCACTGTTTCGGATTCGTTTCTGGCCAACTTGTCCATGGTCTGCCTTCCTTGCCGGTTTTATGATTTTTGGGATCCCAAAATGTAAGTAGAGGGATAACCTATGACATCGCAAAAGTTGTCCGTCTGTCCGTCCGTCCGTCCGTCTGTGTGCACGATATCTAAGAGAATGAGATATTTTGATGAAACTTGGTGTGAGGGTTCATTGGGTCAAGAGTAAGGTCGAGTTCGTAGATGGGCTCTGTAGCCCTACATGTATTGGTGGGGGAGGGGTTCAAATTAAGGGGCAAACAAAATATTTTAAACAGCTAATGCGATAGTCGATTATGGGGTAAGAAGAAATGCGAACTCGATGGAAGAGATGCTGAGTCTGTATATGACAGTCATTTTTTACCCGGAGATATAATTCGTCCGGATTCCTGTTGTAACCGTTTTTTTGTGAGTTAAGGGTTTTATTTGAAATTGATTAGATGTTCTTTATAGGGATAAGGCGATACGCTGAATTCGATATTGAATTTTCTTTTTTTGCTGGACAAGTAGTTCGCTCGGAGTTTGGCCGAAACCGGAAATTTGGCAGAAGTAAAGCAGGAAGCTTCGGTCAGTATCGTCAAAATAGATATGGCTTATAGAGGTATATCTGAACTTGGTTTTCACTGATGATTAGCCTGGCGAAGACTGGACCTGACGAAGACAAGACCCAGTTGTCTGGATCAAATATTAGATTTTTGGGATCCCATCGAAACCTTAGGTCTTGTTTGCTAAGTTATAAGGTAGGTTTAAATGATCATTAAGCCCATGCTGACTGCGAATCATATCTGGCAGCGCCAAAAGGATACTTCAGTAGAACTTTATTAGAGCTATATTTGGCATTTTCTGGGAAGGGTCCTCTTTAGGCTCAAGCTGGGAAAATAAGCTTGCATTAAAGTAATGAATAAAACGGATGTGTCAGCTATGATACTTTTGCTACCAAAGCATCATAGCTGACGTATCCGTTTTTTGCATTATTTAAATATATGTTTCAAAGTCAGCTTGCTCAAGGAATATTTAAAAATGAACTGATAAACCAACTTTTTTTTTGCTGGAACTTATTTTTTCGCAAGTTCTATTTCCAGCTTGAGCCTGATGAGGATTCTTGCCGAGAAGGGCCGAAATACAGCTTTAATTAAATTCAGCTGACGTATCCGTGTTACACTATCAAAGCGTGGGTTTATATGAAAGAAGAGTTGGTCATTGGATTAAGATCAGGTCCAGGTTTGGATACGGACTTTAAGCTTCGTGGAAACATTACTGGCATAACTTGTTCTGGTTGCTTATCATTCTATTTCAGCGTGGAGTCATCAGTTTTGCCTTTGGACTGTTTATTCCACGCCCCCTTTTTCATTTTCCGCTTCAGGAATAACACCGTTACAGTCTAAGCCGAAATCGTCATTCAGTCAGACCAGCTCATTGTTAGCCAATCATATGTCAAATTAACTTCCGTATCAAATTCTCGCCACCAATAGAAACCGCCGATTTGATCCGACACGGCGGGGTGTTCGAACTGTGTTATTACCTCGCTAGCCTTTCATACGAAATCAGAATTTATTGAATAAAAGTGTTACTAATCGGCTTATAAGGCTGCGTCAGTGTATCTCATGAAGGTTACCATCCGGAAAAGTAGAGTCAAAGCCTTTGTTCGAGCGTCACGCCGATTCGGCTAATATCCGTCATAAGTCACCATTAGGCTTTATCGTTGATGACGGCCGGACCACGGCTGCTACTAAGGCTCGTTTGACAAATGAAATTGGTGGAACTTATTGAACCTTCTCAGTTTAGGGCTAAACGGTTAACGGAACAGTTTCTATCCCGGAATAAATGCAGTAGCTTCGTCTATTTCATACCATTTAAAGTAGTAAACTGAAAGAATGAAGTGCTCAGCAGTCAGGATTTCTACCTACGACCTTAGACACACAAGGCCTCTGAGCAGCAGATAGTCTTATGATCATAGTTTGCAAATCATTACTATACTTAAAGTTTAACTGAAGAGCAGACTTATTTTTGTGACATTTAACTGAGCACAATACGATATTTGGATTGTGCTAAGGGATTGTTTCACAACACAAAATTCTACTATGAAGCGGGAAATTTGAATTTCAACACAAACGTGGCTTTTCAGTCGCCAGTGATTAGCTCGCGGAAATCAGCTCACTGTGTGACCGCTTATTTTTCGTAAATCGTTTGTGTCAACCATACAACAGAGGTAGGCCTATAAGCTCATAGAGGCACCACAAATCCGACAAGGAAATTCCACCATATTAAAATCCATTATTCGTGAATAGCGCAGCAACGAAGTAAAACAATTTCGTCGGGTCTTCAAGGCTCTTTAAGTGAGTGAAGTGAATAACTAGATTGTACCATCTCAGCCCTTTTCGGCTAAACCTTAGGACAGGAACAATAATACCGCCGCAGCCAAATTCGTCTTTATGCGTCACGGTCAGGCCCGTATCCAGGAATTTTTTTTAGCGGGGGAGGGGGGGGGGGGTCCTGCTGGTAGGACAAAAAAGTACTGAAAACACAAGATCAGAGGGAAAAACCTATAAAAATCGTTCTTTTTGTGTGTTTCGGGGGGGGGGGTTCAACCCCCTAACCCCTCCCCTTGGATACGGCCTTGGTCACGGTAAAAGTAGTCTTTCTGCAATATTACTCTACATTCCAACATAGTACTACCATTCCATTTATAATGCTATAAACATTGACAAAATTTCTCCTGGAGGTCCCAGGTTAACCTAAGTCACTCGGGAAGCATAGGTCGTGGGGGACATCCGACTAAATAAAAGAATTACCAAGAATTTAATACTAAGAAAATCGGGAAATGTCGAGAAATATGTGAGCTAGGAATCATCTAGCGGTGCAATATGGAAACTATTCTTGGGCTCGTTGCTCTCAAAACAACAAGTGTTTTGACAGTTTTGTTTTACACCAGCATTTTTGGGTCGTGTCTCGGTCGTGTATTGCATTCATGTAATAGCTGATTTGTTGCCTGTTTGTTAAATGTCTTGGGTAAACTTACTACATGACGGTGACCAAGCTATTTGGTTCCATAAAGTTGATTGATTGATTGTGTATACACAAAAAGTAAAAAACAACCAAAGATTTAGCTGTTTTTCCAATAAATCGTTTTGAAGGTTATTTATCAAATCCGCTTACAAATCTGCCATGTTTTCAGAAGAAAAGATGTATCCACTACTGTCAGTGAATAAATACTAGCAGGCTTAACAATATTTCATGAGCCATTTAAAAAGGTGCATACATTAATGTTAGGCTTCATAATATAAGAGCCTTACTATCGGCTACATGTGGCTAAATATAATAAAACTGGGCCTAAGAAATGAGTCCATTAATTTGGATTTTGCGTAAAAAAGATACTGATGTCTTCGCAATAATCATTTCTATCTACTAGCAATAGTTTTTTAACTATTAGGTACTAGTAATTAACTAATACTAGTATTTTTAACTGTTACTGGTAAATAATTTTCCGATGTATCAGATCAATCAATTAAGATGGCCGTTCTCCTAGAGAAGGATTATCGGTTCTTGTTTACGATTATGCCCGCAACGATATTCCATCCATCTTATCCAAATGCCATCTATTGCTCAAAAATGCCGACTATATTTGCCTGTCGATTGATCCCAGATAATAGCTATTTGATGCGGGTTGGCGACAAAGCATTGCGTGTGAAACGGAAGTCCCAAGAATGGATAGACTACCCAATACCCAAGGATACAGTTTACAACCTGTCTGTCTCTTTTCAGATGTCAGGTGGCCATTCATGCCCGGATTTCTTGAATAAGCCCGGCACATACACACAAACTGCTTAGCCACTACTTAAAGGCCAATTTCGCTTTCTGCGTAAAGTTGACTTTTCCGGTTCTTTCATACGGAAAACCATTCTAAAAATCTGTTTGTCCGACGGTGGAACAGTTGAAGAAGTGATATGGATAAAAGGTGGGTGATTCGGCAGATCCTAGGAGCCATAGACGAATGAAGGACTTCCGGAAATTGAAGTTCGGAGTATGTTTCTGACTATTTATGGAATATCGAAGTTTTGAAAGCCAGGACGATGATTTGCAAAATGAGTGAGCCGGTAGTTTTACAGGAAGAACAAAATCACGATATGATATTATATGTAAGAACAAAATAATGATCATAATGCGAAAAATAGGTCATAGGCCTCTACATCGTTTTATTTTATTTACAGATCATCTATATTTGTATCTCCCCTTGAGGTTATCTCTCGGACATCAAAGTTCTGAAAGACAGGGTAACAACATTTTCGGGAATTATGTGAGCCAAAGATGTTGTAGAAAGAACACGAATTTAACCCCCAGACTTATGTTGATATTGTATGTGTCACTAAATGTTTCGGATCAAGGTTTCAACCAGGCCCGTATCCAGGAATTTATTTCAGGGGGGGGGTGCCTATCGGGTTTTTTTTGCCTGCTGGTCGGACAAAAAATTACAAAAACACATAGATCAGAGGGAAAAGCCTATACAAATCGTTCTTTTTGTGTGTTTCTGGGGGGGGGGGGGTCAACCCCCTAAACCCCCCCTGGATACGGCCTTGGTTTCAACTAATTTTCCCTGAAGAGCTTGTACCCGTGCCAGTGCCGTCTCGCCTCAATTTGCATACTTTAGTCAAAAATATGTATGGACAAAGTTTAATCTGACCAAAATTTTTCGAACATAATACGCGGCGAAATAGTTTAAAAATCGGGCTAAGGACTCCACTTTAGTGATTTTCTCATCAAAGCTATCGTGGATTTTTCCGAAAATGGTTTTCAACAAATTTTTTCAAGAAGTTTTTACGAGAATGTTTAATAGAAAAATAAAAATTTGAAAAGAGAGTTGAATTTAGAATTGATAAAGTATAAAAAGATAGTAGGTTTAAGACGAGAGTGGAAGTGACGTTCAAGTAGGCTAAACCTCGGGCTAGTTAAATAAATTTTGTATTAACGTCACTGAGTTGGAGGTGGAGACGTAGCTTGCTTGTTTTGTAGCACTTGTTTTAGTTCGATCTAAAGCAAGAACAAATGAAAATCAGTTATAATTTTTTTCGGGGAAAAAATTGTGCTACTACCGTCTCACCTAAAATTTAGTCTAGTTTTCCACAATTCGTTGCCCACCAAGAACACATTGCATTTCAAACGCTTGTCGGATTTGTACTCGGAGAAGCTCTTTCTTGCTTACACTAAGAGTCACGCCTAATAAAAGTCTGCCGAAGACATGCGGAACAATTATCGTGGCAATTACGGAACATCACAGCTAAATTATCGTTTTAGCGTTTAGGTGTTAATCCAGGACGCCAGATGGACATCAAGTGTAAATTTACATCGCACAAATACTTCACCCGACGAGTTATGGCAAAGTCGTGCCAATGGATCGCCACTCTAGTGAGGAATTCAACGCGTGGAATTTCGTTCAGCACTTTGGTTATTATTCTTGCGTTTATGTGATTTTTAGTAGCGTTATGTAAAACATTTTTTTTTTTGGGCGTATCGCCTTAATTCTGTATCACATACACAAGGATATAAGATAAGATAAGATAAGATTTATTTCCGGAAAAGCACGAAGGGCCATGGAAACAACAAAACAGTACAAAAACGAAACCATAACCTCAACCACTATTTACAAAAAACTTTCCCTGTGACTCATGGCTACCTTTAGGAATCTTCCCAAATTTGTGATATCTCTAAGACTTCTACTTTTCAAAATTTGTTAAACCTTTCCTCCCCTCAAATAATTTCTCCAAATGTTTTTCCTCAGGTCTTTTGACTCCTGACACACATTAAATAGAAAATACATTCATTCATTTTACCACACATCGGAAATTATGGAAGATAAACTATTCCCGTGGTAGATCACAACTCTTGTGAGAGTAATTTGCTTTCAAGGCAGGACTCGCAAAGAAAAGTTGCTCTTTTAAATCAAGTTTCGGATTTCACGTCCAAAACACATGCACCGAACCAGTATTAAACTTTTTTGGGGACCGGAGCACGTCAAATCTGGTACTAAACTGAGGTACATTGACTCTACAGGAGTTCAAGAACCAAAATTTCGGAAACGATAGCGCGTGCCCTTCTCGCGACTTGCCAACTGACTCCCAAGCCTTGTCCTCTGTGCTTTAAGAGTTTACTAAAACCTTAGACTACACGTCATGAGTAGTGTATACAGAAGTCGGGTTGCTCCTTCCGGGTATGTTTGTCGCCAAGCTGTCTACCCTGAACGAACCGCAAAAATCCATCGGTGGTCCGTAGATTTTAATCCGTACCATATCCATTGTTACGACCCACCTGGGTACAAGTCAAATGAAGTTTGTCACCGCAGGGGTACCCTATTTAGTAAATCGTCTTGACACCTTCGCCGGCAGGGATCTTCGTTTTGAGGCCCACTCTTTTTGTCAGACTTCCGGTGGCTTTATCAACACCAGGGAAAAGATAGCAAACAAAGACGTAGGGTTATTTTTCTTCGTTATACGGCAACTCAACCGTCTAAACAAGGCTAAAAGTTTTGACTGGAACCCAAAGAGGAACATTTCTTGGACTCCTACAGTCATGTACACTAATCCTCAATTTCTGGGCACAGTGCTCTAGTGTTAGGTCATGCTTCTACCCGATGGAAAATTTATCTCAAAATAGTACTACGAAGTAGTACGAAAAGTAGCATGCACTACTAACGATGCTACTACATGCTTCTACTTCAAGGCTACCGTGTTACTGCATACCATTATATGCTACTATTAGCAAGACCGGATGCTACTTTGGCAAGACAAGATGCTACTGGATACTACTACATAAGATTTGACCAGTCTGAGGCACATTAAATGATAGTATTCTTTGCTATTACATAGTATTACATGCAACGTTTTCGTACCACTACCATACTACTACGCAGGCTACAAATTTTTCATCGGCACGTATGAGTAATGATGCTCATTCGTTGTGGCACCATTCCCTGGAGCAGGACACATTAAGGCGATAGAAAAATCTGTTTAAAGGACACCTAAATGAAGAGTACTAAGTATCATCCAAATCTGTATGACTTCCTTTGACATCGCCTGCAGAAAACCCAATCCAAATACGAAATAGTGTTTCCAAGCTATGATTTTTGCTCCAGTTTGCATCTGTCCTTGCCCTTATTTCAGTACCGAATAATTTCAGAAATGAATAAATGTCTCCAATATACCCTTCTTTTGGAATATTTTGTAAGCAGTTAAGCCCAAACATGTATCTAGAAGAAATTCCAATACGATCCGGCCATCGCTGTACAAGATTTGAATGAATTGCACTTTTTGTCTTGGAGTCTGCATGTGCAAACCTCCAGAAACGAACATCCCTATTTTGATAACGTCACGCTCAGGACAAGAATGCTCTCCGGGGCCATGTCTGTAAATGCATTCTCCATGGTGTGTTCAAGCATGGTTTCATTGTTCAGGTGTCCTTCAAAAATAATTATAATTCCAATTTTAAATTGTCATTATCGCCGGGTTGCTATGCCCTTGCTAGAAGGCGTGGTGCCCTAACATTCAAGAACTTTGTACAACATTGTAGGAACTACCAGATGCCAGAAGCCGATGAACTTATAATTAAATCCATAGCCATAGCGTGCTCCATACCCGTCCCCGTCATCGAAAAGAATGTCAGATAATACGGTTCATTCGTAAACCTCCGGATCTGACCAAACTTTCCATCCGAGGCCTCAAAGTGCGAACACACGCTGAGGATTTACCGGCCGGATTTCCTGCACTTTCATCATCAAGTTGAAAAAATTTCAACTTTTCCATATGGAAGTGATGATGGTGCCGCAAATCCGGGCAGGAATTTCCACCCGGGAGCTCCCGATCCTCCTCGTGTGTTCGCACTATCAGTCCGCAATGACAAAAGCACGTTTTGCCATACCTGCTCGCTGACATCCCAAAAACAAAATCAAAATCTGGTCCCAGGAAAAGCTGGTCAGCTGGCACTGAAAAGCTAAAAAAAAAATAAAGTGATTCACAAGGATTTTGGAAAGAGGGGAATTTCAGAGATAAGTACATGCAAGTCGCCAGTGGGGGTGGGAAAACAGTGAAAACCAAGAGGGGTCCTTTAAACTTCAGCAGTGTACATAATTGACGAGACTTTCGTTGTCTAACATCAGTTACAAAATACCAGCAAAATATACAACATAGTATTACGATAATGTCTTGCATATTGAAAAGGCTTCATTCTCTACGAGAAAAACATACTGAACAGCTGAAATCCTGATCTACTTTGCAACTAAAGTTATTGATGGGTATCGAGACTACCTCTCTCCAGTTGCAAACATCATTGCAGAAACGGGACTTACAAGGGACTTTCAATGTGTTGCTCGGATGATGACGGTCGTTCTTGAGGCTTAAAATATCACTAAATTCCAAGTATATTTATAAACGCTAACTTATAGCCTAATAAAAGGCCGCACAAGGAAAGTCGTTACCGACCTCTGCATTTAAGAAACTAAATAACACATAAGTCGAGATCTATCTTTTACTACACGACAAAGTCTGCGCTTATATCAAATGAGAAATAATACAATGTACGGGAGCGCCCATTGCTTTAACTTAGCAAAAAAGAAATTTATAGTCCGGTAGTACCGATATAAAGCGAGCAAACCGTGCACAAAAGGTGACTATTGCCCAGTAGCATTAAAGTCACATTGAAACTCTGATTAATAGTCTCTTGATTACCCTTTCATTTCAAATTGTATGAGTGGCTCCACCATAAGACGATTACCAAGATGGAAATAGGGACCTAAGCTGTCTTATCATTCTTGTATCACGCTACTGGCTTTTATGAAGGATGGTCGTGACTCCGTTCTTTGAAGACTCCCTGCGAAAAAAAGTACAGTATGCTCAAATGAATGCCTAATTTATGATGTAAGTAAAATTAATTGCGCTCGACGCGTCGTCTTTTGTGTGAATGGGAAAACGCTAGCGTCACTGTGTTGCTGAACTATAATCTTTTAAGGCGAAAGGATGAAGCTTGTTAATGAGTATAAATGGGTTATAAAGAAACCACAAAAGCCAGGGTCGAAAACTAATGAGATGCAGAACAAAGCTAACACGATTTTGGCCATATTTATATAACTATGTAAATAAATAATTATACTGCCCATAATCACTGAAGCCAAAATCTAAATAAATGAAAACACGGAAGGAAATTCTGACACGGAAAAGGGCTCAGATCCAGACAATCAAGGAACTTTGTCTCTGAACGAATTGACTGTCTCTACATCCACTGCTTTGTCTGGTATTTTCAGAAAACCGTTCTTGTTTAGAAAAGATAATACATTATTAGCCTACTTAGCACGTTAGTGGGATTATTATTATTTATGAAGTGTTAATTATATTTATTTTGCGGTTTCACACAGTAGGCTCACTAGCGGAACTAGCTAGTAATAGGCACTAGCTAATTTGAGATATCAGCTTGTGGGTTTGAAAAAAAAAACAATCAGTGAGTAATCCCTTCCTAACAAGTGCGCAAACGCTCAAACGTGGACTGTGAAAGTAAAACATTTATCTATCTTATATACGAACAACCTTAGAACTGAGACAATTCCCATCACCAGTAACCAAGAAAAGTACCTATTTTCAGTTCGCAATGTTGGGCCTATATTCGGTCCAGACTGGGCACGATTGCCCCTGAACTAGATGGGACCCCCCAAAAAGCACAACTATACCAAGTTTCTTCCTATCTGTCATAATTCACGTGTTATGAACTCCAGAAAAAACGGCAAAAACCGTAAACGGAGAACAGAAAATGGCAATACCGAAAACCGGCTACAGCGGCCACGATAGAATTGTTCATAAATGAACACTAAAAATCAAAAGGCCGAGTTTTTGTTTAAGATTAAGTCTCAAATAATGTTCATGGATAAAAAAGACACGATATTTTTTTTTTTTTTTTTTTTTTTTTTTATGTCAATGCCTATTCATCCATCAAAAAGTGTACATTTAAAACTGACCAGGCTAAGAAACAGTATAGTAGGCCTATACATAAATGATTCGTTAGCCAACAGAGAAGAATTTTAAACGGTGCCAACGGTAATAATGATTAAGCAACGACATGTGTTGGGCCCTGTCTGTAGGGAAAGAATTACAGTAACCGAAACACCGTTACCCAAATTTTTTTTCTTGAAGACTAGGTAAGTTTCCAGAATAAAAAGAATAGGTAAATTTGTCTTTCTTTTGTCGTATATTAAGGCCCTTATTTCCCCTGTGGATTAAAAATAAGTTTTTCTATATTGTCATTACTATTATATCTTCCACTCCCCACGACTTGACACTGTTTATTATGAGTCACATCCGCCAGCATACTAACCTGTATTACTACCACCATCCAGCGCCTTCAGCGAGGACATCTCTTATTAATCTCATTTAGTACACCATCGTTCCAAGAATGGATGCAATGGAATAGGGAGCTCAATTCCTTTGGCTAAAAGCATTCCCGACAGGCAAGACAATGGATGCTCAATCAAAACGTGTCTACTTCAGCAAATAATAAAATAAATTGTTGTGTTGATCCACCAGTACCACGTTGATGTTGCGTTTCGTAAATCAATACGAGGATCTGGTCAAGTGAGTGCTTTCTCCGGACTCTGGTTCTAATTTACCATATTTTCTTGAAAGTAAAAACAACTTTTGCCTAGGTAAGCAAATGGCAAAAATGAACATATTTGTCGAATATTCTGTTCGCCAAGGCTTTATGGTGCGGATGTATCCAGAAGTCGCTACGTCGAGTCCGCTGATGTTGCAGAATATTAGGGTTAAAATCAGGTCAACCGAAAAATGTCTTCTTCGAGGACGGTAGATAGAGAGAAAGAAGGAACCATCTGAAACAAGATCAAAGGTTTCAATGGGATCCCCAAAAATTCAATATTTGATCCAGATATCTGGGTCTTGTCTTCGCCAGACTTTTTGAACATTTACTGTTAAATTTCAAAAACAGATTAAGGCCAAGCTAATCATCTGAGAAAACCAAGTTCAGATACTGATTCAGCATGTTTATGTACTCCTATAAGCAGGCCCGTATCCAAGATTTTTTTTTGGGAGGGGGGGGGGGTTGCCTTTCGGGGGGGGGGCGGGGGGGGGGGGGGGGGGGGGGGGGTTCGCCTACGGGTCGGACAAAAAAAGTACAAAAAAGACATAGATCAGACGGAAAAGCCTATAAAAATGGTTATTTTTGTGCGTTTCTGGGGGGGGGGGGGTCAACCCCCTGGATACGGTCTTTCCTATAAGTCATATTTATTTTGACAAAAACTTCTTGCCTTACTTTTGCCAATTTTCCGGTTTTGGCTGAATTGAATTCTGGCTGAAATTCCGGAACTACTTGTCCGGCGAAAAAAGAAAGCTAAAAAATTAATGGCGTATCTTTTTTCCCCTATTTCGAACATCGAATCAATTTCAAATAAAAATTTAACTTAAATTTAACCGGGCAAACTGTTCGGGTAAAAAATGATTGTCATGCACGGATTCAACATCTTTTCTTACCCCTAAATCGTATATCTAATCAACTACGAATAAAAATTTTACTTTTAACAAATTTTCCGTTTTTGGCCGAATTCCGGGCGAAATAGTTTTGCGGGTAGAAAATGATTTTCACGTAAGTGTTCAGCATGTCTTGTTATCCCTAAATCAAACATCTAATCAACATCAAATAAAGCTTTTACTTTTAACAAACTGTCCGTTTTTCCCAGATTCCGGACGAAATACTTGTCCGGCGAGAAGATGGTTGTCATCATCGTGTTCAGTAGTCTTCTTACCCCATAATCAACTATCACATTAGCTGTTTAAAATATTTTGTTTTCCCTTTAATTTGACCCCTCCCCCCTCTTCCACCCCTAAATCTAGGGCTACAGAGCACATCTGCGAACTTTACCTTAGCCTTAAAGTTCAATGGGCTGATAAAAACTATCACGTTGTCATATTACCACCCCCTAGGATGCAATGTTACATCAGAAATCAGTCGATTCTTACCTAATTTATTTTTGGTGAAATACGGTTACGGCGATTTCTGCTGCCTGCCGAGCTCCAATTTTGCTAGCCTTGACAAATATAAGCAGAGTTTTCTTATACCTCTCTTGTCGTTGTTATTTAACATTTAAAACTCTTTTTATTCCTTTAGAAAGTTATTTTTTATAGAAATTAGATATAAATTAATGTATTTTCTTGACTGAATATTGGCTCGGCCACAAGTAAGTCTGATAGATATGTACATTTCTGTATCATAACAGATTTCAGCTCTGGAACAAAAAAAAAAAAAACCATGTAAACCAGATTCAGCTTAGCATCAGCAAAGGATAGGGGTATACCTCATCCGGGTAAGTTTCTTTCAGTTAATTTTGACTTTTCTTTCATTATAATATCCGAGAGAAAATCTTGCCTGCTAGGCTGCTGCTAGGAGGCAACTCTGTAGCCTAATGCATAAATCCTCGATTCTCGGTCATATCATATGCAATTCTCATGATGCTATTCTATTCTCAGTATCATCAAAATATCTCATTCCCTTCGAGAGTTATCATGCTCTCAGAGACGGACGGACGGCGGGCAAAAATATTAGTTGACTCACATACTAAAAAATGTTTCCTTTTCTATTCCAAAAATTATGTGACTATATAGCGTGACAGAATATTCTCTTCTTATTCTCTCCTCCCTGCCATATAGCAATCGCAATTTCTGTCCGTCAGTCAAATTTCTGTCCTGTCGGTCGGTCTGTCCCGGTTTTGCTAGTTCGGGCACTTCCAGAGAAGCTAGGACGATGAAACTTGGCAGGCATATCTGGGACCGGACAAGATTAAATTCTAAATAGTCGCTTCCCCGATCTGATCATCGGGGGGGGGGAGGGGGTTGGAGGGAGGGGGAATCCGGAAAAAATCGGAAAAATTATGTATTTTTAACTGACGAACCATTCAAATCCAGACCGGATCCGGTGACATTTGGGGTAGTTGGAGGGGGGAAACCGGAAATCTTGGAAAACGCTTAGAGTGGAGAGATCGGGATGAAACTTGGTGCAAAGAACAAGCACAAATTCTAAATAAGTGACTGACATAACCGGACCGAACCCGATCACTTTGGGGGGGGGGTCGAGTTTCTAGTCATCCTGCGAGTTCTGTGCTTCCTGATGAGATCTATGACGATGAAAGTTCGCCGGCATGTCAGGGGCCCGAACAGATTGACGTGAGAGTAGTCGTTCCCCCGATCCGACCATTTGGGGTGGAGGAAGGGGGAATCTGGAAATTGAGGTAATTTTAACTTGCGAACGGGTGATCGGATCTTAATGAAACTTGATATATAGAAATACCTCGTGTCTCAGACGCCCCATTTAAATCCGGACCGGATCCGGTGATATTGGGGTAGTACGAAGGATGTCTCATAAGCGCCGCTGTCCATACATCTTCCCATTCGGGCTGGATATACACGTTAATATTTTAGAGACCCGACTAGTAGGTACGGCGAAGAGTGTTAGTTGTTCGCTCTTTGGTGGATACCGTTGGGGAGTCTGGTCCTTCCCATCCTGATTGTACGGCCCTGATACCTGCGGCAGGTCTTTTCAAAGGCTAGAAGACGTTTCTCCTGCTGTTGGCTGAGGTCCCACGTCTCGGATCCGTACGTTGCTGTTGAAAAGTCTCAGCTTGAGTCTAAGGGAGTACTTCTTGCTCCTCCATATCTTCTTTAGCCGACTGAAGACACAATTTGCCTGACCAAGTCTTAGCTTGACCTCCCTCACAAGCTCCAGTATTGTCAACTGTACTGCCGAGATATCGGAATTCAACGACCTGTTCAACTTGCTGGTCTCTGCAGCATATATATTTTGGGGATGCTCATTTTCAATCCGAACAGCTAGTTCAGCTGTTTCACTGGTCCTTGTGAGGAACTCCTGGAGCTTCTGTTTGCAAGTCTCCATTAGGCTGATGTCATCGGCAAAGTCTGTGCCTCCCACTTTTCCGCCATCCCGGATGTCAATGCCGTATCCTGCACATCTTCTTAGAACGTAGTCAATGATTAAGACGAACAGCAGCGGAGAGAGAACGCAGCCTTGCCTCACGCCGGTCTTAATTCGGAAGTATTGGTGTTGCCGTCGTGGGTACGGACACAACACTGAGCAAGTTCAAAGAAGAGCAACAAAAACAGTGCCAGCCATTCGCCATCTGGCTTCAAAAACTACGATTACCCAGTTTATCTTACAGATTTCTACGAGGTGATTTGATCGAAACTTTTAAAAATTGCCATAGTTATTATGATAGCATTAGGCCTGATGGTGTCTTCACTTTCAATCACAACGGTCTCAGAGGACACAACTTGAAACTGAGTGGTAAGAAATTCCGAAAAGACATCGGAAAATGGAGCTTTAGAAACCGAATAGTAGAATATTGGAATAATCTCCCAGAAAGTGTTGCAAATGCCGAAAATATCAACCAGTTCAAAGCAGGTGTCGACTACCACTTGGCTGAAATTCAATTTAGTGTGTAAACTGTTCCAAGAAATTTATAGAGGCGAAAGAATTGTTATTGCAGTTATATTATATTATTATTATTATTAATATTCCTTGTCTTCGTAAAAGGCTGCCATCAGGCTTACGAGTTTGTTTGGTATTCCAGTACCGGAGCCCTCTCCAGAGTGTAGAACGGTCGATGGAGTCAAAGGTTTTTTCGAAGTCTATGAAGACCAGATAAAACTTTTCCCGCCATTCATTGTACTCTTCTAGCAGCATTCTTAGCACGAATATGAGATCCGCACATGAACGGCTTGGGGAACAAGTGAATCGGAAAAGCTCCACTGGTTTGGTCCTACGAGGGAAACAAATTTACGGGACAATTGTCCAAATAATCACAGCACAGTGACCGGATGGGATTGAGACCCACGAATTGCCCAAATAAGGCATCTAGCTCTATACCATCAAGTTTTGCTCGAATTGGCGACTTTCCAATACAAACCTCGTCTCCCTGGCGATGAGAATCTGAAAAGAGTGATAAGAACCTTAGGAGACCAGTTTTACAGCCATTCCAATGTGGCGAAGGGGAGAGCCCATTAAGAGCTTGGACAGTCCCAAGTAATGGTATAGGCTACATGTGTATAATGGTATACATATATAAATAAAAAAAGAGTGAAGGCATCAGCATCGGCCTATGCAAGCCTAACTGCTGTAGCTGATCTCCAATTTTCTGACAACCAGAAAGCGCAATGGGCGGTTGGGTTACCCCATCCCGGTGATTTCGGACACCCTGTCACCATGCCCAGGCATCCTACCCATTTAAAACTGGGCGGACTTCGGCTCGTCTTACAAGATTCCACCATAAGCCCTCCCCCCACAAACCAACCGGGAATGCTGTTCGCTTGGTCACGTTGCGTCGTCATGTTCGCGACCCCAGCGTTGCGCCCGGTGTGCTGGTGACGATCATATGAACTTGCGGGATGCCCCATGTCCGAATCCGTTCAAATGCTGTCATTGTGGATCTACTGAGCATCCCAGCTATAGCTTTCGTTGCCAGGTTGTGCGAGATATATCGAACAGTAATAAGTGAATCGAACAAAAGTAAATTCATTGAATAGTAACGGGGTTAATGATAAAATACATGTGTTAAAAGAACTTGTTGATGCTTCTGATATTTTTTGTTTGCAAGAGCATCATTTATTGTCTGAAATGTCTGGTTTGCTGCAGAATCTTTCACCAGATCATGAATTATTTTTTAGCCCTGCGTTCCCCACAGGGGGACGCCCCTCCGGCGGCGTTTGTGTTTTTTCTCGTCGTTCGTTTAGTGCTGTTGAGTATTGTAGGTCCCGGTATTTTTTGGGAATTCGAGTGGGATCGTTTTTCCTTTTCACGTGTTATCTTCCCACTAATTACCGTGATTTAGCTTCGGAGTACGAATTCAGTAATGCTTGTAATGAATTGTCGCGAAAAATTAATAGTTTGCCAGCATCGTCAGATTGGTTAATCGTTGGAGATTTTAATTGTGATCTTACTAGCCAGAGCGATAACCGATCAAATGTGTTTCTTTCTATGTTGGCGACGTATTATATAATCCCGAAAGATTCTGATTGGACTTTTCTGCATAATTCTGGTTCGGTTTCAAACCTTGACCATGTGGTGTGCTCTAGGCATGATTTGTGTGTTCCGTCGCTTCCAGTTCATGTTTCTGCAAATTTACCAATTAGCGACCATTTTCTTCTGTCATTTCAGATTTCTTATTCTCTGCCAGTACCAGATTTTTCCCCGGTACCCCGTCGTCGAAAACGGATTTCAGTGATTAAATGGAATAAAGAATGCGTTTCAAATTATCATGAAGCTTCAGATGCAATTTTGTCAAAAATATCGGACAGGTCTAATACTGAGTCTGCAGATCAAGTTGATATTGATATATTTTATTTTGAAATTGTTCATGCTCTGAAGGAAGGGGCCCGGTCGGCATTTGGTGTGGATACATTTTTTCAAGGAACGCGGATTTTGGGTTGGAAATTTAATGATTTTTTAAAATCGGCTAACCAGATGGCAGTTTTTTCTTTTAAGCAATGGCATTCTGCGGGAAGACCACGGTTTGGACCGTTTTTTGAAAATATGAAACTTCATAAATCTATTTTTCGTCGAGAATTAAGAAACCACAATGATTTTGTGCGTGATGAAGTCGGCGGCATGATTGCTGGTGATGAAAATCGTATGTGGAATTTTGTTCGTTCCTTTTCAGGTTCGTCAAGAGGGACAAATAAAAGCCGTATTTCGTTGGAGGATTGGTCTTTCCATTTTAATGATTTATTTTCAAAGAAATTTCCTAAGGCACATGATGATCTTGATACAGAACTTGAGCTGGAGCTGAGTAAACATGAGCAAAAAAATATAGTAATTCATGCTTCTGAGGTAGAGGTTGGGTTGAAAAAACTTAAGAGTAAAAATTCTTACGACATGGATGGATTGCATTCTAATCACCTCAAGTGGATGTCAGCTAACAGCATGATTTTGATTTCCATGCTTTTTACTATTATTTTGAAAACCGGTATTATTCCTAGTAGTTTTAAAAAGTCGACAACAATCCCAATTTTAAAGAAAGGTTCTAATTTAAATGATCGGAAGTCATATAGGCCAATAACTACATCATGCCAACTTAGTAAACTTTTTGAATTGGTCCTTTTACCACATCTTATTATTTGTAACCAAGGTTTAAATCAGATAGGCTTCCGCAAAGATTTAAATATTGATGTTGGTCATAGTGTCCTAGCTCGTATTTTAAGTTTTTCAAATTTTTTGAATAGAGTTTTTATTTTAGCATTAGATATAGCGTCAGCATATGATACTATTATTCATTCGTGGGCTTTAGCATCTCTCCTGCGTAATGGTGTTCCCCCTTCAGTTGTTTTGGTTTTGCGGAATTGGTTTTCTTCTTCTCGGATCCGAGTTGCATGGAAAGGAGAATTTTCTGATTTTAATGTTGTTTTAAATAGGGGTCTGAGGCAAGGTGGAATTCTGTCACCGACGATTTTCAATATCACTTTAGCTGAATGTTTAGATAATATCCCTATTTCTTTTCTTTTTAATTCTAGATCGTTTCTGTCATGGGTTGCTTATGCTGATGATATTCTTTTAATAAGCCGGTCTTTGAAATCCCTTCAAATTAATGTTGATTATGTTTGTCAAGTTTTTAAAACCCACGGATTGCTTTTATCTCCGCAGAAATGCCAGCTTCTTATTTTGGGTATAAATTTTTCTGATTTAGTGCAGTCTATTTTTATTAAGATTGATGATTTTATTTTGAAACCAGTTTTTTCTCTAAAATACTTAGGTTTGCCTATGAGTTCGTCAATGGTACTAACTCGTTCTTTGATAATAGTTGATCTAGAAAAAAGAATTGCGCGAAGTTTTGGTAGTATTGTTTGCCTAAGAGATTATCTGTCTAAGAAGCGACTGGCAAAGATTTTTAATAGTATAGTTTTACCACATGTTTTACTGGGTTCTCCTTTTTTGCCATATTTTTCTAAAGGTAATTTAACTTCCCTGAAAACAACTTTTTTTTAAATTTGGGAAATTTTTATGTCGTTTTTCGAAATTTGAATCCTCTTCTTTGATGATGAAAGATTATAATATGAAAAATCCGGTTGAAATCCTGAAGCAGAAACACGCTAAGTTCATGATTAAGCTTGATAGCCTAAAGCATAACCTGGGTCAAGGTTTGAAATAGACTGTGTCTGTTAGTATGGTATGTTCTTTTTTATTTGTTTTGTTTTTTCAAATTTGTTGAGCATTTGATTGTGCAAGTGATGGGCCACGTTTAATGTATTTTTTGGCCGTGTTGTATTCTTATTTTCTTTTATACTCGCCAGCTTTGGCGGTCAGAAATAAATGAAATGAAATGAACCACCAAGACTCGAACCAGCGATCCTCCACTTACGAGTTTGGCGTGCTAACCATTCAGCCATTTCGGGGGGGGGGGGCGCCTGTGGATCGGATCAAAAAGTAAAAAAAGACACAGATCATCAGGTTCACCCCTATACAAAACGATTATTTTTGTATGTTCCCGGTCTGTGTGAACCCCCTACCCGGATACAGCACTGAGCAGGACCCATAGAACAGTAACAAGACCCCTGTTCTATTTTTTCTTCTTCTAATTCTCTCTTTCTTCGCAAATTTGACGTTCGGAGCCTTATTTTTTGTTTGTTTCGCAACTTTGACCTCCTTGACGAACAAGGCTTCAAATTATTATACTAATTAGTTTCCGTCTTTCATAATGTTAACTCGATCATTCAGAGCGTGAACTACCACTTTATTCTACCACTAACTATTGGCAAGAACAAAGAAGCCAACAGTCTTTGGTCCCATGCAGTGACTATGGATACCCGAAAGAACTGAGCTAAACTAAAGGTATTTGCTGTGAGTCGCTGTCCGTCTTCCTCGTTGCGCATATCAGAGGAAGTAGTGCAGGAGGCGCGCTGAGCCGCTCTGTGGCGCGTCCAGACACCCAGTCGGCTTTTACTTTGGAAGTTTCTTCTTCGGGGCTATACTGCGATAAAGCTGTGAAGAGGTAACGATTTGGCCACATTCCAGTTCAGCGCTTCCAAGCGAACTAGTTTCTGTTAATCCCCCTAGACCTTACCTTCACCAATTGTCACAGACATAGTAAAATAGATCCACAGGCTGGTGTGCAGAAAATCTTCATTATGCTACATAGGTAATGGAGGTTACACACTACCTCATGGGTCCGACTTTTTACTATGTCTACGCCTGAGCAAACTAGCTCTGGTCTACACCGACAATAGGGGACTAACAGAAACTAGTACACTTGCAGCGCCGAACCGGAATAAGGCCAATTATGATGTTCCGCGTAGCCTCTACACTCAGCTCGTTTGCATCGGGAAGGTACAGGGATTTTCTTCGACTCCGCATGGTCGCCTTGCAGAGATGGGGAGACGGAGGTTCTCGTTCATATGCTCTTGCTATTAATTACTATTTTCGTTCCAATCTTGTGACAAGTTACTATAGTTGCGTTTTCGCTGATACCATGGTATTTGTTACCACGGTAACTCGATCTGCAATTAGTCGTTTTTGCAGTTTTTGCAGTCTGACGTGGCTATTGCCGAAATTGCACTTTTTGAAGTCATCCCAAAAGAAAAACAGATATCCAGTTACATCACTAAGTGCTAAACTTCTTACTCACCAATCTGACAAAATTTGATGAAAGTGAGATGACTTTTGAGATACCGCGGTCGGACCGTAGTATCTGGATATCTGTTACCACGATAACTGGCCAGATACCACGATAGCTGCAAAAACGACTTTAGACCGTGGTATCATACCATGGTATCTCCAAAAACGCACATTCTAACCTTTTCAGAATAGTAGCTATTTGCTTACCAAGCTCCGGAGCGTAGTTAGCGTGGTAACTACCATCTCTGAGACGTCATTGGCCAGTTGTCAAAAGTACAAAAATGTGTTCCAGCTCGGATTCACGACGCCATGCGTAGTAGCTACGGTAAGAAGGGTAGAACACGCTCTCAGTCTGTCAGAGTATGAAAACTGAACTGTTCCCCACTTTCCTGCAACTCAACATCTCACTATGCGAAACGAATTTATTCATCATCCGTAATACTATAGTACAGTAAAAGCGAAGAACGAAAACAATATCTTCATTTAACAACCGAGAATGGCATCAACTATTGTACACCTTTATTACAACTCTTTGGCAAAATCATTTTTCACTTTACACATATCTACACGATCTGGACTAGTATGTGGCGACGAATCTGTCTAAGCTCATTCAAGCAAATACGCATACAGAAGAGTAACCACTATGACAAAATAGCTGAGAAACCTATTACGGTGGTATTCGTTGACATAGCAGTACCCACAGCTTTGTTCGCCTCTACGTGGTCTGTGAACTATCCAAATTCAGCGCCCCAAAGTGGGTTGCTTCCGGTTTGACTCAAGAGTGTCATCATTATAATTATGCTCCGGACAACTGATCAGAGTTGGACGCCGATGGACCAGAGTTCCTGCCAAAACTTTTGTAAGACCCGGTCCTTAAGCCTGGCGCACGGAGAACGCGGATTCGTATTCGCCTAGGAAACATCGGAGTCGCTAGCGGATAAAATTCGTGTCTCACCATTTCCACTCTTAAAGTCAAATTTCTCGGCTTCGAGGAATAGATTCCCGTCCTGTTGGCACCAAGTCTTATGATGAAAGTGCAAAATCCGGAGGGGAACTCCATTAATCAGTTTAAAGCAGATGTGGAACATCACCCCGCTGGCACTCAAATGGCGTGTAAATAGTGTCGTGGAAATTTATAGAGGCGAAACCTTTCTTGGTGCAACATTATTATTATTAATATTATTACTGATGTCTATATATTATATTATATGACCATTATATTCATGAGCGGAAAAAAAAATCACACTTGACACTGACAGAAAATGAAAATGTTCATGGGAAGCCAATCTTGCCCTTTGGAGATTTCGGGACTATTCCGAACCGTACCATATGTAGCATTGAACTGGCGTATGGAGGTTTCCATGAAACGCAGAAATGAGAACCTGTGTGTTCGCTTCCAGCATTTCCTTGAGATGCTTTCTTGAGTTTCGTTTTGTTTTTTTCTTGAGTCAAGAATCGTAGATAGATTCTAATTTTTGCTTAAAAATACGTAATTAAAAGAACACACTGGAAATCAGAAACCAACTGTGAGTTCAGTTCCAGCATTGCTTTACGATGTGACAGTTTTATCGTCGAATTGTAATTTGTGAGGGAAACAGCAGTAGTTCTCGGAACAATGTTCAGATCGCCGGTCAGCGGACGCACTGAAATCAAGTGCGCGTTGAAGCAATCGCATTTGAAGACGAATTTAATCGCGAGCTGAGGTTACTGCACTCACGGCGTAGGATCTATCACATCAGCTCCGATTTCATGCAAAGCTTCTTGTAACTGTATTTCCGTCAGCTAGATGCGCCCATATTCACTATCCGCTATCTTGGCCGAAAGACGAGAAGTCATTTCTGCTTTTCTTCTGCTCGGATTCCGAGTCAGAGTTTTCACTGTCGCTGACATCTTCTTCACCATCATGCTTTCGTTTCGCCGTTGCCATTTCGGCAGCGTGCCGTTTGCGCCATTTTGTTCGTCGGTTTTGAAACCAGACCTAAAGGAAAATATGGTTTAGAAAAGTGGTAATTCCTGATCGAAATTTTTCTCGACGTTAGTGGAGAATCCTCAGTTTTGTTTGTCAGTATTGACAACCATTTTTTTCTTTAACTATCCAAAATAAAAACAAAATAAAACCTACTGTCAAAGTCGGAGGGGAAAACCAAATTCAAATAGTAACAATTCTTTAGTTCTTTTTATTTATAACTCTTATTCTCTTCAATTCTCATTAAAAAGAATTCTGACCTTCAAACCTCAAACTATCATATCCACACATACAAATTACACTCTTAACAAAACTATTGTAAAACAAAAAAAGAAAAAGAAAATAAACAATAAAATCGGAAAAATATTTCATTCCGACCGAGCACTTCCAGGGACATTTTCCAGAATAAAAATAAATAAAAACCTACTGTCAAATATATATAAGAACTACTATGGCCTACTTAGGGAAAAGCAAATAAAAATAATTAAAAAAAGACAAAAGAAGAACACATGGTTTTGTATGGACTTTTAGAAATACTCGTTCAGGCGAAGCTCACAGCGAATTAATTTTGGTGACATTAAAGGAAAAAATCAGCTAAGATATCCTAGCGATGTTCCAACCCTTCTTGGTAATCACAGCAAAATAACACTAGGGCCTGGGGCTAAGACCTATGCTTTCTATGCTTCAAAGTCGGGCTAAACTTGTAGCGTCGCCCACTACGCTTGTGGTATTTAGAGCCAGACAAACTTGCAGGTCTACAAAATCGTAGTAAAGCTAAGATGCGGTCCGTACACATCGAAAAAACATGGGGGGGGGGATATCTTTTTTCTGCTTTATTCAGAATATGAAGTTAGTGGAGCCAGCGCTGGTGCACGACCGACTAGGTTTCAGCAGGGACGTTCACTATCGCTAATGGTGCTAGTGTCGCTGCTATTCAAGTGGGTGTCACTTTTCTTCAAGCCTTGGCATTACAATCCGGAGTTATTTTGCTTTGTTAGTAATGCAGTTAGTAATCTTTTAGTTTCATCTACGCCACTTTTAATTTTCTGTCCAGCCCGCTTCCTCCTCTCAGTAATGCAAGTCACCTGTTCTTCTGTTATCATTTTAATTAAATTTACCTCTTCTTTTTGTTAACTACACAAATTGTTTTTTTTTGTAAGCAATCAGTATATTTTGCAATTTTTTTTCTTAGTATGTTCAGTATTTTTGTACAATTAATATGGAGAAAGGCTGAAAGCCGAATATGATAATAAATAAATGCAAATGAAGAACAGTTTAAAGACTGGTTAAAAAACACGCTGAGACCTTGAAATCTAGCACAATGCTGTTCCAACCGGAATCTAATCCAAAGTTTCCCGCCTTAACCTTTTTTTCATTTCATCTACGTCCCTTTTTAATTTCCTCCTGGTTTCTTCTACCACTCGACCACTCTTCCAGGACGTTTATCTGATAGTTTTCTTTCTACAATCAAAAGTTTCATACGGTCTCATAAAGTCTCAACAACGACGTATCAATTAGGTTTAGAGTCCCGAGGGTAGGACTTGACCGGAATTATAAGTGAATTCGCTTCGTATCCCGCCCCATTTCTCCTTTATAAATTATCCCTCGGATAGACTTACGAGATATTAGAACCGGCAACTAATTTATACAACTTCAGTTCCGTGGAGACATTTGGCCGACAAATGAAAATTTCCTTCCTGGGGCGTGGAACGATTCAGCAATATTAGTTCTGTTTTCTAAGCTTTTCCCAACGGGTGGTGATGAATCGTTAGAAAACTTCATCACAAAATACTTCCTGATTTTTCCCAAGCATGTAGCCCCAAGAAAGCGAGACATATATTGCACTGGCGCTACGCTAGAAATACCAATAGCTGGCCAGAGATTTGGAAATGTATTATTCCTGTTTGACTTTTTTTTTTTAGCGATGTCTGTTGATACCTTGAGTTTTGTTTGTACGTATTTGCAAGACCATTTTTAATAAAAATAATATGTCGTCAAATACTCAAAAGAAAGCAAAGTCAGTATGTATGTATGACAATCAGTCTTAGTACGAAAACAAGGTATGAAGACATGATAGTAAATAAAAATACAAAAGTAATAATATTTTAATGAAGAACAGTAGTTTAAACCAAATTACTTTCAATCATCAGATCGATTCAGCTTCGAGATCTTTAAAACGACAAACTGAAAATTCTCGCAAATCTACGTAGCAGCTTTGGGATCCCAAAACGATAGTGACGGGATATCTATGTCTTTGCAAGGATCGTCGTTCGTCTGTCCTTTAATGAGGTGAATTTAAATAGTAATTAGCCTCTAGAATTAGATACATATTTCAAATGTAGATGAATGCTCGCGTTACAATGTAGCTTAGTATACCCGGACTTGATATAAAGTAGATCTGGATTCCAGTAAATGACAACCTTCACTTGATGATTTGCGTATTTGCTGTGCAGCAAGGCGAACGTCCAGCCAGAAAATACGAAGATGGTGCAGCCAAGAAAGGCGCGATCTACTCTATAGCAGTTCGTCGGAGGAATTGTGGAAAGTCTCGCATCCATCAGGACGCGTTTCTTGTGCTAACAGTCGACAGCAACATCTCTTGGGATAAAAGGCAACAATAAACTTTTCCTGGCATGTAATTAGTAATTAGCTCTTTCTTACATATTTCGTCGTTCTCACCGACAAATAAACGTGACAAATTCAGTCATTCCCAAAGCACAAAGGCGACACGTAATTTTTTTAAACTTTAAGTTTTTCCAGGCATGTAGCCCTATTTTTTTTATTTTTTTTAGAAGCATACAGAGAATCAAGACTTCATTCATCAACACTACATTCTCATAACGCTACTCACCCCCTACTTCAAAGTTGGAATGGAAAAGACTTCGAACAGTTTTTTTTGTTCTGTCATTTTGTTCTGTTTATATAATAATAATAACGCTTGTTTATTGAGCTAAAAAGCCATACAAGATTTTATACACTTTTCACTTCACAAATAAACTATTATACCTCGAGAATACTACTCTATTTAATCTAAGCTAAACTTTCATTAGACAGAAACTGTCGATGAACTTCGGAAATAAATGTTTAACCTCTGGCCAGGCCCGTATCCAGGAATTTATTTCGGGGGGGGGGTGCCTGCGGGTCGGAAAAAAAAAGTACAAAAAGGACATAGATCAGAGGAAAATCATATAAATATTATTATTTTTGCATGTTTCAGGGAGGGTTTCAACCCCCCCACCCTGGACAACGCCCTGCCTCTGGCCACCATCGACTTTGAGACTCCAGACCAAAGACGGGGAGCACATCGACACGCCACAGCTTACCCATTACCACAACCCCTCATAATCTCTTGCGAAAGTTATTTATATTCCTTTGTGCCTTCTTGTATCCGTAAAATTAACTGTACGTAAATTCAAGCCAGCCGTAATTTGTGTTTTTTTATGTTGGAGATCCGCAGCTAGCAGTTGCGAAGTCTATTAAAGAAATATATTAGTTATTATTAATTTATTTGAAAAATCACAAATAAATCTATTCCTAAGACCTCACACATTTATTCAGGATTAATCAGAGCCTACCTGTCATATTTGAAGCACAAGGCTATCAGATGAAAACAGCCTGCAGATACAGACTATACTGTTATATCTGCACCCCTTTTCCCTCTTTATGTCCACTATAAGCATCAATATTACCTTGATTTATCTGTCCATAAAGCGAATCTATATCCCCGAGAAAATGCCAAAAAATATGATCGATCAGTAGCAATATTTGTTTGACTCATTGTTTACTGTCGGTATTATCGTTATCGCCCTTTATGATTTCTCCCGATATCCAACATCTGTCTCCCAGCGAGAGCAGGGCACTAAACGCTATTGAGTGCTGGAAGTATGGACCAGGCGTGCCCTAGGTGGGGAAAGGGGGATTATTCCCCGATCATAAAATGTCTAAGCTTGTAATTCGACCATCGAAAAGACGTTTTCAAAGTCGTAACTACTGTTGAATTCGCAAGACGAATGTTTTTATGGAGTTTCCAGGGTAGACCGTGAATTAATAATAATACAATAATTTATTTTTAAACTATCTTATACTCGCAGACAGAAAGACAAAATTTAAATAAAAAAGAAAATGGAATGTAGGAATACTAACGCAGTAGATAATAAACTATCTTTTAGCCAAGTAAAATAATAAACAGAAATATTCAAATTCGCAATGCACGTTAAAAAAAATGCGTGCGTCACTACCACACAAAATATTTCACCGAGTAAATCCATGCTAACTTCACGCAACTGGCGTGACGCGCCAATGCGAGATTGAACAGTCCTAGGCCGCGCCAAACTTACCGACGATACACATAACCGAGAGACCGTCCACCACTCGGGATTGAAAGAACTGCGGCATTGGTATTTCTAGAGATCAGGAATGGTATGACAGAGCAGATGAGCAATGTATGGGTTTCATGTATGATTTTTATTCTTCTTTTCTTGTTTACTGTTGTCTTCTTCAATTTTCCTAAAGCTGATGGCATAACTTACATAACCCTTTTGAAATATCATAACTGTTTATAGGCTACCCTAGCTAATCGTTTATAGTAGACAACGTGTACTCCGTCAGTACTGACATAACTACATCCAAACCGCCTGTAGCAGTAACCACATGGTTAGGGTTCCTCAGTTACCAGGGATGATGTCGAGCTTCGGTTAAGGCAGTGAAATGAATGATTCTTGCGAAAGCCACATAATCTCAAGAAGATATAATAACAGTAAAATTGGTATCCTGCGTCGGAGTACTCTTTAAAGCACACCCGGCACTATTTATTGTTTTAGTTTCAATATTCAATAGTATTTGAATACTGTAAAACTAGGATAATTATTCCTTCAGCCCAAGCTGACTGCGAATCATATTTGATGGTGCAAAACGGATACGTCAGCTGAATTTTATTGGAGCTATATTTCGAACTTGCGGGAAACACAGTGTTTCCCACAAGTTCGTTTTTCCAACTTGAGCGGTTTTGAGCCTGAATAGGACCCTTGCGAAGAGGGCCGAAATATAGCTCCAATAAAATTCAGCTGACGTATACGTTTTGCACCATCAAATATGTAAAACTAGGCTCTCCCTTAACAAATTGCCCACGGCTTTGGCTGTTTTAAGCGTTTTCCCAAGCCCATTATCTTCTAGCTAAAACTCGGTAAAAATTCAGATAACTGATTTTATGAATCAATTTAGCATGATACGCAAACACTCGTCGTGAGGTTAATGCACTGGGAGCCAAGACCAGTGCAAAGATTAGTGAGGTATTATTAGCGGGCTTAGAATGTGACGTATGAAATTTGGGTCTCCGAAGTTAAGACTAATAAATACAATTACGCAAGTATGTTGCATTGGCATTGTAGACACGACGGTTCCTTTAAGAAGTACTCCTTTCTATAATTTCCTAGCAAGCTCAACTTATATTTCTTGTTAAATAAACAAAGTAGGAGAAAATACCTTTTGGTGCCTCAAATTTGCTTAAAATGCCTATTCAACTTGGCCGAAAGAACGGAACTCGAAATCTAGTTCCAAACCAACTCGCAATCTTCCTAACTCCACTGGCAAGTGGGCTCTAGAACAAGGATAATCCCCTCTAAAGATGTTTATACACGCCACTGCCTATGCCTTTCTAGCTAATAAAGTTGTATGCATTTTATGTCAGGGAAAATGTCCCTAAGAACATTTTATGACTGGGGGATCCGCCCAACGATTCAGCCCGAGTGGGAATCAATAGAGGGCAATTAATTATTATGACTTTTGATATGTTGGCACAAAAGCCGGAAATCAAATGGATGTAACTTTTCTATCGGATGACAGCTTGGTGACAAATCCGGGATGAGAAATATCCCTCGACGAGGAGCTTTAGAAAAAATAAAAATACGAGTATCGAGGCCGTGTCGAAAGATGTACTAATTAACATCATTTACTACAATAGACCCTATAAACGGTCATTTCGAAAAAAAAAAAACACGGTCAAACAGGGTAAAAACTAAATTCGGGCCTGGTCCAGTGTACTCAAGTTCACTGCTTTGAAACTGTCAATCACCCCCTGTTCTCCACCCCCCCCCCCACGAAACAAAGTAATCATTTTTTTAAAGAAGTAATCATTTTTTTACACGCTTAAACTTCTGATCTAGGTCTTTTTTGTACGTTTTAGTCCGACCCGCGAGTGAACCCGTCCCCCCGAAATAAATTCCTCGATACGGATCTGGTGTGAAATGTCGGTATCTTCGTAAAAGAATATTTTCTTTTATCGTCAAAATATCATTTCCAGCAACGGTTGTGTGTTAGTTAAAGAACTAAGGGAACATACCTTCACTTGGGATTCGGTCATTCCAAGGGCGTAAGCGAGCTTTGCTCGCTCAGGCCCTGCGAGGTATTTCGTCTGCTCGAACGTTTTTTCCAGCGCAAAAATCTGCTGGCCGCTGAAAGTGGGTCGGGTGTGCTTCTTCTTTGAACTCTCCCTGTCTAATCCATGCATGTTCATGTTTCCAGGTCCAACTGAAATATTTTGACGTTAGGCATTGGTTAGCCACAAGCCCGCAAAATGGTGATGAGAGGGATAGCTTGCTTGGCGAACGAACCATGGTACCGGTTTTAAATTTTACTACTACGCTAAATAATAGCTAAATATTTTAAATGCATATTCTTTAACAAATTTTATAAATGGATCAATGGACTCGGTGGAGTGAGATATGGATAGACACAAGAGTAGGGAGGCTTCCCTCCTTTTATGCCCAATCTTATATGGCAGCGAGGCTGAAGTAGGGGCAGGATAACATACTCTCCAGCGCGTTCTTAACAGCCGAGTAGCAGATATTATGGTTTTCAATCAAGAACAGGGAAGGTGTGAACTTATGTCAAATATATGATACTATCCTGTGGCAGATCCTAGTTCTTTACTTTTTTATTTTGGTTTTCAATATGAATTCTGGAATTTCATTAACACAAAATCATAGTTTACTCTTAATTTAGAGAAGAACCAGAATCTGTCACATGACAGTATTATAGACTAAGACAGAACCAAATATACTTAAAGCAGAACTGAGAGCCTGAAATGCTTCATCTTGTTCCCTGAACAACCGGCGCCAATGCCAGATCGCCAGCCTCGACTTTCTAACCAGTCCTTTACGCGCAAAGCAACAATCCACTAAGACCAAGTAAATTCCTTAACCAATGGCAAGTGAGCAAATGGGAAGACCCCGTCATCGCCTTCCAGGCCTAGGAAGTTACTAGACAGGCAAAATTTCTCCAGTGCGAAAAACTCGTAAAAAAAAAAAAACACAACTAGAATACCCCCCGCTACCCTTCAACAGACCTTTAATGATGTCATATAATTCGTTAACAATGGTTACTATTAGTTACTATTTCCGTTCCATCCTCACGAAAAGTTACTACGCTGACCGTTCCAACCTTGTCGGAATAGTAACTAATAGTTACTATTTGCTTACCATGCTCGGGAGCGTAGTAACTACGCATCTCTGTAACGTGATTGGTC
This sequence comes from Branchinecta lynchi, assembly GCA_023053575.1. NCBI lineage: Eukaryota > Metazoa > Arthropoda > Branchiopoda > Anostraca > Branchinectidae > Branchinecta > Branchinecta lynchi. The sequence continues at coordinate 4,825,636 of JAKZAP010000006.1, read as the reverse complement.
GGATTCACCCCTGGCGTGAGATCCTGCTGGAAAATAGAAAAATCGTTCCAGCCTTGACGGCAAAAAGCCAGAATTTGTGACGTCATGCGTAGTAACTACGGTAAGTAGGGTGGAACCCGTTCACAATGTTTCAGCGGATAAAGACTTCAAAGCCCTAACCGCTCATCGGAACCATCTCTCTCACCCTTGTTTGGACATAACTTTGTGCGGGAGTTTACAACGTTGGATAGGCTGTCACGTTTACAGAAAATGAGAACACCCCCTACTAAGCCCTTCAGCTAACCTTTAAGGATACATCTCAAACCGTAAAGAATCAGAAAAGCTGCTACACAGGAAAACCAAAAATAAGACGTCGATATTTAAGCGGATGAAGGCTTTAAGACCAAGCAACAAGCTTCGTACCCTAGCCGTTCTTTGTAACCATCTCTCCCACCCCTGTTTGGACACCACTATATCTCTCCCGAACTTTAAACTATACCTATTAATCTGCCAACGGACAATCGTCGTGAAATAAACATCTTACGACAGTAACAGGGGAAGCAATAAAACCAGACTTTTTCATCACCATCCCCGTGGATTTGGAATAATTAGTTGGCCGAATAATGGTTCTATTACAGGCAATTAGGATCTATTTGCGACAGCTGTCCCACCAGATAGTCATCACATCCTAGTTAATTAACTGATAAAGATTTAATAGCTTTATGTATCTGATGAAACACCTGAGCCTGCATTTACTATTTTTCGAAAAATCTTTCGGGAATATAATAAGCTTGGTATGATATAGGAGACAGGAAAGCAATAAATCTTACAAACGGCAGCTTTAGGGGCACAATAAACCAACACGTTCTGGTCGTGCCGGAACTATGGATAGATGCTGTCAGATACGCCGGCTTATGTGGTTTGCATAGCACTATAAACGCATAGAAAAATACTCAGACACCAAGTCTGAGATGCTGACAGAGGATCATTGGTTTTGTAACAAAAAGTTGAAAAAATGTCTCACCAAGCTGACTGTGAATCATATTTGAGTAAAGTCAGCTTAGATAGCAGGCTCGTCTTTACAGCTTGAGACATAAGACATAATTTAGCGCCATGACATAATTAACTTATAAATATTCCTTCAGCCCAAACAATCATATTTGATAGTGAGCGTGTTCCACCCTTCTCACAGTAGTAACTATTAGTTACTATTTTCATTCCAACCTCGTGTAAAGTTACTATGCTGACCGTTCCAACCTTCTCGAAATAGTAACTATTTGCTTACCACGCTCAGGTGTGTAGTAAGCGTGGTAACTACCAATATCTGTGACGTGATTGGTCGGATCAGTCCGTGGCGGGATATTTTTCTGAAAATAAAATGCGTTCCAGCCTTGACGCCAGAAGCCAGTATTCGTGACGTCATGCGTTGTAGCTACGGTAAGTCGGGTGGAACACGGCCGGTATGTCTATATGTATGAATATTCTTTGTAACCCCTTACATTGAAACTGAACATGAACGGAGTAAACGGCAGAGAAAAATAAAGAACAAAAGAGAGAAAAGACAATTAGCGATCAACGACAAAATATATACAGCACTACAAATGAAGAAAGCACAAAGTGCGAGTTAATCAGTCGTAACCACGGTAAGTACTGGTAACCAAGGGTGTGCGGCCGTTCCAAGAACTTTCTGAACTAGCTTATCTACAGCCCCCACAGGCCCATTCGGGCTTTCATGCAGTCAGAAGTGTCGGCTACATGTATAAAGGATGTTAAGAGGGTTATAAAAGGTGTATTTATGTAGTTTAGCATGTAAAAGTTGGTTTGTATAATAAAGAGTATTAAACTAAAAAAAATAAAAAATTCTTTACTAGGTACCTGTCGCGTGTCCAAGGTGGCACCTTTAGTAGGTATTTAGGTAAGGAAAACAAAGCCACTGGACTCCAGACTGCTCTGTAGTCGTGAATAATTTCGAGAATGGAGCCAGATATAAGACGTGGGGTATAGCCACAACGGTAGTGCGAAAAGGATACGTAAGCTGAATTTTAGTAAGCTATATTCCAAGTTCAGTTTCCAGCTCGAGTGGCATGAGCCTAAAGAGGACCTTTGCCAAGAAGGGCCGGAATATAGCTATACAATTCAGCTAATGTCTCCATTTTCCACTGTCAAATATAATTAATTGATATCAAAAATATTAAACTAACAATAACTTCAGATAATTTGGTAATGATAAAGTAAGTCATAGCTTACCACCACTCAGTCTCTCCCTCCAGGCCTGCAGTCCAAGCTGTTGCAGTCCTTGCAGCCCCGCCGCCGACCAATAGGCTCCAAGACCCATTGGAAACCCGACAGGCAGCGATGAAGCAGCCGAAGAGGTTGGTGCGTTTGAAGTTGGAAACCGGGGTAGGGGTCGGTTGAGGAGGTGGTCTATGCTGTGCGGGTTTCCAGCTGGGGTAGAATTGACTAGACTTGACAAGGGGGACGTTGAGGTGCAGCTGCTTATCTAAAAGACGGAGTGTGATGCATGTAGGCTTAGATGATAACTGCACTGTCACACTGCTGTACTATCCTTACTGCTGAAAGGACCGTCCTCAATGTAAGCGCTAGTTCCCGCTAATGCAAATTGTTCGTACCGTATAGTAATGTGTTTTTGCGACATCTGAAACAAGTCGTGCGACAAGTACCACATAACTTTGAGTTTTGTCGCAGTATCAGATGACGTCACACATTTCCACTGGTCCGAAAACGCATGCGATTTGAGGGAGGGGGCGTGAAAAAACAAAGATTAGTTGAATTTACAAGTTGTCCTACTTTGTATGGTGACTTTATAAGAAATTGTGTTCTGTCACAGTGTCAATTACGTTAAAAAGTGTCAACTGGTCTAAGAAAAACGCGCTTTGGGAGCAGAGACTATTAGCTGTCCTACCTTTCTCTGGAAGAAGCGTTGTAATGTTAAGATGTCTGACACAGAATATCTTCCGAGTTAACCATTAATAAAATCTCAACATGATGAAATAGGGACTTGACTGAAAATTGTCCCCCGAGTCTTAAGAGGTCAACTGGACTTAAAATAGATGAACTAGTTTGACTAAAAAACCACTGTCTCCAGAGGTCATCTCTCAGAGGGGTTCTTGGTACTCAAGCAGAATGATTTCAGCAGAAAAGGTCAGATTCTCTTTGTCTTTTTCGGTGGGGCGTGAACTTTCATGCGATTCTGTCGCACGAAATCGAATCGCTTATAACGCAGCAGTGTGAACCAGGGGTAGGACTTTAATGCGAGACGGTTAAGCTATGCTGATGTTGAACACTGGGCGTGTTCCACCCTTCTTACAATAGTATCTATTAGTTACTATTTTCATTCCAGCCTCGTGAAAAGTTACTACGCTGGCCGTTCCAACCTTCTCTAAATGGTAACTATTTGCTTACCACGCTCGGGAACGTAGTAAGCGTGGTAACTAGGAATATATGTGTCGGATTAGCCAGTGAGACTATATTTTGGTGAGAATAGAAAAATGCGTTCCAGCCTTGACGCCAAAAAAACAGAACTGAAAGAAAATAGTAAAATGTTTGATATTATTTGACAATTAACTGCGAATCCTTGTGTTAGATGTTGACTGAGTTCATTCTGATTGACTTATACGCTTCTTTCTAGAACCATACGCTTTAGGGCCCGTTTGCGGGGTGCCAGTCGCTAAAATCCGGATCTTTGCTGATATAGCAGCTCGCCAAATGGTAGTTTTTTTTCACGATATTTGGCGAGTTTAACTGGCAGGAAGTAAATAGGATGACACGGTAAGAACCTCTTTCAACTTCGGCTGCGACCGAAATCATAGCGCCCGACGGAAATCACACAACCGTTCAAACATGGATTAAAAGGTTGAATCCAAGAAAATAAAGATACAAAATTAAGAAAGATTGCAAGTTCTGCTTCTTTAGTTGGCTTGGCCATTCAGAGAAGGTACTATAAATTTTTTTTTCTCCTTCCTTGATTCCATTTCCGGCCCGGCGAGTATCCGATGACGCGATTTCTGCCTGATCGGAGCCGAAAGCATAGTAAGAACAAGGTGAGCTGGTGCGATGATCTTCGGAATACTGCTTTCCTCCTTATCTGATTTCATTTCCGTCAGGCGAATATCTGCGCAATCACGCGGTTTTGGCAGGATAGGAGACGAAAGCAGTGCTACGCGAATTTCGGTCAGGCGATTTTGGTTGTCACAAGGCGTAGGGAAATAAAAGAAGGTTTTCCTGTTGTTTTGTTTCTCACTGCTTACATCAGTTTATACAACATTACGCACAACTTATTTTGTGTTCACATTAATGCAAAACAAAGGCTCACCTGTTCGGACGAAGTTGCCGACGGCTGATGCGACAGCGGGCTGTCTCGCGCCGACGATGGCGAAATGGAAAAACCCGACGGCGCTGTTGACGTCATCAAAGGCGGTGAATGGAATGATACTGGCAGCGGCTCCCTGCTAAACGAAAGAGCCCGCAAATGCTGAAAGCTCTGATTTGCCAAACTCTGATTAGAAAATAGTTGATTGGCCAGGTACATTTTACTCAAGTCACTGTGCTGGGCTGAAAAAGCCGGGATTTGTTCCGGTGGTGTCACAGTTCTCTGAAGCGGTGAATTCACTTTTTGTGAGTCTTTAGACTGCCCGTGCAGCAATCCTTGATAGGGCTGCACAAAGCGAGATCCTGCTAGGTTATCCATATAGGCCATATTTAACAAATTCAACATTGATGCACTAGATGTACCGGGACTCTTCAAGTCTAACATGGCACTAATACACTTTCAATAGCCACGACCCTCTCGAGAAGACGTTAGTCTATTCAATGAAGTATCTAATTGCTATGTCACTCCGTTGGGATCCCTCAGAGGGGAGGAGCGATTGAGGTACATGACACTTTGATAGCTATGCTCTCGCGCAGAGACAGGGTCGGAGATTGGCTGAGCCTAAGTAAAGGATCCTTTCCACGAGATGTAATTGGCCAGATTGGACAGGGCGGATATTAAGGATATGAGCCCATTGTTGGTCCCAGATGGATGTCCTATCATGTATATAATATCGGCAATAGCAATATGAGAGCTTAGTTAGCATTTGGGCAACTTAAATGGCTTCTGAGGGAGATTATTACTGCGATGCAGAGGATCTGACGGATGAATGGGACAGTGTCAGTTAAATTAGCATTTCCGTTTTAGAAATGTGCCGCAATTTAAAGTCAGCATGACAAATCGCGCTTAATTGCCAAAAGGGTTGACGAGTAATTTGACTTGGACTACCTAGTACTATTCAACTACAGGAGATGTATGTTATTTTAAACGTCGCAAAAAAATGGGGAAATCCGAACGCTTAATAAATAATTAGTTTAAACCTAGCAAATATATATAATATGTGTGCTAAAACATGGAGGTCATATGAAATATAAGCGAACAATTAATCCATATAATAACTAGAAGGAAACAGACTTCGTAAACCAAGTGCTTTAAAAAAATTATCAAGGGAAATCATCACTTTGGCGACGTGGTGATCGTAAAATGTACGCTGAGCGCAAACGTTAAATTAAGAACAACAATAATATAACAAATTAAAATCAAATTAAAGCCGAACCTTATTATGTTTTTTAATTTTGCTCTTTCTACCTCAGTTCCGTTCCCCGCTAGGTCACTGCTAGAACACCTGGCTCTGAGCCTACTTTGTTCTTACTTTATTGTTTTCATTTGACAGTTTTCAAGAAAAATACAACACCTACAGGAGAGTCTCCAAAGAAGCATACCCAAAGTGTATCCTTGCCACAGGTCTTCCATGGTTCGGCATTCACATTCCTAACAGTCTGAAACTTTTCCAGCCCCTACTAATAAATGATAGGAACTATTAAGCAAGGAACTACTGACAACAAGATTCAATCCACAGAGATTGACAGAAAAGGGTAATAAATTTGTTTTTATATATTCGCAAAAATGGAAATCCAGGTCCATCCTAGAGAACGTGATGTCTTCTGATTTTTTTCTGAGCGGTGTTTCCGAACAGACCAGCCTTCCCGAATTTTGAGTTTTCGCAGATAATTTTATCTCAACCACACCACTTCTAACATGCATTCACTCAACCGTTCGAACTTTTTCGTCTCAAGAGCAACCCTTCGTTTTTTAGATGGTTCGAGATTTGTCGGTGCCCTAATGTGTTCAGAATATCTTCAACCCGTAGAGTAGGAAAACATGTTCTGCCTGCCACCATATTTCTCGATACCAAGGTTCAAGGTTCAAGGTTTAATTTACACTTCTGTATAAAATCAAAATAAATAGGGTCAAGCCGGGGACACAAGGTCGATTGACAAAAACCCGGTACAATATATAACAAACATATTTTACCTATAACTAATTACATAAATAAATGTTAATAATTCCATGACTCATCACCAGACGGAAACCCGCCCCACAAACCCACCGACACTCGGCAAGATCAACCCGAAATCCCACAAAAAAAAAAATACCCAATGCGTAAGCGAGGGTTACCGATGGCCGACAACTAATATGGACCCCAACCAAAACATATCAACAACAAACAAATAAAAGTTTTCTTTAATTTTTTTTTATCGATGATTCTTGAATTTATTTATAAGTATAGAATGAAGTTGCTTTTTTATATTTGGAAGAGATTTACTGATATCAATATATTGTAAATAAAGATGCCATGAACCTGTGATTGAAAAATATGGTGAGAACCGCGATCTCTCAGTGGTTAATTTAAGGTGCTGCATTTTCCATTTATGACGGGTTTCATAAGAATGGTCAGGTTGCTCAGGGAAAAAATTACTCGAACGAAAGTACGAAGGTAGTTCCGACCGGTCATATTTTACCTTAAATAAAAAAGAATGGAGAGTGAATAATTCTGAAACAGGCAAAATATTGGTTAACAAATATAGAGAACAAATATAGAGAGAGATGGTAAATATTTTTGTAAAATTCGAAGAGCCCGGTTTTGAAGAGTCTGTATCGGTTTCACATGATATTTGAATGTTGCCAAATAAATCAAGGGACAATACGTAAGATGGGAGTGTATCAAAGCAAAATAAATCAGGCGTAGAATTTCATACGGGAAAAAATGCTGAAACCTCCGCATTATACCAACTCCTTGTGCAACTTTAACCCGTGATCTATTACAATGTTCTTTATACGATAGATTTTCGTCAATAATTATACCAAGATACCGGAGTGAAGTTACCCTTTGAATTTGAATATTTGTAGCCTGATCATTTATTGTCGAAACTTCTTTTGCTTTGTGTCCAATTCTACTATAAATGATAAATTTCGTTTTGGCGGCATTTAATGACAAACGATTAGCTTTTAGCCATACAATCAATTGGGAAAACACGATTTGCAGCTTCTCTTTGACATCCTCTTCCGACTGTCCTGCAAGTGTTGATCCGGTATCATCGGCGAAAAGGACATTCAGACTGTTGTTTTCTGTCGCTGATGGAAGGTCATTTATGTATATTAGGAAGAGCAGATTCTTCAAAACTAGTAAACCCCCATGTTCTGTATCTTTCCCCTTTCTGGACAGTCACACAAATTCAGTAACAAAAGCCTTCATCAAATTCTTTCGGTTTTCCAAATATTTGCTAACCCCCCCCCCCCCCCCCAGGGACAGGGAACAGCCATCTCATTAAAAAAGCTGATCCGTCCGTCTGCAGCTGTTCTGGATCCATCAACAGAATGAAGCAAAATTGTAACCACCCATGGAGCTCCACCATGCCCGTATCCAGGAATTTATTTCGGGGGTGGTTTTGCCTTTCGGGGGGGGGGGGGGGGTTGCCTGCTGGTCGGACAAAAAAGTACAAAATAAGACATAGATCAGAGGGAAAAGCCTATACAAATCGATTATTTTGTATGTTTCGGGGGGGGGGGGGGTGAACCCCCTAACCCCCCCCCCCCCCGGATACGGCCTTGAGCTCCACGATGTTTCGGTTTAGTTATTTTTAATTATTTTGGTTACTGTTCTTGTGTTGTTTCTTTCTTTTTTCATTTTTTACCATACTCCTCTACCTGGACGGGTTATAAATAAAGTTCAATTCAGTATCTCATCCAAGAGGTTGTCACTGTGACAACCTCTTGGTTCCTCCACTGACTTTCTTTACGCGCTTGGCTCCTTTGGAGGTGGATTCGGTCCCAGCGTATTGAATCCGACGAGCTCATTGGTCAGAAAAAAACGGCTATGCTAGTTTTCCGTGCTTCTGACCAAAACCAGTGGGCCCAGCGAGGCCGAAGAGAGCCGGGACCGGTTTGTATTCTTTAAGAGACCCAGCTAAGTCACAAGATCGGGAATAGAGCTTCAATGTACGTATCTACACTCGAACGATTGCATATCTACTCACTTGAATCTCATATTAATATAATCTCATATTGCATATCTACTCACTTGAATCTCATTTTAAATACTGTAAATTTTTGCTTGGATACCCTTTATTTGCTAGAAATACACCTAATTAATTCACTTTCAGTTAAAGATCCTGCCCTGGCAATTCAACAGAAATTTGATAATTTTGTAGCTAAAGCTAATAATATTCTGATTCTGAAGAATCTGTTTCCGTTTTTCGCTAAAAAGCTAATAGTTAAGTAAGTACAGTGCTTTGTTTAATGTACGTCAATTGTTATTTATTGTTATGAAAGTTATTTGTAACAGTGTTTTTTAAATTTATTTTAGTACTCCTCATTATATATTCTTTGAGGGAAATAAATAAATGAATGAATGAATGAATATAAAGCAGCATATGAAGAGATGTTCAAGAGAAATTGCATCGGTGTAGTAGCTGCGGCTTTTCACTGCGTAGACTCGGCGTGACATATTTGTCCGCACAAGGAGCAGCCAAGCTTCTTTTGACACATACAAAGCGGCGAAATTATAAGCCACACCACTCGGTGGCTATGTTGTTTTAGATTTCGCGGCGTCATTTGCATTTTAACCGAAAAAGGCTGAGATAGGACAATCTAGTTAGTCGTCACATATTCATTTAAAGAGTCTCGAAGAGACAATAAAAATGCGTGATTGGTTGCTGCGCTATTCACGAACAATCAATTTTATACAGTGGAATTTCTTGGTCGGATTTGTGGTATCTCTATGGCACTTGTACAGTTTTGTATGCTTTACGAAACTATTTACGAAAAATAAACGTTCACGTAGTCAGCTACCTTCCGCAAGCTGAGCATTGCACTGGCCACTGAAAAGCCGCGTTTGTCTTGAGATTCAAATTTTCCGTGTGAGAGTCGAATTTTGCGTTGTGAGGACGGCCGTAGGTATTCTAAAGGTCATACTAGAGCAAATAGTGAAACAAAAATCTACCTTAACACACATAATGTAATGTATTCAGTCAAATGGAAAAAAAAAAAGTTGGCTTCTTCGTTAAGCTTTAAACACACCTCGGTCGCGTTCCTTACGGACTACTATAGGCTACTGCAGGAAGGTTTTCGAGAGATTCCGATACCACTTTCCAGCTAGCGAAACCCATCGTGAAAACCGTGCGAATTCGGTTCCTGGAATTGCTTTCTATTTTTCCGTTCGACTGATCGAGTAAACACGCGGAAAGCATAAATAACCGGGAAAATGTTGAATTCTAAATTTTTTCGAATAATATGCGTTCACTGGGCATCCCTTCCATTCTCGTATGTTTCAAAGGAATCATCTTTCATGAAGCGGTGGCGCTTATCGTGTTTTTAACATACTTTTGAAGTTTCGGCCGAAGCATTAAACTTTCCGTGCAGGTTTCCACTTACTTTTTAGAATCGCTTTCTGCGAAAGCCGCTTTGATTTCGAAAGCGCAAAAACTGGCGGGGAAAGTTCGGCACATTCCGAAGCAGCGAGAAAACTATTGAAAGATGATTCCGACTTTACTCTCCAACTCGCGACCTTATGTCACTCCAAACACGGAAATTTAAAATCAAATAATTCAAAAGTCTTTGAAATGAGAATGGACAGAATGACTACACACTGCATAAAGAACTCCCCGCTTTCAGATAACCAAATTTGCAGTATTGTGCATCCTAGCGTTTTAATTCCCGATCGGATTTTAACTCCCTGAATTTGGAGCAAAATCTCCAAATTCGAAATAAAAAAGGAATTCAGTGATGCACAATGACTGAAGTTCCACTGTCGTGGAATGACAGACACATTTTTAGACATTTTTTTAATTTCATCAAAAACACATAAATTAAGCAAACAATTTACCATTAACGGCCACTTTTAAGAAAACAAAAATCCTGATTATGGCCGTAATTCGAACCACCATGAATCCACTATCCCTCCCCACCCCTGGTGGGGAGGGGGGGGGGAGTAATATTTTTTTTTTTCTTTTTTTAAATAAATACCCCTCTTATCACACTTCTTTCCTTTTCAAATAATGGGATTTAACCATTCTCTTGAATGATGCCAGACTTACAGCGTCTCTGACCGATTCTGGAAGGTCATTTCAGACAGTGGAATGAAGCATAATTTTGACAATCAAGTTTCAAGATGTGAATTGACAAGACGAAGGTCATCATTTGGGGTGGGCAATTTGCAAACCCCTAGCTTTCAAAAGGGTCTCGCAGTTTCTCAGGTAATCATACCAAAGGTTTCGACGGGATCCCGAAAATCTAATATTTGACCCAGACAATTGCGAACGAACTACCATACTTGTCCAGAAAAAAAAGTTCAGAAACGAATTCAGCGTATCTCCTATCCGTATAAAGAACATCTAATCAACTTCAAGTAAACTTTAACTTTCATCTAATCAACTTCAAATAAAACTTTTGCTTTTAACAAATTTCCGGTTTGGCCTGATTCCGGCCGAACAAGTTGTACTGGTAGAAAATACTGTTCACATAAGGGTCCAGCATGTCTTCTTACCCCTTAATCGAACATCTAATCAACTTCAAATAAAACTTCTACTTTGAACAAACTTTCCGGTTTTGGCCGAATTCCGGGCGAACTACTTGCCCGGCGAGAAAATGGGTTTCACCACCGTGTTCAGCATGTTTTCTTATCCCTAAATCGAACATCTAATCAACTTCAAATAAAACTTTTACTTTTAACAGACTTTCCGGTTTTGGCCGGATTCCCGGCTACTACTTGTCCGGCGAACAAATGTGTTTCACCATCATGTTCAGAATGTCTTCTTACCACTAAATCCAGCATCTAATCAACTTCAAATATAACTTATAAATTTAACAAACATTCCGGTTTTGGCCGGATTCCCGGCGAACTACTTGTCCGATGACAAAATGCTTTTCACCATCGTGTTCAGCATGTCTTCTTACCCCATAATCGACTATCACATTATATGTTTAAAAATATCTCATTTGCCCCTTAAATTAAACCTCCTCTCCCACCCCTAAATGTAGGGCTACAGAGCCTATCTACGAACTTGACCTCACTCTTGACCCACACAATCCTCACACCAAGTTTCATCAAATTATCTCATTCCCTTCGAGAGTTATAGTGCGTACAGACGGACGGACAACTCTTCTGATGTCATAGGTATCCCTCCACTTACGTTTTGGAATCCCAAAAACCACAAAACTGGCAAGAAAGGCAGACCGTTGACAAACTGACCAGACGCAACCCCGAAACACTGCCCCATCATATATACATAGTCACTTCATTAGACATTTCAGAATTCCTGGGCTTATTTTAACATGCCATTAAATTAAACTGAAAAACCAACTTATTTTTCTATCATTTAACTGAATACACTGGATTACTTGAATACTTAAGTCCAAAACACGCCAGTGATTCTCAGTAAGAAGGAGTAAAAGTGTCCGTAACGACTCGGACTCAACGACTCAAATCCCAAGTCAGCGCAGCTGTGACACTGTTTCTTCGTTTCTTGTGCAGGAACCCAGAGATTCTGCATCGGAAGGGAGAGATAGTCATCAAGAGTATTCTCATTATCCACTATCTTCTCTAGCAGTGACGTTCAGAATATCTACACGACGCAAATTCTACTATGCCGTGGAGAATTCGGATTTCAGCACAAACGCGGCTTTTCAGTGGGCACTGGTGAGCTTCATCAAGCATGCTTAGTGGTTGAACATATATTTTTCGTAAATCTGTTTCGTCAAGCATACATCACAGGTACAGGTGCATAGAGGTACCACAAATCCGACAGGGTAAATTCACAATTCAAAAATCGATTGATCGTGAATAGGCGAGCAATTTAATAATGCATTTTCTTCAAGTCTTCAAGCCTGTTTAAGTGAATAAATAATGGATAATTAGAATGTGCTATATGTATATATATATTATATTTTATTTATAACCCGCCAAATACAGAATGTGGTAGCGGAGTAAAGGGAATAACGCGAAGTAACAGAAGATAAATAACAGTATAAACCAAGGCCGTATCCAGGGGGGGGGGTTAGGGGGTTGACCCCCCCCCCCCCCCGAAACACACAAAAATAGTTTTTTTTTTGGCTTTTCCCTCTGATCTGTGTCTTTTTTTACTTTTTTGTCCGACCCGCAGGCAACCCCCCCCCCAAAAAAAAAAATTCCTGGTATAAACACACAAAATTTGGACATAATTACTAACTGGGCCTGAGAAATTCATGAAAAACATCATATACTCGAAGACCAGGATGACGAGATGTAGATAGTAGTGACGCTGACGTTTTCTCGAGTCAGCGAATCACATCTTGGACGCCGAACTTCTGAACTAACTACTGGTTGCATCAGGGGGAAGGTACATCAAAAATTTACATTGATTATAGTAACACGTCTTCAAAGCTTTAGTGTCTTTTTTTCGCAGAAACACCGGAATAACACAAGATGTAAGGAGTGCAGAAAGCGCTATAAATTCGCCCAAGTGCTTTCCAGGTCCTAGCGACCTTTGTTTGGACATAAACGACCATATGCTATGCGAATCAACCTAGAGGTATCCTGAATAATAGCCGAACCAGTCTTGGAGGGCAAGCCACTTTAACGAATCGGTTACTGGAATCGAAATAGGTCCCACGGACAGAGGCACTGGTTCACTGGAACATAAAGCATTAAAGCACAGATAGTCACATTTCGAAAAATTAATGCCAAGACCAATTTTTGAAGATTCTGAAGAAAGAATATTAACATTTTTTTCAATTGCAGATTTACTTCTACTGACGAGCAACAAGTCGTCAGCGTACGCAATATAACTCATAGCAACATCTTTGTTTACTATCTCAGTTCTTTTTGGTTAAACTGTAATTACCACTATATTAAACATTCCTTCAGCCCAAGCTGACTGCGAATCATGTTTGATAGTGCAAAATGGATACGTCAGCTGAATTTTATTACAGCTATATTTCGGCCCTTCTTGGCAAGGGTACCCCTATATTTCTGATCTTTTCTGTTCAAGATTTACAATTGAAAATACCAAGGGACCCAGGAACGACGTTTCACCGAGATGAAGCGTTGCCAACCCTGGTTGGTACCCCTTTTTTCTTCAAGAATCAAATTCACGTCCCCCTTTCTTTTCGGTGGAATACTAATCTCCAAATCCTTTCATCGGTGGATCATTCTGATTCCCCTAATAGAAGCCTGCCGTAATCGCATCTAATGGTCGGAACCGCATTGGTGTGAACACTTTCTGATAGGATCTTTCGATTCAATCCAATTACTAGCGATGGCTTTTGGCGGGGAATTTAAAGGCTATTGGACCTGATAGTATCACATCTTCTGTGACAAATGCACCATCTTTAGAGTCAGATTCAGCAATGAATTCCAAACAAAAACGGAGAGTAATTCCTGTCAGGAGTATGACAACTCTTTAGATCAAATCAGGGCTTGGGTACATTATGGACTTGGTGTCAGAAATTGACGATATGCATCAAATATATTTTTTTTTCATTCGACTGACATTACTGCGGCCTTACAAATGATACTCACAGATGCTCACTTACAAATGATACTCTTGAAGCTGCAGATTAGCTTGGAGACAAGGGAGTAATCCCCCTTCTCCCAACGGAGCAAGTTCGCATTTATAACCTATGATTGAGTCGTTTGCAGCCATCCAAAGGAAAAGACACGAAATTTGTCGTCACAACACCAAGATCAGTTTACGTAATTTCTACTAACTAAGCAATTGTTTATAACTATTTCCCCTTGTGACGATGAAACGCCAAAAGAGCTTGCTCGTCCGAAAATTGAAAAAGAGGGCCATCTCTTAGGAAAATAGTAGGCATGAGATAAGTTCTCAGCGACCAGAGATGTTTACGCTGCGTATGCACGATTAGGATTTTTGGACTTTCGTATACACAAATTTCAACTTCTCCGTATGGAATCGAGAATGGTGACGAAAATCCTGGCACGAGTTTTAGTTCGCGTAAACCCCACCCTGTTTGTCTTTCCCCGGTATTAGCGAGATTTGCTCTTTCTTCTTGTTTTCTTGAAATTGGCCACCAAAGTCGGATGGCACTAGAGTCAACAAAGTAAACTTTTCTCCATCTTACAAGTAGGCCTATAGAAAGGAAGTGCCCATCAAGCAACACGTGGCGACCCCGGATCCATCGCCAATCATCCTAACAACCAAAGCTAATCCCGACAAATAGCAACAGATTACTACTATCTTCCCAAACCCATACGCGTGACGGAACTTCATCCTTCCCCCCTTGCACGTGACAGGCCCTGCGCTCCCCCTCTTTTGTGGCGACCCTTTAAAAAGAGCAACTGGAATGAAGAGCCGTCGTTACTCCCGACCGGGTGTCGGCCCCGATGACAAAATGACGTGAAGCTAAACGCTTTCTAAATGGAAAGGCGATACGAGTGGAGGAAGCCCCACGGCGCTGGTTAATGATAGCTTTCGGTATCAGTTAAGCGACGGGATTTAACTCGCTTGGTTCGAGAAATTAAACGGGAGGAAAAAGGGCAGAAGGGATTTGGAAAGCTGTTTCAAAGGAATGAAGGATTATTCGACACAGAAGGGTTTTCTGGCTAGTTTGGTAAAAGAAATTACTAAAAGTCGGGGGTTCAATATCTCTTTTAATTAGTTCGGCTATTCTTTTCAGTACCATTTCGCAGTTCGCCTGCTGATGACCTAGCAACGGCTGCATCGCACAGATTGAGAGACCGTAAAAGAACAAGATGCTTTTATGAAACTCAGAAAGGTACATCGTGACAAGCAAGGTTCAACTGTCACGTGACTGTCAACACTTGGGCGCTCCTCACTGCATTTCGAAAAATTACTCACGGCTACCGAGCAGTCTCTAATCCCACCGCTTTATTTGCAGTACCTAACATGCTTACTAAAAAATGCCACCCTGGACACGATAGTTACTAAACGGATCAGCTAAAGAAACAGTAGAAAAGATAGTTTTAAAGTTCTTCGAACGGCCGCCCGGCCGTGGTTACTAATATTTTGTGGCCAATGGTTGACCAATAATCAACTCGACCTTTGACCTTTTTTATTGGTTGTGTTGAATATACATTGACTACCTCAGAAGAAGGTAACATAACAGACGGAAGGAAGTCGAGGTTGAAGAAGCAGGTCCGCACCAGTCTGCTCCATACAGGCAAACCTGGCTTTGCAGTTCGGCTTCAGTTTTGCTCAAGAACTTTCTTGATGCCAGAAGTTCAATGTCTTCGTGACGAGTCCAGAATTGTTTCATTTCGCAGTTTGCCTGCTCGGAACCGAGCAAGGTTGAAAATGGCTGCGACATGACTTTAAAAAAAGCACTGAAAAACGTTGAAGAACAGGAACGATTTGTTTGTAAGATTTAGAAAGTATACTATGTACTTGTTTAAAGAAAAAATAGTTTTTTTTTAAAGAATTGTGCTCTGAAGTGATTCCAACATCACCGACAGGAGGGGTTTAAACAAGAACAAATATGCAACTGAAGTAAAACTTCTGCGGCATAGAAAAAAGGTCCATCCAGAAGAAGGTGAGATTGCTGAAGCCGACGGGGGTGCGCACCCTTCTACCGGCTGGGCGTTTACTGTAGCCTAAAAATATTTTGAGAGTGAGCATCCCCTTGGTCGCAGGTCAGAAATCTCCTCCACACCTGCCAAACCTAGCATCTCAGATTGGGAACCGTCTCGTTCACAATTTAGGGAGGTCTTTCAAGCAGGCCATATGTAGCACCGGGAGCATTTTAGGAGTAAGGATGGGTGGAGATACAATTGTTTATTAATGTCCCAAGCAGGCTATGTAGCACCGGTAGCATTTTTGGGGGTAAAGGAAGGAGTGGTGATCTACTTGTTTATTTTGTATTTTTCTGTTGTGATTAGTATCTGTGTTTGTTTTCTTTATTATATCCTGGTATTTCCCACCATTACCTCTCGAAATTTTGGCGAAGATATTCATGATCATATAAACTAACTTAAGAAGAGACGTGAAAGTACTAAGTTCCAAACATAGGATGCGAAAAGTTTAGAGGCAATAGTTTGTTTAAGGGGGAACGCACTAACACTTGGGGAAAAAAGGAAATACATGGGGAAAAACAGGGTACGTGATGGTCTATACTTTTGCCCTATGTGTGGTGAAATTGATGAGAGTCTGTTACTTTTTATGTGTGAATGTGATGAGTTGGGGGGATTAAGGGAAGAAATGTTTGGGAGGAGTGCTTTAGGGGAGGAAGGGTTAGTAGATCTGATTGGAGACAAGTGTTTCGCAGTAATGAGAAATTTGGCAGTGTTCGTCCGGTTGGCAGCGAAGCATCGGGAGGATCTAATGTAAGTGTTATTAAGCTATATCTAGGATTGTCATTTTTTGTTTTTGTTGTTTTGTTTGTTTTATTGTAAGTGATTTTTTGTGGTAGTTGCTATGGCCAGTTGGCTTTTTGCAATAAATATCATATCATATCATAACCGAAGTTAAGTGACACAAAGTCGTGATGAACAGGCAGCAGAGGCTCACACACACATCTGATTTACCGCATTCTCATACAATTGTGAGTGTGAGTGAAGCGGTTTTCACACTAAGGCGTTGAAGCTTTCACACTGAGCTATGCAACCTCTGCGTCGCGATTGCGGTGACGCAATGTCAAATAAAACGCAACGCAAGAATAGAACCAAGTTCTACTCTTGCGTCACGTCGACGCATACGCAACAGATGTTCAGTGAAAAATAGATGTTTTTGAACTGGAGAAAACCTATTAACGATGAAGAAAAACTTGGTAATGATGAAAGAAACGAGAAATTCAGCATAAGAAACCGAGAAAGAAAAACGTAAATACTCGTGAGAGCTTGTCGCGCAGGTGTGAAAGATACGCTACGCAACTTCTGCGTCACGCTTGCGGTGACGCAATGCCAAATAAAAACGCAACGCAAGAATAGAACCAAGTTCTACTCTTGCGTCACGTCGACGCATACGCAACAGATGTTCAGTGAAAAATAGATGTTTTTGAACTGGAGAAAACCTACTAACGATGAAGAAAAACTTGGTAATGATGAAAGAAACGAGAAATTCAGCATAAGAAACCGAGAAAGAAAAACGTAAATACTCGTGAAAGCTTGTCGCGCAGGTGTGACAGATACGCTACGCAATCTGTACGCAGCGCAAGATAAACGTAAACACGGCGAAAACGGACAAAGTTTTCGTACGATGATGAAAACTGTATCATCGAACAGAACGATTTTTCTGCTATTTGTGCTTGCCATAATGAGTGATCGATCACCCCGGTTTAAAACAAGTGAATTCTAAGTGATTTATTTTCTTTTATGTAATAATTGTATATATTCAATTATTTTACTCAGTTATTCAAGTATTTAAATGTAATGGTCGACGTATTTAGTGCCATGTCAGCGCTACGAGTTGAATCAATAAACATATCTATCTATCTATCTATCTATCTATAACACAGCGCATCGCAACAATGCGTCAATGAATGAATTTATTCCCAATAAAGCCCAAGGGCCATGGCGGGAACCATAACACAATAACAAAAACAGAATATCATACACTCCAGGAAGTAACAACAAACCAAAAAATCAACTTCTATAAAAATAGCTCACGGTGGGCCATAGCTAGCTTCAGGAATCTACCCAGCCTTCGGATCTCACCAAAACACTTGCTTCCCATCCTTGAAACCAAATCCCTTTCCTCCCAAGCCTCCCGACCAAACACTTCCTTTCTTAATTCTTTCAACTCCTCGCAATAACATATCAAATGTACCACATCCTCTCCTTCAATAATGTGAGACAAGGCGCACTCACGAGGCGAAAACGAGCAACGACTTCGAAACTGAAATATAAGAAAAAGCCGCACGCAGGGTGCGAGGATCTTTTCCTGTAGATATTCCAAAAGTTTTTCTCGGCAATGACCCGTGGGAAGGGCCCACCACTGAAACCCTTCTGCACAGACAAAGGGACAGACTTCACCAGCTTTCAGTTGCGGACACGTTGACAATATCAACGCCGTCACTTACAGTAGCCTAAAACTGATCCGAGATCCATTGACCGGAGACGTGTTCAGCAAAAGGCAATGCGTTCCATGCCACTGACTGCACACCGAATATACACTCCATTCGAAATCACAAACCGCTACGGAGTTAACTCGACATCATTTGATTCCATTAATACATTCAAGCTCATACTAAAGTCATTCACGGGTCGAAGGTTCTTTCAGGGAGTTTTGTTAGCACCTGGACACAAATATGAAGTCGGTTAGCAGGTCTTTTTGATCGACTGGCTACCGTGAACTCTCTCTTCTATGCATGTGTTATACACCTTTTCACACACATAGGTCCCAACTCCGCGGGGTGTGGTTAAAAGGTATATCTCGAATCAGCCAAGAGGAAGGAACAAGAGGATAAAAGACTGTTTTGTAAGAAGGCGAAGAAAGGAAAAGGTATTTTTCATGTCCACAAGTAGCCAAACTGTCTTATTATGTCCGGCGGGTGACAGGAGCGATTTGTTTTGTTTCCCGAATTTGAAGCATAAATTAAAGAAAATGTGAGATATAACTGCATGGCGTTAACACAGGGAAGGTTTCATGTCGAGTTTTCGGCTTTTTGGGATCCCAAAACGTAAGTGGAGGGATACCTATGACATCGCAAAAGTTGTCCGTCTGTCCGTCCGTCCGTCCGTCCGTCTGTCCGTCCGTCTGTAAGCACGATAACTCTCGAAGGGAGTGAGATATTTTGATGAAACTTGGTGTGAGGATTCGTTGGGTCGTCGGACCAGTCAAGTTCGTAGATGGGCTATGTAGCCCTACATTTAGGGGTGGGGGAGGGGGTTTAAATTAAGGGGCAAACAAAATATTTTGAAACAGCTAATGTGATAGTCGATTATGGGGTAAGATGACATGCTGAGCACGATGGTGAAAACTATTTTGTCATCGGACGAGTAGTTCGCCCGGAATCCGGCCAAAACCGGAAAGTTTGTTAAAAGTAAAAGTTTTATTTGAAGTTGATTAGATGTTCGATTTAGGGGTAGGAAGACATGCTGAAGACGATGGTGAAAATCATTTTCTTGACGGACAAGTAGTTCGCCCGGAATCCGGCCAAAACCGGAAAGTTTGTTAAAATTAGAAGTTTTATTTCGAGTTGATAGTTTGATAGTCGATTATGGGGTAAGAAGACATGCTGAGCACGATGGGGAAAATCATTTTGTCATCGGCCGAGTAGTTCGCCCGGAATCCGGCCAAAACCGGAAAGTTTGTTAAAAGTGAAAGTTTTATTTGAAGTTGATTAGATGTTCGATTGAGGGGTAGGAAGACATGCTGAAGACGATGGTGAAAATCATTTTCTTGACGGACAAGTAGTTCGCCCGGAATCCGGCCAAAACCGGAAAATTTGTTAAAAGCAAAAGTTCGAGTAGATGACAGATTAAGGGGTAAGAAGGGAGGCTGAGTCGGTTTATGACGATGTTTTTTTACCCGGACATACAATTTTTCCGGAATCCGGTTGTAACCGGATTTTTTTTTAAGTCAAACTTTTATTCAAAGTTGATTAGATGTTCTTTATAGGGATAAGGAGATACGCTGGTTTTGTTTCTGTATTTTTTTTGTTTGCTGGGCTAGTAGTTCGCTCGGAAATCGGCAGGAAGTCCCGGTCATCGTCAAAATAGATATGGTTTATAGAGGTATATCTGAACTTGGTTTTCTCTGATAATTAGCCTGTCCAAGACTGGATCTGGCGAAGACAAGACTCGATTGTCTGAATCAAATATTAGATTTTTGGGATCCCATCGACACCTTTGGTCTTGTTTTTCTTGAAATGCAAATCATTATTGCCAAAGCTGTACAGCAATCCGTATTCTGGAACAAATTACAAGGTAAATACAAACTCTGAGTCCTACCACAAAAGACGTAAATGAAGCAACAGATTGAACAAGAGCAGAAATGGTGTGGGGGGAGGAAAGGTTTAAACAAATTCGGGAAATAGAAGTTTTGGAAATATTAGAAATTTGTAGAAATAGTTGAAATGGAGAAGTTTAAATTTGTAAAGTTTAAAGGTTTATATGATTGTCCAGAAAGATTAGGTGACGTTAAAGAGCTTAAGGAAATATGAACATTAAAAAAAATCTGGAAAGAAGAAGTTTAGAAATATTACAAATTTGATTCATCATTCAAAGGGAATTTTTTTTTTGTAAATAGTTGTCGAGGTCATGGTTTCGTTTTGGTATTGTTTCCATGGCCCTTTGTGCTTTTACAGAAACAAATTTTGTCTTGTGTTCACTGACTTAAACTGAATCACTAGTGACTTAATAAATGCCTGTACCCGGTCTTTCTATACCGGGTTTTTGCTCTTTGTAAAATAGGCAAAAATCGGCACTTGCGAGCGCTGCGGTAAAACCAGACAAAATTGCGAGCGGTGATTTAACAAGACCTAGGGTTTCGATGGGATCCCAAAAATCTAGTATTTGATCCAGACAACTGGGTCTTGTCTTCGCCAGATCCAGTCTTCGCCAGATCCACTATTCGCCAGGCTAATCATCTGAGAAAACCAAGTTCAGATATACCTCTATCAGGCATATCTATTTTTACGATACTGACCAAAATTTCCTGCTTTAATTTTGCAAAATTTCCGGTTTCGTCCGGATTCCGAGTGAACTACTTGTCCAGAAAAAAAACAACAACTCAGAAACAAATTCAGCGTATCTCCTTATACGGTTATCCGGTTTGAAGTAGATAAAAGATATCTGATCAACTTCAAATACTGTAACTTACAAAAAAAATTCCGGTTTCGACGGATTCCGGAAGAATTATATGTCTGGATGAAAAGTGATTGGCATATACAGACTCAGCGTCTCCTTAGCCCTAAATCTGTCAGCTAATCAACTTCAGATGAAACTTTTGCTTTTAACGAATTTTCCGGATAGAGAATACTTTTCATATAAGTCTTCATCGTGTGTTCTTAATCTGTCATCTAATCAACTTCAAATAAAACTTTTAATTTTAACTAACTTTCCGGTTTTTGCCGGATTCCCGGACGAACGACTTGTCCGGCGAGAAAATGGTTTTCATCATCGTGTTCAGCATGTCTTCTTACCCCTAAATCGAACATCTAATAAACTTCAAATAAAACTTTTACTTTTAACCAGCTATCCAGTTTTTGCCGGATTCCGGACGAACTACTTGTCAGGCGAGGAAATGGTTTCACATGTTCAGCATGTCTTCTTACCCCACAATCGACTATCACATTAGCTGTTTCAAGATATTTTGTTTGTCCCTTAATCTGAACACCCTCCCCCACCCCCAAATGTAGGGCTACAAAGCCTATCTACGAACTTGACCTTACACTTGACCCAAAGAATCTTCACAACATGTTTCATCAAAATATCTCATTCCCTTCGAGAGTTATCGTGCTGACAGACGGACGGACAGACGGAAAACTTTTGCGATGTCATAGGCAGGGGTGTCGCAAGGGAGGGTGCAGCACCCCCCCCCCCAGCTTTTTGAGATTCGGTAAAATGTTGGGTCGGAGGCCCAAGATCTTACTAAAATTGTTCGGGATTTTTTCGATAGCAGAACTGTTCGATATATCTACGGGGATTCGGTAGTTATGCAGAATCCTAAATGTTCTATCTGTACAAATCTCTTCGGTATAATGATGGTGATTCAGTATATTTGCTAGTTTTCGCTAGTTATCACGAATTTGGTGAATGAACTTAATGAAATCATTTGGTAATTTTCGATGTCGGAACTATTCAGTATATTTATGGAGATTCCGCAGTTGCACAAAATCCCGAATAAGCTATTGGTTCAAAATTATTCGGTATCATGACTGGGATTCGGTAATTTATTCAGTATAATTTCCAGGATTAGGAAATTAACCACGAATCCTGACTTTGTTTCCAGTTTCGACGAAAGTATACCGAATATGAATATTGTTCGATAGTCTTTCGATACCAAAACAATTCGGTATAATAACCGGGTACGCTAGTTATACATAATCCCGAACATGCTATCGGTCTAAACTTATACGGTATGATAACTGGGATTCGGTAGTTTATTCGTTATATGGCCAGGATTCGGAAGTTACCACGAACCTCGAAACTCAGAAGAGGTCGAGTGAAGCACTGGCCGCAGACAAAAGGGATGATCTAATCATCGATAGTCCTTACTTTTATTTTGGATCCCAAAAAGAATATCTATCGATTCATAAATATTTCGAAAATTCCGCCTGCAGCACTTTTCGTAATATTCTCTATTTTGTGGAAGGGTGCGTCATTTGACGGGGTTTCAAGCCAGTTTTAGGATTGAGATTTCGAAACATTAAAAGCTAGAATTTGGATGGAAATTAAGATTAAAATTAAAAGCAAAAAAAAATTTCGCTTGCGGCGCTCACTTTATATACGTATATTGACTAGACTACAGTTGCTGCTGCTGCCGGAACGTCGCTCCATTCGGTTTCTAGAACTTCTTAGAGTCTCGGTATTTAATCAACGGTAAATGATAGAATTTGTAAGAGAAGCAGTTAGATTTTAGCCTGCGGCGCTCGATTTTACTTTCTATTGGCTATAATCAATAGAAGCTGTTACTGCAATCAGGCCCGGCAGTATATTCTCCATGTGGGCTTCGCCAGAACTCTAGTTGGCTTATGGTCTTTCATGCTGACCTTTATTGTTACTCTTCCTACGTAACCGTTTCTGTTCCATAATTTAAAGCTCAAATTCTTAGTTCTAGGATTCGGTAAAATTTTGAAAGATTCGGTAAAATTTTGGCTCTGCACCCCCCCCCCACCGAAAATGCACTTGCGACGCCCCTGGTCATAGGTACCCCTCCACTTACGTTTCGGGATCCCAAAAACAGACAAGTTGAATCAACTAAGTACGCAAGGGACTTCCGCGGGATTTTCAGTGTCTGTCCGGGGGGAGTCAGGGCGATCTCGGGGAGCGTGTGATCTGTCTCACTAGGGTGAGAACATTCGCGATGTTCAACTTGTCGTCGAGATTGAGGCAAACAGAGCGTGTTCCCCCCTTCTAACAATAGTAACATTTAGTTACCATTTTCGTTCCAGCCTCAGTTACTACGCTGTCCGTTCCAGGCCTCTCAAAATAGTAACTAACAGTAACTGTGTTTGCTTTCCACGCTCGGGAGCGTAGTAAGCGTGGTAACTACGAATAGCTTTGCGTGATTGGCCGGATTAGCCCGTGGCACGATATTTTGGAGAAAATAGAAAAATGCGTTCCAGCCTTGACGCCAAAAAGCCAGAAGTCGCGACGTCATGCGTAGTAACTATGGTAAGTAGGGTGGAACAAGCTCACAGTAGCGGCGCTCGTTTTCCTCGTTGTCGGTTTTTTCATATTAGGGTTTTCTTTGGTATGTTGTACAAGCGTCGTTTCATGAACAGGTTACGAAAACGTTAAAAGTCGAACTAACTTGAATCTGCAACAGAAGCTACAGCTAAGTGCAAAAATGGATTTTTGCATAACAGGCCCACTGTTTTAAAACTTGGTGTACAAGTTTAATTTGTCTTTTCGCGAATTATGGAAATTCGCGCCTGATTGCCGAACCGACATGTTTCATGCAGTTCTCGGCAGTTCAACGCCGTTCATGAACGACGTTATAAACAAAACTCTCAAAATTAACTGAAAAGGGCTGGGATAGGACAATCTAGTTAACCAATTGACTTCACTGTATTGTAGTACCTCTACGCTCTTGTATCCGTGTTGTATGCCTTACCAGAAAGATTTATGTTTTTTTTTATTCAGGCACTAAACTTACAACGCTCTCCACTACCAACTGAAAAGCCGCACTTGTGTTGAGATTAAAATTTCCCCCCTCATTGTAGAATTTCCGTTTTGGAGACGGCCGCAGATATTCTGAACGTCGTAACTAGAGCACATATTGGGAAATAAAAAAATCCCTTATTGGGAATCCAAATTATTCAGTGTATTCAATTAATTGACACAAAAATGAGTTGGCTTTTCAGTTAAAAGTTTAAGGAACAAGAACGACTTAAGGTAAGTCTTAAGTCGTTGGATCCAACTAAGGGCAAATTGCCTTCGAATTCAGAGCAAGCACAAGGTTTCTGAGAGGGGTAGTGTGGTTCCTGATGGAAGGTGTGCTTGCCCACTTTGTAAGGAGGAGGAAGAAGATCAGGACCATTTTCTCCGTAGTTGCCCGAAACTTTCTGATTCAAGAAAGATTTGCTTAAAAGGTGCACTTTTGTCACTTCTTGAAATTTTGAGTAATGTTAACCCGCCGTTTTACTCGAGTGGCTGTTGATATAGATAAACGTTTAGAATTAAGAAGAAGTCTGAGCGTTTAAGTTACATTTTTGTTGTTATTTTGTGTACATGGCCCTTGGGCTTTTGCAATACACTCATAAATCTATCTATCTATAGTAAGTCGACGGCTGGAACGGCAACCAAACGATCAAAATGAACGCAGCTAATTCTGTTTTTCGCGACAAACGTCTGGCAGACAAACGGGCCGTAAACATTGCATACAATACTATGTAATAGCAAGAATACTATAACTTAATGTGCCTCAGACTGGTCCAATCTTATGCAGTAGTATCCAGTAGCATCCTGTCTTGACATAGTAGCATCCAGTGTTGATAATAGTACCATATAGAAGTATGCAGTGACACGGTAGCCTTGAAGTAGAAGCATGTAGTAACATCAGTACTGCATGCTACTTTTCGTACTACTTCATAGTACTATTTTGAGATAAATTCTTCATCGGGAAACGCCTTTAGTGTGTTCAGTGGGGAGAGAAGCGCCAGTAGGGAGAGAAGCGCCAGTTTGAAGTTTAACTGAGAAGCCAACCCACTTTTGTGTCTTTTAACTGAATACATACCTCATTATTTGGACTCTGTTAAGGGCTCTATAATAATAATTGATTGAAAAAGCCAAATATGGCCATGCAATAGACGCCTTAAGCGCCAACAAAAATTCATACAACTAGAAACACAAACGCAAACTATTTTCTTCTTTTCGTGAATTTAAAACAAAAAAAAGAACGACCTCACGAATTATACTTTTATTTGTTGACTTTAAGATATCAAAGAAGAGAACAACATCAACCATCCAAACTAAACCCAATGAAGGAAGCTCTTGGCACCGTCCTAGAAGGGGGTCGATGGTAGTACAACCCAGAGCAACAAAGTGGGCGATTGCAATTCTCGTCGGCGACCTGTTTTTTTTCATCAAATACTTTCTTTCTGTACCTTAAGCCGCTTTCACATTGACGCGTCGTTGCGATGCGTCGCGTATGCGTTTATCTTGCGCTGCGTACAGTTTGCATAGCGTATCTTTCACACTTGCGCGAGATCATGTCACGCTGGATGCGTATTTACGTCTTCCTTTATCGGTTTCTTCTGCCAAATTTGTATTTCTTTCATCAATTAGTAAGTTTTTAATACTTGTTAATAGGTTTTTCTTCATCATTCGAAGACAATTTTCCAGTTTCTCTTCATAACTTCCATTTTTCACTGAAAAATCAGATGCGGAACGCGTTGACGCAACACAAGAATATAACTTCTATTTTTGTGTTGCGCTTTATTTCTCTGCGTCGCGTGGCCGCAACCGTGAGGCAGAGGTTGCGTAGCTTAGAGTTAAAGCCTCTACGCGTCTATCTGAAAGCGCTTAATTGAAGAGAGTTAAAGAGAGAGAGAGATAAAGGTTTATTTACACAACAATCGTAACTCAATGGCTAATTTTGTTGGAACCATACCCTAAGTACCTGAGCGGATAGTCCTAATTTAAAATAATACTGAAACCCAAATGTATTTATGATTTCTTTTTAATAAAATACTGACTCCGATTTATCAAGTTCTGCCTGCCAATTTTTAATTTCCTGGTCCCGTAATACTTGGTTCCGACGTTCAGAATATTTAAGTCCTCACAAAGCGCAAAATTCTAACATGATGCGGAAAACTGGAATCTCAACACAAACGCGGCTTTTCAGTGGTCACTGGTCAGATTGCGAAAGTTAGCTCACTGCGTGAACATTTATTTTCGTAAATCGATATTTTGTCAAGAATACAACACAGGTAGCGCCTAAGTACCACAAATCCGACGGGGAAAATTCCAGTATGTGAAAACTGGTAATCCGTGAATATCGGGACGAAGTAACACATTTGCATCGGGACTTCAAGCATCTTCAAGTGAATAAGTGATAAGTCATTAGATTGTCCTATCTCGACCCTTTTCTGTCCGATATTCCTTCAGCCCAAGCTGACTGCGAATCATAATTGATGGTGCAAAACGGAGAAGTAAGCTACATTTTATTACACTTATATTCGGCCCAAAATTTCAGGTATTTTTAACTTGCGAACGAGTTATCGAATCTTGATGAAAGTTGATATCAGACGTCCCACTTTAAATCCGGACCGGATCCGATGACACCGGTGGGAGTTGGAGGAGGGAACCGGAATTCTTGAGAAACAGGGGGGATCGGGACGAAACTTGGTGGGAAGAACAAGCACAAGTCCTAGATGCGTCATTGACATAACCGGACCGCATCCGGGCAATGTGCGGAGTTGGGGGGGGGGGGAGGGGGTCCAGATTTCTAGCGATCCCGCGAGTTCGGCATACTTCCTTATGTGCTAGAGCGATGAAACTTGGCAGGTATGTCAGGGATCCGAACAGATTGACTTGAGAACAGCCGTTTTCTCGATCCGACCATCGTGGGGGGAGTGGATGGATGGGAACTCACGGAATCTAGTCGCGTGCATAACTTTTGAACGGGTGATCGGATTTGAATGAAACTTGTCTGGTGGAAAGAGCTATCGCTTCGGATGTTCAGTGTCAAGTCCTGGTCGGGTCCGATACCTGTAGGGGATTTGGGGGGGGGGGAATCAAGAAACGCTTAAAGCAGAGGGATTGGGACGGAACTTAATAGAGAAAACAAGCAGTAGGCCTAGATAGGAAATTGACGGAGACAGATGGTTTTGGGGCTGTGTGGGGGGAAGCTGGAGGGGGTTTCCTAGAATTCCGGTAGTCACGAGTTAGAATAGTTCCAGATTTACTAAGACAACGAAACTTTGTAGACATGTTAGCGACCCGACTTAATTGACTTAAAAAACTGACACAACATATCCCCGGAAACTTCCGTTCCTAGATCCGAGTATTTATGGGGGAGTAAGGGAAGAGAGATATGGAAATTGACTTCCGTAATTGCGAATGAGCGGTCTGATTCGAGTGAAACTTAATGGGTGATAAGAATCGATGGCGTCGACACGTAAAACATGCGTTAGAGCTATATGCGACCATAGTTGGGGGAATTGGGGGGGGGGGGGGAATTTTGACATGCACAAAAACCAAACGGATGGACCGAATGCGATCCAAGTTCGACAGTGCCGAGTTTATGCGGCCTAGATTTGTTATTTGGCGTCCGGGCCGGATTCGCCCAAGGTAGGAGGGGGGGGGGGGGACTGGAAACTTGCAGATAGGCTATGCTCCAATTTCAGTAAAACTTGATGGATAGGAAGAGCGAATTAAGAGATACGACACTTATGTTTTCAAGTCCTGTTCGGTCACAGTGGGGGGGAGTTGGAGGGAGATTGCCAGAAACTTTGAGGCTCGCATAGGGGCCAAACAAGTGCATCAGTTTAAATAAAACATGGAACATAGAGCATAAAACCTAGATGACACATTTTGGGCTAGAGCCGGATCCGACAACGTTGGTGGGGGGGGGGGGGGGTACCGGTGCTCAGATTAGAGTGAAACTTGATAGATGGTATAAAAGAAGATGCTTTAGATGATCCATTTTTGAGTCCGAACCAGATTCGGCCACGGTAGGGGGAGATGGAAATCGTGTAGCACGTCTAGGGATCAAACGAGTCAGTCATGTGCATGCATGCTCAGAAGTGAGTGAAACTAAATATCTATTTCCCAACCGCATTTTTGTATGGCGAGCGTATTTTGTGACGTTCTCGTCTACTTTCTTCAACTGCCTACTCGTAACAAGTGAAATATGAGCTCGTAGCTCTTGTTTTAAATATTTAGGATAATATCCTTTTATGTCTGAAATCGTTGTCTTTCCCAGGATGCTGTGGTTACGTTTTAACCAAAAGCTGAATATCGGAGTAGGATCAACAGGTCCAAGTTCGGACACAGACTTTTCTTCTGCGGATAGATGGTCGAATTCCTGCCAGAATTTTCCGCGCGCCATCATCAATTCCATGCAGAAAAGCTGATATTTGTTTTCAAATTTTACGACGAAAGTGGAAAAAGTCCGACCGAAAACCTTACCGTCTTCCGCTCCAAAAGCGAGTTCTTCCTATACCAATGTACGCAGAATAACGAAAATACGAAATATTTTAAAATAGGTACGTACAGAATAAATGGCTACTCTGATGCCCACAGCTTAAATGTCCTGTCAAATGATGATGTACAGATTTGTTGACCATCCGGCGAGACGTCAAGCCCCATAATCTTCCCATCGTGACCTTGCAAAGTTCGTAGAGGCTGCCAAGTATTTGTTGCCCAAACCTATAATAATAGTACATATGTCATTGTTCAATTATATAAACAAATTAGAAAAAAAAAACAAGAAAGAAATCAAAGGCACAGGTAAAAAAAGGTAGGCTAGACAGGCCTATCTGGCGGTACTAATCTCCGATTGTCAGCCTTCAGCCGGGAAGTCCAATGGACGGTAGGGGGCCAGACATCCTTGGTGCTTTCGCACACCGTTCCCGTCACCTTCCCCAGATTTCTCCAGGTAGGCTAGCCATGTGAAACTGGTTAAGTTTGGCTTGTCTTACAGGGTTAGGCCACAAACCCCCGCTCCAAACCTAACCGTGGGCACAACCGAGACTCGAACCAGTGACCCTGTGCTTGAGAGTTCGGCGTGCTAACGATTCGGGTGGGACAGACAAGGCAAACAATTTTTTTAATTCCAAATTACTTAAAACAAATCGAAATAATATTGCAAAGTATAAGTTGGGGAGCCCTAGCCCTAGTATGAACTCACAACACCTAATGCAGTGGTTCACATCCGGGGTTACGCGTACCCAAAGGGGTACGCGAGACCGTCGTAAGGGGTACGTGAAGGTCCCAAATATCTTCGTTTTGGCTTAAGAAGTTTCTACAGCGCAAGTGTCTTTCTGACCCTTGACCAGTTTACGGACGTGAATGAAATTGACAACCTTGCCGCCTCAAGTATCCCCTTTATTTGCATATATTTTATACATTAGTCCCTTACCACCTATGACAATAAGTGACGTCTTTTTGTCGTTCTGATCTTGATAGATCTTATTAGAATAGCAGGAACAACGATTCTTCAAAATGGGGTACGCAACCTTTTTGAAACTTAATAATAAACGAGAAACGGAAAAGGTTGGGAACCCCTGCCCCAATGGACACTGAAAGTAGCTTAACAAGCTTTTCGCCTTATGTTCGACTAGCGAAAATGTGTACTGTCAGTGCTGAAATGGTTACTCAAAATTTCCTGACGTTCTATGAAATTATTACAGAGTCGCTATACTAAAGAGTTGTAAAGTCAGATAACAACCCTGATGCCGTTTTCGCCAGTCACGTTTTCCACGACCTATCATCGTGAAACATCATTTAAGGTCAGCCGTGGCCCAACCTTAGTTTTTCATTCACTAAGAGCGTGTTCCACCCTTCCAACAATAGTAATTGTTAGTTACTATTTTCGTTCCAACCTCGTGAAAAGTTATTACGCTGACCGTTCCAACCTTCTCGAAATAGTAATTAACAACAAATATTTGCTTACCACGCTCGGGAGCGCAGTCAGCTTGGTAACTAGCCCGTGGCCCTAAATTTTGCTGAAAACAGAAAAATGCGTTCCAGCGTTGACGCCAAGAAGCCAGAACTAATATTAAAGATTAAGAAACTAAGTTGTCCCTCGAAAATCTGAAATGCTGAATTACTTACGCTTCAATATTCACTTCATTTATCGACCAGATTTAGAATACGGAGCCCCTGTTTGGCATTTTGGCCTCACGGTCGAACAGACCGCCAGAATTGAGAAGATTCAAAAAGCTCTAATCATGGCGCCAAAGGTCACCGAGAGGTCCTATGAAGAGTTACTACGTAAATTCGAAATCGCCTCGAAGGCTGAAACTCTGTATGGAGTTTGGTCTCAAATCTCTCAATCACCCAATCCACAAAAATATTTTCCCTTCTGAAAAGCTGACAAAAAGGCTCCCTCGCAAGGTAGCTACTGCAGTTGAAAAGTTGCAGCCAATCAAACGTGCCTACCAGAGGTTTGCAAAGAGTTGTGTCCCTTCGTTTTTAAAGTTGTATAACCAAGCATAAGCTGAGCTGCCAGTTTAAATTTATAATGTTATTTGTGACCGTTGTAGCTCTATATGGGTACGCCTATTATGATTTATGTGTGTGCTCATAAGCTGTATCCATGACTATACCAAACAAATTTGGCGTGAGCCATGATAAGTTTTTGGCGAATAAAATTTTGTATATATCATCTATCTATCTATCTATCAATAGTTGCAAATATCAAATATCTGGACTGACTAAATTTTGCACAAATTTATGACAGTCTAGCTGTCTCCTATCTCCTTTTTCTTTGTCCCATTTGACGGTTTTTTGACGCAATCTCAGAATTCTGTACAGTATACTTTGCGAAATTCTTCTCAATTATCCACCTTGGACTAGCAATAGTTATTAGATGCGTATGCCGCCTAATTTCTCCAACTTCTGTTACTGATAAACGGCTACAGGGTTTTCGTTCTTCTACGTCAATGTCGTCTCGCACACGGTCAGCGCTATTTATTTCGTCTTTGTTGATATTTTTTGTATTATTTTGTTTGTTACTCCATCTTTAGAACGCTTCGCCCTCCTTTTGTTTAGATGGTCATAAAAAAAATCGATTAGTTGATTGATAATGAAGTATCTAAGGTGAAGGAACTCATCCTTAACCCCGCTGAAACAGCAAAAAAAAAGCAAGCGAAAACACGGCTCTTAGACGCGACGCAAACGCGAGACTAAGGCGTATTCTCGCTGTTCGCCGAGGACTCCTTTTGAGGAGTCCCTGCGTTTTTGTTTGTCCCAAGGACTGACTCCCCGTGTTCCCGCGCGTCCCCACGTACGGGGAATGCTCCGATTATCATCACCATCATCAAAAAGGACTCCCTTTCAGAGCTGGAGGGAAATCAATTTTTTATGGTGTTGGTGCAAAGTAAAATTAATTAAAAACAATCAGAAAAACAAAACCAAAAAGAAAGTGGGTCCATTTGGTCAACTGCGTATTATTTTTTTCAAACTAAGTCAATTTTTGAAGCATTCCCTGTGTTCTCGCTATTTTCCGTACGCGGAGTCCGCGTGGAGTGACTCCCTCTATTCTCGCCGTTCCCCTTGATTCTTCTAGGAGTCTTCGGGGAACGGCGACACTACTCTTTTATGTGAAGATTACCTAAAGGGCAAGTTAATATCACCTGAAAAACAAAAACTGGCAGTCACGGATGCTTTAAAGGACACCTGAACAATGAAACCATACTTGAACACACCATGGAGAATGTATTTACAGACATGGCCACGGATAGCATTCTTCTCCTGAGCTTGACGTTTTAAAAATAGGGATGTTCGTTTCTGGAGGTTTGCACATGCAGATTCCAAGACAAAAAGTGCAATTCATTCAAATCTTGTACAGCGCTGGCAGGATCGTATTAGAATTTCTTCTAGATATACGTTAGGGCTTAGGGATGATACTTAGTATTCTTCATTCAGGTGTCCTTTATTAAAAGAAAACGTAGTGACAATAGTACGTAATAACAACATAAATCTCTGATAATCGGTAATAAAAAAGATACGACCACAATACTAACCCAAAATATTAATAGGAATACTAACCTTTGCAGAATTATCATACGAACTCGTGACCAAATACTGCCCGTGATTTTTATCAAACTTCACTCCAGACACCAAGTTGGTATG
This sequence comes from Branchinecta lynchi, assembly GCA_023053575.1. NCBI lineage: Eukaryota > Metazoa > Arthropoda > Branchiopoda > Anostraca > Branchinectidae > Branchinecta > Branchinecta lynchi. The sequence continues at coordinate 4,793,405 of JAKZAP010000006.1, read as the reverse complement.
AGAAGGGATGGTATACAGGATATCCCTCGCCCGAAGATCCCAGATCTTGCACGTGTTGTCCTCACTCCCCGACGCCATGTGGTATCCGTTTGGAGAAACATCGACTGACAAAACGCTCTTTAGATGTCCTTCCATGAACATAACGCAGCGACCAGTTCTGAGATCCCAAACGCGGCCGAAACTATCCAAGCCCCTACAGATAAACAAGCATTAGGAAGACTTTTCTACACAATAGAGACCAATGGCCTTCTTTTATTTTGCCTTATGCTGTTATTATTACATGATTTTCAGAGCTCCTCACTGTCAAGAGTTTGACAACACTTAAAGCAGAAATGCAAGCTGATACTTAGCCCATGGTTTCCCTTCTAAATTCGCCATATACTAGTTCAGTGCTTCAAAGATTAAATGACTCAGAAATAATATTTTCGACTATATACCATAGCTTTCCACGTGAAATCAGCGAATTTTCGGTTAGCGCTTGTCAGCTCTATCCAGCCTTCCCCCTCTCCGCCTTGATGGCTGGACGCAAAATTTTAGAACTGGACGTTCCGTGGTTAAAAAAGAAGATGGACTGACCGTCCGCCATGTCCTAAAACCTTAAAGCTTCTTAAAGCTAAAATCTTAAAGCTTTAGGCCAAGTTGGCATTCATGTCTTCCAAAACTCGGCTAGGACAAACAAAAAGTGGTTTTCAAGTCATGAGATGTGCTAATTCCTGAAGTACTGCAATCAACGAGTTAAGCAAAAATTTAAGGCACAACTCTTACTAGAAATAATTTTTTCACGATGAAATGGCTCAGAAATACCGGTTTCGAAAATACCATTGCTTTCCACATGAAAGTAGCGCTTTCTACGCTATCGAGCCTTCCTGCTCTCCGACGCGGCGGCTGGACACGATGTATTTGAAAACTAAACTCACCGTGGTTAAAAGTGGGAAAACCGAGCAAAATAAAATAAAACCAAAACAGAAGGTAGCCTGATAGTCATCGAAAATGAGAAACGATATTTTTGAAGCTTCTCACATCCTTCTGTGTGAAAGAATTATCATCAAATCTTAAAGCTTTCGCTGGAGTTTGCGTCGCGTGACTCAAAACTCGGCTAGACCAAACAGACGTTAAAAAGTTGCAGGTACAAAAGGAAACAATGGCGAAAGGCGGAGATTTCAGAAGCGTATCTCCCATAAGGGAGCTAAGGATAACACAATTGGCAGAATAAGCCAGAGGGGTCCTTTAAAGTTTAACTGAACAGGCAACTTATTTTTACATCTTAGATTCAAATACATTGAATTATTACAACACCTATTGGGGATTTTCATTCTGTCCACAGTAGTCTTCAGTAGGGACGTTGGGAATGTGGACGCTTTCCCATGGTGAATCCGTCCACAATTCGCCCGCGAAAATTACTAAACTATCACTACACAAGACACCTCACTAGCTAGCACTAGTTTTTGGCACTGCAGACTGCAGACACTTCTTTGTTTATTTGTTACACAATTTATTTACTCGTTTGCTGCTGGTATTGTTGCCAAATGTTCCAGGAACCATAGAGATATCACAAAAACGGGAAGAGCGGCAAGCACAATGGGATAATCGATTATTTGGAAATATCAGAAAAACAAACTAACGCTTTTTCATCGGGTTTTCAAGATTATTTAAGCGAACAACTGATGGGTAACTAGACTGTCGTATCCTAGCCCTTTTCGGTTAAACTTTAAGTAGTTAAGTAATCGTGGAATTCCAGTTGTCCGGATGGAGTACGTTTCTGTCCGCCATCTTGATGGGGATGGTCTGGATCATTTTCTTTTCAGGTGCCAGGAACATTCGCACTTAAAGTTTAACCGAAAAGGGCTAGGATACGACAGTCTAGTTCCCCATCACTTGTTCGCTTAAATAATCTTGAAAACCCGATGAAAAAGCGTTAGTTTGTTTTTCTGATATTCCCAAATAATCGATTATCCCATTGTGCTTGCCGCTCTTCCCGTTTTTGTGATATCTCTATGGTTCCATTTGGCAACAATACCAGCAGCAAACGAGTAAATAAATTGTGTATCAAATAAACAAAGAAGTGTCTGCAGTCTGCAGTGTCAAAAACTAGTGCTAGCTAGTGAGGTGTCTTGTGTAGTGATAGTTTAGTGATTTTCGCGGGCGAATTGTGGACGGATTCACCATGATAAATATTCTTTGAGCCCAAGTTGACTTTGAAACATTGCTGGAACAAAAAATTCACCATGGGAAAGCGTCCACATTCCCAACGTCCCTACTGAAGACTACTGTGGACAGAATGAAAATCCCCAATAGGTGTTGTAATAATTCAATGTATTTGAATCTAAGATGTAAAAATAAGTTGCCTGTTCAGTTAAACTTTGAAGGGTTCATTATTTTCTGGGAATGGTGGGCAGCTTCTTGGTATCTTACGGTCTCCATCACCAAGACTGATTGTTTCTTTTGGTCATTTTGTGCAAAAAGCACTCGAGTTGAAAAGTGCTGTTTCTTAGTTTGTTATTTTGTTTAGTTTCCTACGAGTTGTTTGTTTATCCTGTACCTTTGCCTTTGGGTTTTTCAATAGAGGTATATTTTAGATATGCTTCCCGTTTCAAAATAAAACTGAACTAAACATACTTGTTAAAATTCCGCATAGCGACAGAAAAAAAAATGGAAAAAAACTGAAATGAGCGCGATACTCAACGAGAACGAGACTGAAAATAGATAGTCCTTCCGCCTAAGCTGACTGTGAATCATATTTGATGGTGCAAAACGGATAAGTCAGCTACATTTTATTAGAGCTATATTGCGGCCCTTCTTGGCAATGGTCCTCTTTAGGCTCAAGCCGGAAAATTAACTTGTGGACAAACAATTAAAGACTCTTCCTTAAATATCTGATTTTACGAAATTCTACTCTGAAAATTGGTTGGAGTTAAAGCTGGTGTTGAGATTTCATTCTCCAGCTTTAACTCCAACCAATTTTCAGAGAAGAAGTTCGTAAAATCAGATATTTAAGGAAGAGTCTTTAATTGTTTTTCCACAAGTTAATTTTCCAGCTTGAGCCTGAAGAGGACCCTTGCCAAGAAGGGCCGCAATATAGCTCTAATAAAATGTAGCTGACTTATTCGTTTTGCACCATCAAATATGAGACTGAAAATATGGAAAATGAGTCTACCCTGTTACTGCAAGTGATCCATCGTGGTGGAACGCTATGCAGAAGACTGGTTGTGAGTGCCCTTCCTGGTGAAGCACTTCTTCTTGAAGCTCCAAATCCCAAAGCCGCCAAGAAGAGTCGTGGACGCATGTGGCCACGAAACGACCGGAGGGATGAAACTTCAGTCGTGAGACACGGAACGGGGCGTGACCCTCGATGTCGGCAATTGGCTCTTCGCTAAAAAATAACCAACCAGTCATGCAGATATTAAGATTATCGAACGTCCAAGAAGGAATGTCTTTTTGCAAACAATTTTTTTACATACAAACTTTTTCATACAACTACGCAGGCTAAAAATTCTTCATCGGGTAATTGGCACTTGTAGATTCTGTATGTGTTTTTTTTACCAACTGACGTACAACGTTTGTTTTTCATCCATCGTAGTCTACAGGAAAGAGAAAATGATGGGAGTATATAAAAAGTAAAGTAGAAAAAAAAAAAAAAAAGATCACACAACAATGGAACAAAAGACAAAACAAAGAGAGAAAATCACACTAATAACCATGGCCGCTTTGACTGCATTTTATATAGCTAGTGAGCTTCCGGAATTCGGGTCAGGTCAACGATACCATATTTCTGGATTATGTCGGCATTACGCGTGGAAGGAGACGAAGAAGGTATTTCGCAAATTAAAAACATATCCGTTTTACTTTTAGTCGCTCCGTATTGATTAAGCTAATAAACAAGAGCTAAAAGCTCATATGACGCTTGTAAGGCTGGGTAAAAGGATGAAAGTAAGAATTTGGCAATTCGTGGGTTTGTTCTCATCTTTTGTAAGCAAAACCCTTGAGACAAGAATGATCATGGGCCCTTGGAAATCATAAGAATATAGGCTATCGTTTGGTAAAAAGTATTTTATTCTTGCAATTGGCTGCGATGATGCGCAATCTAAGGGTTCTAGAAATTCATCTGTAAGCAAAACCCATGAGGCAAAAATGATGACGGGCTCATCGGGATCACGAAAATGTTCAATTTGCTCAAAAGTGTTTTCCGGAATTCACTTGTAAGAAAAACAACTCAGGCAAAAATGATTATGGGCCCTTGGGGATTATGAATATATATCGTTTGATCAAGTATTTTTTTGACTTTTCGGTTATGATGCGTACTTTAAGGGTGCTAGAAATTCAGTTTTAAGAAAAAAACCTTGTGGAACAAATGATCATGGACCCCCGTGGATCATAAATTGCATAATTTGGTCAAAAGTATTTTTTTCAACTTTTGCAGTTAAGATGCGCACATTAAGGGAGCGCGAAGATCATTTCTAAGCAAAACCACTGAGGCAAATATGATCATGGACTGACGAAGGATCATGAAAATGTATATTTTACTTCTTCTTTTCAGTGTGGCATCAGATCGGGGTTGTCCACTTTGCCTTTTCACGTCTGGGCTATGTTGCCATGCCTACTTATATAGACTCAAATAGGTCGATTATCCTCAAGAAGGATATGATTGCCTTGAAGATTGAGGTTTCGGCTGAGGGGGAGAGTGATGTGGACCGTATGGATTCGGTTGAAGGATTGAGATGTAACTTCTTGAAGAGGGAGACAGCTTGGGATCTATGGATGTTCAGATGTATCTGTTGATGGGAGCACTGGAAGAGTATATGATCCAGTGTTTCGTTCATTGTATTGCAGAATCTGCAGAGGGGTGAGGTCGGGGGATGGCCGTTGATCGTGTGTATCTTGAAGGCGAAGGCTGAGTGGTTCAGCCCAGTTGCTCCTGCTCGTATACGATGGTAGAGTCTGCTTTCAGTTTTTCCTCGGAATGGGGAGAACTTTGGGTGAGGCTTGGATGCTAGAGCGCATTGGGTGCGTATGCGTAGAACGTCTCGCAGGGGTGTGGGTGGTTTCGTAGTTGTCGGAATGATGTCGCCTCTTTAGCCGCTTTGTCAGCTACTTCGTTCCCTCGGATCCCCATGTGGCTGGGGATATACTGGAGTGCGAGGGAGCAACCATTATTGAAGAGTTCGTTCGACAGTTGTACTGTCATGTGGACATCAATATCTTCCGTTTTCGCATCCAGGGTTAGCTAACAACTGGAGGGCTGACATCGAGTCTGAGTAGATCACTGCTTCGATGGGTATGGTGGGAAGCCGTAACAGGGTCTCAATTGCCAGATTTATTGCTCTGATTTCTGCTGACATGATGCAAAGGTGTGGGGGGAGTTTTTCAAGGGCTATGATGTTCAGTTCTTCAAGAAATGCGCTGCACCCCGTAGACGATTCTGTTTTAGAACCGTCCACGAAGATCGGGAAGCGATTTTTGTGGATGGTATGCCGTAACTGCGCAAACATCACTTTGGCAGCCTGGGGAGATAGCTCGGACTTTCTCGTGTCGGCAAACCGGAGAAGTACTGGTGGCTTGTTGAGGGACCAAGGTGGAGAACTGCTGATTTTGGGCTTAACGTCGGCTGGCGGGATCGGGTGGTATGCTTGGAGCCGCTTGATCTCTATGGGGAGACCGGTGGAAGGCTGTTCTTGTCTAAGCCAGCTATATAGTATATGATGGGGAGTCCCTTCAATTTTTGTTATATATCTGGCAAGCAGATGGTCTCGGCGGGCTGAAATGGTTTCAATTCCTGTTTCCTCTCTGAGGAACTGAGTTTTGGTTGATCTTCGAAGTCCAAATGCAATCCTAAGGGCCGTATTCTGGACTGTTTCAAGCTGGTTCAGGGTCGTCTTGGAGCAGGATCCATAGATTATCAATCCATAATCTATTTGGGGTCTGATGTACTGCTTATAGAAAGTAAGAAGGATCTTGTCAGAGAAACCGAAGGGTGTAGCCGCCAGCCTCATCATGAGGCGAATTTTAGGGAGGCACCGAGTCGATAGGTCCTTGACGTGGGGATGGAAGGTTTGTTTTCTGTCCAGTGTTATACCCAGGTACTTTGTTTGTGATGCCTCAGGCAGAGGGAGGCCGTTCAGAATGATGGAGCAGGGAGTGGATGATCTTTTTCTATGGAATTGTACTACAAGGGATTTGGATGGGGCGAGCGGTAGTTCTTATCTTGCTGAGAATTCTTCTAGTTTTGCCATTGCTGACTGGAGTTTTTGTTCAGCCTCGCTCATGCGGTAGGTTGAGGTCCCACAAAAAGAGGGTAAACAGCAGGCAGCTGAGGACAGCCCCCTGTGGTAGACCAATTTCTGTTTTCCTGGGTGTTGATAATATTCCATTGACCTTTACAGCTATTTGTCTATTACTTAAAAAGCTATCTAGGAACGACGCCACCTGGATCGGGAATCCCATTGAGATCAGTTTTGCAACTAATCTATGCTTGCGGACATTATCATACGCGCCCTCGAAATCCAGGAAAGCTGCTATGAGAATGAGTCCTCTTTCAAAGCATTGTTTGATTTCTGTAACTAGGCGGAAAATAGTGTCCATAGCACACTGTGACTTCCTGAAGCCGGTTTGTGTCTTTGGTATCAAGTTGTTGGACTCGCAGAACCACTGCAGCCGGTTATAGACCATTCTTTCCATAATTTTGCTGATTGCTGGGAGTATTGATATTGGGCGGAAGGACGATGGGCTGTCCTTCTGTTTCCCTTTTTTAAGGACTGGCACTACTACCGATATTTTCCAAGAATTTGGAAAAGTAGATTCTTTCCAGCATGTGTTAACTGTATGTAGGAGCGCTTGTTTGAAGGGGGGCGGGAGGTGCAGTAGCCACGATGGGTGTATTTTGTCGAATCCAGGGGCAGCAGATGGATTTGATTCCTCAATACGAATTAATTCGATCATGGTGAACTGATCAGTCAGGGATTCCCTACCTCGAAGTTGGGGTGGGGGAGAGTGGGAAGGTTGAGGTTGGAGAGCGGTGGGGGCAACAAAAATATTTGTTGTACTTTGCGGTTAAGATGAGTACTTTAAAGGACACCTGAACAATGAAACCATACATGAACACACCATGGAGAATGCATTTACAGACATGGCCACGGAGAGGATTCTTCTCCTGAGCGTGACGTTTTCAAAATAGGCATGCTCGTTTTTGGAGCTTTGCACATGCAGACTCCAAGACAAAAAGCGCAATTCATTCAAATCTTGTACAGCGCTGGCCGGATCGTATTGGAATTTCTTCTAGATATACATTAGGGCTTAACAAGTTAACAAAATTCCACAAGAAGGGTTGATTGGAGACATTTGTTCATTTCTAAAATTGTTCGGTACTGAAATAAGTACAGATGCAGGAGCAAAAACATAGCTTTTAAACTCTACTTAGTATTTGGATTGGGTTTTCTGCAGGCAATGTTAACGGAAGTCATACAGATAGGGATGATACTTGGTACTCTTCATTCAGGTGTTCTTTAAGGGATGCTCGGATCTGGGGAGTGACAATTTCTAACGAACCTCTAATGTTCCCGCCAAGTTGTCCTAGCACATCTGGAAGTAGCTTAAATAAAAAACACCGGAATTCCCCCCCCCCCGTCCAACTCCCCACACAATGCCCCAATCCCGCCCGGTTCTGTTACTGGTGTAGGCTACCTAGTTCTCGTGCTTGTTCTTCCCATCAAGTTTCTTCCCTTCCCGACCGCTGCACCCTAAGCGTGTCACAAGATTTCCGGTACTCGCCTCCACCTCCCCTAACAACATTCATCAGATCCTGCCCGGAATGGAAACGTGACATCTGAGACACGAGGTCATTCCAAATATCAAGTTTCATTAAGATCAGATCACCCGTTCGAAACTTATACATACCTCAAGATTTCGGATCCCCCTCTCTCCACTCCCTCCACGATGGTCGGTTCGAGAACTGACTATTTCCAAGTTTCTCTGGTCGGGACTCTAAATATGCCTGCCAAGTTTCATCGTGCTAGCCCACCTGAAAGCACCTTAGCTCCTGATCACTGGAATTCCGGAACCCCCTCCAACTCCCCCCACAGTGCCCAAATACGATCCGGTTCTGTCACTGGTGTACCTAGTTCTTCACACCATATCTCTTCCCGATCGCTACACTCTTAGCCTTTCACGAGATTTCCTGCCCCCCCCCCCCCCCCCTTCACCTGATCCAGTCAGGACTGAAAACGGGACAAGTGTTCCAAATATCAAGTTTCCTCAAGATCCGATCACCCGTTAGAAAGTTACACATACCTAAAGACTCAGGATTCCCCCTCCCTCCAATCCCCTACCGGTGGTTGGATCGACGAAGTGACTGTTTCTAAGTTAATTTGGTCGGTCCCCTGATACGCCTGCCAAGTTTCACCTACCTAGCACATCTTGGAAGTACCCTAACTCGAAAAAAGTGGCCCGACAGACATTAACAGTGATCGGTATATGGCACTTGATCGAAGCTGAAAGTACCATAAAAAGAGCTACGTACAGAACATGGAGACGCGCTACACTTACATAATTTTGCTAAGAGACTTCGGTTTAGACGAAACTGGGATAAAACTATATAGCAATCACTCGCTTCTGGGCGTCACGGAGTTTGTGTAAAGTCCCGGATCCAAGAACGGGTTTATAACCCTTCAGAGCGGGTCTGAGCTCTAGCGGACCCCGGAGAAAGGAACATTGGAGCCTGTAGTCCTCTTTTTATAAAATATTTCGAACTGATCGTCAAGGTTGTATTTTTTTTTATTTTTAATCGCTAACTAATGTCACATTACTCGTGTTCATGTTCAACAATCTTCGTCAACCACGTAGATGGAATAAGTATCCCTAAATAGGTCAACATCCTCCCAGGGAATGGAATTCCAGTAGCTGCGTTTGCTCTCAGGTGACTGCTCACAGGTTCTTCTGACAACGCGTTTTCCCATTGACCCCTCCCCAGACAACCCGTTTTCGGACTAACCAATGTCTGATCAGCTCGGACTAACCAGAACCTGCTCGGGAGGCAAGTTCTAGTGACGTCACAGATGAGAAGAAAAGCGCGCAATAGGACAAGAACCAAACACCTGTGAAGAAAAAATAGAGACAACCCCGGGTGCAAAGAACGCAGCTAATTTCAAATCACCTCACAGGCTCCTGAGCTCGAAGCCATGTCCGCGTTCAGCATGGTACCAGCAGGCACGTCATCGTAATTTCCTTGACATTAACGCGCAAGCTCCCTAATTACATTACACAGCGAGGAGATCCCTCAAACAATCCCTTCTATCAGCAGAACCAAGCAAATGGGTTCTGACAGCCTGCGACACAACACCGATAACCTGCAGACCTGGATTCACAACTCCCACGTTACCTGATCACGTTCAGTCGGAGGCACAAGGCCTAAATGGACTGTCAGATTTTTCGTAACGTCTACACATGGTTGCCCAACAGCAACGATATAAGACAAAGTACTATGTGTTGACGTCACTTTGGTTTTGTCCTCTTTTTTTTTTTTTTTTTTTTTTTTTTTTTTTTCCTATGCCGCCGATTTCATTTTATGCCTGGTAACTGGGAAGGGTCTAACCTGTGCGGCTTTTACGGAAAGTGTGGACCTTAGGCCGGATTGATGAATATGACATTACATTTTGGAAAGCTCCGTAGAACTCTTGCCAGGTGCCAATAAGGATGGTTTTTGCTTGTCCTCGAGCCAGAGCCTACGGTTTGCGAAGTGAAGTGGAGTTGTATAGCCTATGTCAGAGAGGACCATCTGAAGTTGTGTAGCGAACCTTTCGTTTCATCAAACCATGTTTCTGCTTTCGAGTGGAAAGCTCCGTTCTAGCACGCAAGCAGGCAGGCACCAGTTTCAAATTGAAGATGGACTAAAATCTATAAGTGTTAAATATATGCCGCAGTTACCCGGCCCCACAGCCAACATATCTTCTTTGAGTGATAAATAGAAAAATCTACAGAGACAAAAAAGTGGCTTTTTCCCACGGGTCCGAAAGTTCTGCCATCTATTGTTTCTATCCATGTCTGCGACGATTTCAGCTGAGTTTATCATATTTTTTTTTTGCACTTGGGTTTGCGGTAGAGTAACGGTATCAGATGTGCCTCTTAAACTTTAAAAGTTCTCTCATTGCTAAAGAAACTAGAGCTTATCCTTTGCTCCTTTCTAAATCGTGACGTTAGAAAGTTGGCCTACGGCAAAAAAGTCAACTTTTGAACTAAGACAGGTAGAATTTTTTTTTTCAACGGCATTCGATAGCCACTGATGAGCTGATTAAAGTATATCTCATCCATTTTTTGGTACAAAAATTCCTTCATGAGATACACCAGTTTGAAAATTTCAAAGGGGTTGACAACTTCAGTAGTAAGGTACACTGAAACCAAAAATAGGCGATACCAGTTATGAGACATGTAGGGGTCTTTTAAGCAACAGTCGACTGTTAGCTCATAATCATCTTCGGCAATGAGGGGTTTGCAGCTTTTGCTAGTTGGTGTACCTGTTATTTTTTTCCAGTGTATTCGATGGTAAGAACGATTTGGTTCCCAATGGTAAGATATGCAAGGGACTTGTAAGTAATAATCGGCTGTTATGCTACAATCATCTTCTGCGATGATGGGTTTGCAACTTTTGCTAGCTGGTGTACCCAATATTTGTTTTCGGTTAACTTAATGTTTTCAGTTAACTTATCTTAATGTATATCACGGGAGAGGGACTTGTAAGTAGGAATCGGTTCACGAGGGGCTAGGAATTTTTGCAAACGGGTGCACATTGTATTCGATTTCTGTAAATCTGACGGTAAGAAAGTTTGTTCCGATGGTCTATCAATGTAACCTAGGATTAACTGTTTACACAACGGATACAAACGAAACTGTAAAGCAATGAGGTAGTTTCATAATAATTAATAGTGTCATCTATGGTATTTTAATCCTGAAAAGTGACAGATAGCTTTATAATACCAACTAGCTTATATAAGATATTGTCCCAAGTTTTCATCCGTCACGATGTCTGCGATTGAAAAGGATAAAGTTCAACTGACTGCAAAGTTAATTTAGTCCCTTCTTCCTATATTATTTTGTTGTTGTTTTTACAACGCTGAAGAATACCTTTTGATCATATGATTAATTTTTTTACAACATCCCGTTTAAAAAGCTTCGATAAGTTGACAACTTCAGCATTAACCGACAGTGAAGAAACAAAACCAGTTTGAAAGTTTAAAGGGGTTGACAACTTCAGTAGTAACGTACACACAGAAACCAAAAATAGGCGATATCAGTTGTGAGACATGTAGGGGACATGTATGCAACAGTCAACTGTTGGCTCATTATCATCTTCGGCAATGAGGGGTTTGCAGCTTTTGCTAGTTGTTGTACCTGTTATTTGTTTCCGGCGTATTCGATGGTAAGAACAATTTGGTTCCCTATTGTAAGACATGCAAGGGGCTTGTAAGTAATAAGCGGCTGTTATGCTACCATCATCTTAAGGGATGAGGGGTTTACAAATTCTGCTCGCTGGTGTACCCATTATCTTTATCAGGTGAACTTGATGTCTATCACGGGAGAGAGACTTGTAAGTAAGAATTGGTCCACGAGGGGCTAGAACTTTTGTAAATTGGTGCACATTGTACTCGATTTCTATAAACCTGACGGTAGAAAGTTTGTATCGATGGTCTATCCCTGTAACCTAGGATTAACTGTTTACGCAACCGGTACAAACGATAATGTAGAACAATGAGGTATTTTCGTAATAGTTAATAGTGTCATCTACGGTATTTTAATCCTGAAAAGTTACGGATAGCTTTATAATACCAACTAGATTATATAAGATATTGTTCCAAGTTTCCATCCGTTACGATGTCTACGATTGAAAAGGATTAAAGTTCAACTGACTGCGAAGTCAATTTAGTCCCTTCTTTCGATATTCTATTGTTGTTGTTTTTACAACGCTGAACAATAGCTTTTGATCATGTGATGATTCTTTTTATAGAACATACCTTTTAAAAGCTTCGATAAGTTGGCAACTTCAGCATTTAACCGACAGGGAAGAAATAAAACCAAAGTGTTTCTCCCGCAACACTTTAGTCGGCGAAGCCGGACAAAGGTTGCCGCAACACTTCACGTTGCCCAGGCAACGTAGGTCTAGTTTCTGTTATAACCTTCTAAGTGTTATTTTGTTTACTAGCTAACGTGGCAAAACAACTATGTTATGTTTAACACAAACATGACATCTGAATGCTAAGGCTTTGTTGAGTTTATTTCAAATCACAAGTAATGCCTTTGGGTCAAATGACGTGCTGACTAAATCAAGATACTAGTTGCGTTTTTGCAGATACCATGGTATCTGATACCACGGTCTAAAGTCGTTTTTGCAGTTATCGTGGTATCTGATACCACGGTCAAAAGGCGTTTTTGCAGTTATGGTGGTATCTGGCCAGTTATCGTGGTATCAGATATTCAGATACTACGGTCCGACCGTGGTAACTGGTCGTGGTATCTGAAAAGTCATCTCACTTTCATCAAACTTTGTCAGATTGGCGAGAAAGAAGTTTAGCACTTAGTGATGTAACTGGATATCTGTTTTTCTTTTGGGATAACTTCGAAAAGTGCAATTTCGGCAATAGTCATTTTTGCAGAGCAACGTGTATCAGATACCAAGATATCTGTAGAAACGACTAATTGCAGATCCAGTATACCGTGGTGACAGATACCATGGTAGCAGCAAAAACGCAACTAATGTAAATCAAAGACTTAACATAGTGTACCATAAAATCTTTTACACACAAAAAAAGAAAAAAAACTAACAGATTTGTAAAGGTACGAAAGAATTACAGGGGAAAGCTATTTTGGTACAGCTCAGTACGACAGGAAAGTGGATGCAGCTTGGGTGCTCGCTCCGCACACATTATTTGCGGACGCATACGTTGACGCTGTACTTGAGGGAATTTAAACACCCTTGTACATCTCGTCTTCGTTGGAGGATATCACGTTTAAAATGACTGAACAGATAAAAATAAGGCACTGTAGGTCCACTATAAACAATTCTGACAACATGTTTGTGTACACTTTCAGTGGAAACCTTTGTCCTCTTTTGTCAAAACATATGCCAAAACGATAACGAGCTAGCTAAAAACACAGCTTGCCGGATCCTCTTGATGCATTTATTCAAACAATGTTTACAACGGCTACGTCAGCTATATTCATCAGCATATCGCTGATGAAGAATCGTAGCTGACGTAGCCGTTGTAAACATTGTCTGAATAAATGTTTCAAAGTCAGCTTGGGCTCAAAGAATATTTACCTCTTGATGCAGCGGATAAACTTTCTTCTAAGTTGTCAGAAAATCTTCTAGCACCCTTGGAAGGTTTTTTTCTAGTTCTGGTTTTGCTGCTGTTCTTTCTTTTACTTTTTGGTTCATTATTGGGTTACTTGTTAGAAGTTAGTATCTAGTGTGTTTTTTTTATGGTGTTATGTCCTTCCGTATATTACTTTTTCCTCTTTTTCGTTTTTATACTCCGTCTTTCTCTTTTTGAGTGTATGACATATGGGTCATAAATAATTTATTATTATTATTCTTAAAACACACAATTCGATTTTGATAACAAAATTTGTCTATGAAAGCTGATCATCCTTCTGTAAATATATGAGACATGAAATATATTGGCTATATGGATAGGCCGTTACATTAAAGAATGGGGGGAATGGCTGTCGGGAAGAGATATGTTTAAAGGTTGGGGTTCTCGCCTAGACCCGCTACTACATACCTTTCAAGTGACCAGAGTTTCACAGTTCCATCCTGCGCACATGACGCCATGTTAACATCACTGGGATCAAGGCTAATGGTCGACTGGGGGTGAAACTCTATTGCACCGACATTACAATTATGGCCTCTGTAGGTTTGAACTGGTTCAAGGTCAGGTAGCGACCACAGCTTACACAAGCCGCTCCTGAAATTAACATGGTGATTACAGAGCAGAAGATCCAATAAGAAAATTATCAACTAGCACTTTAACATAAATCTAGAAACCCAGACGCGCAATGACGCGAAGTAAAAAAAAAAAAAATCGCCTAGCGAAAAATATGACATCATCAAAGGCCTCACTCGGGCGGGAGGGGGGGGGGGCAGCTGGCCTACTAAAGGAGCCCAGAGCTACCCAGGAAAAACCGAAAAATAGCCCGGAAAAGTCAGTTTCTCATCAGAATTCTGACATTTGGTTGCGCCAGATCAGTGGACGAAGGTAACTCATGAAAATTGAACCCTTTTTAATACGGGACGATCGGATTTCTTCAACTCTGAACATGAAGGGCCATTATCTTTGTTACATGGCGTTGAGTACCACTTTATGATTTTCTCCTGGATTAGGGTTCGGCACCGTTTCCTTTCTGTTTTTTTTACTACCGTTTTCTGGTTCTGTTTTTCGGGAAAAAACAGGTAGCCCTTTTTTAAGTGCCGTTTCTGTTTCTATTCGTGTTTAAATGACCGTTTTAGCCGTTTTTGTTTTTATTTTACCTGTTTTTCTTCCAAATTCCGGTTTTTACTTTACTACTTATACGTGTGGCGTCCCGGCGAAATCTACCGGCTTTTATTCTCCCGGCGGGTTCTGCCATCTACCGATATTTTACATTGCGCGGAGTCAGTCAGAATAGAGAGATTGCAACCTATGGCGACGAAAACGACATTTCTATACCATCATCAGAGGAAGCATTAAGAACAAAAAGTTAACATTAGGAGGTATAGGACTTTCGACTTAGATACTAACTTGTCAGCGTTTGTAACCATTCTGAGACAGTGTATTGTGAGTTAGAGAGAGTTTGAAGGCTTCGAATTCTGTAAATAAAAACGGAGTCTCGCATCCTATTGGTCGGTTAGGACACATTTTCTGAAACCCAACGAATAGGAAGCAAGAATCGTTTTTGTACTGAAACTTTCTACAAAGCTGTAATTATACAATAAAGAAAGAGCTGTGAACTGTTTCCAATCACTTACAAACTCAGAATAGTCAAACATGGACAAATCAATCTCGAACTTGGAAGTCTTATACCTCACTACTCTTCTCATATGTCTTTCCGATTTCGTCTGGTAGGCTACTATCTCTCTACAGATAAAATACTGTAAATTAATGAGCAATTTTCTTAGATTTGTTCCGTTTTGGTTGGTAAGTAGACGGTAGCCATAACAGCCTACCTACCTTGGATTGGTTCATTTTAAGTATAGTAGCACCTACAGTTAAGAAATTTGTACGCAGATTTTGATGATTATTGATGTTCTCTGATAGTCATCTAGGAATTCCCTTTCTTTTATTAAGTTCATTCAATTAATTTTTGTATCAAGTACTGTTAACAGAAAAACTAGCCCCTCTTAACAAGCCAAATTGCCTGTGCAGAGCAGACTGGTCCACTAAGCCCTTTTCTTTATACCCATGCTCAGATGCTAGGGCATGCTGACAGGTTGACCATTGTTGTCATACGTATGTGTACCCCTTCTTCCACAGAGGGCTATCAGTATACATTACTTTGGAACGAAATCAATTTGGGATTTCATTTTGTACTTTAAAACTGATTTGCTCTGAAAGGGTACTGGTACCCTTCTGGGGAATAACGGGTACACATGCATATGACTACCATGCTCAGCCCCCGCCAGAATACCCCAGCATTTGAGCATGAGTATAAAAAAGGGCTTAGTTTACTACTGGTGCAGAGTCGTCTGTTTTCATCTTACGCAATTAAACCTTCTCTCGCCAGATCATTTACACGATCCCTCCCTTAGTCCCCTCCTCATGCTGTTCAATTTCCTACAGCCGCCTTACCGTTCCAAATGGTCGCCTTACTTATCTTATAAACCGAAAGAAGCGGAAAAAAACAGAAATACCTGTTAGACGGCCGTTTTTTTTAAACGGGCTGTTTCTGTTTTTAAAAAAAAAAGAAAAAACAGAAACAGTTTTCCGTGTTTTTTGCCCGTTTCTCTTTCTGTTCCGTTTTATATTTTGCCTATTTTACCGTTTATGTTTTAGCCAAAAACAGAAACGGTGCCGACCCATATCCTGGATGGTTGAGGGCCCCCTTGGAATTTCAAGTGTATAGGCACCGCCCCCAAGGAGCAGTACATATATAAAAGTAGGAAGGGGAGAGGGTTAAAAAACACTCAGTGCCTTTTCAACTCAACACCAGCTTGTTTATTGTGTAAAACAGCAAGAAAAATGTATCCCTGTGTTGAACGTGGGTTACAACAAAGGCTATACTGTTTCAGTTTTCTTTCGGATGGTCATTTCGTTTGGAAAGGGTCGAACTGAAGCACTGCCATGTTCCAATTTTCAGTCAAACCTCTACATTGCCTGAAATGTGTCGTGACCACATACTATGAGCTGATCTACGATAGGTGGCCCTTGATTTGATTTGTGGTCGAAATAGGCACACTAATCATAAATAATTACTAAGTTTTCGACTGCGGCGCATACGCTCTGTCTGTGAGGTTTGGGATAACAGTTTTGGGAACGGGTCTTTCTAAAACCTAAATTTTTTCGCGAGTAGTTAAACTTTGTTAGAAAACATTTAGATCCCAAACTTCGCCAGCGGCTCTCGATCATTGACATTATGTCGCTACACAGTCGTTAGAAGCCGCTGCGGTGGCCTCGCTCTCCAGCGAGTTCCTGTTGTCAGGCATGACAGTTACCTTTCACAAGAGTTGCGTTTTTGCAGATACCATGGTATCTGATACCACGGTCTAAAGTCGTTTTTGCAGTTATCGTGGTATCTGATACCACGGTCAAAAGGCGTTTTTGCAGTTACCGTGGTATCTGGCCAGTTATCGTGGTATCAGATATTCAGATACTACGGTCCGACCGTGGTAACTGGTCGTGGTATCTGAAAAGTCATCTCACTTTCATCAAATTTTGTCAGATCGGTGAGAAACAAGTTTAGCACTTATTGATGTAACTGGATATCTGTTTTCTTTTGGGACGACTTCGAAAGTGCAATTTCGGCAATAGTCGTTTTTGCAGAGCACCGTGTATCAGATACTACGATAACTGCAAAAACGACTAATTGCAGATCCAGTTACCGTGGTAACA
This sequence comes from Branchinecta lynchi, assembly GCA_023053575.1. Lineage (NCBI taxonomy): Eukaryota > Metazoa > Arthropoda > Branchiopoda > Anostraca > Branchinectidae > Branchinecta > Branchinecta lynchi. The sequence continues at coordinate 4,776,342 of JAKZAP010000006.1, read as the reverse complement.
GATACTATAGTATCAGCAAAAACACAACTAAGGTTTCATGAAATTCCTTTAGTTTTCGAGATGCTGCACCGCAGTACGTTTCTTGTCTATTATTTCTAAACCGCTTAACTCCTTAGCCGTGCTGGATTTCCGAAGAACATTTTGCGGTATCCTCCCTCCCCCCCCCCTCGCCGAAGCACTTCAAACCCCTTTAGGTTTCAACGAAATGTTGCCTCTGGACATCATGAGACTGTCAAAACCGCAAACACGATAGGGCAAAAATTGAGACTATCAAAACCGCGAAAGTCTGCAACAAAGCAAAAGCTGCAGCTGTTAAACCGCGAAAGTCGGTCCAGCGACAGGGCAACAAACTTGAAACTAGCCAAAATATACCAGAAGGCCTAAAAAAAATTAAGAGTGAGAGTATAATGTTTAAAACGGGTCTTAAGCGGGAGGAATTAAGAATAATTATTGAAATGTTGGCGGATACCCTGCCAGTTACTGCTAGAAGACGTTATATTGGTAATCTTAGACAGAAATCCGGTCATTACTTCTGTCCGATGTGCGGATGCGAGAATGAGAGTTTGGTTCACATGGTTTGCGAGTGCATGGAGCTGAGTGAATGGAGGAAAGAACAGTACGGTGAGTGAGTTTGATGAAGAATGGTTAATTAGAGTTGTTAGGAATGAATGTTTTACTACGATTAAGAGATTGGGGCGATTCCTGAGGACAGCTATGGAACATAGAAGTAGATTTTTGGATTAGGGAAATAACAAAGAAATATTGAAAATAGTTATTAGAGAAGAGAGAGATTAAGGAGGAGCTTTTTCTCTCTTATGTGTTGTTATTTTGTCTTGTGCGTTTTCTTCTAGCATGTGATACTTTTTGTGATTTTGTGTTGCCATGGCCCTCTGGCTGGCTGCTTAGCAATTAATAAATCTATCTATCTATACCAGAAGGACTAAAAATTAAAATAAAAATGCAACTCACCAAGAGGCCGTCACTACATATTCGCCATTTGGGCTGAAACTGGAGTAAGAGATAGGTCTTGTGTCGCCAATCTGACTTCCGGCGATGTTGACTGACTGCATCCTTCGAATAGTTTCTTGAGCCTTTCCATTACGAGTAGCCTCAGGCAGCTTCAGCTCCTCTCGTGATTTTTCCAACCGCTCTCTTGCGCGTGGGAGGGAATACTCTGCAAGAAATCCAGGCTTTTATTCTCGCACATCGTTCTTTTCTACTAAAAATATGAATGAACGAATGTATTTTATTAACTGAACTTTATAGAAAAAAAAAGTTGAGAACGGAAAAGGAGAAGAAACAGCACAAAAAGAAACAGAAATTGGAAGGGATGTAGAACCGTCCGTAAAAATGTGGAATATGGATAAGGAAAAAGAGAGATAGCACAAAAAGAAGTGTAGAACTGTCCTAGAAAGAAAATTAAAAGAAGAAGGCTATAGCCCCACCCATACAGGGAATTTTCTTACTAAGAGCGTGTTTCACTCTTCTAACAATAGTAACTATTAGTTACTATTTTCGTTACAACCTCGTGATAAGTTACTACGCTGACCGTCCCAACCTTCTTGAAATAGTAACTAATAGTTACTATTTGCCTACCAAGCTCGGGAGCGTAGTAAGCGTGGTAACTATGCATCTCTGTAACGTGATTGGTCGGATTCGCCCGTGGCATGCTATTTGCTGAAAAACAGAAAAATCGTTCCAGCCTTGTTGGCAAAAAGCCAGTATTCGTGACATCGTGCGTAGTAACTACGGTAAGTAGCGTGGAACACGCCCTTAGAGAACGGATATAACGAGACGGACATATATGACTCTACAACGCTACATGCCTCTTCTCTCCAAAAAGTTATTGCAATGTGTCTTATTGTCGGCTAGAATTTGACACTACTTCTACTTCTCACATGCATGAACGAATGCTTTCAATGAATGAATGAACTTTATTACCCGTAAAGTGTAAAACACAAAATACGGAGTATTATGAAAGAAACAAAACAAAACGAAAAAAAAAAAAAAAAAAAAAACTAAACGAAACAACATGAACAAGCTAACCAGTATCAACTGAATATCCGCAGTGGATCGTAAGCGTGCATCAAGTTAACGGTCTTTTTTCACAGGTCATCACTTTATTTAACCAAAATACCGTCAGCTAGCGCAGGCATGTCCAAAAAGCGCAGGCATGCCATCGATCTTTCCTACTAAGGATATACCTCCTCTCTGCAAGAAATTCGTACAATACGTCTTATTTTTTGCAAGAAACTCGCAACTTTATTTGTCATCAACCGTTCTCTCGGACTTGGTATCCTATGTCTTTTTGTCTGCAAGAAGTTCATACTTTTATTGTCATATACTGTTCTGTTCTAATAAAGTTGGTCTTACTCTCGGCAAGAAATCCATACTTTCTTCCCAGCACCGTTCTTTTCTGCTAAGGAACAGGTCTTATTCCCTGCAAGAAACTCATGCAATAGGATTAGTATCTACAAACAGAACAAACTTTTATTCCCATACGCCATTCTACTTAAGTTGGATATATCCTATTCTCTGAAAGTAGTTCATGCTATTTATTGTCATTGTTGTTTTCTAACAAAGCCGATCTTATTCTCGCAAGAAATCCATACTTATATCATCACACTCCGTTCTTTTCTGCTAAGAAATAGGGCTTATTCTGGAAAGGAATTCGTGCTTTTTCTCACACTTCGTTCTTTTCGACTTAAGCAGGTCTTATCAAGTTCAAACTTTTGTTCTCATACATAGTTCTTTTCTGATATAGAATATTTAATACCTCTAAAAGGTATCAGTGCAATAGGTCTTATTTTCTTTAAAGGACCCCTCGGACTATTTACTCTTCAACTTACAGTATTTTTAAATATTCCAATACTTTAAAACTAGGCTGTGCTTTCAGCAAATAACCCACGGTTTTAACTGTTTTAAGCCTTTTACGAGACCCATTGACTTACAGCGGAAACAGGGAAACAATCTGCATAACCGGTTTTTCTGATGGAAAAACTTCTTGAAGACAACGGTCGACAGCGTGATACACATAGAAGGTATCAAAACACGGCAAGTGAGAAAATCAGCGTCGTTTTGATAGAGACTTTTGAATGTACCGTACGAAACTAGGGGCCTCCGGGTTTAGATAGATATGGAGTGATTATGGAAGTAGTTTGCGTTAGTATTATGGGTAAGACAGATCCTTCAAGAAACTTTTATCCCCATACACCGTTCTTTTCAACTTAATTAGATCTCTGCGCTGAGGTCTTGATTATTGCAAGTAATCCATGCTTTCATTCCCACACACCGGGAAAACACACCGTTTTCGTTTTGATTCGTCCAAAAGGTCTTACTATCTGTTCATACTTTTGTTCTCATACACCGTTCTTAGCGCCTGTGGTTTCAGCTACGAGCGAACTGCCTGCCAGTACGTGGTCGGAGTAACTGGGATTTTAAGATCCCAAATAGTAAGCGACAATGCCCCCTGTGCTTTAATACAGAGGAAGAGGGCCATTTTCTGGTTGAATGCGAGCAACTCTTTTTCTAATGAAGCTGGAAATTCGGAAATTCAGAAATTCAAGTTAATTTCTGCCCTACTGTTGATGCTTTTAGCCATCTACTCTAGTTTAAGTAAGTAAGTATGTAAGTAATTTATTTCTGACCCGCCATTTGAAAAGCGGAGTATATAAAGTAAAATAAAAGGATCAAATAAAAACACAACAAACAGAATATACAATTTTTCACTCATCGGTCAGAAAAGAATGTTGAGTGTCGTGCGCTGGCTGGGCCCAGTTGTCCATGAATTTTGGTAGAGCCGACGAAATTTCCAAAAGTGTGACGCTTGCATCTTTAACTTGGACACGCTTCGTTAGCATGTGGGATTGGTATACCTTTGGCAAATAAAGCAGGTGCTTTGCATACTTAAAATAACACCTTCTCATCTTCTGCAACTCCTTCTTCCGTAGAACATGTGCGACACCAGAGCGAAATAAAATGGAGGGAGAACGAAAATAGCTGTATACATTTCCTAAAGCTTTCCGATTTGTGTTCTCCGACTGGAAACTTACCTTTCCACGATCCCATCAATGTGACTCTAAATTAGTGGACCTAAATATTTTTTGCGATTATTTTACATTTCTTTGTCCTTCATCATAAATTTATTCATTTATTTTGAGCGTGTTCCATCCTACTTACCGTAGTTACTACGCATGACATCACGATTTCTGGTTTTTAGCCGTCAAGGCTGGAACGATTTTCTATTTTCCAGCAGAATATCATGCCAAGGGCGAATCCAACCAATCACGTTACAGAGATCACTACGCTCCCGAGAGTGATAAGCAAATAGTTACTATTAGTTACTATTTCGGGAAGGTTGGAACGGTCAGCGTAGTAGCTTTTGGTGAGGTTGGAACGGAAATAGTAACTAATAGTTACTATCTATAGAAGGGTGGAACACGCTCTTAGAGAGAAATGTATTCCAAACAATAGAAAGGTCAGATGGTCCACCCTAGAAAGCACTGCCTGTCATACAGGCAGGATTTTTTTCGTTTGGTAAGCCGAAGGAGTCATATGCTTTTATTTTCGACTCAAGACTAGGTCTTTTCCCTACAGGCAGACTCCAGTCTCAAGAAACGTATATGTATTAATTTGAATAAAGAAGACAGAATACAACAAACAAAAAGCTCCAGGGTATAATAACTTCTCACTGCGTAGACTCAGCACGACATAGCAGTCGCGTAGAGTGAGGCCGATCTAATTTGACATGGATAACATCTACGACGCTGTTTTGAATTTCGCAGCAGATTCTTGTCAAATGAAGCTCCGCCACGTTCTTTGCGGACTACTATGTCCGGCGGAGTCTACGCAGTGAACTAAACGTCCGATTTCTCTTCCTTATAGGCGTATTCTCGCCGTTCCCCGAGGACTCCTCGGGGAATCGAAGGGAACGGCGAGAATAGAGGGAGTCACTCCGTGCGGACTCCGCATACGGAAAACAACGAGAACGCGGGTAATGCTTTTAAAACGGATTTTGTTCGAAAATTTTATTTGCAATTGACGAAAATTCTGATTGTTTTTAGTTAATTTTAAGTGCACCACCACCAGCAAAAATTTATTCCCCTCCGAATCTGAAAGGGAGTCCTTTTTGATGATGGTGATGATAATCGGAGCATTCCCCGTCCGTGGGGACTCGCGAGAATACGGGGAGCGAGTCCCCGGGACAAACAAAAACGCGGGGACTCCTCAAGTGGAGTCCTCGGGGAACGGCAAAGAGAGTACACGCAACGTGTCAGATCTAGTACGTGCCTTGAAGTTTAGCTGAAAAGCCTGTCACCTTGGTATCTAGTAGTGATGCTCCAAATATGCATTGCTGGCCCGACAAAGACTTCACTTAGACACAGAGTATCTGAATTTCAACAAAAGCTTGAATTACAATGGCTGATAAGTGAAGCGTCGGAAACGTTCAATTCACTTCTGGCGAAAGCCTGCCACTGCGTTGGCCATTAAAGTGATTAATTTTTCGGCAATCGTCTACCCTTGCAGATTCTTAATACTTCAAGCATACAGAAGCAAATAGAGGTGACAAATCCGAAGGAAAAAATTCGTTCGGTAAAAATCGATTTTATTAATTACGCACTATCATCGGGTCTTCAAGCCTGAAGTGATAGGTAACTAGACTGTCGTATCTAAGCCTCATTAGGTTCAATTTAAAAGAGGGACTCAACTCTATGTTTCTGCTTGACACCAAGAGTGTGTTCCACCAAACTTACCGTAGTTACTACGCTTACTGCGCTCCCGACCCTGGTAAGCAAATAGTTACTATTAGTTACTATTTCGAGAAGGTTGGAACGGTCAGCGCAGTAACTTTTCATGACGTTGGAACGGAATCAGTAACTAATAGTGACTATTGTTAGTAGGGTGGAACACGCTTCAAAGGGTTTGCTCATCGCCTGCCTGTCTATTCTACAGCTGCGCAGCTGCTACCAGGGTTATCAAATTCCTTCAAAAGCATAACATTAGTGAGTTATGAATATAAAAATGTATTATTTTGAATTTATTATTTTATCATTTGCATTCATATTTAATTATTTACATTCAAGTAACACCTTGGGTTATGGCGAACGTTTCTATAGTCTAGTACAGAAGAAATGAATGTACCGAATTATATTTGAGGTCTTAGACTGTGACTTACAAGTTCAGTTAAACAAAAATTCCATCAGTTTTTACAGATAATTTTCAAAAAAAAATAAAATGAAGACAATCTACTTACCGGCAAGGAACATCCTTGAAATTTTGAGGGCATCTGGACCCTCGTGGTACCATGTGACATTTTCCTTTTCTACTTCTGCTTTTTCTTCTTCTTCTCTCTCTCTCGAAATGATAGCATCTTCTCCTAATCTGCAAAGGAAAAAATTACATATTATGTTTCCTTCTTATTTCTTTTTGATAGTGCAAAACGGATACGTCAGCTGGATGGAAACACAGACTAAAGATCCTAGCTTAGCATTAAATATTTGACTTCGTGAATTCCTTTGTGAGAGTTGCTTGGAGTTAAAAAGGTTGCAGTGATTTGATTTTCGATACGGCTACTGATTTTGCTGCTCGACTGGGTCGTTGATCAGGTAGAGATTTTTCTGCATTTCGGTTGACTTTCGTTTTGTTGTAGAGAAGAGCTTGGGGTCTGAATTTCCTTTTGCTGATTATTTCTCTGGGGGGAACTAGCTTTCTGTCTTTTCTAGCTGTAGGCTATTTGGCTTAAAACGACTAATAAAAAAAACCCGGTAGGACTACGGCTATTTTCATCTTTTTATTTCCCGTAATATATTTCAGCTGGGCACCTACGGAATTCGATGCTTACAAGTCACGGGTTTTCTGTGGACGGATAAATAATAATATAATTATAAAAATACAAATTTTGTGTATATATTTTTTTGGTGTGAGATAGAGTGAGAAGAGTTATGGCATCCGTTTCTTCTGGGTTTGTTTGTTTATCCCGTTTGTCGCCCGGCTTTCTAGCCAGTCTCCCTGCTGCGGACGTTATGTGAATATTGTTAAATATGTATGTTTAAATAATAAAAGAACTTGAACTTATGGCTCCTTCTTAGGCTTTGAGATCACAATTCTTTGCCGTCTCCTTAGTTTGGCCCTAATTAATGAATTAATTTATTGGCCTAAATTTTGGATGAGAAAGAATATCAGTTGTAAATATTCTTTGAGCCCAAGCTGACTTTGAAACATGTAATTGATTACAGGTTTGTTTCCTTCCCCGAAGAAATTTGAACAAACGTCTTGCCACGGATCTGCACCACTCCCTTGTACTCCTGTGATTAGAAACCTGTTAATCGAGGCAACTCGTAGATCGACTCACTGTAAGTCCAACTTATGAAGCCACACGTAAAATCAACGGAGCGGTACCTGAAGTCCTTTGTTCCCTATTTTGTAAAGTATATTAACGGTTCTGAATTCCAAATTAAAACTAATGTATTTTGGATTTATGTTTGTTATCGTATTATAAGTTGAGACTGTAAGATATTCGTGATCCCGTATGACAATCCACCACTATTTTGTAAAAAGATATAGTATGGAATCAGAATTGGGCTACTTATTATTTAATAATAATATAGGCTAATTATACAATGGAAAAATTAGGTCACTGACCTCTACAAAGTTCTATCGTAGACTGTTTCGGCAAACGCATTCTGGAAGGAATTGTGGAAAGTATTAATTGTATTTTTGCAGATACCATGGTATCTGATACCACAGTCTAAAGTCGTTTTTGCAGTTATTGTGGCATCTAATACCAGGTTCAAAAGCGGTTTTTGCAGTTATCGTGGTATCTGGCCAGTTACAGTGGTATCTGGCCAGTTACAGTGGTATCTGGCCAGTTACCGTGGTATCTGGCCAGTTACCGTGGTATCTTCAGATACCACAGTCCGACCGTGGTTCTGGTCTTGGTATCTGAAAAAGTCCTCTCGCTTTCATCAATTTTTGTCAAATTGGTAGGAAAGAATTTTAGCTCTTAGTGATGTTACTGAATATCTATTTTTCGTCTGGGAAGAGTTCGAAAAGCGCAATTCCGGCAATTGTCGTTTTTGCAGAGCAACCGTAAATCAGATACCAGGATAACTGCAAAAACGACTAATTGCAGATTCAGTCACCGTGGTAACAAATACCATGGTATCTGCAAAAAACGCAACTATTGATAGAATCAGTCGATACTCGGGCGTTCCAACAGTCCATCACCCTTTTTCGGAAAGACCATCTGTCAATGTCTTTGGAGAATCGCCAGAAACGCTGCTTGAAGCCATGTCCGCGATACCGTTCTTGTTGAGGTTGAGGATGGTATCAGCAGATAGGTTACCACAGTTTCCTTATCAAATCTTATACCCAGCCTTGCTAATTACCCGATGAAAAATTTATCTCAAAATAGTACTATGAAGTAGTACGAAAAAGTAGCATGCAGTACTAACGATGCTACTACATGCTTCTACTTGAAGGCTACCGTGTTACTGTATACTACTATATGCTACTATCAGCAAGACTGGATGCTACTATGGCAAGACAGGACGCTATGGATACTACTACATAAGATTGGACCAGTCTGAGGCACATTAAATGATAGTATTCTTTGCTATTACATAGTATTACATGCAACGTTTTCGTGCTACTACCATGCTACTACGCAGGCTACAAATTCTTATTCGGGTATCCCCAAACTTACACAGAGAGAAGATCCCTCAAACGATTCCTTCTATCAGCCGGACCCTCACCAAACAAGCAAATGGGTTCCCCGATCTGTCTGAGATACTTCTTCACCTCTCGATCATCTGTCGATACTTTGATCTCTCGCGCCTTCTTTCTCCTTTCAAACTCGGCTAAAGCAGTTGTTCGATCCTCCGTTTCTTTATGGTCAATGGGCATGTACTCTGGAAAGTAAAAGGATGTATGTATGTATGTATTGTACATGGAAAGCCCAACGAGCCATGGTACAAAAATATTATGCAAATCAAATACTAACTACAGATTCAACACACTTTCTGAATACACAACAAAGAAAACTAACTACACAGTTAAACACTTTAAAAGAACAAAGACCTGTGTCACAGCCCCACCTGAACAAACACTGCTAGGTTTTTAATAGTAGTAAATGATCGACCCCCCATCAGACCATTTAGCCACTCATCATCGCCTGTCTGTCTCTGGAGCTGCTCCAACCTTAAATCATTGAGTTCCTGGCAATATGACATGAAGTGGTCCACACTCTCTTCCGTGGATGAGAACTGACCACGACGTCAATGGTGCGCTATAACAAGGCTTTACCCCTTGTGCCTAGCACAACTTTTGTCTGTCTTGCGATTTGCAGAAGGCACTAACCCCTCGCGCTCGCCGTCGTGACTCATTATTGTCGAATGACTAGTCAGTTTAAGTCAGTGTAATTCATTCCGGTTTGTTTCAGTCGCGGATCGGCAAGCGATCTGGTCATATGCCGATCGCTGGCCCCGGGGTCGTTTGTGAATATGTTGTACTCGAGACTCAATATTGTGTGTTCATCGTCTTGTTAATAAATTGGAACGATTTTGCAACCACTCTTGGCAAACTAAGGGACACAAACCTAACGATTGGTGCTCAGCTCTGGGATGAAAACCCGAATTCTCCGAGGATAGCCTAAGTGCAAGATGTGAAGTGGATTGCTGTTGGCGTTGCGGGATTTGCGTGAGTCGATGACTGCGTATACCACGAGGTCAATGGTGCGCTATGATAAGGCTTTACCCCAATGTTGTGCCTAGCACAACTTTTGACTGTCTTGCGATTTGCAGAAGGCACTAATCCCTCGCGCTCGCCGTCGTGACTCATTATTGTCGAATGACTAGTCAGTTTAAGTCAGTGTAATTCATTCCGGTTTGTTTCAGTCGCGGATCGGCAAGCGATCTGGCCACATGCCGATCGCTGGCCCCGGGGTCGTTTGTGAATATGTTGTATTCGAGACTCAATATTTTCTGTTCATCGTCTTGTTAATAAATTGGAACAATTTTGCAACCACTCTTGGCAAACTAAGGGACACAAACCTAACGATTGGTGCTCAGCTCTGGGATGAAAACCCGAATTCTCCGAGGATAGCCTAAGTGCAAGATGTGAAGTGGATTGCTGTTGGCGTTGCGGGATTTGCGTGAGTCGACGATTGCTTATACCACGAGGTCAATGGTGCGCTATGATAAGGCTTTACCCCACTGTTGTGCCTAGCACAACTTTTGTCTGTCTTGCGATTTGCAGAAGGCACTAACCCCTCGCGCTCGCCGTCGTGACTCATTATTGCCATGTCGATCGTTGGCCCCGGGGTCGTTTGTGAATATGTTGTATTCGAGACTCAATATTTTCTGTTCATCGTCTTGTTAATAAATTGGAACGATTTTGCAACCACTCTTGGCAAACTAAGGGACACAAACCTAACGATTGGTGCTCAGCTCTGGGATGAAAACCCGAATTCTCCGAGGATAGCCTAAGTGCAAGATGTGAAGTGGATTGCTGTTGGCGTTGCGGGATTTGCGTGAGTCGACGATTGCTTATACCACGAGGTCAATGGTGCGCTATGATAAGGCTTTACCCCACTGTTGTGCCTAGAACAACTTTTGTCTGTCTTGCGATTTGCAGAAGGCACTAACCCCTCGCGCTCGCCATCGTGACTCATTATTGCCATGCCGATCGCTGGCCCCGGGGTCGTTTGTGAATATGTTGTATTCGAGACTCAATATTTTCTGTTCATCGTCTTGTTAATAAATTGGAACGATTTTGCAACCACTCTTGGCAAACTAAGGGACACAAACCTAACGATTGGTGCTCAGCTCTGGGATGAAAACCCGAATTCTCCGAGGATAGCCTAAGTGCAAGATGTGAAGTGGATTGCTGTTGGCGTTGCGGGATTTGCGTGAGTCGATGACTGCTTATACCACGAGGTCAATGGTGCGCTATGATAAGGCTTTACCCCACTGTTGTGCCTAGCACAACTTTTGTCTGTCTTGCGATTTGCAGAAGGCACTAATCCCTCGCGCTCGCCGTCGTGACTCATTATTGTCGAATGACTAGTCAGTTTAAGTCAGTGTAATTCATTCCGGCTTGTTTCAGTCGCGGATCGGCAAGCGATCTGGCCATATGCCGATCGCTGGCCCCGGGGTCGTTTGTGAATATGTTGTATTCGAGACTCAATATTTTGTGTTCATCATCTTGTTAATAAATTGGAATGATTTTGCAACCACTCTTGGTAAACTAAGGGACACAAACCTAACGATTGGTGCTCAGCTCTGGGACGAAAACCCGAATTCTCCGAGGATAGCCTAAGTGCAAAATGTGAAGTGGGTTGCTGTTGGCGTTGCGGGATTTGCGTGAGTCGATGATTGCTTATACCACGAGGTCAATGGTGCGCAATAATAAGGCTTTATTCCACACCTTGCCATTGCCAAATTTAATGTCCTCGTAAAATCCATGAAGTTCATACCACAGTTTCACTCCTTCCTCTATAAACCGCATGCAGTGTGCACAGAAATTTGCACAAATTTCACAAAAAACACAAATTCAGAGGAGACAAATCGAGTTTGGGATTGGGAGAAAAATAAGGGTAGTTACTAGGTGTACCTGACCTATCTACCAGAATGACAAAGCAACACTCAACCATTTCCTCAATCGACGCCAGCAGCTTTCTGAACCGAGAGGGAATTTTTTAGCTGGGAAAAGCTGTGCAGCTTTCTGGTGTCCCTAATTACAGTCTTTCAGTTACAGACAGTTACAGCTTTAACAGAATATTACAGTATGGGGTGAAACAAAAAACTGGACTTTTGGGGGTTCCAGGGTGAGCGAATAATCCCTCTAGGATGTTATGCGAGGGATGAAATTCACGAAAATCTGGTTCTGTTACTTTTATTACGAATGGTCAGACTTCTAACCCTATAGAGTTGCGGGTATATATGTATTATTATTTTATTAGGTATTCTTCCTATGGTATGGGTAGCCTGAATTGACCATTTTATCCTAATTACACTTATGTTCACCAAAAAAGGCCTATCAATATTTCCTAATGTATAACTGGCCTGCCATCACTGGACAGTTCATACCTTCTCAGAAGAGAGTTCAAATAATCGCCTACGGCTACCTACCAGCCAAACCAAACAAATCAAGACTATGTCACCTTTCTTTCAAACTCTGTATACCAAAAATCTAACATATAGCCTATTCAGACAGGACGAAAACAGGAGCCAAAACCTGAGGGGATTCCTGATTCCTGTAAGTACAGAGCCCACCAAAGCTCTCAGCCTCGGAACAATTTCCGGAACTGGCTGGGTCTTAGCTCAAGCCCATTGTAATCGTGCCTTTGTCCTATTACTAATACTGACTGACTACTACTAAGCTACCATGCTCATGTTAATTTGCTTTCATATCCTGGCTTAAAGTTAATCCCCTACTGTTTCAGGATAATGACCCCTGTGAGGACATCAGAACTCACCAGAAGAAATATAGACATGTGACTTTCCTTTAGCCTCTTTCTTTTCTTCTTCTTCAGGTTCTGAGTGGGATTCTTCACTCATTTCAGCATCTTGTGGAGATGCTCTCCCATTGGAGGATGCAGCTGACTTGGGTCTTTCAGCTGCTGCACCTGCTTTCAGCTTGTCTTCAAGTGACCCATAATGGATCCTACGGTCCTTCTTGATAACCAACTGTTCCTCATCCGACATTACTATTCTTCTCTGGAACTAATCTGCAAAGATAAGACCTACAGTATCCAGGCAAGGGACATTAAATACAATAGTGAAAGGGCTACTGCATACAAAATTATTGCCAGCAGAAAAATTGCAGAAAAATCACTAAATAAATTAAAATTTGATTGATACAAGGCAGGATCAGTCAGCAGGGGCGTAACTAAGGGGAGGGCTTCCAGGGAATCTTTTGGTACGAATTAGCCCAAAATTTGTGCCCATAGCACCTATCTTAGTATTCTACATCCTGTATGAGGGCACTTCTTTTGCCTGGGTTGACATTGGAAGTTTTGGATCTTGTGCTACATAAACAACTAAAATTCATATGTGAAGTAATTCAATTGTGAGAGACAAAAACAGAATATAAAAAAATTGGCCTACTGACAATGTACCTTTCTTACTTTTCAATATTCACTTTAAGATATGCTATGTCAGTTCACGTTATGGACTTTTAGCGTCTAAACAAGTGTAACACCCCAGATATATTTATTGATCACGGGGGTTAATTCGGAGGCTTGATAGCGAGCCCCAAATACCCTTGGTCCCAGTGACGTGAGTCAACCTGACCTAGGTTCCCTGATACAGCAATCAAACAAGTAAGATTATTTCCGATAAAGAGAGGATCCAGAGTGAACCCTCTCGTAGTTTAGTCGTGTGTATAGTTATTAAATATCAACTTACAGATCAGTCTAAATAGCACTACACATAACAAAGTTTATAAAAGGAATAAACGGAACAAACGAAAGAACAACAGTTCCAGAAAATCAAGACCCTCTGACTTCTCTGGAACTACATCTGGTATATATATGCATCCTTGATTTCAAAATCACGGATGTCATAACTTAATCACGTCCCGGACACTTGCGGAAGCCCAAGACCCCATTTATATTTTCAGATGGTCAAGGGATAATTTCTGTTTTCTGTTTCCCATAATTAGGCATGCTATGCCTTATCAAGGAAACCCTGGTTGTTACACTAGCCTAGATCATAAACTAAAAATTCTATGGGCAGTAGAGGACAGATACAGGAGGGGTATCCAACCTCGAATTTTCACAACCTCAAACTTGGCCTAAAAGGTTACGAGGAAAGACCAATGTAGTCCTAGCAACAGAACAAGGTCCTAAATGACAAGAAAGAAACCCTGGGCCTGAATAACCTAGGGTAAATTTAGGACTGTATAAATGTTCAATTGTGTTAGTTTAATTGTGGTATTTTCAGGCCAAGTTCGTGGCTATTTAAATTCGAGGTTGGACACCAACCCTGAAGTTTAATTTAGGGAAAAGAAAGGAACCAGCAAAATTTTGCCTGTGCACCTTTCTTAGGTTATCATCACACCTGAACTTTGAAGAAGTACAGTAGAGGTATGCTTATTTGAACACTTTTTTACCTGTTCCACTACCTTGGCTTTCTTACTTGCATATAAAAGTAAAATAGAAAGAAAAATAACAAAGTTGATATCAGCAAACAGCCAACTATTTCAGGGTTATCCTGGCACAAACTTGAAGCAGAAATTCAATTAACTTTCTTTAATTTGTAATTTATTAAAAAGGTCCTTCCTCTTTTGAAGGCATGTGACGGTTTGGACTGCCATCTTCTCCACTGAAGGTGCATTCCTCGCTGCAAACTTTTCAAATTATAAAAAGCAAAATAGGTGTCGGCTGACTCACTTTCGTAGATGGATTAGCAAAATATTCAAAAGGCGACAAAAGTGTGAGTGATTATTACCAGTATTTTTAGGAAAAAAATGTCTGGTTTGGGCTTAGTTTTTCTTCGACTATTGTTCACTGTTAGCAGACGTTCACATAAGCATACCTCTACTGTACTGGGGTCAGATTGATTCAGGATAGATTAGATTCAATATGGAGAACTGATGGAGAAGCTGAATGATACAAAGGCCAATCTGATCCTCAGAACTAACTCAGTTCTGGAAAAACTCGGCTTTGCTGCTATTGGTAAGATTCATCTTATTGCAGAAGGCTCTGGAAAAGTTCAAACACGACTAATGTGAGGAATGCTGATCAATGTACGGACAAGCTTAGCAAGAATAAATAGCTCAAAGAAGCCTGGATACAAAAAAAAAATAAACAAAGCAAAAGACAGTAGTCGCGTTTTTTGCAATCGCTTGGAAAGAAAGTTGCCGTTTTTTGCGATCGACTGTCGACTGGAGGTCCAGTCGATCCGTTTTTTGTCGCTTGACTGGAGATCGACTGGGAACAAAGTCAACAGTCGATCCGATGCACCTTTCTCTTGGAGGTCCAGTCAAACTTGGTGCCAAATTTTGAAACGGAAACATGTGGACCCAAAACGTACAATTTACACCTCAGGAAGCGCCAGTACTGCAGCAGTTTCAGAGACTGCCGAGGGAACAGTTGTGGGGATGGACTGATTTAGACCGTTTTTCGAAGGCTTGTTCTCGCTCCCCTATCAAGCGACAAAAAACGGTCAACTGGATGAACCCGGGAACAAGTCCCAATCGCCAGTCGATCTGTAAAAAACGCGACTAGTAAAACTTACTATCACAAACAGAACAACCACTGGCTATGTGCACTTTATTCGATCTGGCCTAATAATTGTGGGATTTACACTATCTGGCGAGATAATTGTTACGATTATTTTGTGAATTCACAGATGGCAATTACTCCTAGGATTGCTAAAATTATCGTTTGAACAGGTTTGAACTTTGAAGATGTATCGATCGAGGTCGGACGACTTATTCTAGAATTCCTGCCACGGCTTTTGAAACACAACTCCACCATTTCCATCTGGAAAAGGTGAAGTCAACTCCTAGACAGGCAGGTTAATTCCGAATGAAAGCTTCAGCGCTTTCCCGCGCACAAACCTAAGCTTAATTCCAAGTCAAAGATTCTGTGCTTTCTTAGATAAATATTTAAAAAAAAAAAGAGCTGAAAACTCATATGGCACTTGCAAGAATAAGCAAAATAATTGGCGGGAGTTTTTTGTTAGGGAGTTTTGTACAGAGTCGAATATTATTTTATTATACACTAGTAAGTAAAAAATACTGTAAAAGGCATTTCTAGAACTCCTCTTCTTCGTTGGGCGGTTCAATGGTCTTCAGTATGGTTTCGACATTTATATCAAGTACGTTTCTTCTTTGAGTTGTTGCTGCGTAATTTCCCGTTTTAAAGGCGCTAGAAATGCATTTGTAAGCAAAACACTTGAGGCAAAAACAATAGCAGGTTCTTAGGGATCATTGATATATACAGTTTGGTCAAAAGTAGAACCCTTGTGGCACAAGTAATCATGGGTTGAGATGTATCGTTTGATAAAATGTACTTTTCGACCTTGCGGTGAAGATGCGCACTTTAAGGGAGCTAGAACCGCATTTGTAAGTAAAACCCTTGAGGCAAAGATGGTAATGGGCTCATGGGGATCATGAAAATGCATATTTTGCTTAAAGGACACCTGAACAATGAAACCGTACTTGAACACACCATGGAGAATGCATTTACCGACATGGTCACGGAGAGCATTCTTCTCCTGAGCGTGACGTTTTCAAAATAGGGATGTTCATTCTGGAGGTTTGCACATGCAGACTCCAATACAAAAAGCGCAATTCCTTCAAATCTTGTACAGCGCTGGCCGGATCGTATTGGAATTTCTTCTAGATATACGTTTGGGCGTAACTGGTTAAAAAATATTCCAGAAGAAGGGTTGATTGGAGATATTTGTTCATTTCTGAAGTTGTTAGGTACTGAAATAAGGACAGATGCAAAATGGAGCAAAAATCATAGCTTGGAAACACTATTTCGTATTTGGATTGGGTTTTCTGCAGGCAATATTAACGGAAGTCATAGAGATAGGGGTGATACTTGGTACTCTTCATTCAGGTGTCCTTTAAAAGTATTTTTCTTAATTTTTCGGTCATGATTGGTACTTTAAGGAATTGTGTCGGACTTGGAAAGTGGCGAATTCTAAGCCAATCTTGTCGAATTCCTAATATTTCAGCCAAGTCTCATCGTCCTAGCAGATTTGGAAGTACCTTTACTCGCGATCACCGGAATTCCAGACTCCCCCTTAAACTCCCCCCACAGTTGACTGAGCCAATCCGGTTCTGTAAAATGATTTATCCGGAGCATCTGCTAGTTATTCCCACAAAGTTCCATCCTGATCTCTCCAGTCTAAGCCGGTCGCATATTCCCCCCCCCCCCCCCCAGTTGTTGTCGGATCCGTTCCGGACATGAAAAAGATCACCAGAAACATGTCCTCTGTTCAATTAAAAACTTTCACTCAAATCCGACCACCCGTTCCAAAGTTACGCATGACTCAATATTCCGGATTCCCCCTTCCTCTACCCCCCCCCCACGATTATCGGATCGAGTAAATTTTTATTTACAAGTCAGTTTGATAGGATCCCTGATACGCCTCCCAAGTTTCGTCGTGAAAATCCCCAGAACCGCCATCACTGGAATTCTGGGAAACACCCCTCCACCCAGCCGCCACCCCCTCCAACCCAAGTGTTCGGATCCAGTCCAAAGGTGTAAACGATTTATCTGGAGCAGATGCTGGTTATTCCCAGCAAGTTTCACTCCGATCCCTCCATTCTAACCGTTTCTCGCTATTTCCGCCCACCCCCCTCCTCCATAGCTGTCGAATCCAGTTCGGACTTCAAATGGAACATCAGATATATGTCATTTATTAAGGAATTAAGTTTCGTTTCAATCCGATCACCCGTTCGAAAGTTACACACCACTCAATTGTCCGGATTCCCCCACCCTCCACTCCCCCAAGATGGTCGGATCGGGAAACTGATTATATCCAGGTTTGTTCGGGTCCCTGATTCAAGTTTCGTCATCCTAGCACCCCCTAATCTAGATCAACCCCTACCAAGGTCCAATACCATATTTTGCCAACCCCTTCGACCTTCGGTTGATCTATCTCTCTCCGAACGAATTCTTGCAAAGAACGAGCAGAGCTGCTATACTAGTGTGATGAAAGAATGACTCATCCATGCGCAGAGCTATACTACTGCGAAGAAAGGGGTAGGAGTTTGACGAAAACTAGAAAATGCATTTTGGATGTCCCCCTCTAGATCCCCCCCCCCCAGTTACCGGATCCGATCCGAATTTGACAATGAACATCCAAGACATTTGTCCTTGATACCTGTCAAGTTTCATGCACGCCTGATTATCCGTTCCAAAGTTATGAATGTTACTAATTTCCGGATTCCCCATGTTGCCACTCCTCCATTGATGGTCGGATCAGGGAAGTGATTATTTGCAAGTTAATCCGATTGGGTCCCTGATATGCGTGCCAAGTCTTATCGTCCTAGGTCATGAGGAAGTGCCCAAACTAGCAAAATGCGGACAGACCGACAGACAGACATTACGATCGCTTTATGGCACTTGAGTAAGCTCAAGTGCCATAAAAAGGCACCGAACAATAATTTCGCAAAATACTTAGACAAAAAATCAAGAACTATGCATTTATAAATACACTTTTCAACGCCCTCATTTTGCTATTTTTACTATTCATTATTTGTTTGTCCTTGCAAAAGTTCCCATCATTTTCTGCTTTTAGATTGTCGGAAGTACCAGTGAAATGAAATCTTATTAACCCCTTGAGTAATAGCTTAGAGGGATATTTAGCTGATTACCAAAAAAAAAGAAAGTTTTGTATTCAGCCATTTTGCCTTATTACAGTTCAGCGCTCCAAGTGGACTAGTTTTTGTTAGTCCCCCAATGCTTCATAATCAACACTTGTCAGACTTAGTAAAAAGTCGGATCTATAGGGTAGCGGGTCACTTTCACTTTCTGCTGCTGAGACATCTCCAAAACCTCCATTACCTGGGAGACAGATGACAGGTTTTCCACTCGGTAACATGTGAATCTATTTTACCATGTCTGATCCAAGTGCTGACGGTGAGGTATAGGCGGATTAACAGAAACTAGTCCGCTTGGAAGCGCTGAACGGGAATATGGCCAATTCGTCCAGTTTCGCCAGTTTGCTTCTGGTGGATGATGCTGATGCCTCGGATGTATACTTCCAAGGCTTTTCCTTCCACTCAATATCAAGATAATGTGTGAATGAATAAATGTATTGACGAATATTTTACACAAAAAGTCCAATGGCCATGTCGAAAAAAGTTGTAGAAATCCACTAACGAAATTAAATTAATCGAAATCTTTTACTTTATTTCTTTTACTCCTCTGTAACCAAAAAGCGCATCATAAATAAATTAATAATAGATGCCCCTTACTCTAAAACCTCGTAGTATGCTCCATCGCAAGCCTCAAAGGACAAGCCGTAGGCTACTAATAATAGTAATCATACGACTTCAGCAGTATTTCCATCCACTATCGCTCCCGATTTGTGCACTTCGCAAGTGAGTACTGTCTCCACTCCACGTGCAACACGTACCACGCTTGCCACGTTTATTCACTGTCCGTGACTTATCATGCTCCAGATGGTAGTTCCAGAAAAGCTTATTGGTCCGAAGAACGGTTCTGCACATGTCTCCAAGAGTGTCATCCGAGGCAAGTGCACGGAATGAGGCTTAAAACTGCCGAAGCCTTGTGTGATATTTTTAAGCATAGATAAGTGTTAAAATTTTTAACATCTCTGAACATCTTAGCAGAAACACTGCGTGTAGTGTGAGGTGTCCTTTAAGTAACGATGTTTCTTCCACATTAAAAAAAAAAACTTTCTCCTTCTTCATCCTTTCCATCTATTCTTCGTTATTCCGTTTATTATGAATTCACCTGTTGACTCAGCAGCTATTATATACACTCTACCTAGGCCGTATCCAGGGGGGGGGGGGGGGGTTGAACCCCCCCCCAGAAACTCACAAAAATAGTAATTTTTATAGGCTTTTCCCTCTGATATTATGACTTTTTTGTCCGAC
Source organism: Branchinecta lynchi (assembly GCA_023053575.1). Classification (NCBI taxonomy): domain Eukaryota; kingdom Metazoa; phylum Arthropoda; class Branchiopoda; order Anostraca; family Branchinectidae; genus Branchinecta; species Branchinecta lynchi. Next base: position 4,756,755 of record JAKZAP010000006.1, on the reverse strand, counting down.
CCGCAGGCTACCTCCGCCCCCGAAAGGCACCCCCCCCCCCCCCGAAATAAATTCCTGGATACGGGCCTGCACTCTACCTTCCATTGTCCACTATGAGAGAAAAACAGTTAGCATGCTTGTCAGTTTGTACTCCTGCAGCTACCCCCCCCCCTCAGTGATCAGACCCACACCGGACTTGAAACTGAACATTTGAGACACTCCTTCTTGACACTTGTCAAGTTTCATGAACGTCCGATCACCCGTTCCTAAGTTATGAATCCCCATCCCTCTACTCCCCCCACGATGGTCGGATAGGGGAAGGGACTATTTTCAAGTCAATATCCCTAAGTGGCCTGCCAAGTTTCATGGTCCTAGCACATCTGGAAGCACCCTAGCTCGAGATCTACGGAATTCCGGGAAACCCCCTCTACTTCCCCCACCGTGACACGATCCGGTCCTGTTTTGTCAGGAATACATCTAGGGTTTACGCTTGCTCTTAGAACCAAGTCCAACTCCGTTGCCTCGACTTTAAGCTATTCACGAGATTTCGGGGGCCCCGTTCAGCCCCCCCCCCCCCTCCCAGTGATCAGATCCAGTCCAGACTTCATATGGTCAATATGTTAGAATTCCTAAAATGCCTGCCCAGTTTCATGGACCTAGCACATCTGGAAGTACCCTAACTCGAGATCACCGGAATTCCGGTAAACCCTCTCCAACTCCCCCACCATGACACGATACAGTCCTGTTTTGTCAGTAATGTAGCTAAGGTTTAAGCTTGTTCTTCCCATCAAGTACCATCCCGATCCCTCGAATCTGAGCCTTTCAAAAGATTTTCGGTGCCCCTTCCAGCCCCCCCCCCCGGTATCGTATCCGGTCCGGATTTAAAAAGGAACATCTGAGGCACTTGTTCTTGACACTTGTCAAGTTTCATGCACGTCCGATTACACCTTCCAAAGTTATGCATGTTACTAATTCCCGGATTCCCCATCCCTCCACCCCCCCTACGATGGTCGGATCGGGGAAACGCCTATTCTTAAGGCCGTCTGTTCGAGTCCCTGATATGCCTACCAAGTTTCATTGCCCTAGTACCAAACTCGCGGGATCACCTAATTCCGCCCCCCCCCACCCAACTCCCCCAACAGTGCCCGAATCCGGTCCGGCTATGTCAATGACGTATCTAAGACTTGTGCTTGTTCTTCCCACCAAGTTTCGTCCTGATTCTTCCACTCTCAGCGTTTCCCAAGATTTCCGGCTCCCCCTCCAGCTCCCCCCAGAGTCACCGGATCCGGTCCGGATTTTAAGTGGGTCGTCTGAGGCACGAGATCTCTCCAAATATCAAATTTCATTGCTATCCGTTCACCCGTTCAAAAGTTATACATTCCTCAAGGTTCCGGATTCCCCCTCCCTCCACGCCCCCAACGATGGTCGGATCGGGGAAGTGACTATTTCCAACTTAATCATTTGGAATCCCTGATATGCCTGCCAAGTTTCATCGTCCTAGCTTATGTAGAAGTGCCCGAACTAGCAAAACCCGGACCGACCGACCGACTGACCGACTGACCCACCGACCGACAGACCGACGGACGGACAGAAATTGCGATCGCTATATGGCACTTGCGGCCAAGTGCCATAAAAAGCCTACAAAGAAGCCCTTCGAGAAGTCTTAGTCGAGAAATTTATAGAAAGCCAGATTTGGCTCACGGAAATTTGTCTTGAGCAAGGTTTACCTCGTGATAGTTTGTCTCCTGGTAATTTATCTCGTGAAAAATTGGCAAATGACTGACTTGCCTCGCGAAAATTTGTCTAGAAATTTTTTTTCTCGTGATAGACTTGTCTCGTGAAAACTTGTGTCGTGATAGGTAGCATTCATCACTAAGTGCTACACTTCTTTCTCAGCAATTTGACAAAATTTGATGAAAATGAGATGACTTTTCAGATACCACGATAACTGCGAAAACGACTTTTACACTGAGGTATCAGATACCATGGTATCTGCGAAAACGCAACTTATATCTTGCTACTTTCATTGAGTGATACTTTCGTATTCTTTTTTTGTTATTTGCGGGGGGGGGGGGGGGGCATTATGCAGGAGCTTGTTTGTCCAAGTTAGAGGAAAGGAGTCTGTTATTCTTGTTTGAATTTTCCATGAGACCACGAAAATCTAGGCAGATGTATCTTTTGGCTAGAATTTATTTCTGGCCGGAAGTCAACCTGGCTAGTAAAAACCTACAGACGGTAAATTTATTTCCCGACTCCACAGGGATGGCGCTGAAAGGGGTCGTTTAATTGCCAAGGGACTCCTGACAATTGCGAGTTCAGACTAACTGAGAGAGGTCATCTGTTTTCATTCTAAATTCGCGATTGTACGCTAATTTGGTAATTTTGAGGGCAAAAGGGTATACGTGATTCGTTGCTTTGTAAAACCAGTCAGTTCAAATCTGGAACTGTCAAGCGAAAGTTCATAAGGAAATAATGATGAGGTGGATTGTTTTTCTGGGATTTCTCGTAACGTTTGAAGGTAAGATTTATTCGTTTCCCCCCCCCCCCCCCATTGGTTGACTCTGACTTGAGGCAGCATATGTTACTGGAAACATATCTACTTGAAGTCTTTACTGGAAGTTAGTTGTATTAGTTGCGTTTTTGATCGAAGTTTGAAGTTACCTTCAACCTCAAAGGTATCTGCTTAAATACCGTTTTTGGTCACCGGTCACAGTTCCTTCGTCCTTCAAACTTTGACCGTCGAACTTCGTGCGCTAGCAAGTTCGAAAATCGTCGAAGAAACGTCGACCTGGCAAGGATCGACGGAGTCGTAAAAACACTAATTAAGCGAACGGTGAACTTCGACGGCGTTTGAAAACGGAAATTAAGCAACCGGCTAAGCGAACGGCGAAGAAAACTTCGATAAAAAACGCAACTATTGTAATTTTGTTCCTTTGCATTAACCAGGGCCCATTCTTTCTCTTAGTGTTAGTCTCTATTTATCTATGGTTCACGATCTCGAATCCTCGCAGCGACAAGGCGGAAAATGGGCTTTTTTCTCCAAAATGCGAATATAGGCCAATTTCAACCAAAACCAATAGTTGCGTTTTTGATCGAAGTTTGAAGTTACCTTCAACCTGAAAGGTCTCTGGTTAAATACTGTTTTTGGTCGCCGGTCACAGTTCCTTCGTCCTTCAAACTCTGACCGTCGAACTTCGTGCGCTAGCAAGTTCGAAGTTAGCTTGAATCGTCGAAGAAACGTCGACATGGCAAGGATCGCCGCCAATCGTCGGGAATCGTGAAAACACTAATTAAGCAAGCGGTGAACTTCGACGGCGTTCAAAAACGGAAATTAAGCAACCGACTAAGCGAACGGCGAACAAAACTTCGATCAAAATCGCAACTAATTACACCTTTTCGGAAAAACCGTCCCTCTTTCTCGCCGTGTAACTAATTGAAGAGCTGAGCGCACAAAGGTGATAACTAAATTTGTTGCTGCTTTCGAAATAATCGCGTTTAAAGTTCACAAAGTTATCTAATAGCACAATGAGAAAGAGCGTAAAAATGTGAACCAGATGTTGCTCTTAACTCAAAAGGCGAGTTTTCACCTATGTGTGATGAGCTCTTCAATTATTCAATAGGTCTGACAGTATTCAGCAATCCTAACGGACAAACTTTTTCTTCTTGAAATCGCGAGGGATTCTACACTGTCAGAATAAACAGATAACACGAGGATGCGAGGTTGCAACAGATAATGCGTAAGAGATAACATTTCGGTTGTTATCTGTTATTATACGTGTATTTGTTTAAAATGTTACGTTTAATAAGCGTTATCATCAGGATGGACCGAAACCCCGCCAAAAAGTATGTGCTGAGTTTTCCGACTTCATGACGACAAGAAACAAAGTCAGTAGCTGCTTTTCTGGCTCTTGATAACAAAGCTTGTTCTGCATAACATTTCATGCATAACAGTTTCAAACACAACAGATAACATCCGAAGTGTTATCTGTTATGCATTATCTGTTGAAACCGCGCATCATCGTTGTTATCTGTTATGAAACTTATGACAGTGTAGGAGAATTGATAAAAACAACCTCAAAACGCTGTATGGAAGCAAGAAATACTGCCAAATATTTAGCTGTTTTTTGTTGACTTTTTCTTCATATATAAGGCTTCGCCAAAATTATTTTCTTTTGTCTGATTTTGTTGATACGATCAAGGCTATATGGTGATTCTGGCGGTCTGGAAGGCTCTTGTAGCTTTTCCACCTCGTTTTCTAGCGACTGCGGCTAAGACTTGCTTCGCTTTTCGAGGCTTAGCTGAGCTCCGCTATAGCATTGTCCTAATAGGTGTAATAAGGTGAATAGCGCTATCCGCAATGTTTACGTCTTAATACACACGCCTGTTCAAACACAACCCAAGAGGTTCTTATCAATGTGGCACCCGGTGTTGCCAAGGTAAAACAATTTTTCGAGCTCTAAAAATATCCGAAAAGGTTCTTAGTACTACTTGAAGTACACAAGTACAATATAACGCAAATTATACTCTAAAAAAGCTATTAAAATAACAGATGGACAGTATTGATCCTCTAACTGACGAAAAGCCGTCGTAATAGAACAAAAACGTGTTTTTTTTAAAGAAAAGTTGTTTCTTTAGCTTCCAACAAGGTAGAACTGTTGTGCTTTCTTTGGCAACCCTGACGACGCTGCGCCTCTCCTCGGCCCGCTGGCGGAACCAACCAAGCGATCTGATTGGCCCTGCATAAGCCAGAATAGAACGCTAGTCTATTCTCCTTATTCACCTTATTACAGCGCGCTCCGAGGAAAAGAGGAATCTGTAATAAGTCTTATACGCGGTAATACACCGTATTATACCAAGTAGGACAATGCTTATGTTTCGTTTTACTCCACTCTGTACGTGGAATATGAACTCGGCAGGACAGCAAGAAGTTGTAAAAGCGCAAGAACTTTGTCTGTTCTTGCGCTCGGGGATTCTCCCTTTGATTTTTGGAAGCGAATCCATGAAAACGCCAGAATCGCCTTATTTTGAGCTTGACCAGTTTGATGATGTTCGAAACGCGCAACTAGATGATCCAGCGTTGTCATCGAGCCCTGGAATGACCTGACTTCAGTGGGGTGGCCTTGATGTAGCAGATGCTATAATGCAATTCAAAGGCAACTCCTGTCTTACCTATAATACTAATGCAACCTACTCCATAATCACCCCATATATTTCCAAACTCGGAGACCCCAATTTCGTACGGTACATTTCAACCCCTCTTACAAAACCATGCTGATTTTCTCACTTGCCGTGTTTTGCTACCTTCGATGTGTGTCAAGCAGTCGACGGTTGTCTGCGAGAAGTTTTTCCAATAGGAAAACCGGTTATGTAAATTGTTTCCCTGTTTTCGCTACAAGTCAACGGGTCTGAGAAAAGGCTTAAAATAGAATATAAGGTTTGAAGCCAAGCTGACCATTCAATAAGAAAGAAATAGAAAACCGTGATTTTCGGTTTTTTTATTGATCAGCTAATTATCCCTCTAGGATGATGTGCGAGGGATAAATATAAATTCGGATATTTCGGTTGCACTTCCGGCAAACCGTCCTCAGCGAAAAACAAGCAACTAAATCATAAAATCAAACACAATACCAACAGATAAGTGATGCGGAATCAACAAAACATACAACGATGTGTAACTTAAAACCAGAAAGAACGATGCTGATTGAAACGACAAACAAATTCAAATAAATCGACGAATATTAAAATGTACAAATCTGTGATTATTTTACAATTCTGAATTCTGTGTCTATTTACAATTTACCAATTCCCTGGGAAAGCGCAGAAGCTTTCACCCAGCCATTATATAATCCTTCGCTTTGACCATCACTATACAAAAAATTTCACAGAACTAAGACTCTTCTGACCAGATTCATGCGCGCGTGAAATGCTTCCTTGCTCTGTATGCCCTAAGTTCAAGCGAAAATATCCGAATTTATATTTACCCCTCGCACATCATCCTAGAGGGATAATTAGCTGATCAATAAAAAAAACCGATAATCACGGTTTTCTATTTCATTTGCTTAAAATAGCCAAAACCGTGGGTTATTTGTTGAAATCGCAGCATAGTTTTCAAGTATGCAAATATTTTAGAATACTTTAAGTTGAAGAGTAAATAGTGCGAGGGGTCCTTTAAAGGCTGGATGGATTTGCGCCTTCCACACAGTCAAGCCAACTCTTCCGGATACCACAGTAATGATTATAGCTACTTTTCCAGTTATTCAATATTTCAGTGACGTCCTTTTTTCTCATCTCTCGTCTTCAGACCACAGCTCTCAATCTCTATCCCTTTTGTCCCTCCCCGTCCATTTGCAAATTTGTTTTGGTTGTGTTATTCTGAGTTAAGATGACACAAAGAAAGCCAGCTATTTACTGTGGTACTTATTATCCTCTCTGGAACAAAGAAAATAACAACAGTGCGGAAAGACTATAGAGATTCAGCCCATCGTGACGGGAATTGCGGCTGAATGGATAGTTGTTATCCCGACCATCAACGATCGGAACGAAAATGATCCTATGGTGGAACGAAAAAGGATAAGAGGGGAGGAGCCAATTGCGGGACTGTGGATAAAAAATGATAGGTTGATCGTAAAGATAAGAAACGATAAGTGTCCTTGGAACGCAACCTCTGTCTCCGACACCTCTTTGATACCCGTCCAGATTTCGGAATCTTGGAGTATCCCAGCGTTATAGACGTCCAGTGATGTTTATTCTGGCTTAATTATTCCGTATCCGCCTTGACTACAAGTGCGCAAGCGCTCAGACGTGGAGTGTAAAAGTAAAATTTTTATCTCATTTTATATACAAATAGCTTTGGTACCAAGAAATTTCTCATCCCCAATAACCAAACAAGTATTGAAATAACCTAATTTGTAATCATCCCACGTTAAATGCTTTAAAAGTAAACAAACCTCCAGTGAATCCATAGACATTTTGAAGATCTTGCACGAAGAGCTTGACTTCAAACACTGAGAATGGTCTGTCAGCCAGACCCACCCTTTGAACCTCTTTCATTAGCAAGGTAATAACAAGTGCAATAAACCAAATCGTAGCAGCCTAATGCCCCCTTTGTCACAATTCATTAAGAACGGTATATCATCGATCATATGACAAAACTGTCCAGTTTCCAACTGGTAATTAAAGATTAAAGTACGTCGCGTCGTCTTATTTGTTGCTGTTACACCAAATCACCAAATCCTCGTCCATAGATATTTCTCCCCAAATATACAAGAGTTGGACTTGAGACCTGTCAAAGACAAACTTAACTCAAGGAAAATCTGGGCCCAGCTGCCTATGAATGGCAGCGGGGGGGGGGGGGGGGGTCGTGACCCATCAAATGCGTATTTACACCCCTTTTGATTCCAGTCACGGGTCAAACACTTTTTTAATGGGCAGTTTGGGCCTACTTGCCCATTAACGGGGAGGGTGGGGTGGTTCACCTCTCTCCAACCCCTATGATCCACAAGCACAAAGGGATTTCATTGCCTTATTTCCAGTTATTGTTAAGTTAAAACATTAAAAAATGGCCCAATTGCCCCTAAACCAAGTGGGGGTGGGGTTTGGAATCCGCAAAAAGTAAAAAGAGACCCCAATGCTGAACCAGGTGGGGGTGGGGGTGGGACACCGAAAAGGCACAACTAGACTCCAATACCCACTATTATACCAAGTTTGAACTTGATACTTGCACTGGTTCACGAGTTATGAGCTCCACAAAATACGGTGAAAACCGGAAACCGAAAAACGAAAGCTGCTACAGCGCTCGCAATAGTGGATTGTTCCAAGGAACGCTCCACTAAATACAGATATGTAGAATCCAGAATAAAAAGTATGGAAGGGGAAGCATGGCTTTTTCAGGAACCGCAGACGGCTAATCTGTGAAACATGCAGTTAGAGAATGGTTTGCCCCCAACCGTGAATCGCCCTCTGGTCAAAGTAGAGCAAAACATGAGACCGGCACTTGCGCTGTTGGAGTCGCCAACTTTTTACTTAAAACAAAATTCTTACTAGAAACGATCTTGTCAGTATGAAGTGGCTCAGACATATCGTTTTGTGGAAAATTCGGTCAAACTGCCCGTGGGAGATTAGCGATTTTCTTTTCTCTCCCCTCCCACTCCCGACGCGGTGGCTGAACACAGATATTTGAAAGCAGAATGTGCCTTGGCTGAAAAGTGAGAAGACTAAGCAAAATTAAACATTACCGGACCGAGACCCATGTCTCCACTCGCTTAGGAGAAAAGATCAGCGGCTAGTGTTCCTTTCAGACAGAACTTATCATGGATCAACGAACATAGGATTCAGTGTAACCTAGCTTAAGGCCAGACTTCCGTATTCCAGATTACCAGATGTCTGATCTCGCCACCCGTGGATCAAAATCAAGTGTTCACGCTACGCTAAATTCCGTATAAATATGTGCAGGCAAGTCAACGATAACCGCCAGTTTCAACCTTATTCAAATCCTCCCTTCCGCACGTCTCTTCTCTCCCGTACCAATCACAACTTCTAACGCTCTCCCCTTTCCCGTAACTTATCCATTAGCAAATTTAATTTGTATCTTAAACATGTTGCCCCAATGACGCCCATCAAGAATTTAGGAGGTCAACGTCCCGGACTTAAATTTCGTGAACTGGCTTTGTCTCCCGTTTCTAACTCAACGAAAACGGAAATCTGAAGACCGAAAGAGTATTCTGGAAGGGGAAATTTTTTTTGTCTATGATCGGCAGGAAGTTTGTCCTTTCGGGTTTTTTTTTTTGCCTGCTGGTCGGACAAAAAAGTACAAAAAACAAAGAGATCAGAGGGAAAATCCTATAAAATGATTATTTTTGTATGTCTGGGGGGTTTCAACCACCTACCCCCCCCCCCTTGGATACGGCCTTGCCCTGAGGCAGGACCGTATCCAGGAATTTATTTCGGGGGGGGGGGGTGCCTTTCGGGGGGGGGGGGGGGTTGCCTTCCGGTCGGACAAAAAAGTACAAAAAAGACATAAATCAGAGGAAAAAGCCTATAAAAACTAGTATTTTTTTATGTTTCCGGGGGGGGGGGTCAACCCCCTAACCCCCCTGAATACGTCCTTGCCCTGGGGTAACAGACGCACTATAACGACAATCTCACAGCTCCACTGAAAAGGCAGCTTATTTATATAAATCTGATATTCGAATACACTGAAAGATTTTGAACATGGCACTGAAAGGGATTTCGTATTTTTTTTTTACACAAGAGGCCCTAGTAAAAACACTCGAAGTGTGCGCTGCTTGTACGACAACCCGAAATTCATCTAGATGCGGAGAATTTTAGTTAAAAAAAAAGTCTGCATTTCCAGTATGACAAATGTCAAGATCGGAAAGGCTACGCCTGGACAAAAAAGGAAAATGAAGTTAAGAGATGGTATGGACGGTATTTTAGTTTTCGACTGTGAATTACATTTGCAGTTTGTATATATTTCAAGTGTACAAGTACATAGAGGTAAGCTACCACAAACCGAAAAAATAAGGTCATTTGATATACTACTTGTGGATCACTGACAAGCGATGTAATGCATTTTGGGGGGTTTTATGAATGTTTCACTGAATAAGTGATGTGTAACTAGACTGCCGGATCTCAGCCCTACTAAACTTTAAAGATTATTTATTTCTCTTTCCCTGCCCCCTCCCCCCCCCCCCCTTCGCGTTCTTCAATGTAAGACTTAAATAGGTGAGATTAAAACAAAATTTAAATGGGCTCACAACGTATGAACGAAAAGGAAAAATATATTCACGGAGAGGCATGTAAAAAATATATTTTTTATATAGAGTTTTACATATTCGGTTTTGCAACTCGTCAACCAGGTTTTATAGCGTTTTTTCACGGGTAGCTCTGGATCACCTTGAGAAGCCACGGGGAACAGCTGCTGCCCCATTGAATGACGCCCTTGGACCTGATCATTTGCTTTCTAAACATCTTTTCTTTCAGATGTCTCCAGCATAAGTCCTTGCAACACGACTCAAGATGAACTGATCCCCCATCGTAGATTTTGCGACGCTTTTTACTCCTGTGCCCCAGACACTTCAAAGCAGCGTCTCACAGATGGACAACTAGAAGATGGTTTCCGAGTCCTGGATAGGTGTGAAGATGGTCTTTTCTTCTCAATCCTACGGCAACGCTGCATGCTTCCACATTTTGTAGAATGTGGTAAAAGGAACAAATTGCAAAGGGCGAAAGCCTCAGGTAAGGAAAGCAAAAAATTTAGTCTGTCTTTCTTCTGACAACCTTAGAATTATCCTACCAGATCATCAATCGCCCACTGCTACTCAACCCAGCACCAGGCCAAAGCAAAATAACACTAGGGTGTAGATCCAAGACTTGACAAAATTGACATAGCAACGATACTAGCACCATTAGCGATAGAGCGTCCCTACTGAAACTCATTCAGTTGTTAACCAAAGCCAGAGCAAAATAACTCTAGGAAGTAATGCACGAACTTAGAAAAGTGACACACAGTCAAATCGCAGCGACACTAGCTCCCCTAGAGGGCACGAACATCCCTACTGAAACTTAACCAGCACCATATATTAGCCTAGCTAGAATTTTCTACGTCCGCCACTGCACGCACGAACAAAGCGAGCTGAGAGGCGCTACGACGGAGGCCCATTCTTGTTATACATGGGAAGGACAGGTCTTCGCATTATGCCCGGGTCACATTCGGTCACATCTGTACGTAATTTTGTCAGTTAATTTGGCTATTACCCACTCTTACGTTTCATCCTGGTCACACCGGGAACGAAGAAATTTAAGACATATTACCACCAGAGCCGTTACTAGCCAAAATGTTTGGAGGGGGGGACGAGGGATTTACCGACTGGCTGGTAATTTTTACCGACTTCTGCAGAAAAAACGACTGTTTTCAACAACAAAAATGACATTTTTGAAAAAAATCGACTGATTTTCAGAAAAAAACAGTGATTTCAGAAAAACCGACTATTTTGACGAAAAATTGACCAATTTTCAGAAAAACCGACTGTTTTCATGAAAAAATCAACCGTTTTGACGAAAACTCGCGGCGCTTCGCCCCGACTCGGTTATTTTTTACCGACTGGCCGACAGCATTAGGGGGGGGGGCGTCCCCCCCAGTCATGACGCCCGTGATTACCACCGTCATCACTCAAAGGTAAACAAAACTGGCTGAAGTCAGCTGACTCTGGTCTGCGATTGGTCCAGACACTCCAAAGATACGTTTCAAAATGGCGGAGGTGGAGTTTTCCATCTCGACTGTCTTAAGTTTTCAGCGTCTTTTCTTCCCAATTTCGAAAGTAAGACCGTCTTATTACCGGGCTTATTACCAGGTGTGACTATAGTGGGGCCCGGGCATTACTCTCTAGTGTTATTTTGCTCTGGCCAGAGCTGTCTCCGAGAACTTCATATTCTGAAAATTGCAAAAGAATGATACAGCCTCCATGTTTTCATGCTGTGTGCAGACCGCACCTTTGCTTTACTAGAAATTTCGAAAGCCGCAAGTTTGTCTCGCTTTAACTGCCACAAGCGTAGTGGGCGGCGCTCCAAGTTTGGGCCGATTGCAAAGTATGGAAATTATGGGTCTTGGCGCTACCCCCTAGCAGAACAAAATAACACTAGGGAGTAGCTGGAGGTCAATGGGTCTGGCAAAAGGCTTAAAAGAGCGAAAGGCGTGGATGATTGGTAAAGCAAAGCTTACGTTTTACAGTATTTAGGTAGTTTTGAATATTGGAACAGAAACAGTAAATAATGTGAGGTTGATAAGGCGAAAGGTACACCTTTTAATTCACGTATACTCCCATGATCTATCGGTGAGCTTTCGGGGGGCTAGGAATCATTTGTTGTGTAGGAGTTGGTTTAAAAAGTTTTTTTGGGGAAGTAGTTGAATATTTCCAGCGGAAGGAAGGATGAATAAAACTGAGTTGGGGAATATGAGAAAGTGGTATTTGGGTGCCCGAAAGGGAAATGTCTACGAAAAGGAGGGTTTTCGCGAGCTGGAAAGCAAAGTCGGAATCACTTTCCAGTGGTTTTAGCGCTACTTCGGAAAGTTGCCGAACTTTCCAACCCGGTTTTCGCGCTTCGGAAACCGAAGCAGCTTTCCGGAAAATGGTTCGACGATGATAGTGGGAAGCTCCGCGCAAAGATGAATGTTTCGGCGGAAATTTCAAAGGTGTGGGAAAAAACAGTGCAAGTCCTTCGATGGAATAGATGAGAATCAAAGAACCGTCAAATGAACCATATTTATTAGAAATAGTTTTTAATTTAAGATTTTCCAGGCGATGTCAGCTTTCCATGTGTTTTCGCTACCCGATGAAAAATTTATCTCAAAATAGTACTATGAAGTAGTACGAAAAAGTTGCATGCAGTACTAACGATGCTACTACATGCTTCTTCTTCAAGGCTACCGTGTTACTGCATACTACTATAAGCTACTATTAGCAAGACTGGATGCTTCTATGGCAAGACAGGATGCTATTGGATACTACTACATATGATTGGACCAGTCTGATGCACTTAAATGATAGTATTCTTTGCTATTACACATGCAACGTTTTCGTACTATTACCATACTACTACGCAGGCTACGAATTTTTCATCGGGTATCAGTCCAGCGGGAAAGCGGAAAGTGATTCCAGGAATCGCTTTCCCACAGTTTTCGCGATGCGCTTCGCTCCCTGGAAAGTGATTCAGAGATCTCGCGAAAACCCTCCTAAAGTCGTGGAGGGATTTCGAGGTAGTAAAGTTGATCGGAATTGAGTTAGGATGATGAACAATAGTTTTGCGATCGAAACATGTTTGTACTAGCGTTAAGAAGTAATAGTTTCTTTTCGAAAAGATTGGATAACTAATAGTTTTGTGTGTCTACAAGCGGGTTTTGATTGTTTGTATTAAATTAAAAATTCATATTAAAAATTTTGTTTATATTACAAGTTCGCCGAACAGGGCTGAACTACGAAAATTTAGTTGGAAAAATCACTGATTAACATTAACTTAAACTGGCTTGACAAACCCGATTTCTCCATCTTCCTCGAATGACGATCGTTGAACTTATGTGAAAATGAATTACCTGAATGAATCGGCAGAGGAATCATGTGGTACTCTCCCCTCAACTCTAGCTTTTTTCCTTTATGCTCAAACGTACCCCACACTCATTACAACCCTTGTACAAGTTTACCAACGAACTTCCCACCTTTTCTTCATTTTCCTCTGTTCTAGGCCCTTGTCCTCGTCTCAATGGACTGTATCCCCAAGATCCAGACTGCAGCGAGTTCTTATTCTGCAAGTCAGGCAAACCTTCAATAATTTTTTGTCGACCGACCCTTATGGTAAGCCAGATCACCGGTAGATGCCGTCTTCCCTTTCTATCCCCGCTGACACCTGGATGCTTCATCGAACCGCTAATAGAAGTTCTGGAGATCCCGGCCCTGCCACCCATGATTGACCAGATGCTGCCTGGATCCAGGATGAAAGCCCTCCATCCGTTTGATGTTCTGCCATCGTCTGGTTTGCGAGGGGCCGAAGAAGTAGGAGTCACTGAGCTCGAGCCACTCCAAGGAAATCGAATTGGAAACACGCAGTCGCTGTCAGAGGAACGAATGAGGAAGCCATCGAAAGCCGCCCAGAGTAAGACAAAGACGTCGAGCAAGCTAAACCCGCACAGTTCGAACTCCTTCACAGATGAGAATATGACACTTAAAGAGGACGACGTCGACACCCCAGTGACTTCTCGAGACCATGGCAAGAAGAAGACTACATCTTCGCCTTCGACAACGACCCCAAAATTCCTTGACCCATTTGAGATTATGGGTTTCGACGAAGTTCATGACCACGACACCTTTGACGAAAGCCTCTTTGTTGAGCTGAATGATCCCAACAAGCACATCGTCAGGAGAAGCATCGGAGCTCTGAAAGAAGTGGACAATCGCGTCGACCTGGATGCGAGAGAAATAGGGACGCTGGACGATGGCGCAGAGAAGCACGGTCTTCTGTCAACCGTCGTCGGTTTCTTCGAATGGATGTTTTCATTTATTCATATCTTCTCGTCGATGGATGTTGGAATCAACGAAACCTCTAGCCATGATATTGGACCAGCTTCTTCCACTGATTTACTGTGATGATGCATGAATAACTATTGTTATATAATATTTTATTTAACCCAGAATGCAATTGAATCGTTTTTTTTTAAGTACTGTCATATTGAAAAATGTTGTTTATTCCCTCCACCCCTGCTCAGTCCTACCTGGGAATGAAATTGCACATTTCTAGTATGTTTCTTCGGTTGGTCTTTGTTAGATCTGTGTCCCTTAGTTGGCCAACAGTGGTTGCAAATTCATTCCAGTTTATTAACGAGATGATGAACACAAAATACTGAGTCGCGAATACAACATATTTACAAACGACCCTGGGGCCAGCCATCGGCATGTCGCCAGATCGCTTGCCGATCCACTACTAAACAAATCGGAATGAATCACTCTGACTTGTCAATCTGACCTCGACATAACTATAATGAGTCACGACGGAGAGCGTGAGGGGTGAGTGCCTTCTGAAAATCGTTAGCAAGACAAAAGTTGACCTGGACAGATCGTATCCGGACGTAAAGTATCAAAGCCTGGGTACATTAATTCTGTTTCAATCTTCAGCTTCTGCTTGATAAAAACCTAAACTCTCTCGTGGGTCCTCATCAGAGCAAAATAACACAAAGGAGTAGCACAGAGAAATACTTTTGCTCTGGAGTAGCAGATCTGGCAAAGACAAGACCCAATTGTCTAGATCAAATATTACGTTTTTGGGATCCCATCGAAATCTTTGGTCTTGTTTTTTGCTGTGGTCTAAATATGAAGTTACCAGAACCTGCGCTGGTACACGACCACTTGGGTTTCAATAGAGACGTTCTGTATCGCTACTGGTGCCAGTGTTGCTGCTAATCGAGTGTGTGTCGCTTTTTACAGGTATTGGCGATAGTCCCTAGTGTTGCTTTAGTCTGGTCCTCAGATCTCAGGCAGAAAACTTTTACACCTTGAAAGCAACCAATTTCGAGCAAGAAGAGAAATAAAAAGGAAAGGAAATCTAACACACACTGCATATTAAACATAAAAAACTGATATTAAACCTGTCAGATTTGACAATCATGTTTATTTACTGACGTTTAGACATCGAAGAAATCGGATAATTTTCGACGTCTTTGAACTGCATCCCAGATCTGTTGTGAGCAATGGGGCTCGACACGTTCAGTCTAAACCCGAAGGAATTGAACGTATGCAGTTTGCTTAAGCTCTGTTCAAATAATGTATACAACTTATACGTCAGCTACGATTCTTCATCAGCAATATTTCGGCCCTTCTTGGCAAGAGTCTCGTCAGGCTGTCAATCTTCAGGTTCAACGTCGGGAAGGAAACAAATCTGTAATATACAAAAGCCCAAATTCTTTCAAGGAGCACCGGACTCCACCAAACTATTCAAGAAGCCGTTGAGATAAAGAACAAGACCAAAGGTTTTGATGGGATATCAAAAATGTAATATTTGATCCAGACAACCGGGTCTTACAGAGGTCCAGTCTTCGCCGGACTCCTTGAGCACCTTACTAATAAAATTTAGAAACAGATTAAGGCAAATGGTAATCATCTGAGAGACCAAGTTCAAATATGGATTCAACATGTGTGTTTATACCTCTATAGCCTGCGTCATTTCTACTTTGACGAAAGCTCCTGACTTACTTCTGCCAAATTTCCAGTTTCAGCCGGATTCCGGACGAACTTCTTACAAAATTGAAGTTCAAAACGGATTCAGCGTATCTCGTTACACCTTTGTCGAACCTCTTATCAACTTCAGATAAAACTTCAACTGTTAACAAACTTTCCAATTTCAGCCGGATTCGTGGCGAACTATGTGTCCAGGTAGAAAATGATTGTCATACACGAATTTAGCATGTCTTCATACCCGTAAATCGAGCACCTAACGAAATTCATACAAAACAAATTTTCCGGTTTTGGCCGGATTCCGGGCGATCTACTTGTCCAGCGAGATAACAGTTTTCATATTGGGATTCAGCACGTTTCCTTGTATTTAAATCGAACCTCTAATCCACTCCCGATTAAACTTTTGTTTTTGACAAATTTTCCGGTTTTGGCCGGATTCCGGGCGTTCAACTTGTCCGACGAGAAAATCATTTTCATAGTCGGATTCAGAATGTCTCCTTCCGCTTAAATCTGACATCTAATCAACTTTAGATGAAACTTTTACGTTTAACAAACTTTCCGGTTTTCGCCGGATTCCGGGTGAACCACTTGTCCGGCGAGAAAATGGTTTTCGTATTCCTGTTCCCCATGTCGTCTTACCCCTTATTCGACTATCTCAATTAGCTTTTAAAAAATATTTGTGTCGCCCCTTAACGTAATCCCCTCCCCCTCCCCTAAATATCTAGCTATCCGGCCCATCTACGAACACGACCTTTCCCTTGACTCGAATAATCCTCACACCAAGTTTCATCCAAATATCTCATTCCCTTCGAGAGTTATCATGCTGACAGACGGACGGACGGACGGACGGGCAGACGGACAACTTTTGCGATGTCATAGGTATCCCTCCACTTACGTTTTGGGATCCCAAAAAATGAGCAGGCATTAACCGAGATACAGTCGATTACTCCCTACCGGAAACTTGGAACGGGGTTATTAAGGGAAGAAAATGCAATCCTCAGTCCCTTATTAACAACAAAACCGAAGTCGATCAAAATACAGAAAAAAACATTTCCTGTCGTCGCCCCAATCAGCAAAAACAGCAGGAGTGTCAAAAATTAAATCTCACCACTAGTTTTTCCGTGCAGTGATTATTAAAAGTAATTGATACAGGCGAGTAAACCATGATAGAAACGTGGAACGAGGTTATATTAAGGAAATAAAATTTAAGCTTTCAGTCTCTTATTAATAATAAAACCGAAGTTAATCAAAATACAGAAGAAAAAAAACCTTTCCGCTCATCGCCCCAATCGTGCAGCAAAAACAGGTGCCGTGTCAAAAATTAAATTTCAGGACTAGTTTTTTTTTTCCCTACAGTGGTATTTGAAAGTAATTTGCCTGAATAAGATATTTTTAGTCGGTAGAAGCTTCTTATTAGTACAGGTTTGTTTCCTTCCCAACGTTGAACCTGAAGATTGGCAGCCTGACGAGGACCGTTGCCAAGAAGGGCCGAAATATCGCTGATGAAGAATCGTAGCTGACGTATCCGTTGTATACATTATTTGAATATATGTTTCAAAGTCAGCTTGGGCTCGAAGAATATTTTACTTATGATACTTTCATCGTAGCATTCCGGTACCAGAAAGCACAGAGAAGGATTGGTTTCAAGCCGAAACAGTATTTTATGGTACTTGCAGCTTCGCTCAAGTGCCATATACCGATCACTTTTTGGTCTGTCGGTCGTCCAGGCCACTCTCTCGAGTTAGGGTACTTCCAGAAATGCTAGGACAATGAAACTTGGCAGGCGTATCAGTGAACCGACCAAACTAACTTGGAAATAGTCACTTTCCCAATTCGGCCAAAGTGGGGGAGTTGAGGAAGGAGAACACGGAACATTGACCTATTTTTTACTTTTGAACGGGGAAACCTGATATTTGGGAAGACCTCATGTCTCAGATGTGACACTTCAAGTCCGGAATGGATCCGGTGACTTTGGGGGGGAGTTGGAGGGGGGAACCGGAAATCATGTGACATGTTCAGAATGCACGGATCAGGATGAAATTTGGTGACAAGCACAAGCCTTAGATACATAGTTGACAAGGCCGGACTGGATCCGACCACCGTGGGGGGCAGGGAGTGGAGGGAGGGGGAATCCGCCCGATGAAAAATTTGTCTCAAAATAGTACTATGAAGTAGTACGAAAAAGTAGCATGCAGTACTTACGATACTTCTACATGCTTCAACTTCAAGGCTACCGTGTTACTGTATACTACTATATGCTACTATTAGCAAGACCGGATGCTACTATGGCAAGACAGGATGCTACTCCAGATGTATTAATTATACCAAAAAGCTATTTATTTAAATTTTATTCAGAGCGTTGATAGGATCAGTTATTCAAATTTATTTCTATAGTCTACTTTGAAAATTACTCACCTCATCAGTACTGAGGCACATTAAATGATAGTATACTTTGCTAGTTTTAAATGCAACGTTTTCGTGCTACTACCATACTACTACGCAGGCGACACATTTTTCATCGTGCGGAATATTGACGTATTTAGAACTTTTGAACGAGGAATTGGATCTTAATGAAACTTGATATTTGGAAAGACCTCGTGTCTCACATGTCCCATATCAAGTGCTGACAGGATCAGATCAATGTGGGGGAGCCGGGGTGGGGGGGGGGGTAATTCTGTGACACGATTACAATACAGCGATTGGGATAGCACTTGGTGGGAAGACCAAGTGTAAGCCTCAGATACATCAGTGCTAAAACTGGACCGGATTAGGTCACTCTGGGGGAGTTGGAGCGGGGTCCAGAATTCCGGTGATCGCAGTAAGGTAGGCTACTTCTATGTGTGCTAGGACGATGAGCTTGTCTTGAACATTGGAGACTTGACAAGATGAGCTTAGAAATTGTCACTTCCCAGATCCGACCAATACTTAAAGTACTCATCTTAACCGCAAAATATAAAAAAAAACATTTTTAAGCAAAACCTACATTTTCATGATCCCCATGAGCCCATGATGATTTTTGTCTCAAGGGTTTAGATAAACAGATGAATTTCTAGAGTCTTTAAAGTGCGCATCATCACAGCCAAGTGTAAAACAAAACAAAAAAAATATTTACCAAACGATTCATTCTCGTGATTTCGAAGGGTCTATCGTCGTTCTTATTCACCAAGCCTTGTAAATGCCATATGAGCTTCCAGCTCTTGTTTTATATATTTTGTTTTTTATCAATGCGTAATGGAACAAAATGCAACCATAGTCCTAGAGAAGCCCCTTCCAATATCTATAATGCTCAAAATTATATACTATCAGGTTGGATCCAGGAATTTATTTCGGGGGGAGGGGCCACGGGTTGGACCAAACAGTAGAAAAAAAATACATAGATCCGAGGGTTAAAGCCAAAAAACGTTTGTTCATACAATGTTTACAACGGATACGTCAGCTACGATTCTTCATCAGCGATATTTCGGCCCTTCTTGGCAAGGGTCCTCGTCAGGCTGTCAATCCTCTGGTTCAACGTCGGGGAAGGAAACAAACCTGTAATCACAGGTTTGTTACAGGTTGATTACAGATTTTTTTCCTTCCCCGAAGTTAAACCAGAGGATTGACAGCCTGACGAGGACCCTTGCCCGAGCACTTGCCAAGAAGGGCCAAAATATCGCTGATGAAGAATCGTCGCTGACGTATCCGTTGTAAACATTGTTTGAATAAATGTTTCAAAGTCATCTTGCTCAAAGAATTCAATTCAGTTCAATTCAATTCATTTATTTGTATCCGTCAAAGCTGGCGAGTAAAAAAAAATATAATAAAATTCATACAATCGGTCTACAGACTAATAACTAGACCATATACTTTCATAAAAACTCTATGTCATTTAAAAAACAATTAGCCTACACTATCCTAAATGAAATATACCTAACACTTTAACCAAAATACAATCAACGCAACGCATCGGACAAAGTATGCTTTGTGGAATAAATTTTTGAAAAAAATGTTTCCCGTTTCTTTTTCGAAATATCAATGGGGTTTTTTAAACCATAATTATCCATCATAAAAGAACTGGATTGGTATTTCGAAAACCGGCATAAAAATTTCCCAAAATTAAAAAAAGTGGTTTTAAAACGCGATAAATTTGTCAACGTTAAAAAGGGTAAAAAAGAAGATGCAAGCAAAGCCTGTGGAAGAGCAACAGTGTTAAAAATATTTACCTAAAAAACGATTATATTTGTATGTTTCGTGGGAGGGGGGTCAAACCCCGTACCCCTCCCCCCCCCCCCTCTTGGATACGGCCATGTACACTATATATATATACATATATGTTTGTTTACCATTACGACGTATGGAATGCTAAGCGATTCTAAAGAGAGATAATATGTCTAAAGCCGTTCTAAAGAGAAAACAAATTAGGCGCTGATGCCTATTGCAACAAGCGGATATGCAATACCGTACATTCTCTAAAGTGTCTGGTTCCGAGTCGATAGAGGCGGAAAGGATGAATAATTTCTACTGGAGCGTTCATTAATGAGCAATCAACTCTGTTTCGGGTTTTCACCGTTTTGATTTGGAGTCCATAACGCCTGAACTAGGACACGAATCAAATTGTAACTTGGTATACCTCTTGAAATTGGAGTCTAGTTGTGGCTTCATCCTTTCGCCTAAAGAAAGCGAGGCTTTGACTTCATTTGTAAGCAGAACGCATTAGTTGCGTTTTTGATCCAAGTTTGAAGT
The DNA here is from genome assembly GCA_023053575.1 of Branchinecta lynchi. Lineage (NCBI taxonomy): Eukaryota > Metazoa > Arthropoda > Branchiopoda > Anostraca > Branchinectidae > Branchinecta > Branchinecta lynchi. The sequence continues at coordinate 4,736,338 of JAKZAP010000006.1, read as the reverse complement.
TACCTTCAACCCCAAAGGTCTCTGCTTAAATACCGTTTTTGGTCGCCGGTCACAGTTCCTTCGTCCTTCAAACTCTGACCGTCGAACTTCGTGCGCTAGCAAGTTCGAAGTTTGCTTGAATCGTCGAAGAAAACGTCGACCTGGCAAGGATTGCCGGAGCCGTAAAAACACTAATTAAGCAAACGGTGAACTTCGACGGCGTTCAAAAAGGGAAATTCGGCAACCGGTTAAGTGAACGGCAAACAAAACTTCGATCAAAAACGCAACTATTGAGAGTGGGGTGATCATGGACCTTAGGTAGCATTAAAGTGCTAATGACAAAATCACATATTCGAGTGCTCCGTTCAGCCCCGACAGGGTCGCGAGACAGAATGTCCGGGCAGAAACGGAGCACTGAATATGTGATCTTGTCAGTTATCAAGTTTAACTGACATCGGATATCATTCGAACATTTTTTTCCCGCTCCCCCTACTTAGCCTCCGATAGTCGGTTCGTGGAAGAGACAATCTGTTAGTCAATCTGGTCATGTCTCTAATCCATGTAAAAGTTTTCATCGTCATAGCACATCTGCATGTACCCTGATTAGCGTGAAACAAGATTTCCGGTTCCTCTTCCAACTTCCCTACGAGTCGCCGGATCTGACACAGGCCTTATAGTGCGAACACACGATCAGGGTTGGGTGCTCCCGGTCTGGAATTCCTGCCCGGATTTTGGGCACCATCATCACTTCCATATGGAAAAGTTGAAATTTTTTCAACTTGATGATGAAACTGCAGGAAATCCGGCCGGGAAATCCTGATCGTGTGTTCGCACTTTTAAATGGAGCATCTACAAACGCATGCATTCTCTTGCCGTTTGTCCAATCCCATCAGGATTTTATCACTCGTCCCAGAGTCGTGTGTAACAAGACGTTAGGGAGGATCCAGCCTCAAACTCAAGCCGGGACGGTCGGAGTTACTGTGGCTCGGCTCCTAATAAATCTTCCAAGTTTCATCTTCCTAGCATATCTAGATATATCCTAACTCGACAAGACCAGCGGACCAACAGCCTAACCGACCTAGTTGGTATGACATAACTTTCAGGATCAAAATAGCATGGATGCTACTGTAGTATTTATTGCGTAACTACATTAATCTTTGACATTATCATTTGCACCCGTTGCGTAAAGACTTAATTCTAAGTTACAGTGATAGACCAAAGAGACTAATTTTCTTAAATATTCTTTGAGCCCAAGCTGACTTTGAAACATTGTTTGAATAATTTTCTTACCCTCGCATTTCTAGGGATAAAATAAAATATGCACTAATTTGCACAAGTTTCTAGCCCTTTATGAGCCCCTTCTTGCAACCGATTCTTACTTAAATCTCTCCGTGATACACATGGTACCAAATTGTTCTTACCATCAAAGACACCAGAAACAAATAATAGGTACGCCTATTGCGACCGATTTATGGCACTAAAGCCAAAGTCTCCCGAGTGCCATGAAAACTGAGGAGTTACCCACTCCCCGGCACCTGCTGTAAACCCTTTTCCGGCACCGCGAAATCGTATGAAGCGTCAGCGGTGCCGGCCGTAAATTAGGCGATTAATCTTTCAAACACTTCTTAAAATGCTCATTTTGGTGTTTTAACACGTGACAACTGGAGCCGGCTGGTCTCAGACGGTATTACAGTACACTAAAACAGAGAGTGGCAACCCCTAGATAAATAAAATCTCTGCGCCGCAACAATTTACAGTGAAGAGTAGATCTGGCAAATTCAGCAGAAGTACGGTCTACTTTCTTTGCAGAAAACTATTGCTAGTTTTTCAGTCTTCGTCATCTATCCATTTCATAATCATCGATAATCAGCCTTTAATTTTAATTGCTCCTTAGGGTTTGGGGATTTTTCTTGCAGGTCGCCCACTGATCTTGACCTTGATAGACGGGTGTAGCAGCCAAGCCGAATGGTACCAATTTTACACAACGCTGCACTCTTACGACTACCCGGTACGGTGAAAGTATTTTGTTGAAATTGCTGTGTGAGAGACCAATATATTTGGTAATAGGAATTATGGACTGAAACAAGGTAAGAAAGCTGTCAATGCGGTAGTGAGGGTGGATTTAGGTGGTTTTTTATATGCTCCCTCCCCCCCCCCCCCTCCTGTAGAAACTGTAGGCTGGTTTAATTTGTTTTTAGTCAACAACGGATTGCCAGTCTTGTTCTAGTTCTGATCGATTTGCAGCGTATTAGTTGAAAAAGACCAACAACTTAATTCGAATTAAGTTCTGTTTTCAACATTTCTGTCCAACAGAAGCAGCTCATTCCTAAAACTGAAAAATAAGACACGGTCAGTAAACTCGGACTGGCATTTACGTCATAACCTTAAAGCACACCTTGCTCTATTTAGCCTACCCAATTTCTTAGCATTATTCTAAAATCGTATAATATACTGTAAGAACAAGCTTTGCTTTTAACAAGGATGTCTTAAACAAGTTTTTACCTTTTGTTGTTTTAAGCCTTTCTCCTGACCAGCCGGGGAAAATCAGGGACAAAATTACAATACCAATTTTTTTGAAAAGGGAGATTCTCATAGAGCATGTTATGGACAAAAAAAACGGACCAAGGCAAGTGAGAAAATCCCCAAGTTGTCCTTGTGGGGCTTAGGATATACTATTGTATTAGGTTCTTGGCATTCGGGTCTTGGCATTATAGGTGCGTCGGTCCTAGGTACGGTGGGCTTGTTATTACTTCTCGTTTGTTCAATCTTAGTTCAACTTTGTTGTTAGTTGATAAGTCCAAAATCTAGGGAGCATTCGTGAAAATGATTTTGTAGCCACAAATAACAAAGCTATAAACCCCACTGGCCCCAGTCGTTCTTATTAATTGCTTCTGGAAGCTCACGGTATTATGTTTCCTAGACATTTTATTTCACTCATCAGTTCTTAGGAAAAGAGAATCCTTTACTAGACGGCTAGTTTTTTGCCGCACGATTGGGTATTTTTGCATAAGAATTCCTTCAGCCTAAGCTGACTGCGACTCATCGTTGACTGCGATAATCCGATTGGTCAGCTGAATTTTTAAGCGGTATTCCTCAGGTCATTTTTCTAGCTTTGAGCCTGAGGAAGACCTTTGCCAAGAAGGGCCAACATTCTGTTCAAGTAAATTGAGCTCATGTATCCATTTGGCACCCAACCCCGTTTGTCTACTGCCTGAAGAGGTCCCTTGTTAAAGAATATCGTATAACTAGATTTAAGCTGACTAGGTCCCTTTGCATGGTTTTAATTCATTATTTTCTAGGATAACTCATGATGCACAACTATGCCATCTTCTTCTCCCTTTTTCTCTGCTGCCTAACTGAGTACATTCCCCCAGGCCCCGCCTTCAAATGCCCTGACGATTGGAAGTTTCGCTTTTACCCCTGCGAATGCGAAGGGGGAAGTGATGACGGCCTTTTAGTGAAATGTGAAAATACAAACTTGGCCTCCCTTTCCGTTGGCCTTAACAATATACTTCAACCTATAGACGTGCTACGGATTTCAAAATGCGATATTGGCAGGATTTATGGCCCAATCTTTCACGCTGTTACTGCCAGAGCCATCTACATCGTTGACACGCCAGTGAGATTGATTGAACCGGAGTCGTTCTGGGGCGTTAATTCAACTGTGAGGGAAATCCATTTGGTAAATACTAAATTGGAGGAATTACCGGTTGAAGCGCTCTCGACGCTTCGAGACATTGTTGCTCTTCAAATTGACGGAAGTGAAATTCCGGAAATTCCCGGAAAAGCCTTCGCTGAGCTCCGTAATTTAGAGTCCCTCATTTTGTCAAATGGCCGAGTCGAAAAATTTGCTCCAGACAGTTTCCAAGGATTGGGCAAGATCAAGCATCTGGATTTGCATGGGAATAACTTGAGTGATGTGCCGAAAAACTCGCTCAAGGAGCTCCGGAATCTGGAATTCCTGGACCTGTCACATAACAGTTTCGGAAAACTTAATCCGGCCTACTTCACGGATCTTACCAAGTTGGCGACGATGAACATTTCACACAACGCCGTACCGGAAATTGCAAGGGGACTATACGCGAGGAATTCCGTTCTCAAAGTTCTTGACATGAGTCACAATAAAATCAAGAAGGTCGATGCCCAGACATTTCGTGGGATGCGATTCTTGCGAAGACTATATTTAAGCGATAACGAAATCAATGACATCGGCAGAGGTACAATGTCTTCCATATCCCGCATCGGTATCGCGGATTTCGCACGCAACAATCTCACGAAGGTTGACTTCCAGCTCTTCAACGAGCTCCAGCTCTGCGAGTCCATTGACCTCGCCGAAAATCAGATCACGGAGATTCAGAAACAAGCATTTAAAGATATTTATTTGGCAAAGATTAACATGAGCTACAACTCGATATCCAAGATAGAGGCAGGCGCGTTTGAGAATTGCGTGAACATCACATTGCTGGATTTATCCCACAACCAGCTTACTCGGATCCCAAAAGGGGCATTCGATGCCAACACTTATGCCATGGAGCTCAAGTTTGACCACAACGGCTTTACAAACCTGTCTCACATTCCCTTCGACCACATGTCTGGTCTGATGATTCTAAACGTGAGTTACAACTCCATCTCTGTCATCCCGAAGAAAACGTTTCCAAAGCTCTACGAGTTGCATACGATGGACCTAAGCCATAATGAAATTACGGATATTGACTCGTCTGTGCTCCAGAATCTCTTCAGCCTTCGCTCGGTCAACCTTAGCTACAACAGCATGGTGTCTGTGGGCGGATCGACCTTCGGAAACATTCCGACCTTGCTCGAACTCAATTTGAGCTATAACCAGTTAAAGGTAATGTGATTTCTCCCGGTTCGCTAGGCGTCAGGAGGGGTGTGTACTGGTTAAAGTTGAGTCTTCTGGGGCAAAGGGGTAGATCAGCGTCTTAGAAATACAGCTCTAATAAAATGTAGCTTGCTGAAGGACCATCTACCAGTCTCAGAAATGATTCATGAGGATCAGATTACTCTGGATTAGTAGGTGTGAAAGGGGAGTGGGGTGAAGTTTGAGTTTCTGGGGCAATGTTTGGCTTATTTTTGTCTTCGATAAGCACTTCGTTTTCCTTTTCTGCAGAATAAGTTCGTCTACCAGAGTAAGGGCTTTGAAGGGATCCTACACAGGGACGTCTTTTTAAACTTTAGTCGAAAAGCTCTAGGACCCGACAGTCTAGTGACACATCACGCATTCTCTTAAATAGGCCTGAAATCCGGATAAAAATGCATTATTCCATTTGTCCGCTTTCCACAGATATTTTACTGTGCAAAACGGATAAGTCAGCTGAATTTTATTAGAGCTACATTTCAGCCCCTCAATCAGCTCAAGTTGGAACAATCAACGTGTGGACACATTGTTTTCAATTCGATTTCATTTGGAAACAATATTCCGTTTAAATCTGAGTTTAAAAGGTAGCCTAAACGAGATGAGAACTTCGAATTTGCTAATGATCAAGATACAAAGATCCTTCGACAGGACACTAGCATGCTGGTTCAGTCTCCGACTTGTTAGTCTGACCTCACTATAGCAGCAATCTGTTTCAACATTTCTGGTTTCTCGTAAAAGTCATAGCTATAAGCTGAACACACTATGAAAAGTCACACAAGACTTGTGGGTCATTATCAGTGCTAGCCAAGAACTAAAGACATGAGAAACTCTTGTCCTACCGAGTGACCACGTTCGAGCCAAGGGCGGGGGGAGGGGGACGCCCCCCCCCCAATGCTGTCGACCAGTCGGTAAAAAAGTAACCGAGTTGGCGCGAAGCCCCGCGATCTTTCTTCAAAACAGTTGATTTTTTTCATGAAAACAGTTTTTTTTTTAAATTGGTCGATATTTCGTCAAATAGTCGTTTTTTCCGAAAATCACTAGATCTTTCTGAACATCAGTCGATTTTCTTAAAAATGTCATTTTTGTTGTTGAAAACAGTCGTTTTTTCTGCTGAAAAAGTCGGTAAAAATTACCCATTCGGTAAATGCCTCGCCCCCCCCCACCCAAGCATTTTGGATAGTAACGCCTCTGGCTCGAGCAGCAATAAGAAGTTCCATCCTTCCATGTTAATTCTTGGCAATACTGCTAATTACCCAGTGTTGATTTGTCCTGCCTATGAAGAATCTTGGCGTTGTCAAATCGCGTCCAGGGGGTTAGCAAAAGAGTTAGTCACTTGCGAGTAGCAGATGAAGCAAATGGAGGTGGGTGCGATTTTTTGGTTAGTATTTGTGTCACTCTCGAAGGAGGAACAGATTGTTGGTATTACGGTATGAAGACGTTGGTCAGCAGAAACAAGGTATTTTAGGCTCTCTTTAGTTAAGAACTTGTTACGGCAGTAACGCCTAATTTGACTCTCGATAATTTGATGACTTACTCTTAGTACCGACCAGAACAAAATAACACTAGGGAGTAGCGCCAAGACCTATGCTTTCGATGCCTTGCAAACGGGCCATACTCATAGCGCCGCCCACTACGCTTGCAGTATTTAAAGCGAGACAAACTTACAGGTTTATAAATTTATTGTAAAGCAAAGGTGTGGTCTACGCACACCAAGGAAACAGTGGAGGCTGCATAATTTGTTTGCTGTGTTCTGAATATGAAGTTTTTCGAGCCAGAAATGGTGAATGGCTGTTTCAGTAGGGACGTTCTCGCTAGTGGTGCTAGTATCTCTGCCACTCGAGTGTGTGTTAATTTTGTAAAGTCTTGGCGCTACTCCTTAGTGTTATGGTACCGACGAAGGATTGCAGTGTGCCTAGCGAAGAGCCAGAAACGTCACCAAAACAATCCTTTACAGATTCGTCACCAAAAACAAACCTTTACATAGGAATGAGTCATTTAAGGGTTTGTTTGGGGACGTTCCTTTTTTACCCTAGGATCACCGACGTGCTTCGAACTTAGTCATAGATTATGGCGTTCCTGTTACTTTTATAACTGCAACTGAAGCGGTTACCTCACCGTAAGCCGTCTCAGTGTCCGAATAGCTGAAAAGCAATCATTCCCGGTCTCTTCAGACATTGATTTAATTTCAGTATTGTTCCTTTCTCCTTTTGGCTCCGTCTCTGTCTTTGCAATTGCTAATGAGCTTAATTTACAGGACGTTTCTCGTGGCGCATTCACCCGACTCGTATCGCTCCGCAGTCTGACACTTCATCACAACAATCTGGAGACAGTTTTCCAGATTCCCATTTCTCTTCTTGAACTCGATGTCAGCAATAACAAAATCAAGAAGCTTCCCCCCAACCGAATTTGGCCGACGATGAATTCTCTCCTCAGCTTGAACTTGGACGACAACGACCTCGAAGATAAACTTGAAGGCGGATCGTTCGGAAACCTCATTGCTCTGCAGCGGCTTAGCCTTCGACGGAACAAGATTCAGAAAGTCCCACGCGATGCACTTTCAGGATTCTACACTCTGCAGTATATATTCCTGGGTGGAAATGAGATCACCGAGCTGGAGCGAGGGGCTTTCGGCCAACTTCCGGTCATGTTTGAGATTGAGTTGAGTAATAACAACATCTCGGTGGCGGAGAAAAAAGCGTTTGAGGGATTGCTGCAGCTGCTCAAGTTGGATCTCTCTGGGAATAATTTGACGGTGATGACACCTGGGATATTTTTCGGTGAGTCAGTTTTATTTTAACCTGCGTTGTTAGGGGAGCTTCCAGTAGAAAATCCACTATTGCGACCGCTTCACCCGCCTTTCGATTTTCGATGTAATTTAAAAAGTTAAGTTAAAAGCTTTTTAGTTAACATTTGGTATATTTAAAGACTCCTTCGGCCGAACCTGTCCTGAATGGGAATCAGACAGATTTTTTTTTTTTACTAAAATTAGAAAAATCATCTAGGATATTATGTGGTACCAGCGGCCTGAAGAGAACCCTGAAGAAGAACAAAACTCCTTCTATATCTTTTATGAAGAGGGGCCACAGGTGCTAGTTTGAGGATTTTCTGGGATTTCTCTTGCTTGGCTCTATTACGTATAGGAAAAGGGGGGAGGGAGAATATTATGTAATTGGGGAACAAATAGGGTTTTAATATCGAAGTATCTGAAGAAAGATTGCGTTCGTTACTTATCCCTAATCAACCGCTTAACAGAATTCAATTATTAAATAATTAATAAAAAATACCTTCTGTCTTTACTTTCCGGTCTATCCCAGAATACGAGCAGAATAATGCTATTCAGAAATTCGTCAGTATTTTGTTCATCCATATATTACTTCATAAGTTTAGTAAGTAAGTAAGTGAAGTATTTATCACCCGTAAGAAGAAGATAAAGAAAAAGAATAGAAGTTTAAGGCACAACACAGATACAGGTACATGACGTTTGACGTTGAACAATCGCGCAATTGCGAACTATAAGCCAGGGGTGGTTCCATTTCCCCTGGAAATTTGAAATTACCCGATTCACTGCGACAGTAGTCGGAGGATCTTGTGCCGGTTAACATAATAGTAAAGCAGACACATGGAGCGTGTTCCACCCTACTTATCGTAGTTACTACGCATGACGTCACGAATTCTGGCTTTTTGCCGTCAAGTCTGGAACGATTTTTTTATTTTCCAGCAGGATCTCACGCCAGGGGCGAATTCGACCAATCACGTTACAGAGATGCGTAGTAACTACGCTTACTACGCTCCCGAGCATGGTAAGCAAATAGTAACTATTAGTTACTATTCCGACAAGGATGGAACGGTCAGCGTAGTAACTTTTCGTGAGGATGGAACGGAAATAGTAACTAATAGTAAATATTGTTAGAAGGGTGGAACACGCTCATGGATTAGTCTTCTGAAAACAGAAATGGACAGATATGGATTCAGCCTATATTCTTACCCCCATATCAAAGCTCTAATCACCTTAAAGGACCTGTCTTACCTATTATGATAACACAACCTACTTCCATAACAACTTCATATTTCTAAACCCCATAGATCCCAATTTCGTATGGTACATTTTGACCCGTCTAACAACCCCCCCCCCCTGATTTTCTCACTTGCCATGCTTTGCTAACTTCGATGTCTATCACGCTGTCGACGGTTTTCTGCGAGAAGTTTTTAGAAAAACGGTTATATTAATTTTTTCCCTGTTTTTGCTGTAAGTCAACGGGTCTCGGAAAAGGCTTAAAATAGCCAAAACCGTGGGTTATTTGTTGAAAGTGCAGCCTAGTTTTAAAGTAGGCTATTCAATTATTTTAAAGTACTATAAGTTGAATAGTAAATAGTGCGAGGAGTCCTTTAAGAATTTGATGTCAGCCCATTTTTGACTCCATTCCCCCAGATTTGTGCGGGCCCAGTTGGGTACCCGTATTTGCTTCTTAAACCATGATTAGTGCTATTAAGTACCAACCTATTTTTAGCAGTGCCAGTACCAAATAGACAGAGAAGGTTGCCTTTCCATAACCTAACCTTCCTTTTAAGGACTCGCAACAAATAGATCAAAATAATGTTCATTTGTCCAGAAAGAAAATTACGATACGAACTTAAACAGATAACACGAGTATGCGTGGTTTCTACAGACAATGCGTAACAGACAACACTTCGGATGTTATCTGTTGTGTTTGAAAGAGTTATGCATTAAATATTTTGCATAACAAGCTTTGTAAGGAAGAGCCAACACAGCATCTACTTACTTTATTCCTTATTGTCATGATGTCAGAAAACTCAGCAGAAACTTTTTGGCAGTTTTTCGGTTCTTCCTGATGGTAACGCTTATTATGCATACCATTCTGAAACACAACAGATAACATCGGAAGTGTTATCTGTTACGCATTATCTTTTGAAACCCCGCATCCTCGTGTTATCAGTTATGAAACTTCCGACAGCGTTGTCTGTCTAAGCGACGTTTTTTTTCTTTAATTTATAATCATGATGGTCATCTTCATCTAGCGATCGGCGCCTCCTAATTTATTCGTTGAACTAGTTAATTAATTTCGTTCCGCAAAGTGGTTTTCCAAATAAGTTAGCCCCAGCAAAAAGATTATTCTTGTGGACCATGTTCCCGTTAAAGATATAAAAATCTTTTTTATTTTCTGTTTCCAAGAAACTTAATGAATTAAGTTCTTGCTGGTCAATTTAATCCCTAGTCACACTGGACCAAAGTGCTTGTTGCAGCAGAAATGTTAATTGGGATCTAACAGAAAGGGATTTTTTATGTCGTCGAAACTAAGGAACCAGCTGACAAGAGCGAGAAAGCAAAGCCATAGCAGCGCTGATATTGGATTTCTCCCTTCATGTTCAACCGGATTATTTCCGGGCGATGCAACTTTTTTCTACATCTATTTCTTCTAGGTTTGGTGTCTCTGCGTTCTTTGGATTTGTCCCGTAATGGCTTGGAACGTTTAGACAACAAGACACACAGCCTTTTTGACGAATGTCTATCGTTGGAGAAGGTAAGACTGTTATTAATCAGTCAATCAATCCTGTTAATCCGGTCTGCAGACCGTGCGAAACAAAAAATTGTCGCTGTATGTGGATCACCAGTCATGAATAGTGTTCTGGTACAGTAGAACTGAACTGAATTGAACTTTATTTGTAACCCGTCGTCTAGGTAGAGACGGAGTGTGGTAAAAAGAAGAAGACAAATCATAAAAAAATAACGAAAATAATTAAAAGTCACTAACCAAAACATCATTTAGCTCCATGGATGACCAAAGTTTTGTTTCCCTATTGATAGACCTCAGGACAGTTAGCATTTTTAGCAAACCTAAAGAAAATTGAACGAATTTGACGAAGATTTTCGTATTGAAGAATGTCCAGAAAGGGGTAAGATATAGAACGCAGGGAAGAGCGATTACATTGTAGGAGTACGCTTGAATCTTCCGGTTGAATCGCAACTTTTCGGAAACGATCCGTGCATAGGCTCCACTGACGCGCTTTAGCAAATGAGCTATCATTAATTTTTTAGTAGTTTTGACTTAATCTCGATTAGAAGTAAATAAGACTTCATTTGCTTTGGACTTGACATCCTATAAGGTCGATGACCGTTGGCTCACTGGAATTAAACATCAACAGTTCTGTTTTTTCCTTGTTAAATTTAAGCCGCGTTCACAAGCATGCCTAGCCAAGTACAGATGCCTTGGCACGTGCTCAGTCGTGGCACGTGCTCAGTCGTGGCACGTGCTCAGGCGTGGCACGTGCTCAGGCGTGGCACGTGCTCAGGCGTGGCACGTGCTCAGGCTCTAGGTTCCAGGTTCTAGAGCCTGGAACTCCGTGCCTGGCCCAAAATCTGTGCCTAAGCATGGATGTGAACAGTGATGCTAGACACAAGCCTAGGCATCTGAGCATGGCTAGGTATGCCTGTGAACGGTGCTTTCAGCTCAATAATTACATTATGCTTCTTTGAACACCTTGCTAATGTTTTCCACCCCTAAAAGCTCTACGCCACTTACTGCGACCACTCGGTCCTTTACCTTTCGGGACTCTACCCCCTGCTGAAGAAAAAGGATGTAGCAGCTATCCGAATAGCATACTTCCGCTACTGTAAATTCCTCCTCTACTTGCCAATTTGGTATAAAAATCGAAAAATGATAACTAAATTTTCAGTAACCAATATAACTGTTAAACTTGACGAGCTGCATAGGCATCTGTCGGTCGCTGCATTTTCTCCACATCACGGTCTTGTCCGTTTGTTTGAAGTGTAATCTGTTTGATGTGTAAAGTTGTATGCTAATTTTAAGTTGTGTTTCTTTCTTTTCTTTATGTACTCCACTATTTCTATTTTATAGAAGTGGGTAAATAAAAATATTCATTCATTCAAACATTCAAATTGAAGTAATAAAATAAGAACTTAGCTTCTGAGAGTCATTTGGTTTTCTTTTTTTCCTTCAAGAATGGTAAAAAATCCTATGGTGCGAATTATTATTTCTTTTTGAATATTATTTCTTCGGTTGGAATCTTTCGGACAGCCATGAAAATAATACAAAACGCCGGGAGCCGTAACCTGGAGTGGAAAGAGCACTGAATAAGCTGAGCAGTCTAGAGGAAAAGAAAAAGAATTACAGTTTGTTCTTTATTTTACATCATACTCTTTGGTACCGTACAAAGCTTGGCGACGTTCAAACTAACATCCTCTACTGTCGATCCTCGCAGAAAGCTTTCATTGCTTGCACAATCTAGATTCAGGGCATAGTAAATAGGCTGTAATGCAGTTTCTTAGTCATAAATATTCTTTGAGCCCAAGCTGACTTTGCAACATTTATTCAAACAATGTTTACAACGGCTACGTCAGCTACGATTCTTCATCAGCAATATTTCGGCCCTTCAACTTTGAGGAAGGAAACAAACCTGTAATGTTACAAGTTTGTTTCCTTCCCCGAAGTTGAACCAGAGGATTGACAGCCTGACGAGGACCCTTGCCAAGAAGGGCAAGGGTCAAGTATTCCGTCTACAAATAAATCTTGCACAATGTGCTACTGGTACTAATCTTGTTTTTATTAAGATAAGATCATTTCTAATTCGGATAAATCTTAGCCCAGTAGAGATGAGATTAATCCCAGTAGCAAATACTGCAGTTCACTTTAATCCTTATTCGGAGAAACTTTTTACAGTGTAGTTTCTGTTGTTGCCATTCTTTTCTTTTTTCTTTTTTTGTTTTGCATTTTTTGTCTTATTTATACCCATTTTTGTTATTTTTTATTCTTTTCTTTAGCAATGTTTCTAATTTAATTAGTATTCCGTCTTTTACGCAGTCGTGTGTAATAAAGGCATGGTTCTTCAAACTTTAGTTAACTTTGGACAGTGAAGTTTTCGGCTAAATCATCAAGTGAAGACCAATTCAGGCTTTCTTGGGATTTCGAATCAGCCACTTTGGGTGACTTTTAGTTCATATTTGACGGAGCAAAACGGATAAGTCAGAATAAGTCTGACTTATCCGTTTTGCTCCGTCAAATATGATTCGCAGTCAGCTTGGGCTGAAGGATTATTTATGACTTGTAGTTGACTTTTGTCACAGCAAGGGGATGAAAATGACAATGTCTAGAGTTACCTAACGTTACCTCTATAATGTTCCAATATGGATAATAAATAAGTAATAACAATAAAAATAAGTGTGTTTTGCTATGGTTTTAGTAATTGCATTCACAATAATTGGCTCTCCTTTCTCACCACTGTTTGCTTCTTTAGCTCCCTTGAGTTAATGTTGTTGAATTGGCTACATCTTTCTCAATTCCCTGAAGAGTTCCCTTCCTCCCAAAGATAAATAATAGCTCAGCCAAACGTGATTAGCTTGACCTGAACTGGCGAACTTCAGAGCGTTGAATTGGTCGTTCTCGTCAACATATACTTTAAAACCTCTTTGAGCCAATGTTGTTAACTTGGCGACATCTCCATTAATCCCGTGAAGAGCCCCCCCCCCCCCCCCCTTAAGGAAAATACCAGCTCAGCGAAACACAATTCGCTCGACTTGAAGTGTTTGGCAAACTTAATAGTGTTGAATTGATCGTTATCGTCACCGTAAAATTGAATAGCAGTTTGAAGTATCATCTCTCTCAATCACACGAAGAGCGCAGAGAATAGTACTGGTTAAGAAAAACGCGATTAGCTCTACCTAACAAACCTGAGAGTGTTGAATTGGCGATTTTGACATCGTATACTTTAAACTCCTTGAACCGATGTCGTTGAGTCGGAGACATCTCTCTCAATTCCGTGAACTACCCCCCCCCCCCCTCTTAGGAAAATACCAGCTCAGCGAAACACAATTCGCTTGACTTGAAGTGTGTGTGTCAAACTTAATAGTATTGAATTAATAATAATAATAATAATAATAATATAATTGCAATAATAAGGCTTTCGCCTCTATAATTGGTCGTTATCATCACCGTATAATTTCGACCTAAAGTAGGTGGCAAACCTAAGAGTATTTTACTGTCCATGTATACTATAGAACACCTTGAGCCAACGGAGATAACTCGGGAGACATCTCTCTCAATCCTGTGAAGACACCCCCCCCCCCCTCCCAAGAAAATACTGGTTCAGCGAAAAATGATTGGCTCGACTTCCAGTGGCTGACAAGCTTAAGAGGTCGTTCTCGCCACCGTATACTTAAAACTCCTTGAGCCGATGTCGTTAAGCGTCTCTCTCAATCCGCTGAAGAGCCTAGTGAAAAATACTGGTTCAGCGAAACGTGATTAGCTCGACCTAAAGTAGGTACCAAACCTAAGAGTGTTGAGTTGGCCGTTCTTGCCATCGTATACTTTAAAACTCCTTGAGCCGATGTCGTTAACTTGGAGACATCTCTATCAATCCTAGCTGTGAAGAGCCCCCCCCCCCCTCCCCGGGAATAAAGAAACTGGTTCAGTGAAAAGTAATTATTTCGATCTGGAGCAGGCATAAAAATTGGAGTGTGATCCTCCGTCATATATGATAAATGGTTTGATAGTTTGTAAGGGAAAAAGCTTGAGGCAGTGGCAATATTTGTAACAAAAAGAATAAAAAACTGGAAGAAGAATCAACTGGACTAAAAAATGTAGTAAAATCTTCTCTGTTGGCAAAGACTGTCTTTAGAACCTTCTCAGTCTCTTCTAATGTCCTAGAAGCACGCAATTCCGAGACATTTCTTAAAAAAAATTTCTTCCCTGTACCGGCACTAAAAAACAACCAAAAACAACCAAAACAAACAACCAAAACAACCGCTTTCCGCTTTAAAAAGTGACAAGAAGTGAACCTTCGCAAGACAGAAACTATATTGATACGATGTTTGTAATGAAAATATATTTTATTTCCTTAACTTTTTCGTAATAGTTTTCCTGAGTAAATTCGTTAGTTATCTTCACAATATAATGTCCTTAATAATAGCCTACTGACATTAGATCGTCATTTACGGTAAGACAATCAATATGAGTGACATGATTTTTAAAATACATACTAAGAATAGCCTACTCTATATGACCAAGTCCAAAACACGCTAGTGAACCTCGGGAAGAACGAGAAACGTCGCCCGAACGACGAGTCAAAACATATGTCAACCAATCAACGGCGTTCATTGGGGACAGCTGTGGTGACGCGTCCGGATCTTGGATAGGAACACGGAAATTCTTCATCGGCATGAACAGTTAGTCATCCCGAGTGTAAAGAATCCAACTCTCTTAACATACTTTCTTTCCTCAAGCATCCCTCCATCTACTCCCCTAAATAATCATTTCTTCATCGTTCGTCGACACTTCGTCTTTTGTTCTGCATACACGATCTGTCGATCGTGTATGCAGAAGAAAAGATTTGTTTGTACGTGGCTTTCAGCTTGAACTCTCTTAAAATGCTTTCTTTCCTCAAGCATCCCTCCATCTACTCCCCTCATTAATCATTTCTTCATCGTTCGTCGACACTTCGCCGTTTGTTCTGCATCCACGACCTGTCCAGACATTTCTGTTGTACGATTTGCTTGTATGGGGCTTTCGTCTTCATAAACATTCTGGCAATGAGAAAAGCTGTGCTATAGTTTATGCGCCTGCTATTTTTACGACTTCGGCTTGAACTCGCTTTGCTTCTCATAGTTTCTTTGGCTCTTCAATAGTTTCCGAAAGGGAAACGAATTCGGCTGGAAAATAAAACCGCAACACGAGTGGAGAGTGACCTTGTAAAGACGAATGATTCATTTTCGGGGAATTCTTTCTGGTTGTGAATTTTGTTTCGTTTCTTCGAAAGCAAATCCCTATAAAGAACGCCACTATTATATTATTTTTATCGAAACCATAGTGAAAAATAACACTAGCGAGTAGTGCCAAGACCTATGCTTTCCATGCATCGGGAACGGGCCTTACTCGCATCGGGAACGGGCCTTACTTACTTACCCCCCATGACATTTCAAAGCGATACTAAATTGCGAGTTTATAGATAGTCCTTCAGCCGAAGCTGACTGTGAATCATATTTGACGGTTCAAAACGGTTAAGTCAGCTACATTATATTAGAGCTATATTTCGGCCCTTCTTGGCAAGCGTCCTCTTCAGGCTCAAAAACATCGCCGATGACGAGTTCATTTTCCAGCTTTGGCGGTTTGTAAAATGTAGCTGGCTAATAAAATGTAGCTGACTTATCCGTTTTGCACGCAAAATTTTAGTACATCTAAGATAAGGTCTGCATAAATGGAGGAAATAGCCGAGGTTGTATCTTTTTGTTTGCTTTTTCGAGATATGGAGTTGTCGGAGCAAGCACTGGTGCACAACTTGTTGAGTTCCACCCTTATCTATCGCTAGTGGTGCTAGTGTGCTAGCTCTTCGAGTTTGCGTCACTTTTCTCAAGCCTTGGCGCTACTTCTTGTGTTATTTTGAGAAAAATATCTTTTTGAAAACATTCGAGATAGCCATGTTTTTGTTGAAACCATATTTTGTTTGCAGCTGAACGTCAGCAACAATCGCATCTCTTTCATCACCCAGAAGACATTTCCCGAAAATCCCTGGATTCCCTACAATCTGCGAGAAGTCGACCTCAGCTACAATCTTATGCCTGTGGTTACTAAAGAATTGAACATCGGAACAAAAAAGCTCCGCAAGCTGAGTCTCAGAGGAAACACTTTGAATGAAATACGGAAAGGTAGGACTCGCTCACTCACAAACACAACTTTGTTTTTTTTATCTGTATTTAAAGAGGACCCCAAAATAGGCTGTTTCTGCTTGAAAACAACGTGTTCTGTCCTTGCAAGTATTATAAACATCGAAAAAATTACACAGGCCTTCCTAAAGCCCACCTCGCACTTTGTACCGTTTTTTTATGTTCCAGTATTCAAAACTCTGAATACTTTAAAACTGAGCTCTGCTTTGCACAAATTTTTAACGGTTTTGGCTGTTCTCAGCCATTTCCCTAACCCATCGACTTCTAGCAGAAACTTGACAAAATTCAGAAAACCGGTTTTACGCATAAGTAGCATGATATTCCTTCTGCCCAAGCTGACTGCAAATCATGTTTGACAATGCAAAACGGATACGTCAGTAACGTATTATTAGAGCTCTATTTCGTCAGAGTGCAAAAAAATGTGTCAAATTTCAAGTTCAAGTTATTTAGGGTGAGTTGTACACAGCGAATAGCGTTGGGCAACTGGTATGTGTTTGGCACAGGCGATTCATAACTCAAGTTAGTTAGGGTGAGTTGTACACCGCGTTTGGCGTTGGGCAACTGGTGTTTGGCACAGGCGATTCAAAACAGTGAGTGTACACAAGTCTAGTACAATGAGCTCTTTTTTGATAGCCATGCTAAAACGCTGGGGCGGGGTCCAGGGTGTTCGACCTCCCCACCCCGAAACATATGAAAATAATCGTTTTGTCTTTAATCTCTGCCCCCCCCCCCCTCCCCGAAACAAATTCCTGCATACGGACATGCGTGCGGCATGCTGACAGGGGTGAGCATGGTACTCATAAGTTGGTGCACCCCATGTTCTAAAGAGGGGAATCAGTATAAAGTACTTTGGTAACTAAACAAACCAAGATTTCGTATTGACTTAGAAATGGTTGTATACTGGTACCCCACTGGGGAATAAGGAGTACACATACGTATTAGTATTGGTATCATGTTCATATCCGCCAGCATGCCCAAGCGTTTGAACATATAGGTATACAAATTAATTAGTGGCTTCACTAATTACTACAAATATAATCGTTTTATCTTTAATCTCTGCCCCCCCCCCCCGAAATAAATTCCTGTATAGTGACCTATTATCACTAAAGAGCCTCGGCATGCTGGCAGGAAAGACCATGGCATGCCCAAGTGCTTGAGCATAGGTAGAAAAAGTACTTATTGCACTAGATTGGTGTGCACTATGCTTGGAATAGCCAGACTAACAATAGAGATTTGCGAATGAAAATTTTATTTTTTCCGCAACGGAACATTTTTCGAAAGAATAAATTATAAGAATTTAAATTTGGGTTGTGAATGAAAGTTGTGTTCGATGCGAAGACGACGGTGCTTAGTTTTACCCGTGCTTCTGTTGGTTTTTAAGTGAAATGTCTTAGGCGGACGCGGAAATGTAACAATTTGGTGACAAATACGACCGGCGACAGATTCTAGACTTCGGACGAAATACGAAAAAGAAAGCGAATCGTATTTGTCTGTAACTGAGCGTCTCCCCCCCCCCTCACACAAAAAATATCTACGAACGGGACAAGAATTTGTTGGGGATTTCCACGAAACTGTTTCCATCTGCTGACTGCAGGATTTTAGGAGGATTGCAAAAAGATCGTTCAAGCGGACAGCACGAAATACGTGTTGACACATTTAAAAGATGAAAACGTGATATTTTGTCCCGAGTGTTGGCAGGATATAGGATTCTATTTGATGGCGTTGAATGGATGTCAGCTAAGATTCGTGCCAGCGAATTTTCGTCCCTTCTCGGCAAAATTACAGTGTGTTTGTGTTGTTCGGTTGGGTCATTAACAAGGGGAGAGTTATTTCCGCGTTTGGGTTAAATTTAGTTTTTCTATTATAAAACAGAAAAGGCATGTTATTGGTCAACCTTTCCTTCGATCAACTTGGGCATGGGTTGGCTGCTGCGGAGCTTTGGCGTTGTTCCAAGTTCCTATCGATAATTATTTAACAATACAGTAAGAAAACGTGTATGAGCCTAATTGATAATGTGTGAATAAAGCAACCAATGTCCCTTCGACCTGGTTGAATGAACGAATGGACAATTTATAACGCACTGACCAAGGACGTAAGTTCAGTAGAGGTGAAAAGTCGAGATGAGGTGTTGTCAAATAGGTCAGAAACTGTCAAACAGCGGATCAGGTTGGAACTTCTTAAAGAGGGAACGGAACCGAAAGGCATGGGGCATGCGGAACGAGGGAACTGCATGCAAAAAGAGGAACACTCCATCAGGATACAAGCCTGGAAAATAGGAAAGCAGTACAGTCCTCTTCCTTGTTTTAGTATGCCGTTTTTTTTTTTACACGATTTCCTCTTTTCAGTACTCGTTCCGCTCGCACCATGCCGTTCCGTTCCCTTGTTTAGATTATCCCAGATCAGCTAGAAGTTTTGGTTTCGGTGCTGTAGGAACAACAAAAATCTGAGATATCTAAAGTACGTGGAGTGTATGTGTCGCGAATCCTTGTTTCACTCTAGCAAAGAATTTAGATATGGAGCAAAACAGCCAGTTTCCCGATTCGTGTCACATATAGCTCGGTTTGACACAATTTTGCTTTAGATTAGATTAGATTAGATTACTTTATTGCTAAATTACATAATAACCCATCATGATAGGTAACCGCCCATGAGAAGACATAAATGCACTGGCACTGGGCGGCTACCACAAACTACTTAACTTGACTTAAACAATAACTTAATTTCATTTAAACACAAATTAGTCATTTTTTCCATATACCACACAAAAGAAAAAAGAAGAAGAAAAAAGAGAAGAAAAGGAAAAATAAATAAATAAAGGTAATAAAAAAAAAGAAATGATAACTTATACCTTCATTCTCTGAATCGTGACTCCTCACCCCTCCAACAAAAACTTTTTTACTCTTTTTTTAAACAATTGTTGGTGTTCAGCCGCCTTAACACTATCTGGGAGTGCTCTAGCCAAGTCGTCCAGGAGCAACTGATTTGTTATCCTCATCCGAAATCTTTCTTATACCTTGAATATGAAGGGATGCACAGATTGGAACGACGGTGTTACCTCTTGCCAATGACTGACAGAAAATCTCAAGACATCCTGGGTGTTTTAAATCACCCCTCTGACTTATTATGCGTTTCAGATTGTTATTTTTCTCGTTCCAGAGCCCGCCGTAATAAGTAAATTTGCTCCTCCCACTTATTATTTTCGTTCCACGACAGTTACGATCGTTATAATTTACTTATGATGGTCGCGAGCATTATAAGTGATAATAACCATTTGCTCTGCAGGAACTCTTGTAAAAGTGGTGACGTATGTTCGCGTTGTTATTCTTTTTGTTCCAGAGAGCGTAACTACCACCATCTTATCATCGTAACTTGTAATAACTTCACTAGAACGCTACCTGGATAGTGTCGATAAGCGCTAACAAAAAATCGCTAATTGTACGTTTTTAAAGTAATGATGTTTTCATAAATCGATATTGCTGAGCTATGTCGTCACGAAAAGATCACTTCTAGTAAGATTCATATCATATAATTCATCATCAGAAGCGATTGTATTCTTAGTTCAGAAAATATAAAGACGTAAGAGAATATCCATTTCCCCTTGGAAACGTAGATTCTGGTGGAATATCGTGGAAGCTGAGGCTTTGGATATCCTGCGGAAAAATCTTAGATTTTGGTAAAGCATCGTGGGTACTGAGTTTCTAGGAATATCCTTCGTGGTTCAATAGCGGAAGTTGGGGTAACTGAGAGCAGGAACGGAAGACTGGTTTTGACGCAGAACAGATCGAGATGCGAACTAGAAATAATCCAAGCAAAAGTTGTTGTGAAGAAACAAGAATTTTATGATACCAATTTATCAATACAGTAAGTCAGCTCGAACTATCAAACGAAAGACTACGATCCCAAATACGCCTTTGAAGTATCGAGAAATTCCCCGTTCGCACGCTACCCTTATGTTCGCGAGTTGGGTTTAGCCCACGGTCAGACTACCAACATTGAACGGACAACGAAAGGTCCATTGCGGGACCTCGGAAGTAAAGAGTAATAACATCATCGGTTCACTGGTAACGAGTGGGCAAAGGCCATTATTACACCTGCTTTACAGCTGGATCGTCACCAAATTTCTTGTCTGTGTATCTTCAACTATTCTTTCATTTCAGGTGTGTTCTCAAAGATGGAATTTCTTGAAGAACTTGATCTAGCGGAGAACGAGCTAACTCACTTCCAAACAGACGAGTTGGGTTACATAGCCAACCTCACGGTTCTGAATTTGAGTAGAAATAACTTCATTGAGCTCCCTCGAGACGATCTACTCGCGCTTCAGAAGCTGCAGTTAGTGGATGCTTCCTTCAACCAACTTGGCGAATTCGACGATGCTCTAATGCCACGAATAAAAAATGGAACTTATATCAACTATGAAGGTAAGGAAAATTTGTATGTTCCTGCGGATATACGTCTGCGAGGACTAAAAGATAGAGGGAACGTCGCCAGTGCTCATGGTCTGGAAGTTACCACTGGATAAATGTGCCCAGTTTTCCAAGGCACGTCTCTCCAATCAAGGTCTGCTCCTCTCGTGACAATATTTGCTGTTTCTCCCTTCACAGTCTGGTCATTACAGCTACGTGCACACACCGACCGGCAAGAGTTTAAATGCGAAAATACGCGTGCGAAATTCGCGTCATTACTGGCAAAAAGTGTAGGCCCCCGTCCCATTTTATTTACTCAGAATAATAACTTAATAGTTTGCTGTTGTGTCTATTTCAAGTATTTTAAAATATGCCTTGAAGTAGCGTCATCGCTTTGCATTTTGCTTTTGGAAGCTACTAGTAGTACCAAGGTTGAATATGGAAGATGGAGAAACCTGAATGCGATCGTCGAAATTTCGAAGCAAAAAATGATGTTCACACCGACTGCTAAACTCGGACTTTCTGTGAACGTGTCTTAATAGAGTGACATTAAGTTGTCGCCTACAGCTCCCATTTCTTGAAAACATGGTGGTTTAACTTCCGGGATTGGCCTCGCGTCCTGTCGGAGGAGTGGTTGTGGTGGAAATCACACTCTCACGTCTTCGTCGAAAAGGCAGCGATGGCGCTCTTCGTCAGGGTTGGCTTGGTGTAATTGGTCTAAATCCGCATACAACTTGACGCCGGAGTCTATAGTCCGAGACTAAGTCGTTAATATAAATAATAAAAGTAATCCCTAGCAAACTGCCATTGTTCCATAGATGGAAGAAGCGCTCAACTACCCGTTTGTGTCTGTTCGGAGAAGAAGCAGAAGAAGACTTGTCGAGATCTATTGACCGTCCTTTATGCGTTACCTTGTCGAAGGCTTTTCGAATATCAAGGTACAGGATACTATCTGCTTGAATGCCAGAGGTCATGTACTTCTTTCAGCGCTCGGTTCAGTCTTACCTGGGATTCAGCGGATCGTTTGATAAAACCAATCTGCTGTATGTTTATAAGCTTCCTATCTAGTAGATGAATGAGGAACTGGTCAGAGGCGAGCCTTTCGTGAATTTGGCATGCTACTCAAGAAAGACTAATGTCGATAGTTGATCGTGTTTTTTTTTTGTTACATGCTAGATTGTTTAAATCATAGATATTTTATTGTCAATTTATTCAATAATGATTCTTTACGCTCACTGAAGAAGATTAAGAATCCCGGCTTCGACGAACCGCATCCAGGTTTTGAGCAAAGGGTTAGCCACTTGCGTGCAGAAACCTGAAATTGCCGACATGGGCACCATATCGAAAAGGGCTGTAATTTCGAAATTGGCTGGTTGGTTGAACTCGTATTGTCTTTCTTGCGATTTTCAGAAGGCACCAGCCCCTCGCGCTCACCACGTGACTCATCTTTATGTCGAGTTCTGGTAGACAAGTCAATGTAATTCATTCCGGTTTGTTTCAGTCGCGGACCGGCAAGCGACCTGGCCACATGCCGATCGCTGGCCTGAGGGTCGTTTCTAAATATGTTATATTCGGGACTCACACAGTTTGTGCACATCCTCCTGTGAACAAATTGGAATGTTTTTCCAACCGTTTTGACTAGATAAGAGGCCTATAATAGTCATCTAGCTGCCTGATCCTGTCCGGTGCCAAGTCTATTTTTACTCCTATTCGGGCAAGCAGAATCGCAAACGGATATGCGCTCATCTCTTGTAAATCTCTGAATTGCATATTACTGGTGGCAGTGGAGGGATTGGAACCCTCGCCTCCAGAGAAATCTAACAACTCGGTTTGGCAACTATCTGCCAAGCAGAAACTTAACTGCAGCGTTTCTTCTTTCTTTTACTTCTCACTTTCGTCTAGGAAATCCAATCATTTGTGACTGCCGCATGCGACCATTCAAGCGATGGCTGGAGCTAAGCCCCTCGTACGGTCCCTGGTTGGATTTTCGGTGCAGCGGCCCCGAGACATTGAGAGAGAAAAGCCTGGATCAGCTTTCACAAGCCGATCTTTCCTGTTCGCTAGCGACAAGTGGCATCATCCGACAACAGTACGAGCTGAGTCCGGATGTAGAGCTTAGGGACATAAAAAGGTAAGAATTTTCGATATAATAGATATTTTATTCAGAATCGCATTTTCACAACATTGATTGCCGAACTAGTCATTTCTACTCTGTCAGAAGTTTCATAACATATAACACGAGGATGCGCGTGCGCTGTTGTGTTTCAAAATGTTACGCATAAGAAACTTTACCATCAGGAAGAACCAAAAAACTGCCAAAAAGTATCTGCTGAGTTTTCCGACATCATGACGGTAAGGAATAAAGTCAGTAAATGCTTTTTTTGGCTCTTCCTAACAAAGCTTGTTATGCATAATATTTCATGCTTAACGTTTTTAAACACAACAGATAACATCCGAAGTGTTATCTGTTACGCATTATCTGTTAAAACCGCGCATCCTCGCGTTATCTCTTATGATACTTCTGACAGTGTAACAGCTGCCATTGTAAGGCAATGGTCCTTATAAGAAAATGGTCAGGAAATGAGCCGCAAACATTGTAGGAGAAGCATTCGTCATTCATAGAAGCGATATCAACGAACGCTGGAACAACATTCCCATTCCGATGATTGCCTATACGTTCAGTAGTTACTGGGAGAATTACTCGGCAACACTCTGACTCGACTCCATATGAATGAATGAATCTACTTCCCCAAAGAGCCCGAAGGGCCATGGCTGGAAAAAATAATATTGCAAATATACACTCACAGATCGTAATCGTAGTATTAACTAGACCTACGTTGCCTGGGCAACGTGAAGTGTTGCGGCTACCTTTGTCCGGCTTCGCCGACTAAAGTGTTGCGAGAGAAACACTTTGGTTTTATTTCTTCTCTGTCGGTTAAATGCTGAAGCTGTCAACTTATTGAAGCTTTTAAAATGGTATGTTCTAAAAAGAATCATCACTCGATCAAAAGCTATTGTTCAGCATTGTAAAAAGAACAACAAAAGAATATCAGAAGAAGGGACTAAATTGACTTTGCAGTCAGTTGAACTTTATCTTTTTCAATCGTAGACATCGTGAAGGAGGAAAACTTGGAACAATATCTTATATAATCTAGTTGGTATTATAAAGCTATCCGTAAGATGACACTGTTAATTATTACGAAACTACCTCATTGTTTTACATTATCGTTTGTACCCGTTGCGTAAACAGTTAATCCTAGGTTACAGCTATAGACCATCGATACAAACTTTCTTACCGTCAGATTTATAGAAATCGAATACATGTGCACCAATTTGCAAAAGTTCTAGCCACTCATAAACCGATTCTTACTTACAAGTCCCTCTCCCTTGATAGACATCAAGTACACCGGATAAAAATAATGGGTACACCAGCTAGCAAAATTTTCAAACCCCTCATCCCTGAAGATGATTGTAGCATAACAGCCCATTATTACTTACAAGTCCCTTGCATGTCTTACAATTGGGAACCAAATTATTCTTACCGTCGAATACACCGGAAACAAATAACAGGTACACCAACTGGCAAAAGCTGGAAACCCCTCATTGCCGAGATGATTATGAGCTAACAGTTGACTGTTGCACACAAGTCCCCTGCATCTCTCACAGCTGGTATCGCCTATTTTTGGTTTCAGTGTGTACCTTACTGCTGAAGTTGTCAACCCCTTGAAACCTTCAAACTGGTTTTGTTTCTTCGCTGTCGGTTAAGTCGGTCAACTTTTCGAAGCTTTTAAAATGGGATATTGTAAAAAAAATAATCACATGATCAAAATCTATTCTTCAGCGTTGTAAAAGCCAGAACAAAATAATATCGGAAGAAGGGACTAAATTAACTTTGCAGTCAGTTAAACGATATCCTTTTCAATCGTAGACATCGTGACGGATGAAAACTTGGGAGAATATCTTATATAATCTAGTAGCTATTATAAAGCTATCCGTAACTTTTCAGGATTAAATAGCATAGATGACACTATTAATTATTATGAAACTACCTCATTGTTTTAAAATTTCGTTTGCATCCGTTGCGTAAACAGTTAATCCTAGGTTACAGCGGTAGACCATCGACAAAAACTTTCTTACCGTCAGATTTATAGAAATCGAATAAAATGTGCACCCATTTGCAAAAATTTCTAGCCCCTCGTGAACCGATTCCTACTTACAAGTCCCTCTCCCGTGATAGACATCAAGTTCACCGAAAACAAATAATGGGTACACCAGCTAGCAAAAGTTGCAAACCCCTCATTACTGAAGATGATTGTACCGTAACGTCCGATTATTACTTACAAGCCGGGTAACTGCCGCATATATTTAACACTTATAGATTTTAGTCCATCTTCAATCTGAAACTGGTGCCTGCCTGCTTGCGTGCTAGAACGGAGCTTTCCACTCGAAAGCAGAAACATGGTTTAATGAAACCAAAGGTTCGCTACACAACTTCCTCTCTGACATGGGCTATATAACTCCACTTCACTTCGCACACCGTAGGCTCTGGCTCGAGGACAAGCAAAAACCATCCTTATTGGACCCAGGCAAGAGTTCTGCGGAGCTTTCCAAAATGTAATGTCATATTCATCAATCCGGCCTAAGGTCCACACTTTCCGTAAAAACCGCAAAGGTTAGACCCTTCCCAGTTACCAGGAATAAAATGAAATTGGCGGCATATGAAAAAAAAACAAAAAAAAACGAGAACAAAACCAAAGTGTTGCTCTCGCAACACAATAAATACCTAAAACAAACAACTTTATCACTGCTTGCTGCACCCTCCCCCCCAAACCGCTCCCGGTAATCCATGAGAAACCTCCTCGAATCGACGAAGGTGACAAACATTTGTCTTCCTCGTATTCCTTCACACATGTTCCTTTTCAGTCCTTCCTCGCCAGGGTATATCCCTTCTCAAATCTTGTAACGGTCGCCGGCGACGACCGACCAGATGAAAAGAAAAAGACCCACTTGTAAACCGCACATACGGCAAAAGTAAGGGCACAACTTACTTACCTTTCACTGTGCATGTCTTTCTTTTCATCGATTATACCATTCAACCTTACCATCGATTTCACTTCCTGTGGCCGAAGCCCCGCTTTTGAAAACAATTTTCCCCCATGCCTCATTAGCCAAGACGTAAGCTCATTGACGTAAAAAGGTAAAAAATGTTCGAGATCGGCTTAGGAGAGTGGTAGTCAGTTCACTAGCGACATATGGAGTAATTCAAAAACTACATGACCTGGGCAAATCTGTAGAAGTGCAGGGACAAAGGAGGTAAGCACATCAGAGATAGGCACGTGACAGCCATTGTTCCTGTTAAGTACTTTGTTCAATATTTGTTTCAAACAAGTTCGCTAGACCGGCATTCAAACACTGACACTACCGAGTACATAAAGCACTCGTATATCTCGAAATTCACTTTGCACCCGACGATTCAAGAGGGGAACCGATTAAATACCTACTGCAACGTTCCCCGTACGCACAGTTCTGTAGGAGTATGGTAGTTTGAACACTTCTCGTAATTTTGGACGACCTGGTTTTACACTTCTCCCTGACAGTAAAATGAGAACGATGAATTAAGGACTTAATATCAGCAAGGAACATTTTCATGTACATCAAGGTCCCATGATCATTTTTGCATCAAGTGTTTTGTTTACAAATGACTTCCTAACACCCTTAAAGTTCAACTGAAAAGGACTGGGATAGGACAATCTAGTTACCCATCACTTATTCACTTAAATTTGGGTTGAAGACCCGCTGACAATGAGTTACTTCGTTCTTCCGCCATTCACGAATAATCGGTTTTCAAATAGTGGAATTACGTGTGATTTGTGGGACCTTTACGCGCTTTCATTTTTGTTCTATGCCTTACGATAAAGATGTACGATGTTTTTTTGTTCAGGCACCAAGCAGTAGAATTTATGCTGTGGGGACGGCCGCAGGTATTCTGAACGTCATAACTAGAGCAGATAGTGAAGAATAAAAAAATCACTTTGCATAATCCAAATAATTCAGTGTATTCAATTTAATGACACAAACATGAGTTTGCTTTTCAGTTAAACTTAAAAGTTTGCATCTCACTACCAGTGTGTTCAAAGAGGAATCCTGCATTTCTCAGCAAAACTATCGAGACAGAAATGATCTGATAGCTGGCAAAAGTGAAAATGCTTCGTTTTCCCAAATTGGTTTTTGAACTGTGCAGGTGCAGTGTGCACACTTTTTTATGTTAGCTGCAGCTGCCCCTCACAAGGTCCTTCAAAGAGGGAAAAAACGGTACACCTTTCCTCTTTTTGGGATCCCAAAACGTAAGTGGAGGGATACCTATGACATCGCAAAAGTTGTCCGTCTGTCCGTCCGTCCGTCCGTCCGTCCGTCCGTCCGTCCGTCCGTCTGTCCGTCCGTCTGTAAGCACGATAACTCTCGAAGGGAATGAGATATTTTGATGAAACTTGGTGTGAGGGTTCGTTGGGTCGTCGGACCAGTCAAGTTCGTAGATGGGCTTTGTAGCTCTACATTTAGGGGTGGGGGAGGGGATTCAAATTAAGGGACAAACAAAATATTTTGAAACAGCTAATGTGATAGTCGATTATGGGGTAAGAAGACATGCTGAACATGATGATGAAAACCATTTTGTCATCGGACAAGTAGTTCACCCGGAATCCGGCCAAAACCGGAAAGTTTGTTGAAAGTAAAAGTTTTATTTGAAGTTGATTAGATGTTCGATTTAGGGGTAGGAAGACATGCTGAAGACGATGGTAAAAATTATTTTCTCGACGGACAAGTATTTCGCCCGGAATCCGGCCCAAACCGGAAAGTTTGTTGAAAGTAAAAGTTTTATTTGAAATTGATTAGATGTTCGATTTAGGGGTAGGAAGACATGCTGAAGACGATGGTGAAAACTATTTTCTCGACGGACAAGTATTTCGCCCGGAATCCGGCCCAAACCGGAAAGTTTGTTGAAAGTAAAAGTTTTATTTGAAGTTGATTAAATGTTCGATTTAGAGGAAGGAAAACATGCTGAACACGATAATGAAAACTATTTTCTCGACGGACAAGTATTTCGACCGGAATCCGGCCCAAACCGGAAAGTTTGTCAAAATTAAAAGTTTTATTTGGAGTTGATTAGATGTTCGATTTAGGGCAAGAAGACATGCTGAACACTTATGTGAAAACAAGTTTCTACCCGGACATGTAGTTCGTCCGGAATCCGGCCAAAACCGGAAAACTGTTGGAAGTCAAAGTTTTATTTGTATTTGATTAGATAAGCGATTTTGGGGTAAGAAGAGATGCTGAGTCCCTGTATGACAATCGTATTTTACCCGGACATATAGTTCGACCGGAATCCGGCTGGAATCGGAAAATTTGTGAAGAAGATACCCTGATTTCGTCTTTGAGCTTTCTTTTTTTCGCCGGACAAGTAGTTCTGGAGTTCGGCCGGAACTGGGAAATTGGCAGAAGTGGCAGGAAGTTTTCGTCAAAACAGATATGACTTATAGGGGTAAACACACATGCTGAATCCAAATCTGAACTTGGTTTTCTCAGGTGATTAGCTATTTGGCCTTAATCTGTTTCTGAATTTTAATTGTAAAAATGTTCAAGGAGTCTGGCGAAGACTGGATCTGGCTAAGACAAGACCCAGTTGTCTGGATCAGATATTGAATTTTTGGGATCCCATCGAAACCTTTGGTCTTGTTTAGTATGATTGCTTCCTTGTGTAGCTTTCCTTCATTTAGAAGGCCTTTCCAGTTTATGGTAGGCCTCACTCCTGCACCATGCCTTTATCAATCAATCAATCAATTGTTGTAATTTGCCAGAATATTGTACAAAATAGCAGTGGCATTGTCAAAACACAGTTAAAAAAAAACAGTTAAAATGAGCACACACACAAAAACAAGACGCACATTATCTGGCATTGTAGTGCTGAACAAAGTAGGTGACAAAAGATGAATTGTATCGCTCGCTGGAGTTTGCAGGTGGTTGCTTTAAGGTGAACTTTGAGGCTGCTTTAATTCTTCTCACGGGACGGTATGCGCCGCAAAGTCAGGTAGGATCTGCCTTTGCCTTTCGGAAGCAAGACACTGGTTCCCAAACCTCATAACTGCTTCATGCCTTCGTTCAGATAGTGACTTGAGCCCGAGTGTGCGAAGACTGTAAACCAATCATAGGTCTTGCCCTGTGTTGTTATTTCTATTCTTGATACTCCGATCCGCAGTTTATGTCCGACTTGAGATCATTATATGGTAGCGTTCGAGTGGCGGCAATATTCAACCTTCGAAGTCGTATTTAGGATCGTAGTCTTTCGTTTCGGAAGGTCGACTCTTTTCTTTTGACACTTACTTTATTAATTCCTTAAGAACAACCACTTTCGGCAAGCACGTAAGGTAATCTAATAATACCGACATATGTCTCGCTACAGTCAACTCTCAGAATCATCTGCTCGCTTCGAGCTTCACATCCAAATCCCATGTCACTTACCTGACCGCAAAGTTCACCTAACCGCAGTCACCTACGTCAGCGAGCTAAGGTGTAGATAACACAAGCTTGGAGACGCAATTACAGGATATTTGAAAACCACGAAAGATTATTCTTACTAATGCAGATCCCAAAAGCTCGAATTATTCCGACTAATGGGAAGGCCAATTTTGATATTTTAAATTCTAAAATACTATTCGTAACAACTGTTCTCGTACGAGCTGTGATTTTGTCCGAGAATGATCCGGCAAGCCCGTTTTTGAATTTACTTTCCTTCCCGTTTTTAGTCCCGAGACACTGAGGACGCGAAGGGTCCATGACTGCACTTCTTTAATGGTTTCGATTGTCTTACTTAGCCTACTGCTGTGAGTTGACGAGAGCAACCACCTGGTCATGCTTATTTAACCGATCAAGCTTTTTGGCTCCATTAGCAAGTACACGCCACCTTTATTTTTCCTTCTCAGACCCTTGGCATGATCCTCTTAATCTTGAGTCTAAGAAAAACATTTCTGGAGAGCTCTACTTTCGTGAAGTCGAGAAGCTCTTCTTAAAAGCCGAAAAGGAGAATTAGTCCGGAGGAAGAGCGAGACTTAAACTCGGAGATAATTATTTGCTAATTTCCCCAGGGGCCCTACTGGTGCCCTCTTAGAATTCGTTTCCGCGCTGGTACTTTTAATGCGATTTTGATGAGTTTTAACAAAATTTACCTCTAGGCCTCAGTCTAGGCCTCCAATTAAGACAATTTGCAAGTTTTCCCTAAGAACATAGACGGTCGGCTCATATGAGTTTTTAATCCGTTTCGATGTATGTCCAATAATCACACTTCTGTCCAATATAAGGTTCTATAAGACACTTCTGTCAGGACACAAACAGTTTGGAAATACTTTAAGTACTTGTACTTCAAGTACTAGTTAAATACAAAATAAAAGCACTTGGGTTTTGCTTAAGAAAAACTTTACTGGAGTACTTTAAACTTAACCGAGTAAGACTCAGTCACTCTACAAAGCATACAGCACTTTTGGTAAGCAAAAGACTGAATAGTGAATATGTTCTCCTAACGTGTAGTACCCTACGTGCAGTACTACTTAATTACAATCCAGAATTTGCAAGTCAATCAAACAATTCTTTTAATTCAGTCTCAAGACCGTACACTAAACAAACAAAACACACAAGATAAGCAACACAACCGTATTTGATACTTAATACTTAAGTAGGCCAACTAATTTAAAGTACTTGTCCCAAAACTGGACGCAAGCTGTGCAGCTCTCCTTGGTGATAGCAGCAGATAGAGTTAATCGTGCCACGAATCTAAATCTTTTGTGAGGGCATCAAAGGTTAAAGCAACACTCTCGGAAGTTTGACATTCAACACATGAATCCACATCAATGATAAATGTTCTAATAGATGTCGACGATGTCTTTGTCATGACACTTTGTTATGTTGTGTTTTTTGTAAAAAAGGTCGTAAAAAAATATATACGGCATCGCTCAAGACAATTAACATTATGGTTGCGCGTTCTCAAACTTCTGACAGGGCTCCTACTTCTTCCGTAGCGGAAGAAACCTCGTTTCTCAACCGCTTAAATTCAGTAACCACTAAGTTTTCGTTGCTGAACTAGAATATCTAAATATAAGGTTTGAAGCCAAGCTGACCATTAATTTCAAATAGAAAAAAAACGAGATTTTCGGGGTACTTTTTTTACTATTTTATTTACCCCTCGCACCTCATCTTGGAGGGGTAATTAGCTGATCAAGAAAAAAACCCGAAAATCTCGTTGTTCTATTTTAGTTGAGATTATCTAAAGTAGACTGGTAGGCAAGATTAGTGGAAGCTCACTTCTTGAATTTGGATATAATGCCGGTATTCAGATCAGATAGGTAGTTCGGCTGGAATCCAATAAAATAACAGAAATTTCGAAAAATTTGGATTTTGTTGCCACAGTGTGTAAAACCAGACCGAAACAGTTTTGACGAAGTAGAGTTGTCAAGGTATGCATGCCGCAGGAGCCAATAGGGTTCGAGAAGAGCAGTGCTGAAAGTGGATACCAGACAAATGTCCTAACTCCTAAGAACCAATCGGAGACATCGAGTCGAAATTCAAAGCTTGGACAATTGAAGGATCGAACAATGACAACGAACAATACACCATAGGCCATTGGCAATAAGTAATTCGAAGAAAAATGTCCTGTCTTAAATCTTATAGGGTGGAGGGGGGGAGGTCGCCTGCTTCCTTTCTTGTTCGTATTCATGCAATCACGTTTTGCTCCATTCCTTCAACGTCGTAGATGCACTACATAGATATGCCGGCAAGGAAGTCCCAGTCTATTTGACGACGTCTTTCATTGCGGTGCTTATTTGCATTTGCTGACTCTTCGTTTGCCGACGAAAACCTCTTCGCCATTCTGCCTTGACCTGGCACGATTACTGCAGTCACAGCAACTCTATCGCCCTAATTTATACTGGTGAAGCAATCTTGACAGGATTGAGGTTAGTATAGAAGAGGCTGTCAAGGACGGAGAGATAACACGAATTTATGACAAAGCGTTGAAGATAAATCTTCTTGGGCCGAAAAGGTAGAAGATCAATGAAAAAGATCGAATTTTAGTTTCGTATTAGGACGGAAGTTAATGTCTTAGAAAATAAGACTGATTTTCAGACGGTTAGATGTGCTGACAGGCCGCCTGTACTAGCACATGTCTATCCATTTCTAAACACGGCACACATGTAGGTTACGAAAGAAACCATGGGTGCTCAGGGGCGCACCGCTCAAACCCTCAACCATATTACCCGATCCATTCTAATCCCCCAAAACTCGAATTGTGTTGCGAGAGCAACACTTTGGTTTTGTCCTCGTTTTTTTTTTTTTTTTTTTTTTTTTTTCCTATGACTCCGATTTCATTTTATTCCTGGTAACTGAGAAGGGTCTAACCTGTGCGTTTTTTACGGAAAGTGTGGACCTTAGGCCGGATTGATGAATATGACATTACATTTTGGAAAGCTCCGTAGAACTCTTGCCTGGGGCCAATAAGGATGGTTTTTGCTTGTCATCGAGCCAGAGCCTACGGTTTGCGAAGTGAAGTGGAGTTGTATAGCCTATGTCAGAGAGGACTATCTGAAGTTGTGTAGCGAACCTTTCGTTTCATCAAAAGATGTTTCTGCTTTCGAGTGGAAAGCTCCGTTCTAGCACGCAAGCAGGCAGGCACCAGTTTCAAATTGAAGATGGACTAAAATCTATAAGTGTTAAATATATGCGGCAGTTACCCGGCCCCACAGCCAACAATATCTTCTTTGAGTGATGAATAGAAAAATCTACAGAGACAAAAAAGTGGCTTTTTCCCACGGGTCCGAAAGTGCTGCCATCTATTGTTTCTGTCCATGTCTGCGACGATTTCAGCTGAGTTTATAAATTTTTTTTTTTGCACTTTGGTTTGTGGTAGAGTAACGGTATCAGATGTGCCTCTAAAACTTTAAAAGTTCTCTCATTGCTAAAGAAACTAGAGCTTATCCTTTGCTCCTTTCTAAGTCGTGACGTTAGAAAGTTGGCCTACGGCAAAAAAGTCAACTTTTGAACTAAGACAGGTAGAATTTTTTTTTCGACGGCAATCGATAGCCATTGATGAGCTGATCAAAGTATATGTCATCCATTTTTGGTACAAAAATTCCTTCATGAGATACACCAGTTTGAAAATTTCAAAGGGGTTGACAACTTCATAGTAAGGTACATTGAAACCAAAAATAGGCGATACCAGTTATGATACATATAGGGGACTTTTAAGCAACAGTCGACTGTTAGCCCATAATCATCTTCGGTAATGAGGAGTTTGCAGCTTTTGCTAGTTGGTATACCTGTTATTTGTTTCCGGTGTATTCGATGGTAAGAACAATTTGGTTCCCAATGATAAGATATGCAAGGGACTTGTAAGTAATAATCGGCTGTTATGCTACAATCATCTTCTGCGATGATGGGTTTGCAGCTTTTGCTAGCTGGTGTACCCATTATTTGTTTCCAGTTAACTTAATGTATATCACGGGAGAGGGACTTGTAAGTAGGAATCGGTTCACGAGGGGCTAGGAATTTTTGCAAATGGGTGCACATTGTATTCGATTTCTATAAATCTGACGGTAAGAAAGTTTGTGTCGATGGTCTATCAATGTAACCGAGGATTAACTGTTTACACAACGGATACAAACGAAAATGTAAAGCAATGAGGTAGTTTCATAATAATTAATAGTGTCATCTATGGTATTTTAATCCTGAAAAGTTACGGATAGCTTTCTATTACCAACTAGATTATATAAGATATTGTTTCAAGTTTTCATCCGTCACGATGTCTACGATTGAAAAGGATAAAGTACAACTGATTGCAAAGTTAATTTAGTCCCTTCTTCCTATATTATTTTGTTGTTGTTTTTACAACGCTGAAGAATACCTTTTGATCATATGATTAATTTTTTTAGAACATCCCGTTTAAAAAGCTTATGCTATAATCATCTTCAGCGATGAGGGGC
This sequence comes from Branchinecta lynchi, assembly GCA_023053575.1. NCBI lineage: Eukaryota > Metazoa > Arthropoda > Branchiopoda > Anostraca > Branchinectidae > Branchinecta > Branchinecta lynchi. The sequence goes on along the minus strand of JAKZAP010000006.1, from coordinate 4,702,369 downwards.
TTGCAACTTTTGATAGCTGGTATATCCAGTATTTGTTTCCGGTGAATTTGATGTCAATCACTGGAGAGGGACTTGTAAGTAAGAATCGGTTCACGAGGGGCTAGAAATTTTTGAAAATTGGTGCACATTGTATTCGATTTCTGTAAATATGACAGTAAGAAAGTTTGTACCGATGGTCTATCGCTATAACCTAGGATTAACTGTTTACGCAACGGGTACAAACGATACGGTAATGTAAAACAATAAGGTAATTTTGTAATAATTAATAGTGTCATCTATGGTATTTTAATCCTGAAAAGTTACGGATAGCTTTATAATATCAACTAGATTATATAAGATATTGTTCCAAGTTTTCATCCGTCACGATATCTTCGATTGAAAAGGATAAAGTTCAACTTCGACGGCAATCGATAGCCGCTGATGAGCTGATCAAAGTATATGACATCCATTTTTTGGTAAAAAAAATTTCCTTTATGAGATACACCAGTTTGAAAGTTTCAAGGGGTTGACAACTTCAGTAGTAAGGTACACACTGAAACCAAAAATAGGCGATACCAGTTGTGAGACATTTAGGGAATTTGTACGCGACAGGCGACTGTTAGCTCATAATCATCTTCGGCAATGAGGGGTTTGATGCTCTCGCTAGTTGGCGTACCTGTCATTTGATGAACAATTTGGTTCCCAAATGTAAAACATGCAAGGGACTTGTAAGTAATAATCGGCTGTTATGCTACTTCGGCAATGAGGGGTTTGCAGCTTTCCCTAGTTGGCGTACCTGTCATTTGATGGTAAGAACAATTAGGTTCCCAATTGTAAGACATGCAAGGGACTTGTCAGTAATAATAGGCTGTTATGCTACAAAAATCTTCAGCGATGAGGGGTTTGCAACTTTTGCTAGCCGGTGTACCCATTATTTTTATCCGGTGAACTTGATGTCTATCACGGGAAAGGGACTTGTCAGTAGAATCGGTGCACGAGGGGCTAGAAATTTGTGCAAATTGTTGCACATTGTATTCGATTTATATAAATCTGACGGTAAGAAAGTTTGTATCGTTGGTCTATCGCTGTAACCTAGGATTTACTGTTAACGCAACGGGTACAAACGATACTGTAATGTAAAACAAGGTAGTTTCGTAATAATTAAGAGTGCCATCTATGGTATTTTATTCCTAAAAAGTTACGGATAGCTTTATAATACCAACTAGATTATATAGGATATTATTCCAAGTTTTCATCCGTCACGATGTCTACGATTGAAAAGGATGCAGTTCAACTGACTGCAAAGTCAATTTAGTCCCTTTTTCCGATATGCTTTTGTTGTGGTTAGGGCAATCGATAGCCCTTGAAGAGCTGATCAAAATATATGCCATCCATTTTTTTGAACAAAAATCCTTCATGAGATAAACCAGTTTGAAAGTTTCAAGGGGTTGACAACTTCAGGAGTAAGGTACACACTGAAACCAAAAATAGGCGATACCAGTTGTGAGACATGTAAGGGACTTGTAAGCAACAGTCGACTGTAAGCAACAGTCGACTGTTAGCTCATAATCATCTTCGGCAACGAGGAGTTTGCAGCTTTTGCTAGTTGGTATACCTGTTATTTGTCTCAGGTGTATTCGATGGTAAGAACAATTTTGTTCCCAATTGTAAGACATGCATGGGACTTGTAAGTAATAATCGGCTTTTATGCTATAATCATCTTCAGCGATGAGGGTTTTGCAACTTTTGATAGCTGGTGTATCCATTATTTGTTTCCGGTGAATTTGATGTCAGTCACGGGAGACGGACTTGTAAGTAAGAATCGGTTCACGAGGGGGCTAGAAATTTTTGAAAATTGGGCACATTGTATTCGATTTCTGTAAATATGACAGTAAGAAAGTTTGTATCGATGGTCTATCTCTATAACCTAGGATTAACTGTTTACGCAACGGGTACAAACGATACGGTAATTTAAAACAATAAGGTAGTTTTGTAATAATTAATAGTGTCATCTATGGTTTTTTAATCCTGAAACGTTACGGATAGCCTTCTTCCGATATTGTTTTGTTGTTGGTTTTACAACGCTAAAGAACAGCTTTTGATTATGTGATTATTCTTTTTAGATCATACCGTTTTAAAAGCTTCGATAAGTTGACAATTTCAGCATTTAACCGACAGCGAAGAAACAAAGCCAAAGTGTTGCTCTCGCAACACTTTAGCCGGCGAAGCCGGACAAAGGTTGCCGCAACACTTCACGTTGCCCGGGCAACGTAGGTCTAGTTACGTATGATTCTATCCGTCCTAGCGACATTTGACTGAACTTTCTACTCGACCAGTATTGATTCCTTCCGAGTTTTCAGGGCCACATCCAAAAGCCAGATATCCCCTTCCAGATTTTTTCTGGACTCCAAATATCCATTTTCATCGAGATGGATCCGGAAGATGAAGCCAAATAAAAATCTCTGAAAGGGAGGAGGATTTTAAAGCCGGCTTTCACCTTGCAGTTTCACAGAGCTCTTTGGCTTCCGCAATGTCAAGTATATCCTTAAAGGACCCCTCGCACTATTTACCCTTCAACTAACAGTATTTTAAATATTTGAATACTTTAAAATTAGGCTGTGCTTTCAACAAATAATCCACGGTTTTGGCGGTTTTAAGCCATTACCGAGACCCGTTGACTCGACCGTCTCTCGCAGACAACCGTCGGTAGCGTGATACACATCCAAGGTAGCAAAACACGGCAAGCGAAAAAATCAGTGTGGTTTTGTTAGAGGATATTAGAATGTACCGTACGAAATTGGGGTCTCTGAGTTTAGAAAAATGTGGAGTTATTATGGAAGTAGGTTGCGTTAGTATGATAGGTAAGACAGGTCGTTGAAGAATTTTGGTGATGGTGATGATCGCTAACTTTCCTATTATTCAAGATTTCTTAGACCTTTATAAATAGTTTTTGACTCCCATTCAAAACTGTCAAAGAACCAGTCGCACCATCTCAGTAGACCTTGGAGTGGGGGATAAATCTTTGGCTCCAGTCTCCGGTTTCTTACACGGAATCGAAACTTATTTGGGGTTAATCTCTCTTCCTTTTGCTACTGCCACCTGTTTGTAAATTTATCAGATTCTAGAAGCGGGGGCCCAACCGAGGGCGTAACATCCCGAACTTCTAGACATTTTAACTGGGTTGAAACTCAAGAATATCATGGAACAGTGGATACAGTGGTTCCCAACCTTTTCCGTACCGCGTACCCCGTAATCGAGGTTCAAAAAGGCGTACCCCCTTTTTCTAAACCAATGACTTTCGATTTTTACTTAGATCAGAACGTCACAAATGCAATATATATTTTCATAAATGACGATGCATTATGTATTTTGTAAAATACACACAAAATCAATTGGGCACTAAACTTGAGGCTGCTTCTTTTTTTTTGTAATACACACAAAATCAATGGGACACTTGAGGCTGCTTTGTAGCTAAAATTTTTGTCGAATCTTGGTACGAATGGAAATAGTAAGATCTTGTTGTACATTCAGCCTGTTTTTATGTCTTGGTTTGGTCCAAGACTTTGGACCGAAAACCGTTGGAAAAAAAACGCGAAGGTATATTCCGAACGATAATAAGATAGATGTGACGATTCCACTTAGTTCTTTGTATTCTCCTTGAATCTCCCACCAAAACTAGGAAATTATTAAGTTTTGGAATTTCAGTGCGAAGGTACGATCAACTGCGATCAACTTCAGTCAGATTTCCTGTGAGATTGTCATTAAGACCGGAGCGGAGCTTGAGGTCATGTTTCCACTGAATGGATTTGATCCACTCCTGAGTTCTATCTTGAGTCGTAATATGGTAGGAATGGAACAAGTTCATCTCGTAACTTTAGTCATATTGTTCATTATTACTTCATCAATTATTATTACATTACTTCGTTATCGCCAGCAAAAAGGTTTTCTGAACCTTTTTAAGACAAAACTCTTATTTCATGAAAGCAGACATTTTTGAATTCAGGGACAGTTCGTCCGTCGGGAGTACTTGCATAGACTGATTCAGTTTTTTGCAAGTATTCGCAAGATAAGCCAATCTGCAGACCCATTCCTGGTGTCCAAGTCCTTTTAGTCCCGAAGAAAAACAGAGATTGAATTCCAGTGAAGCCCTTACATTGAGACAAACGGCAAACATCTGTGTGAAGAGGTAGACGTTGATGTTCTGGACCCATTGCTGGCATTGCAACCTAAACATTCTTGATTTCACTGGTCAGGCTTTGTTGAAATTGGTCACATTTACAGCCTCGTTTAGGGTCTCCTGCAAACGGTTGTTCCTCCTTTTTCGATTCAAGAGCTTGCCTGTGAACATTACAGTGCATCCAGTTCATATTGGAATTTGTATTTCTGACTACTCCATCACCCTTTATTTTTCCCTAATGTGGCGGCAGAAACGATACATTGCAGACATGGAAAAAACGTCAGAATGAATGAATGAATTTATTACATGCAGCCTTGTAATAAGGCATTTGCACAGTACATACAAAAAAAGGGTAAATGAGCGCTTGACAAGAAATACATAGGGTACACAAAATCTACAACAACAGCCAAAGATAAACGAACGCTAAACAAGAAACACATAACGAAACACGAAAAGAACAATGATGGTGGCAGAAGATGTCCACTTATTTCTTTTAGCTTGACAGTTCGGTCCAAGACAAAAACTTCTCCATGATTCGGTGATTGCGCATGCGACGAAGAAGGTACAGAAGAAAACGAAGATATTTGAAAAAACATGACCGCATTCGACTGGTGTATTTTTTCTTCAGAATCGGGTAGAAACCAGCGAGGAAAAGCACAGAGGAAGAACAAAAGCTTGTGTAGATTTTTGCTAGACCTCGTCGGTTGTACCTGGCTCTGTTTGGAACGATTTTCCCATAACCCATAACCCAGCTGCTTCGCACATTTTTCTGAGGGTTGTTGAAACTGAAATTCCCAACCACTTGATTGAGGTTTGTGGTTGCAGAAGGCTGTTTGTGACTTTAAGGGTAGAAGAAGAACCTTTAGGCGGATTAAAACAAATATATTGACACTTCTCCAGATTAATAGATAATGCGATGTTACTAAGGTCCTGGAAAAGTGATTCCAGATTGTGTTGTAATTTTTTTTTAGATCTAATGATCAAAAGTATGTCGTCTGCGTAGGCAATGTAACTTATTCCAAAACCTTGGACAAAATAAGTAGGTGTTAGGTTCTTTAAACAATCTGCTATTGCGCATTTAAAGATGTGTGGGGATGACACACGGCCTTGCGGAACACCTTTCCTAACAGATATAGGTTCACTAAGATTACCGTCCCATTTGATAAGAACTCTGGAGTTCGAGTACCAGAAGTGCAGAGCCTTTACTACAGCCCTGTTAACGCCATTTCGACATAACGAAAATAAGGCTTGATTGTGATTGACGTTGTCAAAGGCTCCGGCTATGTCGACCGCACACAAGTGAACAGTTTCTTTATTCAATGTGGCCTGTTTCAAAATGTTGAAAAGTGATTTATGGGCATGGGACGAACCAATACCTTCACTGAAGCCAAACTGGAATTCGCCAAAATCTTATTTCGATATTATGTGTTCCGTGATGACATTCTCAAAAATTTTGCTCGTGATACAAGACACTGTGATAGGTCGAAATGAGCTGCATTTATGGCATGCATTTTGGGTCAAAATTGTTAAAAATGTTGCCGAGAATAATCGAAATGTCGCCGAGAATCCATGAAATGTAGCCGAGAATGCTGTTTTTGTCACCGAGATTTTTTGTGTGTATCCGAGACTGCAATGTTTGTTGCCGAGAATGACAACTTTGTAGCCGAGATTTTCACTGAAAAACGTGTCGCCGAGAAATACGGATATGTGTTCGAAACCAAAAATCTAGTTCCCGAGATGGAACAAAGTGTCGCCGAGATTGCTAGAAATGTCGCCGAGATTTCGCGTAATGTCGCCGAGAATGCATGAAATGTCGCCGAGATTTCTTTGAAAATAACATACAAGTGAAAAAAGTGTCGCCGAGAATTGGAAAAAAAAATACAGCTTTGAACGAAAAATCTGATTTTTGAGATGGGAACAAATGTAGCCGACTTGGTGGTTGGTGAGGTCCTCCTTATTGTTCTATTTGTAAGTCCGGAACAAGTGTGATTCTTCGTTGCAGTACACGCTCACTACCATTGTAAGTGCTATATTTGCTATCGCACTCTTGTTGGTATTATTCTACTCAATAAACAATGTGAATGTGAACAACAGTTGCTCAAAAGTAAGATCCAAAAAGAAGTTTGAAAGGAAAGGATGTGGCTCAGAGGCAGGGGCGTTGCGAAAGGGGGGGGGGGATGCAACATTCGGTAACTTATTCGGTATAATTGCCAGGATTCGGTAGTTACCACGAACATGAAGAGGTCGAGTGAAGAACTGGTCGCAGACAAAAGGACTGATCTATGATTTCATCGATATTCCTTACTTTTATTCGTATCCTAAAAACAAGCTCTTATCAGAAATGTCTAAAAAATTCTGCCTGCGGCGCTTTTCATAATATTAACTATTTTCCGGAAAGGTGCGTCATTTAGCTAGGTTTTAAAGCAGTTTTAGTGATCGCGATTTTTCGAAACCCTAAAAGCTAGAACCTGCATGGAAATAGCTGAATTTGGCAGGAAAAAACGAACTTAAAAAATCTCGCCTGCGGCGCTCACTTCATGTGATCATGGCTAGTAATGACTAGTCATACAATAGCTGCTTCTGCCGGGATATCGCTCTATCCGGTTTCTGGTTTCTGGAAATTCTTAGGATCCTGGTGTTTTGGCTCTTCACTCAACTACAAAAATTCACTTGCGACGCCCCTGCTCACAGGTGCTAAGAAAGCTAGAGTAAGTATAGTCGTTGAAAGAAAGAAATAACTGAAACGCATTTATTTTACGGATATGTCATCAAAAAATGTGTTACCACCTTAAATTTTTTGAAATAATGACTTTAGCACAAAAACCTGGTTCTGGGGAGCTTGACTTTGACATGAACGACTGATTTTCTCTTCCATTTAAGTCATCCACCAATAGCCTTGTATACTGGTTAGGGCTAAGGTTCAAGCATAGCAAGTATGATAGTTTGGCTCTTGCAATAGCCTTGTCACATGGTTATGCTTAAGGTTCTAGTCTCCAAACATCGTTTGTATGGTAGTTTTGGTTCATCTTAAAAGGAAATGTCAGGTAAGCAGCACTTCATAGCATCTCCATGACTGGAAGTGCAAGCCCATCTCAGAACCAAGCTTGTTCATGGCTTCCACATTCAAATCCAAGATCAGAGCTTCTGAGAACTTAACACGTCAGCAGGGCCAGGAATTGGCTCAAGCTCACTACTTCCGAACTGTAGTTTCAATGACTTATTAGGACTGTGATTGTTCAGCTGAACTTCAGAGACAAGAAGTGGTTTATCTGATAGGTGGACAACAGGAAATTTCAGTCCGGTGATGCAGCTTTTCCACCTCGAAATTCCGGCTTCCTCACTACCACAGATCCCCAGAAGCTGAGGAATATATCCTTTGCATACATGCTCCATGTACTGATTGTCAATTAATATACTTTTTCCAAATTTTGGCTATCACCCCTTGACATCATATTTCAGGAAGTGCTCAATACTGTTCAAAACAGGAGCTTGAGTACTAGTCAGCTGCTCCTGTTGGCTTTGGGCACGAATGATCACTGCACGGGATTTGCCTATTCCTTCTTGCGGACCTTTAATAGCCGATTTCCCACACTGACTTCCATTATCGACAACTGCATCTAACACTTCGGAATCCATCTTCGAATTTCCGATCATAATGGCCGAGGCAGTTATGTTTCTTGATCAATGACTGTGCCCTAGAAAGGAGATCAAGTTGGGCACACATAGCACTCATCAGAAGAAACAATGGTATTCTCAAGTGTTAGGTTAATTGTGAATGAATTTGTGGTAAAACAATTAAAGATTCTTCCTTAAATATCTGATTTTATGAATTTCTTCTCTGAAAATCAGATATTTAAGGAAGAATCTTTAATTCTTGTTCCACAAATTCATTTGCCAGCTTGACAGGCTTGAGCCTGAAAAAGACCCTTGCAAAGAAGGGCCGAAGTATCGCTCTTATGAAACTGTAGCTGACTTATCGGTTTGCACCGTACAAGATGATTCGCAGTCAGTTTGGGCTGAAGGACTATCTCCAACCTTCTTTATACTCTTGATGACTATCTCTTCATGCTGATTCAGAATCTCCGGGTACCTGCAGAAGAAATGAAGAAATGCTGCCAAAGCTGCGCTGACTCAGGATTTGAGTTGTTGAGTTTGAGTCGTTATGGACATGTTTACTCCTTCTTCCTGAGAATCACCGGCGTCTTCTGAACTTAGTCACATAGAGTATTATCCCACAACTAAAAGTTCTCCTGCTTTGGAAAGTGAACTGTTTGCTAATTCAGTCTCAGGCAAGGAGTTTTTAGCAAACTCTTTGCTTCAAAGACAATCTAGATCTGTCATGGAAGAAAAGCAAAAACGGCTCCATAGCCTGGTGCCAGAGAGCCAATGTCTGCAGACACTTACATACAATTCTCAGAAAAAGAGCCATTGACAGTCAAAGCTATTTCAGTCAATTCCGACTCAGACTATACTAAAACATGAGCTACTTGAACCACTGAAAGAACTTTAGAGAGGCTGCAATGGCCTTGTCCTCCTTCGGGAAACGTAAATACCTCACTAATCCAGTGGGCTGATCCCCCCCCCCCCCAATGATGCCTCTGATTCTAGGATTCTGAATCTCTGATTCAAGCAACTCTGGGCCTCAGTCTAACCTGAGTCTAACAATCCCCTGAGCGTAATCTCTCAGCCTCATAAACTTTGTAGCAGGCACACTGAAAAACAACAACATAGGTTTGGACAGTAGGGGGTCAAGAGACCATAGGTTACCTACCCTGCATTGTAAATGACATCTCGTTTTATCCATGAAATTCAATTCAAGCCTTTGGAAGACTCTGAGACCCCTCAGTGTGCACACCTTTCATGGATTTTGAATCATGGCAATACCTGAAGTCCTGAAACCTGGAGGTACTGAAATCCCTAACGATGTAAGAACAAAGGCTAGCAAAATTCAAGAGAAATCCAGGAGAAATCTCAAAAGAAGTCAGAAAATAATTAATGACATTTTCTTTCTTTATCTCTTCTGATTCTTGACACTAAAAGCGTAATCTTCTATGTAAAAGATTATTTTTCTTTTCATTTTCGGTGGTCTAATTATATTGTCAATAGGATGAACACAATAGTTGCGTTTTTTGTCTTTTCTCCGTAGGTCGGTTAACCTACCTATTTTCCACTATTGACCGTTTTTTCGTCTCGCTGGTCGGTTCGACTGAGCTCTAAAAAACGGCTTATAAGAAAAATGGCGTCTTCTCATTCCCGGCGCCTATCTCTCCAATGAGAATTTTGAATTTCGCGCCGTGCCAAGAGCGTAGGTCGGTTGGATGGAGCTCCCGCCTCAGTCCACAGGTCGGTTAACCGACCGGCAAACGGAGCCAAAAAAACGGCTTATAAGAACTTAGGTCGGTTAACCGAAGGAAGAAAACGACTTATAGTGGGAAATATTGTAGGTCAGTTAACTGGATGACGGCAAAAAACGCAGCTAATCACAAGTCCCAGCAGACGATTCCAATATAAATTTCCCTTGTCTTTTGATAAAACTTTAAACTTCATATTTAAATTGGGTAATGGGACTGGTGGGGTCCGGGTCCGCCCAGGGGTCTACCCGAAAATCCTCCTCCCCCCTGGCAACAAAAATACGTCCGCCCTCCCTGAATGCAAATATATAGGAAACTAAATATATTCTGACTTAATGTAAACTCTATACAGACAGTCGCCCCAGCGACCCCCCCCCCCCGGCGGTACGAAAAAACCTCGGGTACCGAACTACCCCCACCAAACCCTCCCCCCAATTTATTTCTATGAAAAGTATTTCATAGATAGGGAAGGCCACCATCACGTATTTACATTAATTCGTGTGCCTGTATAGAGTTTACATTAACTCGCTGTCAGAATATATTTAGTTTCCTATATATTTGCATTCAGGGAGGGCGGACGGATTTTTGTTGCCAGGGGGGAGAAGGATTTTCGGGTAGACCCCAGGGTGGACCAGTGCACCCGGACCCCACCAGTCCCACTACCAAAACATGAACTTTAAAGTTTTTTTCAAAAGACAAGCGAAATTTATATTGGAATTGTCTGCTGGGACTTGTGATTGTGTTCATCCTATTGACAATATAATTAGACCACCGAAAATAAAAAGAAAAATAATCTTTTACATTGAAGATTATGCTTTTAGTGTCAAGATTAAGAAGAGATAAAGAAAGAAAATGTCATTAATTTTTTTCTGGCTTCTTTTGAGATTTCTCTTGAATTTTGCCAGCCTTTGTTCTTACATCATTAGGGATTTCAGTACCTCCAGGTTTCAGGTATTGTATTGCCAGGATTCAAATCCACGAAAGGTGTGCACACTGAGGGGTCACAGGGTCTTCCAAAGGCTTGGATTGAATCAGTCAACCACAAACCCCTGATTTTTGGATACCCTATGCCAAATGCCGGATATGTCTAGCGTTTGGCATACCCTATGCCTAACGCTGGATACACTATGCCAGGTGCTGGATATTGTAATCCAGTAAAATATTGATGATTTGAGTGAAGCTAAAAAATCAACCAATCAGAACTCCTTGCTATTCAGGTAGGTCAGGGTTAGGTTACCAACAGGTATCCAGCGTTTGGCATAGGGTATCCAGCGTTAGGCATAGGCTATGCTAAATGCTAGATATACCCAGCGTTTGGCATAGGGTATCCAAAAATCAGGGATTTGTGGTAAACTGGATTGAATTTCATGGATAAAACGAGATGTCATTTGCAATGCAGGGTAGGTAACCTATGTTCTCTTCAACCACTGTCTGAACCTATGTTGTTGTTTTTCAGTGTGCCTGCTATGCTGCTGCTATGGTGTCATTTACAGTGCAGGATAGGTAACCTATGGTCTCTCCAATTACTGTCTGAACCTATGTTGTTGTTTTTCAGTGTGCCTGCTACAGCAAAGTTTATGAGGCTGAGAGATTAGGCTCAGGGGATTGTTAGACTCAGGCCCAGAGTTGCTTGAATCAGAGATTCAGAATCCTAGAATCAGAGGCATCATTGGGGGGGGGGGGGGGAATCAGCTCACTGGCTTTTGTGGGGTTCTGGCCCAGGCAAAACAGAATAACATTCAGAAAATTTAGCCTGAATTTGCAGCGGGCAAAAATTTTCAAGCTGTTAATTGTCATCAGTTATAACAAACTACTGTGGGGGCTCCACTCGAAGCAAATTCCTATTATTATGGATGACCTATAAACCTTTGCCTTAAACTTGTAAGAATTGTTGTTACTTTTTCTTGCAATTCACACAGTTTTGTGCATTTGTTTGGCCCTGTTGTTTCTTGTCTATTGTTTCTAACCACTATAATCCTCCATGTTAGCAAAATATCTGCCAGTCTTATAGTTGAGATACTTTTTGGGATCCCAAAACGTAAGTGGAGGGATACTTATGACATCGCAAAAGTTGTCCGTCTGTCCATCCGTCCGTCTGTCCATCTGTAAGCACAATAAATCTCGAAGGGAATGAGATATTTTAATGAAACTTGGTGTTTGGATTCGTTGGGTCGTCGGACCAGTCAAGTTCGTAGAAGGGCTTTGTAGCCCTACATTTAGGGGTGGGGGAGGGGGTTCAAATTAAGGGGCAAACAAAATATTTCGAAACAGATAATTTGATAGTCGATTATGGGGTAAGAAGACATGCTGAACACGATGGTGAAAACCATTTTGTCATCGGACAAGTAGTTCGCCCGGAAGCCGGCCAAAACCGGAAAGTTTGATAAAAGTAAAAATTTTATTTCAAGTTGATTAAATGTTCCATTTAGGGGTAGGAAGACATGCTGAGGACGATGGTGAAAACCATTTTCTCGACGGACAAGTATTTCGCCCGGAATCTGGCCCAAACCGGAAAGTTTGTTAGAATTAAAAGTTTTATTTTGAGTTGATTAGATGTTCGATTTAGGGCAAGAAGACATGCTGAACACTTATGTGAACAAATTTTCTACCTTTACATGTAGTTCCCCCGAATCTGGCCAAAACCGGAAAATTGTTAGAAGCTTAAGTTTTATTTCTAGTTGATTAGATAACCGATTCAACGGTAAGAAGAGATGCTGAATCCGTGTTTGACAATCATATTTTACCCGGAAATTTAGTTCAACCGGAATCCGGCTGGAGTAGGAAATTTTTTTAAAGTTAAATTTGTATTTGAAGTTGATTAGATGTTCATTATTGGGGAAAGAAGATACCCTGAGTTCGTTTTTGAGCTTTCTTTTTTCGCCGGACAAGTAGTTCTGGAGTTCGGCCGAAACCAGGAAATTGGCAGAAGTAGCAGGAAGTTTTCGTCAAAACAGATATGACTTATAGGGGTAAACACACATGCCGAATCCATATCTGAACTTGGTTTTCTCAGATGAGTAGCTATTTGGCCTTAATCTGTTTCTGAATTTTAATTGTAAAAATGTTCAAGGAGATTGGCTAAGACAAGACGCAGTTGTCTGGATCAGATATTGAATTTTTGGGATCCCATCGAAACCTTTGGTCTTGTTCAACATGCCGAAACCCTTGGAAGGGCCCCTGCGTCTCAGTCCTGTACAGTGACTTTTGTCCCTCTAGATTTCCATGAAACGAGACCTCTGCCTGGAGTCATAAGATCATTCAGACAAAATAATCTAGAAAAACACTAAGAAGTAGGCGGTACAGGATTCAGGAAGTGCGAGTGTCTACATGGGTGCAGTGCTGTATTATTCATGGGCCTTCCTTCAGTGTCAACTTGATTTGCTAGATTAGTGAGGTATTTACGTTTCCTTAAGGAGGACATCATATACCAAAGAAAGTCAGAAGTTCAAGGCCATTGCAGCCTCTCTAAAATTCTTTCAGTGGTTCAAGTAGCTCATGTTTTAGTATAGTTTGAGTCAGAATTGACTGAAATATCTTTGACTGTCAATGGCTCTTTTTCTGAGAATTGTATGAAAGTATCTGCAGACATTGGCTCTCTGGCACCACGCTATGGAGCCGTTTTTGCTTTTCTTCCATGACAGATCTAGATTGTCTTTGAAGCAAAGAGTTTGCTTAAAACTCCTTGCTGACTGAATTAGCAAACAGTTTCACTTTCCAAAGCAGGAGAACTTTTAGTTGTGGGATAATACTCTATATGACTAAGTTCAGAACACGCCACTGATTCTCAGGAAGAAGGAGTAAACGTGTCCGTAACGTCTCAAACTCAACGACTCAAATCCTGAGTCAGCGCAGCTTTGGCACCATTTCTTCCGCAGGTACCCAGAGATTCTGAATCGGCATAGAGAGATAGTCATCAAGAGTATAAAGAAGGTTGGAGATAGTCCTCCAGCCCATGCTGACTGCGAATCATCTTGTACGGTGCAAACCGATAAGTCAGCTACATTTTCATAAGAGCGATACTTCAGCCCTTCTTGGCAAGGGTCCTTTTCAGGCTCAAGCCTCTCAAGCTGGCAAATGAGTTTGTGGATAAAGAATTAAAGATTCTTCGTGAAATATCTGATTTTCAGAGAAGAAATTCACAAAATCAGATATTTAAGGAAGAATCTTTAATTGTTTTACCACAAATTCATTCTCAATTAACCTAACACTTGAGAATACCATTGTTTCTTCTGATGAGTGCTATGTGTGCCCAACTTGATCTCCTTTCCAGGGCACAGTCATTGATCAAGAAACATAACTGCCTAGGCCATTATGATCGGAAATTCGAAGATGGATTCCGAAGTGTTAGATGCGGTTGTCGGTAATGAAAGTCAGTGTGGGAAATCGGCTATTAAAGGTCCTCAAGAAGGAATAGGCAAAGCCCATGCAGTGATCATTCGTGCCCAAAGCCAACAGGAGCAGCTGACTAGTACTCAAGCTCCTGTTTTGAACAGTATTGAGCACTTCCTGAAATATGAAGTCAAGGGGTGATAGCCAAAGTTTGGAAAAAGTATATTAATTGACAATCAGTACATGGAGCGTGTATGCAAAGGATATGTTCCTCAGCTTCTGGGGATCTGTAGTAGTGAGGAAGCCGGAATTTCGAGGTGGAAAAGCTGCATCACCGGACTGAAATTTCCTGTTTATTTCCACCTATCAGATAAACCACTTCTTGTCTCAGAAGTTGAGTTGAACAATCACAGTCCTAATAAGTCACTGAAACTACAGTTCGGAAGTAGTGAGCTTGAGCCAATTCCTGGCCCTGCTGACGTGTTAATTTCTCAGAAGCTCTGATCTTGGATTTGAATGTGAAACCATGAACAAGCATGGTTCTGAGATGGGCTTGCACTTCCAGTCATGGAGATGCTATGAAGTGCTGCTTACCTGACATTTCCTTTAAGATGAACCAAAACTACCATACAAACGATGTTTGGAGACTTGAACCTTAACCATAACCATGTGACAAGGCTATTGCAAGAACCAAACTATCATACTTTCTATGCTTGAACCTTAGCCCTAACCAGTATACAAGGCTATTAGTGGATGACTTAAATGGAAGAGAAAATCAGTCGTCCATGTCAAAGTCAAGCTCCCCAGAACCAGGTTTTTGTGCTAAAGTCATTATTTCAAAAATTTTAAGGTGGTAACACATTTTTTGATGACATATCCGTAAAATAAATGCGTTTCAGTTATATGAATGAATGAATGAATGAATTTATGACGCACTGCCCAAGGGCGTAAGTGCAGTAAAAAAGATAAAGAAATATAAAATAATCGCAAAAAACTCAACAAATATTTTCCATAAAGGTTCACTAATTTAGAATCACGTTGATTGGATCATGGACAGGTAATTTTCCAATCGGAGAACAAAAATTAGAGGAGAGGGCTTCAAGCGTCAAAAACGGGTCGGAAATTAACAAACGGCGGATCAGGTAGCGGTTCCGTGTGCGCCGGGGTAGGTAGAGAAGAAATCTCAGATATCTGAAGTATGTCGAGCGTATGCGTCTATATGTTTCTTTCAACGACTATACTTACTCTAGCTTTCTTAGCACCTGTGAGCAGGGGCGTCGCAAGTGAATTTTTGTAGTTGGGTGCAGAGCCAAAACACCAAGATCCTAAGAATTTCCAGAAACCAGATAGAGCGACATCCCGGCAGCAGCAGCTACTCTATGACTAGTCATTACTAGCCATGATCACATAAAGTGAGCGCCGCAGGCGAGATTTTTTAAGTTCGTTTTTTCCTGCCAAGTTCAGCTATTTCCATGCAGGTTCTAGCTTTTAGGGTTTCGAAAAATCGCGATCCCTAAAACTGGTTTAAAACCTAGCTAAATGACGCACCTTTCCGGAAAATAGTTAATATTATGAAAAGCGCCGCAGGCAGAATTTTCAAGACATTTCTGATAAGAGCTTGTTTTTAGGCTACAAATAAAAGTAAGGAATATCGATGAAATCATAGATCAGTCCTTTTGTCTGCGACCAGTTCTTCACTCGACCTCTTCATGTTCGTGGTAACTACCGAATCCTGGCAATTATACCGAATAAGTTACCGAATGTTGCACCACCCCCCCCCATTTCGCAACGCCCCTTCCTCTGAGCCATATCCTTTCCTTTGAAACTTCCTGTGTATCTTACTTTTGAGCAACTGTTGTTCACATTCACATTGTTTATTGAGTAGACTAATACCAACAAGAGTGCAATAGCAAATATAGCACTTACAATGGTAGTGAGTATGTACTTCAACGAAGAATCACACTTGTTCCGGACTTACAAATAGAACAATAAGGAGGACCTCACCAACCACCAAGTCGGCTACATTTGTTCCGATCTCAAAAATCAGATTTTTCGTTCTAAGCTGTATTTTTTTTTCCAAGTCTCGGCGACACTTTTTTCACTTGTATGTTATTTTCAAAGAAATCTCGGCGATATTTCATGCATTCTCGGCGACATTACGCGAAATCTCGGCGACATTTCTAGCAATCTCGGCGACACTTTGTTCCATCTCGGGAACTAGATTTTTGGTTTCGAACGCATATCCGTATTTCTCGGCGACACGTTTTTCAGTGAAAATCTCGGCTACAAAGTTGTCATTCTCGGCAACAAACATTGCAGTCTCGGATACACACAAAAAATCTCGGCGACAAAAACAGCATTCTCGGCTACATTTCATGGATTCTCGGCGACATTTCGAGTATTCTCGGCAACATTTTTAACAATTTTGACCCAAAATGCATGCCATACTGCATTCGTTTAAATTTTTTCCTCTTTTGAGGACAGGTGTAACTATGCCAGTTAGAAAATTATTAGGAACTGTAGAAGTGACGAGTATCCTCTGGAAAATGAGCTGTAGGTGGGAGTTCAATTCAGGAAGGTTGAATTTAAAATGATCAGATCGGAGGCCATCGTAGTCGGGGCAACGCTTTTTCTTCATGGTCCGAATTGCTCTTTCGACATCACTTAAACGTATTGTAGGAATTTCTGACTGATTCAACCTGGGCTGAAGGAACGTCTCGACAAAGTTCGAAAAGGCAGCAGTAACATGATCACTGCATGTACTGAAAGTTCTCTGGTAGTGAGAAAACCAATCAGATGTCCTCAGAGTTGACAGATCAGAGGATTGTCGAGTACGATGGGGTATCTGATCTTGAGGACAGTATGGAAACAGAATTAGAAGGCTCGAAAACGAGTGAGGCTAGATTTTAAAGCTGCAGACTAAATTGACTTTGGAACCTTCGCGCACCCCTTTGGGCACGCGCAACCCTGGTTGGGAACCATTGTCTTAGAAGCAACACGGTTAGGATACAACAGAAATATGCGAATGGATGAGATGGGGGAAAAGGAGAGCGATTGGCAACCCTGACTGGGAGGCTAGGATAAATGGGATATTTGCAAATTCAAATAAAAGCCAGGCTTCACCTTCCAGACTACCAAATATCCGGGTCTTCCGTGCGGTCAAGCCGACATTCCTGGTATCAAGAAAAAGTAGAACCCTGTTCGCGTTATATTTTTTGAGAATCCTCCTAAGAATTTCAAGATTTTAGGGGTCTTTTTTGGGTCCATGGGAAGATTTTTTGTTTCTCCGAGCATAGATGCGTCATCACATAGATGTAATTTATTTCCTTATACTGGCTTAACTTTCCATTTAATTAATTTATGTAATTGCTCTTCGTCGACATACTTCCCTTCCTTTTCGACAATCTGTAATTAGAGCCTTGATGGACCGGTTGTGGCCTTATCCCGGAGCCGCTAAATGCTCTTTGCTGTTTCCCTTCACCCTCTTTAACCCCCCAAAGGTACGCCCTTGCACCGTTTGCTGTCAGTTCCAGCTCCATGACGTCATGTTTTGCTTCATCTACATCAATCTATCTCGTTAATGGACTTCTTGAGAATGTCGACAACTCAGCTAGGTTCGGCTTCACTGACACTGGACTATATTAATCAATCATTTTGTCAGTTTCATTTCAGCTGTGGGGAGACGAATAAAATCCCCCGGGCCATTTCCATCTGATTTGTCTGGAGCTGAACGTCGGCTTGAAATTGAATGGTCTCGCAAAGCCTGTAATATTCGGATACTGTCAGTGGTCTGTTCTTGAAGGTGTCGTTAAAAACATGGCTAGGTTATTGGAGCTTCGTATTGTATTGAGCTTTGCGGTACTTTACGACGGCAAGCTACCTACAGACTGTCGAACGGGCGACGACTAGGCATTCATACCCACCCCAACTAAGATCAAGTTGTTTTCATGCACTGGGATAGTGAATGTTTGATTATAAGTTGGTTGTGTAGTGAAGACTCGAGTCAAGTCCAAAATATCGTTCGTAAAACAAATGCAAAGTTTGACACCAGTGGATACGATACAGACGAATGAATAGGAGTAAGAAATAGAAGTGATAAAAGGGGGATGATCAGTCTAAACGAAAGATCCAAGAGCCGATACGTCCCCGAAGAGTTGCGGTTATCCCTCGAAGCATTTTGCGACTACTTACTGGCTACTCTCTGGTAGCTATAGCACTGAAACAGTGTCCAAAGTGTCATCGGAGCAGTGTCCAAAGTTCAGGGACGTCATCTAAAGTCGTTCGTTGCATATTTCACTAAACATTCCAGCTGTACTTGGTTTTTATGTTTGTTACATATTTTTTGTTTGTTAGCTTGTGTTTAATTCGGATTGTTTGTGAGGTAATTTTTTCCAATTTCCACCGGTGTTAGCCTAGCGCTATTAGGGTTTAAATAAAATTGACTGATTGATTGATGCTGAAGAGCGAAAAGTATCGACATCCATTGTTTCATTCGAACTGTATTTTATGACGTTCTACTTAGAACACTATCGTCGTATATCAACGAAATGATTGGGCACTTTCTGACCCGTAAGGACGGAGGTATTCTCGAGCATACTTGGCAGAGTTTTTACTTTCTTACCCTTTGACAAATTTTCAGACTGTGGGTCTTCAGGGACTGCTGTTCACGCTACTCTGTTTATACTATCTCTTTAGATATAGTAACACTAGCTTCGTCACTCTCTTTTATCTTAACTTCTCTCTCGTATATATTCTCTTCCATTACATCGCCAAAGGCCATCTTTCTCTTCCCAGCAACACGCAAGACTATCAGTTAACACAAGCTCCTGTCACCTTTTTTCTTTTATCTCTCTCGTTTCATCCACCTTGTCTTCCATTACATCGCCGAAGACGATCGTTTCTCATCGTACTTTCTTTTCTGTACGACACGAAATACTATACGGCTAAGTTCCCGATATCGTATTTCTCTTATAACTTTTGTGGGTGGTAATGTGATTTTGGAAGGTGATATACTAGATAAATAGCCTACCTCAGTGTTCGATTATCGCTTAATCCTCTTATGACCAATGTCGTTCGCATCCTCTTCCACCCAACAATACGAAAGTCAACACCGTTAAAACAGTTTCCCGTCACTTTTGTCTCCTTACGCAGCTCTCACATCGGTCTATGGACTTCTATTACATCGTCTTCGCATACTCTACTCTTCCTCTTGCAATACGTAAGACGATACAGTAACACAACCTCTTGTCACCCTTTTCTTCTCCTGATATCAGCCTCATGTCATTCATTTTATCTTCCAGCACGTCGTCGAAGATCATGTTCTCCTGGAAAGTCACATCCCGCAGTGACATTAGCGATTTCCGCGCTATCGTCTTTCCGAGTCAAGGAGTTCGTATTTCGGAGGGTGATATACTGAATAGTGCCCCAGTGTTCGATTATCACTCCAAGCCAATATCCGAGAAAGAGATCGGATACGGGCTTCGCTCAAGCTCTATCGAAGACCTTCAACCGGAAAAATATTACGTTTTGTGCTTGGTTGCTAGGACGTCTCTTGGTGAACTAACAACACTTAAACCAAAGCAGTGCAGGACAGTTGGTCCTTTGTCAGGCAGTTCATCTGTCGTTAGAAATAGTGTAGTGATCTCTGTGCTTTGTGGGCTAGTTTGTCTGTTTTTCTCCAGCGGATTCTAGTAGTAATGTAGACCTCCCCCTCCACACGCGGGGACATATATATTTAAGCTATGGAGTTTAACGTTGTGACGGCTTGATTCGGATACAGATTTACGGTTGATACGAAACGAGAAATTTATTTTTGCAATAAAATCGTGTAACGACCTGTTGAATGGCATGGTGTGAGATAGAAGATAGGCATCACACAATTTATGGACCGCGATATATGCAAATACCTCTTCGGCTCTCGCTCGTTTTACACAATGGAAGAAACAACTATTCGTGACTGCAAGACATGTATGGCGGCAGAGGACATGCGCTTACGACTTTTTTTTTCAATCCAAATACGGCAAGCTTTTGAAGAACTATAGAGATAATCTGGTGGATATAAGTTTTGAAGCCAAGCTAAACTTCTTTTTTTCATGGCACCTGTCCTTCGGCCAAGTGCCATATAGCGATTGTAATTTCTGTCCGTCAGTCTGTCTGTCGGGTGATCGGATCTTGATGAAAGTTGATATTTAGGATGATCTCGTGTCTGAGACGTTGCACTTTAAATCCGAGCCGGATCCAATGACACTGGGGGGAGTTGGAGGAGGGAACCGGAAATCTTGAGAAACGCTTAGAGTCGAGGGATCGGGATGCAACTTGGTGGGAAGAACAAGCACAAGTCCCAGATACGTCAGTGACATAAACGGACAGAATCCGGGCACTGTGTGGGAGTTGAGGGGGAGGGGTCCAGATTTCTAGCGATCCCGTGAGTTCGGCATACTTTCTGATTTGCTAGGACGATGAAACTTGGCAGATATGACAGGGATCTGAACAGATTGACTTGAGAATAGTCGTTTCCCCAATCCGACCATCGTGGGGGAAGTTGAAGGATGGGGAGTCCGGGTACCGGAAATTTGCTGATAGGCTATGCTCCGATTTCAGTAAGACTTGATGAACGGGAAGAGGGGATTAAGAGATACGACGTTTATGTTTCCAAGTCCTCTTCCGACACAGTGGAGGGAGATTGCTGGAAACTTTCAGGCTCGCATAGGGGTCAAACGAATGCATCAATTTAAATAAAACTTGGGATGTAGAGAGAGCATATTCCGGATACGACATATTTTAGGGCCGACAACGGTGGTGGGGGGGGGGGGGTCCGGAATTTTCCGAAAAGGCTCAGATTCCAGTGAAACTTGATAGATGGTATAAAAGAAGATGCTTTAGATGATCCATTTTTTAGTCCGAACCAGATTCGGTCACGGAAGGGCGAGATGGAGGGAGTACCGGAAATAGTGTGGCTCGTCTAGGGATCAAACGAGTGGATTTATTTATCGATTGTAATTTCTATCCGACGCGCGCACGGTGGCTCTTTCGGCCGTCAGTTGTATTTTAGTAACCGCGAAGGAAAGACTTATGTCATTTCAGCGTTGTGACAGTGAAGCGAGTAAGCGACTAGCTATCAAGAAGTCCAGTTATCAAGATAATACCCCCGCCAAGGTAAAGAAAAAGTTATATTATATCGCTGGTAAGAAGAGATTTATTGATGGAATTGGGTTAAGAGGGCTGAGGCCTAAATTTTGCTAAGATAAGATTGTTGATTTGAAAAATTGGAGGCCAAAATCTTTGCGTAAGATTGTTGTCGTTCTTTGCGTAAGAACAGTGGGCATAAGATAAGATTTATTGACTCGTGTTCGAGGCCAGTGGCTTTGCGTAAGAGTGTGGTAGTTCTTTGCGTAAGAACAGTTGGCTTGAAATGAGATTTATTGGTTTGTGATCGAGGCCAGAACCTTTGCGAAAGTTCCCTCCCGTAAAATTTGTTTTAATTGCTGTGGGCCTTGGCGATGGAAAAGGATACGTGTGAAGAATATTGAAGTCCTTTTAAAGGCGCCATTTTGGAGCACGCATCAATTTGGAATGTTAAATTTTTTGACGCCAGATGGCGAATAAGGTTATTGATTTAAGGGGTACAGTATGGGGGAAAATGATAGGCTAAATAAAAAATGTGAAGATTAGCCACGAAGCAGTTGGCGTAAAATAAGATTATTGATTTGTGATTGAGGCCAGAACCTTTGCGTAAGTTTCCTCCCGTCAAGTTTGTTTTAATTGTTGCGGGCCTTGACGATGGAAAAGGATACGTGTGAAGAATATTGAAGTCCTTGAAAGGCGCCATTTTGGAGCACGTTTCAATTTTGGAATGTTAAATTTTTCGGCGTCAGATGGCGGGCAAGGTTTATTGATTTAAGGGATAAAGTACGGGGAAAAGAAAATGTGAAGATCAGCCATGAAGTAGTTGGTGTAAAATAGATTTATTGATTTGTGATTGAGGCCAGAACCTTTGCGTAAGTTACCTCCCGTCAGATTGTCTTATTGTTGCGGGCCTCGACGAGGGAAAAGGATACGTGTGGAAAATATTGGAGCCCCTCGAAAGGCGCCTTTTTTGGGGCACGTATCAAATTTGGAATGTGGAATTTTCGGCGTCAGAGGGCGGGCAAGGTTCATTGATTAGGGGAATACAGTATGGGGGAAAGGGACAGGGTAGATAAAAAATGTAAAGATCAGTCAAAATTGTTTTGGGGGGCCGATACCGATTGAGATTATTTTGGAACGAGATTTGCATGGAATTAAAGGTCACGTTTTGAGGAAAATTAATAGTGACAGGTTGTTGAGAAATCCGCATGGCGCGATTGTCAATTTGTCGCCAGGTTGTATGATGATATGGGGTCGGAGCTTTGAGCCCCCTATTGGTTGAGGCGAATAGTCAGTAGTTGTCGGAATATTCGTGGATTCGCGGAGTAGTATAGAGATTGGTTATTTGAGATATTACCCCATGGGACAAATTTGTGATAATAGAATTGAATGTGGGTTATTACAGACGGGTCGTTGAAATTTGGCTTTCTTTCAGAGTTAAGATGGCTTTGGTGCTCAGTGACGTGTAGACAGTATGGCCGTGGTGTGCGCATGGAATGAGGGGGGTGGTAAGTCAGGGGAATTGAATAGAGTTATGAAAGAAATCTTCCTCCTTGTGTGCCGCATGAATGTTGTTTTGACCTTAGTATACGTCCCGTCGGCCCTCAACGTCGCAGACTCGTTGTCAAGGTCAATTGACAAACAGCATTGTAAGTTAACTGAGAAAACTTGGCTCTTGACCCAAAATCGATTTGGAGGTAAAGTAGGGCATACTTGTGATTTGATGGCCTTGTCGTCGAACGTCAGGAAAGGGTGGGATGGACGTAAGTTACCGTTTTTCTCCCCGTACCCCCAACCGGGAGCCCTTGGTATAGATATGTTTAGCCAAAAATTGCCAGTTTCGGGAAATTATTATATTTTCCCGCCATTTTGTATGATTGGGGCAGTGATATCACACCTACGGGGAACGGGTGTCAGGGTTACAATGATTATCCCAGACGTCGGGGGGGCAGTACCGTGGTTCCCGTTGCTTCGGCAGTTTGAGGTCGCGCGTTTAAGCTTGGGCATGGCCGGGAACCGAGAAGTTTTGTTGTACCCGTCCCGGAAGGGATATGTGGCCGATAAAGTCGGATTATACGTTCCTTTGGTGGCTGTTCGTTTGGAATTTTAGTTCTCGTTTTGAAATAAAGAAGTTGTTTAAAAATACGGGTCATTTTGTGTTTTAGGGTGAACCGGTGGTGGATTGGCTTAGTATAGTCCCGACCGAATGGAAAGAGCGGAAAAAGGAGCTAGAGTTGACAATAACTCAGTCTAAGTACGAACAGAAGAAGGCGAAATTGAGGACGGAGCTTCGTGATTTTATGAATTTGTTTAGTTTAAGTCTGTTAGATTGTGAACCTGCGCATTTAGTGTATTTTTTGATATCGAAGGAAAAAGACGGGAAGACCGTCTTGCACAATGTGCATTGTCCAAATTTGGCAACGGTCAAAATCGATTGCCAATGCAAAAGAACCCTCGCGGCAGGCACCGTAGATAGTTACATCGGACAATTAACGGCGATCTTCAACTCGGAAAATATGAACGGGTCATGGGATGGGAAGTTAAAAAGGGGTAACCCGGCAAAATCGACACAGATGGTAAATTTTTTTGCGTGCAACGAAGTCCGAGCAAGCCGGCGCAGCTGTAGTCCCAAAGCAGGCACATCCGTTGTTTTTACAAAAGTTGAAGAAAATATCGGGCCTTTTATCTCAGCGATTAGAGTTGGCAAAAGCGAATATAGATAGATTGAGATTGGCAAGGAATAAAGCTTTCTTTTTGGTGCAATTTTTCGGGGGGGATCGCGCCTCCGATTTGGCATTAACGAAAAGCCGGGAGATCATGTTCTTCCCGTCACAGGAAGGTTTGCTTTTTAACCACACGGCCGGGAAAACCCTTCGGCAAGGCGGAGTCAATAGCTTCGGGATTTTTCGTGTGCGTGACGCGGCCCTGTGCCCAGTTTTGGCGGTCGAGCAGTATTTGGCTCTAGTTCAGGAGTTGGGTTTAGAGCTCAATTATGGATATTTCTTTCGAAATATAAAAACGGGAAAATTTTGTAATGAACCAGTCCCGTATGCTACCGTTTATAGAGCTTTAAAAGAGGTATTAGGATGTTTAGGGTTGGATGAGGGAGAGACGCCGCATAGCCTCAGAGCCGGAGGGGCAATCACGCTGGCAGCGGCAGGGTCAGAACTATCCGAAGTTATGTCGGTCGTCGGTTGGAGGTCTGCTGCAACAGCAGAGCATTATTTGGCCTGGAAGAAGGTAATGGAGTTCCAGCAACAGGGGGATGCCGCGGCCGCGATTGAGAATTTGTCCGGGAATTATGAGCGAACAAATAAGCTCGTCGGGTTTTCAGCGTTATTTGTATGAGTTATAAAATATAATGTTTTCAATTGATATTAGTACGTTAAATGTTGGTCAATAAGGTTGGGAGATAGATGAGGTTGGGCAAATTGGGCCCGCGCGGGGGGGGGGGGGGGGTACGGTGAGGTAGCCATGGCATAGGACGAGGCGGTACGGATTGACCCCCTACGCCCATATCTTATCAGGCTGACAGACCATAGTAGCGATTCGGATACAATACTATCCGACGCGCGCACGGTGGCTCTTTCGGCCGTCAGTTGTATTTTAGTAACCACGTAGGATGTGGATTTATATAGTCTGAAGATTAGCACAGAGGGATGTTTTGAAAAAAAAAAAAAAAAAAAAAAAAAAAAAAATGGATAATTAATTGAATGGTCTGGAAGCTATTTACGTCTAAACCATGGGCCCCTGGCCTGTAAGGTTTGACCCCCTACGCCCATATCTTATCAGGCTGACAGACCATAGTAGCGATTCGGATACAATACTGTCCGTCAGTCGGTCTGTCGGTCCCGATTTTGCTAGTTCGGGCACTTCCAGACAAGCTAGGAAGATGAAACTTGGCAGGCATATCAGGGACCGAACCAGATTAAATTAGAAATAGTCGCTTCTCCGATTCGACCATCTGGAGGGGAGTGGAGGGAGGGGGAATCTGGAAAAATTAGGAAAATTTATATATTTTTAGCTTCCAAACGGTTGATCGGATCTTAATGAAACTTGATATATGGAAGGAACTCGTGTCTCAGACGTTCCATTTTGAATCCAGACCGGATCCGGCGACTTTGGGGGGGAGTTGGAGGGGGAAACCGGAAATCTTGGAAAATGCTTAGAGTGGAAAGATCCGGATGAAACTTGGTGGAAAGTACAAGCACAAGTCCTAGATCCGTGACTGACTTAATCGGAACGTATCCACTCACTTTGGGGTGATTGGGGGGGGGGTGTCTGAATTTCTAGTGATCCCGCGAGTTCTGTGCTACCTGATGTTCGAGGACGATGAAAATTGGCAGGCGTGTCAAGTACCCGACCAGATTAAATAGGAAATAGTCACTTCCCTGATCCTACCATCTGGGGGGGGGGGGGTGGAGGGAGTGGGAAGCCAAAAATTGAGGTATTTTTATCTTGCGATCGGGTTATCGGATCTTGATGAAAAACGATATTTAGGATGACCTGGTGTCTCAGACGTCCCACTTCAAATCCGGACCGGATCCGATGACACTGGGAGGAGTTGGAGGAGGGAACCGGAAATCTTAGAGTGGAGGAATCGGGATGAAACTTGGTGGGAAGAACAAGCACAGGTCCTAGATATGTTATTGAGGGGAGCTGGGGGGGGGGGGGGTCCGGATTTCTAGCGATCCCGTGAGTTCTGCATACTTCCTGGTGTGCTAGGACGATGAAACTTGGAAGGTATGTCAGGGATCCCAACCGATTGACTTAAGAATAGTTGTTTCCCCGATCCGAAAATCGTGGGGGGAGTGGAGGGATGGGGAGTCCGGAATCTAGTGGCATACATAACTTTTGAATGGGTGATCGGATTTGAATGGAACTTGTTAGGTGGAAAGAGCAATCGCCTCAGGTCTTCAGTGTCAAGTCCGGGTCGGGTCCGATACCTGTGGGGGATGGAGGGGGACCGGAAAACTTAAGAAACACTTGAAGCAGAGGGATTGGGACGGAACTTAATCGAGAGAACAAGCATTAGGCCTAGATACGAAATTGACGGAGCCAGATGGTTTTGGGGCTCTGTGGGGGGAGTTGGAGGGGGTTTCCTGGAATTCCGGTAGTCGCGAGTTAGAATAGTTCCAGATGTGCTAAGACAACGAAACTTTGCAGGCATAGTAAGGACCTGACTAAGTTACATACCCCCGGAAACTTCCGTTCCTAGATCCGAGCATTTTTGGGGGAGTGAGGGAAGGGAAATATGGAAAGTAACGAGTGGTCTGATTCGATTGAAACTTATTGGGTGATAAGAATCGATGACCTAGAAACGTAAAACATGCGTTCGAACTATATGCGACCAAGGTTGGCGGAATTTTGACATGGGGGACTTTTGATAAGCACAAACACCAAACGGATGGACCGAATGGGACGCAAGTTGGACAGTGCCGAGTATATGCGGCCTAAATTTTTTGTTCGGCGTCCGGGCCGGATTCGGCCAAGGTAGGGGGGGGGAGGTGAATTTGCAGATAGGCTATGCTCCGATTTCAGTAAAAGTTAACGGACGGGAAGACAGGATTAACAGATACGACATTTATGTTTCCAAGTGCTGGAGATTGCCGGAAACTTTCAGGTTCGCATAGGGGTCAAACGAATGCATCAATTTAAATAAAACTTGGGATGTAGAGAGAGCATATTCCGGATATGACATATTTTAGGGTCCGAACCGGATCCGACAACGGTGGTGGGGGGGGGCCGGAATTTTCCGAAAAAGCTCAGATTCCAGTGAAACTTGATAGATGGTACAAAAGAAGATGCTCTAGATGATCCATTTTTTAGTCCGAACCAGATTCGGCCACGGAATGGCGAGATGGAGGGAGTACCGGAAATAGTGTGGCTCGTCTAGGGATCAAACGAGTGGATTTATTGACCTGAAACTTGGAAGTTCGAACAGTCATGCGCATTTGCTGCAGATAATCCGAGACGATCCTGGAACTGCTCAGAATACTCTATATGACTAAGTCCAAAACATGCCAGTGATGCAAACGTGTCCGTAAATACTCAGAATCAACGATTCAAATCCCAAGTCAGCGCAGCTGTGACACCGTTTCTTCGTTTCCTCCGCAGGTACCCGGAGATTGTGCATCAGAAGGGAGAGATAGTCCTGAGTATTGAGTGAAACTAAATATCCTAGTTGTATTTCCTAACCGCATTTTTGGATGGCGGGTGTATTTTGTGACCTTCAGTCTACTTTCCTGTACCGCCTACTCGTAACAAGTGCCATATGAGCTCGTAGCTCTTGTCTTTATCAGCTAGTTATCCCTCTGTAGATAAATATCATTTCGGATATGCCTCTTCCTTCGCATATCATCTTAGAGGGACAACTAGCTGATCAGGGAAAACCCCCAAAATCTCGTTTTTATGGCAATTGCCCTTCGGCCAAGTGCCATATAGCGATCGCAATTTCTGTCCGTCCGTCGGTCTGTCGGTCCGGGTTCTGCTAGTTCGGGCACTTCCACATAAGTCAGGACGATGAAACTTGGCAGGCTTATCAGGGACCCCAAATGATTAAGTTGGAAATATTCACTTCCCGAATCCGAGCATCGTGGGGGGAGTGGAGGGAGGGGGAATCCGTAATCTTGAGGTATTTATAACTCTGGAACGGGTGATCGGATCTTAATGAAACTTGTTATTTGGAAAGACCTCGTGTCTCAGACGATCCACATACAATCCAGACCGGATCCGGTCACTTCGAGGGGAGTTGGAGAGGGGAACCGGGAATCTTGGGAAGTGCTCAGAGTGGAGGGATCAGGATCAAACTTGGTGGGAAGAGCAAGCACAAGTCCTAGATACATCATCGACATAACCGGACCGGATTCGAGCAATATGGGGGGAGTTGGGGGGGGGGGCGGATTTCTGATTAAACGTGAGTTCGGTACTTCCTGATGCACTAGGACGATGCAACTGGGTTGGGATATCAAGGACTTGAACAAACCGACTTGACAATAGTCGTTTGCATGAACCGATAATCGTGGGGGGAATGGCCGGAGGGGGAATCCGGAATCTTGAGGTATTTATAACTCTTGAACGGGTGATCGGATCTTAATGAAACTTGGTATTTGGAAAGACCTCGTGTCTCAGGCGATCCGCATAAAATCCGAACAGGATCAAGTGACTTCGGGGGGAGTTGGAGAGGGGAACCGGTAATCTTGGGAAACGCTTAGAGTGGAGGGACCAGCATGAAACTTGGTTTGAAGATCAAGCACAAGTCCTACATCCATCATTGACGTGAAATTAGACACCTTAGTTCTAGGTCTAATCCTAGAGGGCGGGGGGGGGGTGAAGGGGGGATTTTGTGACATTCTCATCTACTTTCTTGTACCACCTACTCGTAAAAAGTGCCATATGAGCT
This sequence comes from Branchinecta lynchi, assembly GCA_023053575.1. NCBI lineage: Eukaryota > Metazoa > Arthropoda > Branchiopoda > Anostraca > Branchinectidae > Branchinecta > Branchinecta lynchi. The sequence goes on along the minus strand of JAKZAP010000006.1, from coordinate 4,674,006 downwards.
CGTAGCTCTTCTTTTTATGGCACTTGCCCTTCGGCCAAGTGCCGTATAGCGATTGTGATTTCTGTCCGTCAGTTGGTCGGTCGGTCCCGTTTCTGCTAGTTCGGGCACTTCCGGATAAGCTAGGACGATGAAACTTGGCAGGCATGTCAGGGACAGTACCAGATTAAATCAGAAATACTCGCTTCCCTGATCCGACCATCTGGAGGGGAGTGGAGGGAGGGGGAATCAGGAAAAATTAGGAAAAGTTAGATATTTTTAGCTTACGAATGGGTGATCGGACCTTAATAAAACTTGATATATGGAAGAACCTCGTGTCTCAAACGTTCCATTTTAATTCCATACCGGATCAGGTGACACTGGGAGGAGTTTGAGGGGGAAACCGGAGAATCTTGGAAAACGCTTAGAGTGGAGAGATCCGGATGAATCTTGGTGGAAAGAACAAGCACAAGTCCTAGATACGTGACTGACATAACTGGTCGGGTCCGTTACCTGTGGAGGAGTGGGGGGGGACTCAAGAAAGGCTTAAAGCAGAGGGATTGGTACGGAACTTAATGGAGAGAACAAGCATTAGGCCTAGATACGAAATTGACTGAGCCAGATGGTTTCGGGGCTCTGTGGGGGGAGCTGGAGGGTGTTTCCTTGAATTCTGGTAGTCGCGAGTTAGAATAGTTCCAGAAGTACTAAGACAACGAAACTTTGCAGGCATATTAATGACCCGACTTAATTGACTTCAAAACCTGACACAACATACCCCCGGAAACTTTCGTTCCCAGATCCGAGCATTTTTGGTGAAGGAAGGGAAATATGGAAATTGACTTCTGCAAATTGCGAACGAGTGGTCTGATTCGAATGAAACTTAATGGGTAACAAGAATCGATGACATAGACAGGTAAAACATGCGTTCGAACTACATGCGACCTGCGGGAATTGGGGGGGGGGGGGGACTTTTGACATGCACGAAAACCAAACGGATGGCCCGAATGAGATGCAAGATTGACTGTGCCGAGTTTATGCGGCCTAGATTTGTTATTTGGCGTCCGGGTCGGATTCGGCGAAGGTGGGGGTGGGGGCAGATATTTGCAGATAGGCTATGCTCCGATTTCAGTAAAACTTGATGGACGGGAAGAGGGGAGTAAGAGATACGACGTTTATGTTTCCAAGTCGTCTTCGGCCACAGTGGGGGTAGTAGGAGGGAAATTTTGAGGCTCGCATAGGGGTGATCAAGCGAGTGCGTCAATTAAAATGAAACCCGGAATGTGGAGATAGCATTTACCCTAGATGACATATTTTAGGGTCTGAACCGGAGCCGACCCCCGGGGGGGAGGGTACCGGAATTATCTAAAAATGCTCAGATTCGAGTGAAACTTGATAGACAGTATAAAAGAAGATGCTTTCGATGATCCATTCCATCCAGCCACGGTAAGAGGAGATGGAGGGAGTACCGGAAATCGTTTAGCACATCTAGGGATCAAACGAGTGGATTTATTGGGCTGAAACTTGGAAGTTTGAACAGTCCTGTGCATTTGCTACAAATAATCCGAGACGATGCCGGAACTGCTCAGAGTTGACTGAAACTAAACATCCTATTTCTGTTTCCAAACCGCATTTTTGGATGGCGGGTGTTTTTTGTGACGTTCTCATCTACTTTCTTGTACCGCCTAATCGTAATAAGTGCCGTATGAGCTCGTAGCTCTTGTTATTTCTTATTTAATCTGTTGTGATCGGGTTACTCCACCGATTCGCTTGATAGGTGTTCATTGATCGGGATATTCGCTTGGTAACTCAGTTCTGAGAACAGAACTGAAGAGCATTTAATAATTACTTAAAGCACAACGGAAGCCAAACACTATCAAATTATGTTTCTTCTCAATAATCATCTCCGTCACCTGTCCTTGTATTATTTTCTATTTTCGTTTCACAGTTCTTTCGTTAGATCTTCCAATGGAGAGCCTGTTCACAGTTGAGCCGCGCCCTTCGCTTTGTTTGTGATTCGTTCAATCGGTGGTACGATCTGTACTAACCAACAACAGACAATATTAATCAATCACTAATCAAGATCAATCAATAATTTTATTAACCCAGATAAAAATGGCAAAGAACGTGCCCAGACGGAGTATCGGAAAAACAATAAAGGAAAGAAAAAGAAAATAAAAAGATCCGACTAAACTGAAAGAAATTGCTATACAAACGCGGATTATGGATGGCACCTGTCTAGAGAAGAGTCAAACTCGGCACGGCGTTGGGCCACAGCCACAAAGAGATCAGTAGGGTAGACCGAAAGTAAACCTCTAATAAAGCTTCGGTAGCCCTCCAAACCAACAACCTGTACCCATTTTTTAACAAGTGAATAATATAGTGCGTAACTTAGTTGTCAAAATCGTGAGTATTTTTTATAGTATTTAGTGTTAATGAATGGACCAGATGGTTTAGGCATAGTTCTTTTTTATACATTATTTTGTACTCCTCAATTCTGAGGGAATAAATAAATAAATAAATAAGGCAATTTCCTTAGGACAAAGAACATGGGGTAGTTCTTACTTTCCGACTATCCTGGGTCTGAAGCCTGTTCACTTTCTTTAAGCTTTTCCTGTAACAAAACTGATTGCAGGTTCTTTCTTTCCACCAACAGCCTGACGAGGGCCCCTGCCAACGAGGGCCGAAATATCGTGACAAACATTCGAGGCTGACTTCTTCCTTTTTGAAACATTGTTTAACATACATCTCTGCCGCTAATTTTATTCCTGATTCCGTCGGTAATATTCTATTACTGGCTGAGGGGAAACAACTTTCTTCTTGAAAACGATGTAACTTTTAGCGTTAATCACACAAAAACCCTCAGACAAATTATTGAAAGAAAGAAATACTGCCAAATATCTGCAGTTTTTACTTTTTGTTCATTTAACAGGTTAATTTTTCTTTTGTCTACTTTCAGAAGTATCCCTGCCGTAAGTAGGCCTATCCCTACAAGGTCGTTTGGGTAAACCCAGCCAGTTTCTTACTATTACAGTGACGGAAATGATGACCTGCGGTTGAGATTTACACGGTTGTCACTCAGATTGAACCTTGTGCACGACATGAACTAAACGGTAAAATTGACAATCGGAGATGAATACGCGGCCGACTGTAAAAAGCGTAAAATATCGACCACCCAAGCGTTCCTGCGTTTGAGGCACAGCAATTAATAAGCTTTATGAATTGCTATTTTTTTTAGGATTATGCCATGATTTTTTTTTCTGGTATGAGTCACTGTACGTGACAGTATCTGAATTCGGAGGTGGTTTGCAACGGTCGTGCCGATTTCAAGTTAAGGTTTTCGTGTTTCTCATTTTGATATGGAGCTGAATCAATGCCAGGAATGTTTTGGCAATCAGCTGTATGTTAATTAGCCGCACTCGGCTCTTGGAGCCAGTCACTTCTTAAATACGTTTCAAAGTACACCCGTTTATGGTTAAAACCTAATCTACTCTACCTTCTACCAAAGTGCCATAAATAATGACAGAAAATGCATGCCCGTTCAAATCCATTACATTGTTATTGTGCGGACACACGATCAGGATTTCCCGGCCGGTTTCTGCACTTTCATCATCAAGCTGACAAAATTTAAGCTTTTCCATATGGAAGTGATGATGGTGGTAAAAATCCGGGCAGGAATTCCAGTCCGGGAGCTGCCTATCCTGATCTTGTCAGCACTTTTATAGTGCGAACACAAGATCAAGATCGGGAGCTCCCGGGCGGGAATTCCTGCACGGATTTGCGGCACCATCATCACTTCCATATGGAAAAGTTTAAATTTTTTCAACTTGATGATGAAAGTGCAGGAAATACGGTCCTCATCGTGTGTTCGCACTTTTATGGTGCTACCACACGATCAGGGCCAGGATCTCCCGGACTGGAATTCCTGCCGGATTTTCGGCACCATCATCACTTCCACGTGGAAAAGTTGAAAAAATGTCAGCTTTCCATATGGAAGTACTGATGGTGCTGAAAATCCGGGCAGGAATTCCAGACCGGGAGTTCCCGACCCTGATCGTGTGTTCGCACTTTTAGTGGCAGAATTACGATCGTGGTCGCCTGCCACTTGTTTGTCCGCAACGACTGGGATTCTTGAAATTCTTCCAGGCATAATAAATAAATTTAGGGAAGCAAGAACCAAAACCGCACTTTGGAGTCTCGATTATACACACTTGCAAAAAAGTCATCCCGAATACTTTGAATGATCAAGCTATTCATCAGATTTTGACGCCTGCAATCAGTCTGTTTTTTTTTTTTCGATAGGCCACAAGATATGATAGGCTTTAAAGGGCATAAGTATAAGACAGCAGAAGGCCATAAATGCCATGAAAATTGAAAGAATTTTGTTCACCACCTGATTTCCATTTAGCCGACGCTTTACTAGGCAACTAGCTTCACATCTTCAACCTCTTACCCATGGTTCACACTGCTGCGATTTCGCGCAAAATTCTGCGTCATGCGACATACGACACACATCGTGCATGCGTTTTGTCGCAGTGTCGGATGCGTTGAAATATTTCAACTGATCCAACATAAAGCATGCGACTCTTGAGGTAAAGAAAACAAAAAAACAAAGATTAGTTAATTTTCAAGACTAAAAAATGCTCTACCTTGGTCAAAATATCCTAGGATGGCTGAATGCAAAATATCAAAATATCAGATGGGTAATCTCCCAGCACCTTCAGACTCTGTTTCCCCAAGGGTTTCTTTGTCCTTTTGCAGAATAATCTCGTCGAAAAATTTCGTTTTCCATTTGCGTCTGCGTGGTAGTGGGAACGTCCATGCGATTCTGTCACACTTCGGAACATCAAAGAAAAAAATCGTGTCGCACACAACATTTTGACAAAATTTTGATCATAAACGACGACCTTGGTACTCAATCGTGCACTGTCGGGCACAGTCGGGCACAGGTCACACATCGGACACAGGTCGGGCACACCTGTACCCCATTTTTGGGAGTTGGTAACGCCTCGTTCACATCTTCAACCTCTTAGCCGCAGCCGGAAGAGCAACCTCGCTCTGAAGCGCCGAATTTAACATCACAAAACACAAACGAATTTTCTTTCGCCTCTATCGAATGGATTTGAGGCTAAATACGTAATGTATCCGAGAATACCTTAAACGTCTTCGAGGAATCGGTGTTTGTATCTAAGAATCGACGAAAAGTTTCAGAGATATTATTTTAGATCTTTGAGAAACTACAATAGTATTCGAGAAAAGATAAAAGTATTCGTAAATTTCTAAAATGTATTTGACATTTAAATTGTAATAAGGAACTTAATGAATGAATGGATGAATGAATGTATGACGCAACATTCTCGAATTCATTTTTGTCATCATCATTCTCGAATACATTTATGTCATTCTCGAATACCTAATTCCGATTTAAATGTCAAATACTTTTAAAACATTCTCGAATACTTGATATCTTTTCTCGAATACTTTTTGTAGTTTCCCGAAGACCTAAAACAGATTTCGAAGAATTTTTATCGATTCTCGAATACAGACACCGATTCCCGAAGACATTTGATTGATTCTCGAACACATTTTCGACGTATTTAGCCTCATATCCATTCTACACGCCCCACTGAAACGTCGCGGCTGCATGACGGCTAGCGGAAAATGAGGGAACTTGTATTCAAACAATGTTTACAACGGATACGTCAGCTATGATTCTTCATCAGCAATATTTCGGCCCTTCTTGGCAAAGGTCCTCGTCAGGCTGTAAAAAAGAAATATTCACGCGGGAACTTGCACGCGGACATGAGACGAACGAGAAATCCGTTGCGACAAAAACCTCAAAGAGCAGTCGCTGACGAGACTAGGCTACCACCATTCGAACTCCAGCATCATTCATTCGATAATAGTGAAATGAAAAATAAAATGGTCCTTGAGCGGGATTTTGTAACCAAAGTGTAATTTAACCAAGGAGCCGGCTACATCTTGGTCAAAGTTGGTCAGCAAGCGAATATTCAGGTTCCTGGCATTGACCGAAGGAGAATAGGGAAATGGTTAATTCAGTGTGTTTTAAGTAAAAATCTGAAGAAGGTCGGTGCTGAGGAAAGTAACAAAAAAAACATAGATCAGAGGGAAAAGCCTACAAAAATTGATAATTTTCGTATGTTTCGAGGGGGAGGGGAGGTGGTCGAACCCCCCTGGATACGGCCTTGCCTACTACTGTATATACATATTTTTGACATTGTTCTCGAGTGTAAATACACATCTATATTTTTCCAAAAGTGTTTAACGAGGTGGACTATTAGTTCGGAGTTAGAGCAAAGTGTTTGTTAGTATGCACGTTACTTTTTAGAGTTAAGTATGGTTCACGCGGCTAGGGAATCCTGTACAGAGTAGCGCTGCGTAAGATATGCAATGTATGTAATTTAATATATGCAATATATGTTATTAACAATATACGATTGGAGCCCGCAACATTTGGCTTCATTTACAGACGCTCTGACCAACTGAGCTAACGTGGGGCTGTTGTAGCCATTTGTGAAATTTTGTTTTTCCTTTTACTACTATTATTGCTCCATTCCAAGGGCTATCTCCCCTTCAGATTAAATCTTTGGTTTTCCTTTAAGTTTCCACGAGGCCCCACAGTATGGACCCTGGCTCGTCAATGAGACTCCGACATCTGAGTCCTAGACCTCTAAATGCAAAAACATATATATATATATGAAGTCAAATGTATAATTTTAAATACTAGAAGTGTTTAAAGCCTGTACCTAATTCCTTCAAATGAGGGGTTAGCCCACGGCGACTGCGGATCACTCAGCTAAAGGCAGAAAAACGAAGATGGCACGGTTCCTAACGCCTATTTGAAGTGGAACGTTACGCTTTCGTATCTTAACATGATTTATGGTGTGTCTAGGCTCCGTGCAGCTATACACTTTATGATAGGTTTGTTTTTATGGCAATTGGAGCTTCACTCAAGTGCCATATACCGATCGAAGATCAGTGAATGCGAGGATGTCCTCGCTGCTTTTCTTCTTATGAAGAACAAATACGATCATGCCGAGTCGAAGAGCGGAGGACAGGAGGTACGCGGGACACCGAAATTCCTTACCTCTACAAACAGCTACACGCAGTAGATCCCGGAAGAAGAAATGTCGAGATTAACAAACTACTAGTTGCGTTTTTTATCTAAGTTTTGTTCGCCGTTAGCTTAACGGGTGGCTTGATTTTCGTTTTCAAACGCCGTCGATGCTCACCGTTTGCTTAATTAGTGTTTTTACAACTCCGGCGATCCTTGCCCGGTTGACGTTTCTTCGACGATTCAAGCAAACTTCGAACTTGCTACTTCACGAAGTTCAACGGTCAGAGTTTGAAGGACAAAAGAACTGTGACCGGCGACCAAAAACGGTAATTAAACAAAGACCTTTGAGGTTGAAGATAACTTCAAACTTCGATCAAAAACGCAACTACTATTTGTCTATTGTTGTTACGTCACATGTGACGCGCTGCAGAGGAGGGTCATGTACGCCTGCTACGTTCTTTTCCTCTTATAAGTGCAGCGGCGAAGAGGGAAGTAGACGGGCATCAACTCAAAGATCAGCAACTAGCTCTAGCTCTGCTCAGTTTTGTCGGGGCAATGCAAAAGAACTCTAGAGAGTATTGCGCGAACTTTGAACAAGACCAAAGGTGTCAATGGGATCCCAAAAATCTAATATTTGGTTCAGACAATAGGGTCTTGTCCGAGGTCTTGTCTTCGCCAGATCCAGTCTTCGGCAGGCTAATCATCATAGAAAACCAAGTTCAGATATACCTCTATAAGCCATATCTATTGTAACGATACTGACCGAGACTTCCTGCTTTACTTCTATCAAGTTTCCAGTTTCGCCCGAATTCCGAGCAAACTACTAGTCCAGCAAAAAAAGAAAATTCAGAAACAAATTCAGAGTCGAATCCCTATAAAGAACACCTACTCAACTTTGAATAATAGTTCAACTTAAAAAAAAATCCGGTTACAACCGGATTCCAGACTAATTACATGTCCGGGTAAGAAGTGATTGTCAGATACAGACTCTACCTCTCTTCTTACCCCTTAATCTGTCATCTAATCAAACTTTTCTTTTTAACAAATCTTCCGGCTTTGGCCGGATTCCCGGCGAACTAGTTGTCCGGCGAGAAAATGGTTTTCACCATAGTATTCACCATGTCTTTTTACCCCTAAAACGAACATTTAATCAAATTTAAATGAAACTTTTACTTTTAATCATCTTTCCGGTTTTTGCCGGATTCCGGACGAACTACTTGTCCGGCGAAAAAACGGTTTTCACTATCGTGCACACCATGCCTTCTTACACCATAACCGACTATCACATTAGCTGTTTAAAAATATTTTATTTGTCCCTTAATTTGAACCCCCTCCCCCACCCCTAAGTGTAAGACTACATAGCACATCTACTAAATTGACCGTACCCTTGACCCAAACAATCAAAAAATCTCATTCCCTTCGAGAGTTATAGTGCGTACAGACGGACAGACAGACGGACGGACGGACAACTTTTGCGATGTCATAGGTATCCCTCCACTTACGTTTTCGGATCCCAAAAAGTGACACACAGTCAAATCGCAGCAACACTAGCTCCTCTAGCGGATTCGAACATCCCCACCGAAACTCAATCAATCGCAGAGCAGAATTATTTTGCTCCGACCAATGGTTAACGAGCGCTGGCTAGAATCTACGCCCGCCACTGCATGTGAACAAAGCGACGGAGGCCCATTTTAGATGCATGGGAAGGATAGGTCTTCGCGGTACTCTCTAGAGTTATTTTGCTCTGTGTCGGGGTATCCATAGTTGGTGCATGGGACCAAAGACCGATGCACCGACTATGGATTCTATGGCTCATCTGTTCTTGCTCTTACACAAGAAGGAGGAAATAGAGTGAGCCAACTAAAGTACATCTCATAACGAGAAAACTTCAAGGTGCACTTAATTTCCGTACGGAGTAGTTATTTATTCATTTCGACAAGCGCATGTGTCCATTCTCAAAGCAAATGATTATGTGGACACAAATCTAGTGGACCATATGTGGACTTGTGGACTTGTTGGCTCGATGCCAACAAGAACTCAGAAGCGACTTCGAATAAATTCAATGTACACAGTTTTATCGAACAAAATTTGGCACGATCGAACATACACGAGTTCAGTTATGGAAACACTTGTTGAGACATATTCACTGCACTTCGATAGTGTTCGGTTTTAATTTTATCTGCACTATTTTTTGTACACGAGGTCTAATTTGTCACACACCGAAACTGTTTCAGTTTTTGCACCAGTACATTGTCATCCGTTCTCTCAATTTTACAGTTTATCACAATTCAATTCTTCTCTACCATTAGAATCACAGTTCATTAAATATCAGTCGAATAAGCACACGTGTGAAAGCTTGCACTTCATTCCACATGTCTTGAAGGTCCTACTGTAATCAGCCAAAGACCACAGTGGTTGCCTTCGTAAATATCAGCCGAAGAAACACATGTGAGACAACTTTTGAACTTTGCATTTCACTTCCCGTGTCTTTTCCAGAACTGCTGCAATCAGCCATTGGCGTGGTTCCACTGTATTTACCTTTGTAAATAATACAGAAGAGAACTTTTCAGAAGAAAGTTTTCTTTGAAAACTTCTCTCAGTTTTTATTTATCTTTTTTTCTTTCTTACGTCAGAGTTATGTGGAATGGAAAAACTGATCCGATGTAATTTAACAGCCAACATTCTGACATAACATACATTACAGTCTTATCTTGTTTCTTTCTTTTTTTTAACATGCCACTTCTTCATTTAGATAACTACAGAAATTAAAGTTCGGAGCTACTTTCTTTTTCAAGAGTTAAATTGCACACCCAGGTTTTCCAAGCTAGAACGCTCCGAAACAAGGTGGTTGAACGGTTAAGGTCAGAAAAAAACACACCCGGTCTGAAACATCCTCTCCCGCCCCCCACTGACTTGTTGGCATTAAATTTACCTAGTAAATATTCCTTCAGCCCAAGCTGCCTGCGAATCATGTTTGACAATGCAAAACGGATACGGCAGCTACATTTTATTAGAGCTATATTTTGGCCCTTCTTTGCAAGGGTCCTCTTCAGGCTCAAACCGATCAAGCTAGAAAATTAACTTGTGGAAAAAAAACAACAACTAAAGATTCTTCCTTAAATATCTGATTTTGTTTCCTTGAAAATTGCTTGGAGTTAAAGCTAGTGCTGTGATTTCATTCTCGACACGGAGTTTTTGCTGCTCGATTGGACCAGAGATTTCGTCTGGTCAGATGGTAGAGATTATTCTGCATTTTGGTTTTGGAATCACCTGACTCTTCTTCTTCTTCTTTCCAGCTAAGATGGATACCTGTAGGCGGCATGTTTGGGCGATATGAAGTTCCGTACTTTGTTTGAGCCTGAGGGGACTCTTGCCAAGGAGGGCCGAAATGTAACTCTGTAGGTGACGTCAGGGGCGTCACGTATGGGGGGGGGGACGCACACTCCCCCTAAATGTTGTTGGCCAGTCGGTAAAAAAATAGCCAAGTCGGCGCGAAGCTCCTCAATTTTTTCTCAATATAGTCGATTTTTTGTTTAAACAGTCATTTTTTCGTGAAAATAGTCGACTTTTTCTTAAAACAGTCGGTTTTTATTCGAACGAGTGAATTTTCGTCAAACAGTCGATGTTTTCTTAAAAATAGTCGTTTTTTCTGCATAAACAGTCGGTAAATATGATCAGTCAGTCGATAAATACCTAGCTCGCCCCCCCCCCCAAAAAAAAAAAAACATTTTGCTAGGAACGCCTCTGGCTGACGCCAGGGGCGTCACTAGCCTTTTACCTTTGGGGGGGGGGGGGTCGGTTTGTGCCGACGGACTCGGAAACGTGCAGACAAAAAACGCCGTTTTTTGCCACGCACAGTATAGAACCGGTGTAAAATAACTGCAATGCATCAGCTGAGATTATTCCTTTGATGTAATTTCATATATGAAAGTTCACATATATAGCTTTTCATTTTAGCTTTCGCTAAAATGCGAAGCTTCCAACGACTGTACCAACCAAGCGCCGCAGGCTGAATTTTTTAAATCTGCTGAAAAAAAAAATTTAAAAAATTTAGCTATAGTACCATACAATTTCCGGCTTTTAACGTGTTTCAAACCCCAAGGATTTCTATCCTAAAACGAAAACTAAATGATACACTGTTCTTCCAAATAGAGAATGTCACAAAATGCGCCGCAGGCTGAAAAACTAACTGTAATGCATCAGTTGAGATTGTTCCTTTGATGTAAATTCATAGATTCGGCTTTTCGTTTCAACTTTCGCTTAAAAGAAGAGCTTCCAATGCCAGTACCCAGAACAAGTTGAACCAAGCAACGCCGGCCAGAATTTCTTAAATCTGCATATTTTCCGGAAAAATTTGCGCCCGACAAATGTTTGCAGAATTTGATTTCTACGTATAAAAAGACCCGATGTGCCGACAAGAATACCGACCCCCGACAAAAGCATTCAGAATTCAATTTCTTCTGTGTTTTGCCCGAAAAGACTGTAAGGAACTTTATTTCTTACGTGTAAATAGAAGCCGATGTATCGACGAGACTTTCAGCATGCGCCCGGTAAAAATGTACAGAGTCTGATTTTTTTTCTTGTAAAAAGAACCCGATGTGCCGACGAGAATACCGGCGCCCGACAAAACCATCGAGCATTGGATTACGCCCGATACGCCCGAAGAAAGTACTTTCTAGTACTTTAGAGAGAAAGTAACTCTCGAAGGAGTCCCCCCCCCCCTCCCCCGTAGTGACGCCCCTGGCTGACGCATCCGTTTTGCATTGTCAAATATAAATTAACCTAGCCAAGCTTGAGGCATTCGCTAATGACGTTATCTACTGCAACTGGAACGATCTGAAGCATCACACGACACTTTACATATCTGTTTCAGTCGTTTTTCTGACAACTTCTGGCAGAATCAGCCTATAGCGAAAATCAGGACTGGGGCAGTACAGGGCTGCTGTGTGTGTACTCGAATCAGTTCCACACCAGCGTGCATCATCTGCGCTGTCAGAAGGATACGAGTTTTAACAGATTAGCTACAACACCATGAGCGTGTTCCACCCTTTTAACAATAGTAATTAGTAGTTACTATTTTCGTTCCAATCTCGTAAAAAGTTACTACGCTGACCGTTTCAACCTTCTTGAAAAAGGAACTAATAGTAACTATTTGCTTACCATGCTTGGGAGCGTAGTAGGCGTTGTAACTACGCATCTTTGTAGCGTGATTGCTCAGAATCACCCGTGGCATAACGTTCTGCTGGTAAATAGAAAAATCGTTCCAGCCTTGACGACAAAAAGCCACAATTCGTGACGTCATGCGTAGTGACTACGGTAAGTAGAGCGGAACACGCTCAATTTATTGGTGTTGCAGACAATTTTTGTAACAAGCCTTTACGTGTTGCGTTTCTGAAAAGATAACACTTAGCTTGGTTTGCAACATTGCTTTTGCCGAAAAATAACATAAGCGGTCACAACGGAAATATTCTGTAAAACCAACAGATAGCGGTCTACCAAATCTCCGTCGCAATCGCGTATCCTTGCGCAAGTGTTATGAAATTAGCTACAGTAGCGACAAAACTGTAGCTTTCCGTGAGCGTTTAGTTTAACCTGCCATATTTTTAGTCACGCCAGAGAATAATCGGCACTCAAAGGACTCGTCGTACCTTCATTACTAATCAGCTCTGCATCGTCACTGGTTCTCATTCGCGACATTCCAAACTGCAAGGTTTGTCCACACTAGCTTCCTCATTCTTGCGTTCATAGCGTTCGTCATTTTTCGAACCACATCAGCCCCGCGCGTATCACTTGGGCGGATCTGATTGGTCAATAATACTGGTTATGCAAGTTTCACCGTGTTTCTTCCCAAACACAAGGGGGCTGCACTACCCTGAAAACAGCCCAGAGGGGTTTCTAGTCTTTCGGAACCCAGAAAAGGATCACGTACGTTAGAATACTGGAATAGAAGACTCTACCATGACTTGTGCTTTAAGTTACTACACGGCAACAGAGTGCGTACACGATTCACAATCAACCTGATCATCCGAGTCAACAATTTGGCTAGTGAGAGCCGCTACCTCCTCGTCCGGAGACAGCATTTTCTCCCGCTTCCACTGTTCATCTGCATATTCTTCCTCTTGGAAAGATTCCAGGGGCGGAAAATTTCTTTTGGGGAGCTGTTCCTGTCTCTGAGCCTTCCCTTGAAATTGATTTCGTACTCCTTCGTTCCGCCTCGGTAATTTCTCCTCCCGTGACAAATGCGGAGAGTGCATTAGCATCTGAGACTCATTTTTCTCCCGTTTATATGGTACAAATGAGGACTTAATATGTTTATTCATAGGGGAGTCCTGAGGGATAAAGTCGCGCGGTTGGGATTGCATTAGCCGGGAATCGTCGTGTCCGAATATGGGGAGCCGGCGGGTATCAGGACCCTCCTTCCGGGACTGGTAGGAGGTCGCGTCGCGGGGGTCAACGGGCGGTCGGAGCGCGTTGAAGATTGTATCTCCCGGGTCTTTTTCGACCCTGTGAATTTGTCGCTTTTCTAGTATCGTATTGAGTGACCCAGCTCGCTGCACTTGAGTTTGAGGGACGGCAACCTGCTGTCCAAGACTAGAGGGTCTCTTGGGGCTACTTTGCCCATAAAACTCCTGTGGAGCCATTTCATACCGATTTATTTCCTCGTACGTCGAGGATTCATCACCATTATTTCGAAGGGAATGGGTACAAGAAGAGACATCAGCGAAATAGATCTCCGACTCGGGCTCAGTTTTATTCTGGTACTTCGAGCTGGAGCCACTGGGCGAGGATTCACTTGAGCTTCGCCTAGATGTAACTTGAGTATTTGGTCGCTGCCATTCTTGACAGCAGGACGGATTCTGTTTCCCGTTGCAGAGGGCGGAAGCGTTAAGGCTCACCCCCGATTCCTTTATGGGGTTCAACTGTGGCGACGACGCAGCTCCTGCGCCAAACTGCAAAGTCTTTTTAGCACGTCTCACATTTTCCTCCCGGTTTCTAACACTCGTATCACTTCCATTGCCACTTTGCCCGTACAGAGTTGAAAGCGATCCGGGGGAGATTTCCCCGTCTTTCCACTCCCCACGGGGACTATGGACCTTGTAGGGGTCGGGGTTGCTTTGCATAAAATGCGCAGGGCTGCCGTTCGGGGATAGGGTACTGGACCCGCCGCTGTTGACTGAGCCACCGCGGGAGTAAGGTGGTGGCGGGCCCCAAGGAACTGGCGGCGTGGAAGCGTTGGATCCAGTGCCAGGCAGGCGGCGGAATGGAACTTGCGAGAAGCTCTGTGAATTTCGAACGGCCAGAGGTGAGCGTGTGTTTGCTGATAAGGGGAACCCATAGTGTGCGTCTGGGCCAAGAGTTGTGTTACCGGGCGAGTCCCTGGAAATAAAAATAAAATCACTATTGCTATTATTCTGAATGTAAATGCTCTCGTCTGAAAGAAGGAACACGGATATAATAATATGTTTACGAAATCCGACGAAGACCGGAAATCTTGTAGATCTGGTTGCTTCAATCAAGAAGTCAAACAAATATTTTGGTTTTAGATCGCACCTAAACCTTTAGCATTGTTGCCATCAGAGTAAAATAACACAAGGGAGTAGAGTAAGACCTTTGCTTTCCTTGCTTCACAAATGGGTCATAATCATAGCGCCACCCACGACGCTCGGACATGTAAATCGAAACAAATTTGCGGGTTGAGAAATTTCTAGAAAAGCGAAGATGCGGCCTGCACACATCGAGGAACAGGAGAGGTTGTATCTTTTCTTTGTTGCTGTTTTCAGAATATGATGTTATTGGAGCGAGCGCTGGTGCACGAACGATTGAATTTCAGTAGGTACGTTCATTATTAGTGTTGCTGCTATTCGAGTGTTTCACTTTTTTTCAAGACTTGGCGTTACTCACTAGTAATCCTAGTTATAGTTTGCTCTGGGTGCCACAGATGTGCATCATCTGCTGAAACTGGGAGAATTGAAACAGGGTACAATGAAGAGAGAGAAGCCACAAATATTCCTTCAGCCCAAGATGACTGTGAAAAACGTTTGACGGCGTTAAATAGATACATCAGTTGAGTTTTACTCTAGCAATACTTCTGCCTTTCTTGGCAAGGGTTATCTTCAGGCAAACGGAAGAAAAACGAGCCAGTGTGAAAAAAAAAATAAAGCAGAAGCATCCGTTTAATCATTTAACGCCGACTAGATTTGCAGTCAGCCTGGGATGAAGGAATGCATGAATGAATTTATTCCCAAAAAGCCCGTGGGGCCATGGTGGTAAAGCAAGATAAACACGCAATAAAACCCGAAACTCAATATATACACCAAAAATAGGGAACCCTTACTCCAAAAACCCCTCCCGATGCTCCATAGCCTGTTAGAGAAACCTCCCAAGCCGACGAAGGATCCCAAAATTTATCTTCCCTATAATCTTAACGAAATCTTCTCCCTCCATCCTATCATGCCCAAAATCTCTGTTCGCAAATCTTTTAGCCCAACGCGTCTACCCACCAAATGCAAAATATCCTTCCCCTAGCGAGCCACACATAGGGCAAAAGTAAGGACCAGAATACAACTTAACTTCCCCTATAAACTTTCTTCTTTCCCCCAATGGTAGTTACAAAAGATTTCTTCTAAAATATATGACAAGTTATTTTTTTTTAAGTGATGAATTTGATAATGCCAAGTTCACTGCATGAATCTTCTGCAGTTTTGCTTATTCAGAGCATCCCTTAATGTTTATTCACTTAAAAATACTCCTCAGTTTTGATGGATACAAATAAATTACTATATCGTAGAAACGATCTCTACCAGCCCGCTCTCGTTCGAGCCATAAGGATTGCTAACATTGTTCAAAAGTGTGATTACGGGTAGGATTGCATTTATCATTACAGGACAGAAAGTTGTAATTAGCCTATTATTAATCGTAAGAGATCACATAGGTAAGGAATGTCATGACCGCATCAAGTTTTATCGATATGCCTTCTTCAGTTGGCTTTCGCAATGAGCCCACCTTCCTTTCGCCGGAAACCAAGCGATATTTATATTTGAATGAATGTTTTTTCTAACCCACTTCTAAAACATACAAATGATGGAGTAAGCAACGAAACAAAAAGAAAAGACGAACAAAACTTGTACGGATCGGACAAACATACCACATGCAGAGAGAGAATGCTACGACTGATGCCCGGGCCCCACTATAGTCACACCTGGTAATAACGCCGGTAATAAGACCGTCTTACGGTCGAAATTGGGAAGAAAAGACGCTGAAAACGTAAGATTGTCGAGATGGAAAAATCCATCTCCGCCATTCTGAAACGTATCCCTGCAGTGTTTGGACCAATCACAGACCAGAGTCGCTGATTTTAGCCAAGTTTTGTTTACGTTTGAGTGATGATGGTGGTAATATATCTTGAATTTCTTCGTTCCAGATGTGACCTTGTTTAATTTTAATTATTATTTATATATTTATTTTTGTTTAATTGTGAACGTGCCTTGGCCTTGCTCTCGGTTAGCTGTATGATTATATAGCGGATGGATGTTATTGGGTATGATTCTTCATGTTTAAGTTAATTTGGTTTTATTTATTTTTTCTGTGTGCGCTCGAGCTCTGCTCTCAGCAGCGGAAAGTGATAATGATAGACTTTTTTTTTGCAAATAAAGATAACATTGAACCATTGAACATTGAACCAGGATGAAACGTAAGAGTGGGTAATAACCAAATTAACGAACCAAATTACGTACAGACGTGACTGAATGTGGCCCGGGCATGACGCTTTCTTCTTACTGTCCAAAAATCTTACTCCGAAAACGATTACGACACAATAGTAAAATATCCGCAACTGACAATACTAGTGACGTAGCACAGTTTTAGCGCCACCGGGTTTTTCGCCACTCTGTGTTAGTTACTTGAAGGCTTAGCGGGATTATATACTAGTGACCTATACTATATAGGTCACTATAGTGACCTAGGATTTTTGCCACTCTCATAACTGATTGAATAACCCAATTGGCCATATACCAGTTCAGCTCTCCAAGCGGACTAGTTTCTGTTAGTCCCCCATAGTCTTGTAACCATCATTTGTGTAGACATAGCGAAAAGTCGGTTCCTTGGAGTAGTGGGTCACTTTCACTGCTGAGATATGCAAAACCTCTATTACCTGGGACGCAGATGACAGGTTTTCCACTCACTAACCTGTGGATCTGTTTTTACCATATCTGATTCAATTGCCGACGGTGAGGCATAGGGGGATTAACGGAAACTAGTCCGCTTGGAAATGGCCGATTACCCTAGCCATTTAACAAGCCAGATCGTATGATTTTGTTACGGTCTTGCCTGAAAGTTCCTTAAATATGAGCATTCAATTTGTATTAACAGAAACTACAATGCACTGGAAACACGGTAAATTGTATTTATTAGTTTCCATCTTGATCGATTCGAAGAGAAGACAGTGAGACAGCGTCAAATTCAGGAGTTTTTATTTTAATAATTTTCCTGAGCTAATCATATATATTAGTAGCGAGGAGTGGTGGAAAATCCTTCTGAGATCTTTCCGCTAATCCCACCACTTATTTATAATCTGTTTTATCCCTTCTTTACCTGTGGCGCTACCTGTATTGGAGAAAAATACCCAGTGGCGAAAAATCACGGTGGCGCTAAAACACGTATCTCATTGCTGAACAGCTATATACAGCGCTTACCCTAGGTTCACACTGCTGCTTCGTATGCGACACGATTTTTTCTTTGACGTTCCGACATGCGAGAGAATCGCATGAACGTTCCCACCACCACGCAGACGCAAAAGGAAAACGAAATTTTTCCTCGAGAATATTCTGCAAAAGGACAAAGAAGCCCTTAAGGAAACGACCTCTGAAGATGCTGGGAGATTACCCATCTGAATATTCACCCACTTACAAGGACATTTTCAGTCAAACCCTATATGTCATCTTGCTCAAAACAGGTTAACAAAAGTCTATTCAGAAGATCTTTTGCATTCAGCCATCCTAGGATTACAGCCAGACAAGGTAGAGTAATTTTTGGTCTTGAAAATAACTAATCTTTTTGTTTTCTTTTCTTTCCCTCAAAAAATCGCATGCGTTATGTCGGATTAGCTGAAATATTTCAACGCATCCGACACTGCGACAAAACGCAAAGTTCTGCTTTGCTTGTCGCATGATTTGTGTCGTATGACGCGAAGTTTTGCGCGAAATCGCAGCAGCGTGAACCAGGGGTTAAGCGAAGACTTTAGGCGTATTCTCACCGTTCCCCGAGGACTCCACTTGAGGAGTCCCCGCGTTTTGTTTGTCCCCGTATTCTCGCGAGTCCCCACGACGAGGAATCCTCCGATTATCATCACCATCATCAAAAAGGACTCCCTTTCAGATTCGGAGGGAAATCAGTTTTTGCTGGTGTTGGAGCAATACAAAATTAATTAAAAACAATCAGAATAAGTAAAACCAAAAATAAAGTGAATCCAGACTAATTTCGTCAACTACATATTTTTTTTTTTAGAGCAAAATCGATTTGGAAGAATTCCGCGTGTTCTCGTTGTTTTCCTTACGCGGAGTCCGCGTGGAGTGACTCCCTCTATTCTCGCCGTTCCCTTCGATTCCCCGAAGAGTCCTCGGGGAAAGACGAGAACACGCCTTTTGAACAATGAAGCCGCTTTCACCTTGACGATTCGTTGCAATGCGTATGCGTTTATCTTGAGCTGCGTACAGGTTTCGCAGTTTATCTTTCACACCTCCGAGACAAGCTTTCACGCTGGATGTGTATTTATGTTTTCCTTTCTCGGTTTCTTATGCTGAATTCTCGTTTCTTTCATCATTACTAAGTGTTTCTTCATCGTTAGTAGGTTTTCTAAAGTCTGTCTTCAAAACTTCCATTTTTCACTTAAAAATCTGATACGTATGCGCCGACTCAAGAACTTGGTTCTATTCTTGCGTTGCGTTTTTTTTTATCTGTGTTGCGTCACTGCAAGCGCGACGCAGAGGTTGCGTGGCTCAGTGTGAACGCCTCAATGCGTAAGTGTGAAAGCGTCTTAATGGTTATAATGGATGGAAGAGACTTTTATAATAGGTGATAGTTTGTACTTTAGTAGACGAGAAATGAATATCGGAGTCTCCTCTTTTTTCTTATTATTATAGTGTTTTCTTCGCCTTAATTTCCATATTTTTCTTTTACTCCGTCAACGCCTCGTGTCTTGGGTGTGTGAATGAGAAGATTCATACTATAATACAACAAAACCAAAAGCAGTTATTACCGTTATACCATTACTATTACTAATCGTAAGAGTGACGAAGGCCATTGACGAGCCCGTCAAGTTTAATTGGCAACCACCTTGACTTTTGTCATGAGCCCCCCACACCAGACGAAGAGATTGACACACGACGAAGCAGCTGATGCCACTTGAATGACCCCCCTTTCCTTTGTCCAACCAGCTCCAAATATATCCTTAATCCCCTAATGGATCCCTCGAAGTCGTTTAAAGTGGCCAGAGATTCTGTTCTAAATTCTTTGTGCAAAGGAAGTAATGTGTAGAACGAAACGCGGGAGAACAATCTAAGCACGATGGAAAGAATATTTGTCGGGAAAAAATTCGTTTTCAACAAATGGACACTAAACTGTTTTCGCATTTTACAGACTATGGCTTCGTAAATGTTAAAATGTTAATGACAGGTGTCATGTTCATTTAATTTTTCAGATGATTAAAACAAATAATTCTACATCACTTCGTGGCAGAGAGCCGAAAGATAACACTAACAAATACGACTTCGGAGTGACTGAGTCACTCAGAACTGTATACAATATAACAACCATTATCCGATCCCATGAAAGTGACAAACTAACTGTCAGAAGTTTTATAACAGACACCACAAGGATGCGCGGTTTCAACAGACAACAAGGAATAGACAATACTTGGAATGTTATCTGTTTCCGCGACAAACCTTATGCATGAAATGTTATGCATAACAAGCATTGCCAGGAAGAGCCGAAAAACCGCCAAAAAAGCATCTGGTGAATTTTTTGTTTGTCGTTATGATATCTGAAAATTCCCTGATGCTTTTGGCTGTTTTAAGTCTCTTTCTGACAATGCTTGTTATGCATAATATTTCAGGCATAACGTTTGTCGCGACAACAAATAACATTTCAGGTGTTGTCTGTTGACACCGCGCATCCTTATTTTGTCTGTTATGAAACTTCTGGCAGTGTAGCTATAGTAACCTCCTCAATAAAATTAAACAAACAAGAGACGAGACGGAAGTGCCCGAACTAGCAAAGCCCGGGCCGACCGACAGACCGACGGACGGACAGAAATTGCAATCGGTATATGACACTTGGCTGAAGGGCAATTGCGATAAAGTGAAAGAAGACGTTCAAAATATCCGTAGTGACGAAGTGCTTACAAGACGATATCTAACAAGACCAAAGGTTTCATGAGATCCCAAAAATGTAACATTTAAAGACAATCGGGTCTTGTAGAGGTCCAGGTCTAGTAGTCTAAATATGGATTCAGCATGTGAGTTTACCCCTACAGCCTGCGTCATGTCTACTTTGACGAAAGTTCCTGCCTTATTTCTGCCAAATTCCCGGTTTCAGCCGGATTCCGGGCGAACTACTTGTCTTGCAAAAAACTGAAGTTCAAAAATAGACTCAGCATATCTCCATACCCCTTGTCGACCCTCTAATCAACTTCAGATAAAACTTCAACTTTTGACAAATTTTCCGATTTCAGCAGGATTCGTGGCGAACCATGTGTCCAGGTATAAAATGATTGTCATACACGAATTCATCATGTGTTCTTACTCGTAAATTTGAACACCTAATGAAATTCATATAAACTTTTACTTTTAACAGATTTTCCGGTTATGAACAGATTCCGGGCGATCTACTTGTCCGGCGACAAAATAATTTTCATATTCGTGTTCGGCATGTTTCAATATCCTTAAATCGAACCTATAATCAACTTGAGATTAATCTTTTAGTTCTAACAAACTATCCGGTTTTGGCCGGATTCCGGACGATCTACTTGTCCGACGAGAAAATCATTTTCATATTCGGATTCAGCACGTCTCTTTACCCTTACATCGGATATCTAATCAACTTCAGATAAAACTTTTACTTCTAACAAACTTTCCGGTTTTAGCCGGATTCCGGCTGAAGTACTTGTCCGGCGAGAAAATGGTTTTCATATTGGTGTTCAGCATGTCGTCTTACCTCGTAATCGATTATCTCATTAGCTTTTAAAAATACTTTTTTCACCCCTTAATTTGAAACCCCTCCCCCTCCCCTGAATATGCAGCTACCGTGCCCATCTACGAACTCGATCTTTCCCTTGACTCTAAGAGTCTTCACACCCAGTTTTATCAAAATATCTTATTCCGTTCGAGAGATACCGTGCTGACAGACGGACGGACGTAGGGACGGACAGACGGACAACTTTTGCGATGTCACAGGTACCCCTCCACTTACGGTTTGGGATCCCAAAAACCACTATTTTCTGGCCAAAGACTGAACAAATTGTATGTTGTACGTATTTTTGTTGTATTTTATTTCTTTTCTTTTATATACTCCGCTTTCGAAAATGGCGGGTCATAAACAAATTACTTAATTA
Organism: Branchinecta lynchi; assembly: GCA_023053575.1. Taxonomy (NCBI): domain Eukaryota; kingdom Metazoa; phylum Arthropoda; class Branchiopoda; order Anostraca; family Branchinectidae; genus Branchinecta; species Branchinecta lynchi. The sequence continues at coordinate 4,652,350 of JAKZAP010000006.1, read as the reverse complement.
TTTACCAATATGCTATTATTCATTATTCACTGAAGTTTTGTTATGCTAAAGGCAAGACTTTGGGAATACCGTAGTTGCAGAATAACGGTAACGAGAGGTCAGCATCCTGACACTACAATTAACAGCCTGAGAGAATTCAATGTACATTTGTGTCATTGTTCATGACACGAGAACACAGGGAAACATAAAATATCTAGCATTTCCAATCCGTCTTTTCGATACCTGTCCTTTTTTTTTCAAAAAAATACTTTCTTTGATTTCTGAATGATAACAAGTTCGTGAAATTTGTATTCCTGGCATCCCCATGGTAAATATTCTTTGAGCCCAAGCTGACTTTGAAACATTTATTCAAACAATGTTTACAACGGATACGTCAGCTACGATTCTTCGTCAGCGATATTTCGGCCCTTCTTGGCCAGAGGATTGACAGCCTGACGAGGACCCTTGCCAAGAAGGGCCGAAATATCGCTGACTAACAATCCTAGCTGACGTATCCATTGTAAACATTGTTTGAATAAATCCCCATGGTTCTTGAGTATTCAGTTATCAGTATAAATATATTTCCTGTAAAAGTGGATTTCAGGAGCCTGAGATAGGTTCACTGTCGAATTATTTTCGAAAAAAATTGAATGAAAAACTAAAAAAAATTCAATTCAATGAATCAAAGAATATCGATAAAACTTCAAAATTAAGTAATAGTTGCAATTCCTCTGCGGTATATCGTGCAGCAACCTGATCATAGTGCCAAGTTGTCCGCGCTAATCCTCGCATGAGATTCTAGAGATTTCCCGGAAGAAATACACAGAGGCAATCTGTGACTTTTTCCTGAGATTCCCGTCGGCATTTTTTGTCCGGAAAGTCATGAATAATATAAGTGGATTTTTCTTATGTCTGCTTTCTATTCGAGGAAAGCTCAACCAGATTACATAGTGCGGAGTTTGATACAAAAAATTCCTGAATGTTCCGTCTAAAAAAAACACATTTACACGAAAGGGAAACACAACGAGGAACTGGATATCTTCAAAGAAATATGTAATCTAGAAGAAAGGAAAGTATTGCTTCAAAGAGACGACAGACAGCACGGTATTGGGGGAAGGGTGTCCTACGAACGAAGTAGTCCAAACGGAGGGTGTCCTGCAAACTAAGTAGACCAAAGAACCCTGTGAGGGGGGAAAGGAGTTCGTTCAAATGCTGACGATTTGTGAACTCTCACCGGAAGAAGCGATGGAACGGGGGGGGGGGGGTACAGTTTTGGTGGTCAAAGAAGTCGATACTTGAACAGACACCTAAAGCATATGAGGCACCTAACACACTTACTCAGTTTCTCTCAATTGATCTTTTTTTTCTTTTCATTTTTCCCTTTTTCTTTTGTTCCACTGCATTAGGTAGTGCTTAGGTATTACTTTTCACTGAAAATAATATCTACTAACTAGGTTCATTCGTAAACTTCCGTGATGATTCCAACCAAACTGTATATCCAAGGCGCGAACAAAACCAAACCAAAACACTAGTAAACATGAGAATTAAACTCCAGCTCAACAAAATTTCCGATTTTTGCCCGATTCCGCGCGGATTCCTTCATCAGCGAGAAAACGAACTTCATATATAAGCTCAGCACGTATTTTTACTGCGATATCAAGCTTTTTTTTTCTTTTTTTTTTTTTTTTTCGCTACAGTTTATCGGCTTCAAATTCCGTGTCGTAAGCACTCTTATTTTGCTTTCCAGACATATTACTTCTGGTACTGAGAAGTGAGAACACCCAGTTTGTAAACGAGCGTGTTGGGGCTTTGGACGCTCCAGACCAGACTATGTGTCGCAAGCCCGTCTTGGGACGGTCTTCCTTTGAGCAGCCTTAAACAAAACCTGATTGTGAATGCTCAGTATGTCAATTTCTGTCCCCTTCCCCCCGCAGTACCAAACAGGTAGTCTTGGTAGCTGGGAATATTTGGGACTCTTGAGATTCTGTTGGGACTGTCTTGTTGAATGTTTCTTTCTGGTGGTATGATGGAGCCGGTGGTTTTCTTTGAATGGACTGTCCTTCGACAGTCTGACAGACAGACATCGATGTATTGCGGCCTAAAGATGTCGTACGCTTTGATCTTTGAAGAAAACAGTGGTAAAACAGCCTTGAATGAAGAGAGCTGCAAACGCAACGATATCAACAACGATACCTTTAATCCACTTCCGGTTTGGACCAGATTCCGGACTATTTGTCTGGCGGGAAAATGAGCGTCAGATATAGATTCAGCATGTCTTTTAGCCCGATATCGAACCTCTAACCAACTTCAGATGAAACTCTTGACTTTGAACAGTTGTCCGGTTTTGGATTTGCGGGCGAACTATTTGTTGGGCGAGAAAAATAAACCTCACGCTTGGATATAGCGTGTCATCAGATATAGAGAGATTGCACCATACCTGACGAAACGGACGGGATCGTAACGAAAAAATTTAACATTAGGAAGTATAGGACTTTCAACTTTGAAATTAAATTTTCGGCGTTTTATCAGCATATTGAGCCAGGGACTTGCTGGAAATGTTTTTTTGGGCTATTCCTTAAAGCATAACTCTTACTAGAAATGATCTTTTCCCTACCAAACAGACCACAAAAAACGATTTTCGACAACACCATTACTTTCCACCTGAAATTAGCGATTTTCTTGTTAGAGCCTGTCGACACTATCCAGCCTTCCTGCTCTCCGATGCGGCGGCTGAGCGCAAAACGTTTGAAAACTGAACGCGCCGTGGTTAAAAAGTTGTAAAAGTAAGCAAATAAAAGAAGTCAAGAAGAGAAGATTACCATATCCTTATATGCGAAAGAGTTGTTAGTGGGACATTTAATATTCCGGCAAAATTTGCGTTGTCTGACGGGCAAACCCGGCACAGCCAAAAAAGCGGTAAAAATTCGTAGGCACAAAACGAAACAATGGAGAAAGGTGAGAATTTTAGAAGCTTAAACTTCCACAAGGGAGCTAGGTATATTATAAAAGGCAGAATAAGCAAGAGTGGTCCTTTAACCGTGTAATTCTATTTCTGCAAAAGAGTTTCCATGGAAGTAAGAGTCTGAAGGCGTCAAAGTTTGTAAGCAAAGACGAAGTCTATTGGTCGATATGACACATTTTTTCATATCCGTGTCATCGCCGACCAATAGGATTCGAGACTCCAATTTTGTGTTAAAACTTTGAAGCCTTCAAGCTCTTGCTTCCATGGAAACTCTTTTGCAAAAATAGAATTATACTATTAAGGAATAGCCCAATTAACATTTCCAGCAAGTCCCTGGCTCAAGATGCTGATATAATGCCGATAATTTAATTTCAAAGTTGAAAGCCCTATACCTCCCAATGATAAATTTTTTTGTTATTATCCCGGTGACGATGACGTAGCAATATCCGTTTTCATCGGGTAGGGTGCAATCTCTCTATAGATCAGCATGTCTCCTTACCCCTAAATGGGCCATTTAATTTGCTTTAAAAAAAAGTTTTAGTCACCCCTTAATCTGAAATCCCCCACATTTAAGACGTGGGGTGAGGAAATATATTTTAAGGTAGGGTTAAGTAGGGAGGAGTTGGGTTTATTAATAAGTATGAGGGCTGATGCGTTACCGCTCGGTGCAAGAAGAAAGTATATGGGAAAAAAAGAGGATAGATTGGGTCCTTACTACTTCTGCCCTATGTGTGGAGAAATAAAGGAGGATATCATATGCCACCTTTTGTGTGATTATAGAGAGTTGCGGGGACGAAGGGAGGAGATTCTCGGGGTGGGGGGAACTGATAAGAAATGGATTATTAAAATGATGGGAAGTAAAGATTTTAAAGAAATAAGAAATGTTGGGAAGTTCCTCAGGTTAGCTTTTAAACACTGGAAAGATTTCTTCTGATGGGGAAGTTGTGTTTTTGGTGTTAATAAAGTATTCAGTAAAATATTAAGAGTGTGTTAGTGTGTATATATGCATGTAAAACTTTTAACGTTCTGTCTTGTTTTACACGATTGCCTGATGGCTTTAATCTACAAATAAATCGTTCATTCATTCATTCATTCATTCATATAGGGCTACAAAGACCATTTACAAACTTGACCTGTGCTTTTGTCCAAAGAATCCCTATAAAAGGTTTGAACAAAATATCTCAACTCCTCCAGAGTTATCGTGCTAACAGACGGACAAACGTTAGGAAGAAGTCATAGGTATCCCTCCACTTACGTTTTGGATCCCGAAAAAGAAAGAGGCCTCATTTGCATGACAGCAAACCATTTCGTGCAAGAACATAAATAAAAACAAAAGGAGGTACTGGAAATAGTCGCAAGGACGGACTTGTTACTTGATGATATTAAAAAATCGCAGATCTCTCATTGCTAATTATTGAGAGATGATTCGTTATGATCATGAAATGAAGTGATGAGTCACGTCGTCGCCAAACCACATCCAGATGCTGATAAAAACGATTACCCTCTCGCGAGTAACAGCCGGAACGAAGCGATATTATGCTCGATTATTTCGATATTTTCCTTTCGTCGAAGGAAAAGGTTCGTAGTAACACAATACAGAGATAGGAGTTGGTTTCAAGTAAAACGGCATAGTTTGAGCTCTTCAATCGAACGAAAACTTTTCAAATTTTTCGCCCAATTTAGTGTCACTTGACCAAATTAGTAGCGTTTCATTTTTTCCTAATATTTTAATGCTGAGCACAGCATAGCTTCGGAATAAATGATATTGGTTTTCGCGGACCTAGAAGAGTAATAAGGATTAGTTGCGTTTTTGCAGATCCCATGGTATCTGATACCACGGTCTAAAGTCGTTTTCGCAGTTACTGTGGTATCTGATCCCACGGTCAAGCAGTTATCGTGGTATCTGATATTCAGATACCACGGTCAAACCGTGGTAACTGATTGTGGTATCTGAATGAGTCATCTCACTTTCATCAAATTTTGTCAAATTGGTGAGAAAGAAGTTTAGCACTTAGTGATGAAACTGGATGTCAGTTTCTCTTTGGGATGAATTCGAAAATTTCAGTTTCGGCAATAATCATTTTTGCAGAGCAACCGTGTACCAGATACCACGGTAACTGCGAAAACGATAATTGCAGATTCAGTTACCGTGGTAACAGATACCATGGTATCTGCAAAAACGCAACTAGTGGGTATCTGGGCAGTTATCGTGGTATCCGATATTCAGATACCACGATCAGACCGTGGTAACTCATCGCGGTATCTGAAAAAGGTCATCTCACTTTCATCAAATTTTGTCAAGTTGGCGAGAAAGAAGTTTACCACTAAGGCGTATTCTCGCCGCTCCACGAGGACTCCTCGGGGAATCGAAGGGAACGGCGAGAATGGAGGGATTCACTCCACGCGGACTTCGCGTACGGAAAAAAACGAGAACACCGGGAATGCTTCCAAAACGAATTTGGCTCTTAAAAAAAATATGCAGTTGACGAAATAGTCTGGATCCACTTTATTCCTGGTTTTGCTTATTCTGATTGTTTTTAATTAATTTTACATTGCACCAACACCAGCAAAATCTGATTCCTCTCCGAATCTGAAAAGGAGTCCTTTCTGATGATGGTGATGATAATTGGAGCACTCCCCGTCCGTGGGGACTCGCGAGAATACGGGGAGTGAGTCCCCGGGATAAACAAAAACGCGGGACTCCTCAAGTGGAGTCCTCGGGGAATGGCGAGAATACGCCTTTAGTGATATAACTGGATATCAGTTTTTCTTTGGGATGACTTCGAAAATTTCAATTTCGGCAATCATCATTTTTGTAGAGCAACCGTGTATCAGATACCACGGTAACTGCGAAAAAGACTAATGCAGATTCAGTTACCGATACCATGGTATCTTCAAAAACGCAAATATTGACTCGTAGTCTTTCCTTTCCGACAAATATATGTCATTAATAATTACTTCTTCCTTTGGATCCGAGAATCTAATTAAACTGCTGAACTGGAAAGATAAATTGTTCCAAAAGCAAGCAAGTGTCTTGATTTCCGATGATTGCTTGCCATCCTGATGGCATTTCAGTGTCTCCGCTGTCATCTTTTATCTCATTAGGTTTATTCTAGCTTCCACAGATGGTTCTTTACAGTTTAACCGAAAAGGTTAAACTTCTAGAGCAAACAGTGAAAATTAAAAAAAAATCCCTTTACACAATTCGGATAGTGCAGTGTATTCAGTCAAATGATACAAAAATCAGCTGGCTGTTCAGTTAAACTTTAAAGTACTTGTGACAGCAACTTGAATTAGCTGACTATTTGTTGGTAACCTATTCTTAGCCTTGTCGGTGAAAATAACGACTTAGGCTAATCGTTTCCCTCTGGAAAAATAAAAATCATCCAAACAGAAAAGAATTTAAGCCTTCTAATATCTTTCTTCGCAACTCAGGTGCCAAATCAGCAACCTTACGTACACAGTCTGTGTAAGCTCAATGTGTCGTGAACAAATAGCAAACAAAAGGAACATAAATAAGTAGTCACGGCATCCGTCATAACATTTAACACGAGTACGAGCATCCAGTAAATCTAGGACAGCTCTCTCATGAAGCGCACGTTTGAGCCCCTGCACACTTGTCGACTCAGGGTGAATGTTACATATTAAAGCAAGCAAAGGCGTGGGATTGTGTATAAAATGCATTCTTTCCTCGATATAGACCAACGTAACGTTCCGATAAAACTATTACTCTTACCGACGTACAGGCTTAGTCCGGATTCCGGTAAAACTGCTTATGAAACAAAAAAGGATTCAGCATGTCTCCTTACCCCAATATGGAACCTTTATTCAACGTCACATAAAACTTTTACTTTTACCAAAATTCCGGTTTCTGCCGGATTCCGTGCGAACTAATTGTCCGGCAAAAAATCAAGATCAGATCTGAAGTCAGCATGTTCCCTTACACGTGAATTGATTCTCGCGTTTTGTTTCTCATCTACGAACTTGACCTCTTCATGGAGCCCCCACATGCAGTTCGAACGACCTATCTCCACCCGTTCGAGAGCTATCGTGCTCACAGATGGACGGAGAAACTTTACAAAGTCATAGGTATCCCGTCAGTAACGCTTTGGGATACCAAAACCAGGGAGCGTCCATGGTAGAAACAATAACCATTAGAAAAAGCCTGAAAATAGTCTTACTGCGTTCTCGTCGGGGAATCCGGTTCGGCACTTGTATTTGCCGAACTATTATTCGACGGTCGCCATGGGAGCCAATTCCAAGTTCCATTCCTCCTCGGTGGCTGGACGTCTCCCCCCGTTGTCTGGTGTCCTTGACATGCCCTAGTTACACACCCTTCCGGGCCAGGCGAGTAAAAATTTCCGCTTGCCCAGTATCGACTATCTTCGTAGGACAACCAGGACGGCCATTGGAGGTTATGAACCCGATTCTGGGAGCAACAGCCACAGCAAGGACCTGACGGGTGGCGCGGATATAAGGACCGGCTTCGAAGCTCTAGCTGTTCCCAGTATTTCTTCTTTCGCTCATGCCTAGAAAAACAAATATGCACAGTTAATGATATGCCCACAGCAAAGCCTGGCAAGCTTAGGATACAGTATCAGAATTTACTCGTTTTGGGTGTAGACATACACGGCCTCGTAGATAACGTGGGTAATGCAGAGACCGTCATAGAAAGGGGGTATCGGAAGGGTGGAAAACCCTGTCTTCGAGACCATGGGTGCTTGAAGAGAGTTCAGGAAGTCGGAGCCTGCCCTTCGATCAGAGTCACATTATTACAGCACAGCTCAAATCTTTGTAAGAACAGGGACCGGCCCTTCTCAGGTGTGCAGGCGTCGACAATCGCTTTCATGATTGGGTAGGCAGACAGACCCGACAAAAATTCAGGAGTATGCAGAAAATGGAGTAAGGGTTTACTGCTTAGTAGTATCACTGACGTCTTCAACTTTGCTTCAACTCTGAATTGGCTGTTTAAAACGCGACGACGACTTCACCTTACAGATTCCCAGACGTTCGGGGCTTCTGCACAGTCAAAACAACCCTTGTGGATTTTTATGATAATGATGATAGAAGAGTATGCTGTTCTTCAACATCTTCTAGGTGTCCCCTTCGCGTATCTCTGGCCCCCAATCACAACAGTCAATCAGGAGCTCCGAGACCCTGTATTTCCAGACGTTTCTAGCCTGGCTTCATCTTCCGAATCCACCTCGACGAAAACGCACATCTAATCCGGAAGAATAATCTGGAAGTTGAAGTATGTTTTTTGCTGCGATCATTAAAATATACACAATATAGGCGTCAAACGGTAATTGGTAAACGAAGACGAAAGAGAGAAAATGAATTAGTGGGAATTTATTACTGAATTAAATCAAGTTTGATTATAATATTGCGAAGCCGCAACATAACCTGTTCGTAAGAAAAATCTAAGCCACGCAAAAATTAAACGTTAGCGCAGGCCGATCCAGAGAAATTACACAAAGATCAAACTACTGGTCTACCCTTAGTTTAATAAAAAAAACTAATATAGACAAAACAACACAGAAAAGACATACACGTAATATATGCTCAGACACATTATACCCCACAAAAATTATTTAAATATAATTAATTAAATTCCAAATAATGAAATTGGTTTAAACTGTTTTCCCTAAATAGACTATTAGTTAAATTTTCGTATGTTTTTATGTTGGTTCCTGATGTCTTCTACCACCAATTCTAGCATCAAGCTATTTGGTTAATAAAGTTGACTGATTAATTGATTGAAAACAAACAATTAATGTTAGGTCATTATCAATTTCGCACGGGTAACACGTGAAAGGTCCCACGCAGGGGAACACGGACTATACACGAACCTTCAAAGCAAAATGTGTAAAACAATTTATTCTCTGTTCTACAGCGTTTGTGTGCTGGGCTCTAGTCTTAACAAACGAAGAAAAAGTATGCAAGCTAAACGAAAGTGACAAGTTGAAGGATCGGCTTGGCACAACTAACAAATGCAAAGAAAGATACTCCCAGACGCTTGCCCATTAATATCAATTTATCTGACAAGTCTCATATTTGTCGCTAGAATGTTTATATACTAGGTGGGGAGATCAGAAGAAAGGGACCATAAAATAGCAAATAACTTTCAGAGCACACAGGGTAACACACCCTCGTGATAATAAACCAAAGAAGTATCTGCACGAGTAGGCTACTGTACGTGACACAAATCCTCCGCTGAGACATTAGAGAATCTGGTCATTTACAGAATCCGACCATTAGAGAATTCGACAAAATAGTAATCCGGTTAGCACCAGTGTTAGCAAAAAGTGGAATTCGATATTCTGGATGCGGCTGAAACTGAAATACTGTTATTTTTGGCTTGCGGATGAGGAAAAGAGAACTGACAGTGAAACCTCGGATACCCCATCGTCTCTCACAATATGACCCTCACGCATCCCCTTTCCTTTGATGCTCGAGAGTTGCGTTGCTCCCTCGGAAGTCCCAATCCTTGCACATGGCCGTGCCAAATGATTCCTCAATTGGCCCGAACTCACGTACTCCAAACGCTTTCATTCACTCAACTCTGCACATTCATATGCATGACTCGCACTCTCGTCCAAACAGCCACACAGAGGAGATGGATATAAGGTCTTTAATGATAATTTCCCAACACTTTTCCTTTCTCCTCCAACGGCAGGCAACCCGTCGCTCGCCTTGAATAACAAGACCGAAGGTTTCGATGTGATCCCATAAATTTAATATTTGATAGAGGGGCCTGTCTTCGCCAGATCCGGTCTTCGACAGGCCTAGGTATAGTTCCACTTACGTTTTGGGATCCCCAAAAATGGTTCCTTTTTTGCTTAAAGACTCGTGTTTACGTCGTTATGAAAGTGACCCTATTATGTATATGTAACCAAAAATGCTCGACACTGGAGAAAAGGGATCCTGGACAAAAGTAAGACAGCTAATCTGAAGAATAGAATCATTTGTGGATAACAATGTTAGGTGGAAGCAATAAGTGGAGTATTACACAGAAATAAAGGGAAATAAGACCACACGGCTGGAAGATGGGTAGCGAAATAAATAGTAAAATACTGTCTTTCTGACCAATAAAAGTGGACGAAAGTGGCACTAAATAAAGGGTGAAGATCAAATCTCCTGAGAGAATTGAACGAGAGAATACAGTTATATGAAAGCAAAGTGGGCAGTACTGTATTCAACCTGACCAGAAAAGTTCGCAGAGCACAAAATTTACTTGGAAAAAGAAAGGATAGGTGGTTGAATTCACTTTTGAACAAGATCTACGAGCTCATATGGCGCTTGTTACGAGTAGGCGGTACAATAAATATATGAGAACGTCACAAAATACACCCGTCATCCAAAAATGCGGTTCGGAAATAAAAATAGGACATTTAGTTTCACTCAGTTCTGAGCAGTTCCGGTATCGTCTCGGATTATCTGTAGCACATGCGCATGACTGTTCAAACAGCCAAACTTCAGCCCAATAAATCCACTCGTTTGATCCCTAGACGTGCTACACGATTTCCGGTACTCCCTCCGTGTCCCTCTACCGTGGTAAAAAATGGATCATCTAAAACATCTTCTTTTATACCATCTATCAAGTTTCATTCGAATCTGAGCATTTTTGAAAAATTCCGGTACCCCCCCCCCCCCACCACCACCACCACCGGTGTCGGATCCGGTTGTATATGCTCTCTCTAAATTTCAAGTTTCATTTAAATTGATCCACTCGTTTGACCCCTATGCGAGCCTCAAAGTTTCCGACAATCTCCCTCCAACCCATTGCGACCGAAGAGGACTTCGAAACATAAACCTCGTATCACTTAATCCCCTCTTCCCGTCCATCAGATTTTACTGAAATCGGAGCATAGCCTATCTGCAAAATTACGGTACCCCCCCCCCCCCCCCCCTACCTTGGCCGAATCCGGCCCGGGCGCCAAATAACAAATCTAGGCCAAAGAAACTCTGCACTGTCGAACTTGCATCTCATTCGGTCCATCCGTTTGGTTTGTGTGCATGTCAAAAGTTCCGCCCCCCCCCCAATTCCCCCAACCGTGGTCACACCGTGGTCAAGTTCCGTCCAGTCCCTCTGCTTTAAGCGTTTCTTGACTTTCCCGGGGGCTCAAATTAAGGGGCAAACAAAATATTTTGAAACAGCTAATGTGATAGTTGATTATGAAGTAAGAAGACATGCTGAACACAATGGTGAAAACCATTTTGTAATCGGACAAGTAGTTCGTCCGGAATCCGGCCAAAACCGGAAACTTTGTTAGAAGTAAAAGTTTTATTTGAAGTTGATTAGATTTTTGATTAAGGGGTAGGAAGACATACTGAAGACGATTGTGTAAACCATTTTCTCGACGGAGAAGTAGTTCGCCCGGAATGCGGCCCAAACCGGAAAGTTTGTTAAAATTAAAGGTTTTATTTGGAGTTGATCAGATGTCCGATTTAGAGCAAGAAGACATGCCGAACACTTATGTGAAAACAATTTTCTACCCGGACATGTAGTTCGCCCGGAATCCGGTCAAAACCGGAAAATTGTTAGAAGTTAATGTTTTATTTGGAGTAGATTTGATAACCGATTTAGGGGTAAGAAGAGATGTTGAATCCGTGTGTGGCAATAATATTTTACCCGGACATATAGTTCGACCGGAATCCGGCTGGAGCCGGAAAATTTGTTATAAGTTAAATCTTTATTTGAAGTTGATTAGATGTTCATTATTGGGGAAAGAAGATACCCTGAGTTCGTTTTTGAGCTTTCTTTTTCGCCGGACAAGTAGTTCTGGAGTTCGGCCGAAACCGGGAAATTGGCAGATGTGGCAGGAAGTTTTCGTCACTCATAGGTATATCTGAACTTGGTTTTCTCAGATGATTAGCTATTTGGCCTTAATCTGTTTCTGAATTTTAATCGTAAGAATGTCCAAGGAGTCTGGCGATGACTGGATCTGGCTAAGACAAGACCCAGTTGTCTGGATCAGATATTGAATTTTTGGGATCCCATCGAAACCTTTGGTCTTGTTCCACCTGACAAGTTTCATTCAAATTCGATCACCCATTCAAAACTTAAGCATGCCACTAACTTCCGGACTCCCCATTCATCCACTCCGCCACGATGGTCATATCGGGGAAACGACTATTGTCAAGTCAATCTGTTCGGATCCCTGACATACCTGCCAAGTTTCATCGTCCTAGCACATCAGGAAGTACGCCGAACTCCCGGGGTCACTAGAAATCCCCCCTCCAACTCCCCCACAGTAAGTGGATCCTATCCGGTTATGCCAATGACGTATCTAGGACTTATGTTTCTTCTTTCCACCAAGTTTCATCCCGATCCCTCCACTACAAGCGTTTCTCAAGATTTCCGGTTCCCTCCTGCAACTCCTCCCATCTCGGATCCGGTCAGGATTTAAACTGGGATGTCTGAGACACGAGGTCATCCTAAATATCAACTTTCATCAAGATCCGATCACCCGTTCTCAAGTTATAAATACATCAATTTTTGGCTTCCCCCTCCCTCCTCTCCCCCTAGATGGTCGGATTGGGGAGGTGACTACTTCCTATTTAATCTGGTTGGGTCCCTGACATGCCTGCCAATTTTCTTCGTACTAGCACATCATGAAAGACTGAACTCGCTGGATGAAATTCGCCCCCCCCCCCCCCACCAACTCCCCCAAAGTGAGCGGATCCGTTCCGGTTATGTCATTCGCGTATCTAGGACTTGTGCTCGTTCTTTCCACCAAGTTTCATCTGGATCTCTCCACTTTTTTCAAGATTTCTGGTTTCCCCCTCCAGCTCCCCCCAGTGTCACCAAATTCGATCTGGATTTAAAATGGAACGACTGAGACACGAGGTCCGTCCATATATTAAGTTTCAGTAAGGTCCGATCACCCGTTCGTAAGCTAAAAATATCTAATTTTTCCTAATTTTTCTGGATTCCCCCTCCCTCCACTCCCCTCCAGATGGTAAGATTGGGAAAGCGACTATTTCTACTTTACTCTGGCCCGGTCCCTGATACGCCTGCCAGGTTTCATCGTCCCAGCTTATCTGGAATAAGTACCCGAACTAGCAAAACTGGGTGACAGACCGACTGACGGACAGAAGTTACAATCGCTATATGGCACTTGGCCGAAGGGCAAGTGCCATAGAAACCATGTAAGATGAAAGCAATGCATGAAGTATTGTATTCTATATGACTCTTGTACGTCCAATTAAAGTAATAACCTAAGTGCTGTGTACTCTATCTGAACAAAAATGATGACCATCATCACCAGACTCTGCAGCGGACAGATCTGATGCGAAATAAAGAGGAAAGAAGACCGCTCTGCTTGGATAGGCAGTTGAAGGCTCTTGTCCGTCCGATTAAAACAAAGAACGAAGTGCTGTATTGTTACTGACCAAGAAAGGTGACTATCAGCACCAGACCCTGCAGTGGACAAAATAAGCACGAAATAAAAAGGGAAAGAAGACCACTCTGCTAGGACAGGCAGTTGAAGTCTCTTTACGTTCAGTTAACTCAGCACTCAGCACCAGACTTTGCACTGGACAAAATAAGTACGAGGTTAAAGGGGAAGAGGACCGCTCTACTGGGATCGGCAGTTGAAGTCCCTTAAGAGTGAAATGCTTTATCTTATCTGACCAAAAAGATAAACATCAGCACCAGACTCTGTATTTGGAGTTTATTCAATGCCATCAAAGTACCTATATACTAAATACTTTGGCAGTGGGTCTTACTACTGGGGACTCTAGCAGACAGCCAAATATCCAGAGTGCACCAAAAATCCAGAAAGGAGTTGTCCAACCTTGCGTCTTGGGCGAGCGCACCTAACCACTGACTCCAAACTGAAGCCGCCTCACTTAGCACGGTTCACACTCCTTGACCGCTAAATCCATTATTTCATTTGTTGTTGTTTTTTTGTTTCGTGTACAGAGCCTGGATGCCGCGACACCTCCAATACCATCTAGCCAATGTCAACAAGATTACGTGATAGCATCCGTCATAAGACCTGACAGCTAGTTGGAACAGTTTGAGAATTCAGGCTCTGCTAATTATACGAGCCGTGCTAAATGAGAGAATTAAAGAATTCCTTTTTCGGACAGATTCGTGCCATTGTCCGTTCGTGGCATCGGCAGTTAAGTGGGGACCGTAAGGCACGCGGACTCAAGATTTAAAACGATATTTAAGCGATTATGAAAAGCCTGCTGCATTTTACATGTCGTTCAGATTGTAATAACAGATGCATTCCATGGAGCCCATGGCCATTTCCAATAACGCATGTCCAAAAGACAGGCCAACCGGTATTCCGAAACTAGCCGTAAAATAACAATATTACAGCATGGCACTGGCAAGTTGTGACAAGCCACGACGACCTGACCAGCTGTGACCATCAAGCTGTGCCGTATGTTGCGTTTGACGTGAGCCACCTGTTGGCTTTTCAACAGTTTAGGTGATAATTATTTCATATTTTATAACTTTAATAACTTTTACTTATGTCTGCTTCTTTTAAAAAACAAACAAACAAGAGCTAGAAGCTTATATGGTCCTCGTCAGGCTGACGACGACCCTTGCCAAGAAGGACCTAAATATCGCTGCTAAAGCATCGCAGCTGACGTATCCGTTTTAAGCATTATTTGAATACATGTTTCAAAGTCAGCTTGGGCTGAAGGAATATTTAGCTTATATGGCAATCGCAAATTGTGTCAGAGGATGGAAGTGGGAATTCGTCAATTCGTAGGTTTATCGAAATACTTTGTAAGAAAAACCTTTGAGGCACGAATGACCACGAGCTTTTCGTGATCACAAAATGTATCGTTTGGTCAAAAGTTTTTTTTTTCCAATATCCGGTGAGGATGCCCACTTTAAGAGGGCTAAGAATTTATTTGGAAGCAAAACCCTCGAGACACAAATGATAACGGGCCCTTAGAGATAATGAAAATGTATCTTTTGGTCAAAATTATTTCGTTGATTTTGCGATTAGGACGCGCACTTCAAGGGCAATAAAAATGTTTTGTAACCAAACCCTTGAGGCAGAAATGATCATGGGACCTGATCAAGAAAACGTATCGTTTGCTCAAAACCATTTTTTTGCTCTTTAATGCGGTTATAATCTGCACTTTAAGGAGGGTTTCATCGTCATAGCCCACCTAGAAGTACCTTAACTCCGGATCACCGCAATCCCCCCCCCTCCAGCTCCCCCAACAGTGCCCAAATCCAGTCTGGTTCCGTCACTGGTGTTCCTAAGACCTGTGCGCGTTCTTCCCACAAAGTTTCATTCCGATTGCTCTACTCTAAGCGTGTCACAAGATTTCCCCAAGATGGTCGGATCGGGCAAGTGACTATTTCCAACTTGATTCTGGTCGGGTGCCTCATATGCCTGCCACATCCGATTGAATTGCGATCGGTATAAAATTTTCGATAGACACCCTGCTAAAACGTCAGGATCAAGCCAGGGGTTGCCCATTCTCAATTTGAGTATACAGCAAGTGCCCGCTGCCGTCACTGGACGATACCAGCCGGCACCAGCTGCCACGTGATAGAACATTAAAATAAGCATGTTTAGAAGCGTTTGAAAGATTAATGACGTAAATTATGGACGGCACGATTTCGGTCGGTGCCGGCCGGGAAAGAGTGGTGAGTGAATAACCCGTCGTGACCAAGGATCCATTAAACATTATCTGAAATTTAAAAGTCCCCTAGCCACATGGAGGGAAACAAATATTTAATTCTGTCTTTAAACAAAGGGTGAGACTAAGACAAATACAGGCCTAACTGCGGTACTGATCTCCAATTCTCTGCCCTCAGCGAGGAAGTCCAATGTGCGGTTGGGGGCCAGCCATCCCGGTGCTATCGCACACCCTTCCTGTCACCTTCCCCAGATTTGTCCAGTTACCCATTTGAAGCTGGGTGGATTTTGGCTCGTCTTACGGAGTCTAGACCACAACCCCCCCGCCAAATCAAACGGAAGGTACCACCGAGACTCGAACCAGTGACCTTTCGCGGACGAGTTCGGCCTGCTAACCACTCTGCAACAAAATAATGCAACGGTTGGGATTTCAGCTCCAACAGAACCACAGTGTTGAATAAATAGATTTGAAAAGAAAAGACTTACCCTAGTAGTTGGTAGACTAGCATGCCAGTCGCAAGGGCGACTAGAATTCCAAGGACAGAAAGGGCAAATAATGCCCTCAGACACGAATAGAGGGCCCCGTGAACCACATCACAGTCCATTGTATCAGCGAACGTGTAGCGCGTTCCACCTATAATTAGAAGAGAAAATGTGGTCATTAACGTACAAATGATCATGAATGAGATCAGGTCTCTGAAGCATGAAGGATTAATGCGGTATAATTCCGGAGCCAAACTACAGTCTAGGCCAAAGCATGGCTAATGAGCATCATCAGTACAAATGACGCTACGAAAAATATTGGGCGGAACTTTTTAAGCTGTTTAGAAGCGACTTTTTTAACACAAGATAATACTCGCAAGTGGCTCGGGGTCAACGCTATAAAATCGCAAGATGAGAAAATATTATTATCTCTGCGGCAGGAAAAGGTTGTGATGAGAACAGTTGAAACGTTTCGATGATGGATGAAAACAACTACAAGGAGACTTTCAACTAAGTAATTGAATCAGAAGACCGTGAAAAATAGGAGGAAGGGTAGAATTGGTTGATGGTGTGACGGTGTAAGGAGAAAACACCTTCGAAGTGCTCTCTTGTATAATAAGAATATAATAGTAATACTGAAACACGAATAGTAAGATTAGAAGACAAAAACAGTAGACCTATAAATAATAGGCCACGTATCACCTGAGGCTTCAGAGGCAAACGCAAGCCGGCACATATTAAAGCTTTTATCAAAGCAGAATGTCCTTAGTCTTCACATCCTCAGGATTTATACCTGTTTCATAAGACGATTAATGGAGTACGTATGCGCAGTGCGGCATTTTGGTCTAAACTGCAGATCAAAACTCAAGTATTGAAAGAATCCAAAAACGCGCTCTCCATATTATCTATCGAGGCGCAAAAGTACCCTACTCTCTTATTCTAAGCCCGTACATAATTGATACATTGAAGAAACGGAGACTGAATCTATGACTCGAGATCGTTAAACAAACTCAGTTTCTCCCTCCCCCATAAAACAATGTAAGGGAAAGGCAGGAGCGAGCAGTCTCTACAAAGGTTCCAATATTCCAACCAGTGGCGGCCAAACACAGCCGTTACCAAAATAGCTTTATACCAAAGATTGTTGAAATTTTAAATAGCCTTTGACCATTTGTGCGTGCTTTTAAATGTATATGTTATTGTGTATGACAGTACTCACTACTTTTGGTCTTGTAACCATGAAAGTGTGAGCGAATAAATTACTATTCTATCTACAAAACTACAAGTTTTCAACCGACAAGCCTTTCACTTAAAAACATACTATCATAAAAGCTTCAGTTCACAACGTGCTGGAGAGTCATCGAGGAAGAACGGAGAAATTCTTTCTGCTTCCGGTACGTTTTCAACCTTCGTTTCTCTAGGAAAGAATTGCTATTGTATAGCTGCTTAACAGGGATGATCTTTACAAGGTTTGACTGGGATCGCCGGGTCCGACTTGCTGACTGATATGCTCCCAAATCATTACTGATAAGATAAGTGTATAATGAGTTTCGTTGGTGGGTAAAATTCTGACGTAGTCTGCAATCGAGGAGCCATAGGACGGGATCTCATGGGGAAAAGCAAAGGAAGCGAAAGACCAAATTTGAAGAGAAAAAAGCTCCACTAGCAGAATTTGAACCCACAGCCTTCAGTTTCACCTACAAGAGCTCTAACCACCTGATCCAAACCAAGTGAAGACTGTCTCGAGTGCAATCACTGCTCCTGTAACCTATAATTGGAGACTTTTGTGGTTGCGAACTATTTTCTAAGGCCCCTCGATAGTACATTCGATTGGAACCAAGAACAAATAATAAGATAGAACCGTCTTGTGTCCCATGCAGAGACTATGCATACCCCGACAAAACTGAGCGGAGCTAGAGTGACTTGCTCCAGCTTTGAGTTGATTCTAAATTAGTGAACTTTTATGGAAAATATTTGTTGAGTGTTTTGCGATTATTTTATATTTCTTTATCCTTTTTTACTGCACTTACGCCCTTGGGCGGTGCGTCATAAATTCATTCATTCATACCCGTCTGCTTCCATCTTCGCCGTTGTTCATTGAAGAGCAACAAGTGGAGGAGGCATGCTGACCCGCTCTGGAGCGCGTCCCGAGAGCCAATCAGCTTTGACTTTGAAAGTTTCTTCTATGCGGCTTCACAGCAATATACTATAGCTATTTCTAGAGGTAACTAAACGTAAAATGCCGCGTAGCTCCTAACCTCCGGGTAAAGAACTTTATTTTGAGTTATTTATCTTATGAGGAACTTTTGTTAGTATGGGTATGAGAAGGGATGGTTTAAATCTTGGTAAAAGAAGAAAATATTTGGGTAAAATTAGGGTTAAAACTGGTCCCTGCTTTTGCCCTATGTGTGGATGCGACAAGAAAATGTAGGGTCATGTCGTGAGAGAGTATTTGGAACTGTATGAGTTGCGACAAGAGTAGGTAGTCTTTGAGTGAAATTGTGTATGGATGAGTGGATCATATAGGGAGAATGAAGGAAAGAAGTTTCAAGGCTTTTCAACTGTTTGGACGGTTCCTCCAGAAAGGACTAGCGCAAGGAAACCCATAAATCCCCATAGTCTGAATTGCACGTATAGCGTTTATGTTTTTCCTTTTTTTTTGTGCGATTGCCTTTGTTGGTTTTTATGCAACAAAGCACAACTCTTACAAGAAGTAATATTTTCACGATGACAGGGGTGGCCCGAAGCACTCAGACCAGGGGGGGGAGGAGGAGACCCCTAATTTCAACGACTTCTAGATCACAGTTTAAGACTCGAAAGTACCGACAAAAAAGCACCGATAGCGCAAATCCCCGCCAAAAAATAACAGAACGGTTTATAACTAACTGCAATGCAGCAGCAGAAATTATTCCTGTGATGAAATATTCACACCCTCAGCTTTTCATTTCGGCTTTGGTTAAAGAGGAAAGCTTTCAACCCAGAACAAATTGAAGTAAGCTCCGCAGGCGAAATTTGTTTTGCAGATGCCGGATTGCGGATTTGGATTTAACTATACTTGCCATACAAATCCTTGCCTGTAATGTGTTTCAAATTCCAAAAGTTCCAAGCAATATGGTTAAATCAATGACAAACCGTTTTTCTTAATAGAGAAACTACCAAATGCGCCACATACGAAATTTTGTGATGCGCATAGGAGTAGAGCGTCTTTTGGGATCCCAATGTCTTAGTAAAGACCTATGAAATCACAAATCTTCCGCCGAAAAGAGCGTCAAAATGGTGGCCATTCAGAATAAATTAGACACAGATGTAGATTTGTTCTGAATTTTTACCGCTAATTTTCACGTAAAAAGAGACAGAACGAGTTTCCGGTGCAATAAAAGAAAAAATCTGATGAAAAGGGCATGTCGGGATATTTTCACCCGAGAGACCTTCCGAGGGCTTTGCAGATGTGCCTTAACACTAGCATGGTAGCCAAACATTTGACAATTGAATGACCTATTTCAGCGTCTGCAGAACCGCGCCTGCCCTGGGGAAAGGAATTTCGGGTGTATATCAAAATCTTCCTTGTCCTTTTCAAGCGTTGTTCCCACCTCAACCTGGCTTTTAATTGAAATTTTACCTGTCATGGATATATACGCTTCGAAAGGATTTCGCGGGGCTCCTGTCATTTGAATTCTGATGGCTTTTCCACTGCATGTGTTCAAAAAGCCTTCTTTTCTACTTGTAGCCAAAATTGGACCCACAGTCCATGCACGTAACCTTGGTTCTCGCTTTTGGTTTGTAAGACTGATTCACGTTATCTAGTCAGACTCCACCCCACTTTAAGAACTAACCTATGACAGGCTAAAATCTGAAAGACTCAAGAGAGACAGATACAAATCATATGCGAGTAAATCAGGTTTTAAAACAAGGTCAATTTTGGCCAGTCTAGACCCTTTCGTTCGAGAAAAAATCCCGTCTCCGACCTAAGGAGGATATAAAACCTGGTTTAAGCGACTCGGCGTGGCTTTGACTGGGATTACGACTGATGAAGCTGGAGTGCCCAAATGTTCAATTTTTTTTAAACGACTCGGATTGTCTTTGATGCAAATGAGCGTACGGGACCTCGATGAGGATAGATACGACTTAGAAAAAGGCAGGGGAGGGGAGGACCCCCCCCCCCCTTCTGGCCACCCATGACCATAGCAGCCGAGATTTTCTAGTGCTTATCGCTTCTATCCAGCCTTCCGATCTCCGAGACGGTGGCTGAACGCAAAATATTTGACAACTAAACGCGCCGTAGTTAAAAACTGGGAACACCAAGCAAAACAAAGGAAGCCCAAAACTTAAGATTGGCCTATTATATCGTCAAAAATGAAAAGCAACAATTTGAAGCTTCCCATGTCCTTATGTGTTAAAGAAATGTCGGCAAACCTTGAACCTCTGAAGTTTGCGTTGAATTGAAAACTCGGCTCGTACGAAAAAGCAGTAAAAAGTCGTAGGTAAAAAATAAAAAAATGGACAACGGGGGTTTCAGAAGCTTAAAAAGGTAATAATACCTAAAGGTAATACAAATAATAATAACGTTTGTTTATTAAAAGGCCATACAAGATTCATTGCATTGTTTCACTTCACAAATAAACTGTTACACCACTAGAGCTATTATGGTACACAGACTAGGCTTAAAGGCACAGAAAACTTGACTACGCAACTTTCGGCCATCAAACAGGGACTTATTGTCGACAGGACCCCCTTTCTTTGTATCTCGAACCCCCTCCTTAGTGTCCCCAAAGCTAGCTGGCAGGCCCTTGCCCCTTCTGCACTGTAATTATGCACTTATGCACTGTATAAGTTCGCCTTTGGCCGTGTTTCGGCCATAGTATCGGGATAGTAGTCAAGAGGCCGTGTGTTCGGTTCCTACTCCCGGCACACAAACCTTTTGCTTTTTTTCTACTAACTCAAAAGTCGAATTCTCGGAAACTGCCCGGAAACTGCAATGGTCGTAACGAGTATTTTTCTTACTCTCAATATCGACTGAGGGTACATTCTTGATATGTCAGCTAGCTCCCTGAGTCAAGTTTGAGTCAAGTTTTCTGTTCCTTTAACTTTATTTCCCGAGTCTAAACGCTTTGATAAGATATTTACATACTCCTACGATGCTTTGGGGTTCGAAGATTTCAGGATACCGGGAAGCGATACCAAACCCACTCCCTACAAATTTAACCCTAAAATGCAAAAGTGCTTGGCACTCTAAGAGTAATCTAAAAGGCAGACGGCCGTCCTCTTAAATCTATCTATCTATTACCCCAAACACACCACCTACCTTCTTCATAAGCCAGCTCGAATCCCTTGGGTTGCACTATCAGCTGGTTCCCATTCAGAGACGACTGGAGCACAGCTGGTAGTCGGACGGTACAAGTACAAGTCTGTCGTTGGGACTGGTAGACGCATTCATGAAGGCTCTGTAGTCGTGACATGTGAACAACGATTGTAGCTACAGTTATGACTACGCACAGTGTGGCACAGACTATGCAGCAGGCTCCGCAGAGCTTAACCTGAAGAAGAGATAAGTCACTGCGTTTTTGGATTAGGTCAAAAGAGTTCAACTGATATGGCGGAAAATGTGGGAAAGACATAGCCGGTAACCATTTGGTCTAAACACCACCGGGTCATAACTGATAGTGTCAAACGGATACATCAGCTGAATTTTACAAGAGCAATATTTCAGCCCTTCTGGCAAGGGTCCTTTTCAGGCTCTTTGCAGCTCGAAGGGCCCAAACATAACTTTACTAAAATTCACAAAACGTATCCGTTTGACACTATCAATTATGATTCGCAGTCAGCTTTGGCTGAAGGAATATATAGACGTTTGGATCTTTATTTCCTTATACTTCCTTTAGCCCAAGCTGACTGTGAAACTTTTATTCAGACGATGGCTAAAAATAAATAGTCAGCTACGATGCACTTAGCAGCGATTTTTAGGCCCTTCTTGGCAAGGGTCTTCTTCAGGCTGTTGCTAGAAAAGAACCAGCGACTAGTACATTGCAGACGGAGTGCTTATTTTTTTTTATTGCTATGGCCCATTGGTCTTTTTTGGGAATACATTTATTCATTAATTCATTCATAGTCGCCTATCTGTTTCCGAGCCGTCATCTGAATAAATCGGTTGACATTATTAATTACTAAGATAATCTAACTCTTGTTGGTGTTGGTGTTTGTTGTTGCTGAGTGCTTGACATTTCGGAACAAGGATTCAACAACAGCAACAACTTTACTAAAAAAAAAATTCATTACGGCTTGACGACCGGTTACACACAAAGCACATACGTGCTTGAAAATCGCAACCAGTAAACATTTACTATCATATTCTAATCAAACCTTCACTAAAATAAACTAAAAATTTATTAATTAATTTGTCAATTTGTCCTATCTCGTCTTCCAAACCCTCCACTCACCAACTACCCTCAAGGAGATGTTTCTTTAACCGATTTTTAAACTGCGGTACACTTTCCGCTTCTTGAATTGAGCCTGGAAAAGTATTCCAGACCACCCCAAGCAGCACATAAACGTGCGTATCCGCTAGTTTGCAGTTTCTCCTTCCAATTTCTTTGGATATCTACATTTACTACTGTATTTACCAACCTTTTAAAGTGTGATCTTTACATCTTTGTCAATCTTATTAGGGGTATGGGGCTTTTTCAAGAGGTCATCTATCACCCAATAATCGAACTCAGATAAATCTGAACAATCCACGCCTTGGGGCAAAACCCTTTCTCACCACCTTTTAGATAGCTCGGTCGGTTGTTCGAATTCAATAGACCTTAGCGACACGAGTTTTCTTCGATTGTTAGGCAGAAATAATATAACATCATCAAAATAAGTAACTGAAAGAAATAGACACTGCCAAATAATTCGCTAATTGCCCCCTCCAACTCCTCGCACCGACGGCCCGCCTGGAACTAACATAGCAAGTAGTCGTTATACAGTACTGCACATCAGAACAAAATAACACTACGGAATAACGCCAAGAACTATGCCTTCCATGTTTCACAAACGGACGGGTCAAACTCATAGCGCCGTCGTCCACTACGATTGCAGCATGTAAAGCTAGACAAACTATCGAGTTTAGACATATTTAGTAAACCGAAAATGCGGTCTCCACATATCCAGGAAATACGGGATGTTGTATATTTTTATTTTGCTGTGTTCAGGAAATGAAGATATCGGAGAAGCGCTGGTGCACTACTAAATGAGTTTCAGAAGGGACATTCTCTATCGCTAGTGGTGCTAGTGTCACTGCTACTCGAGTGTGTGTCACTTTATTCAAGTTTGGTGTTCGTTTGCTCTGCTGTACATGTTTCATCCAAATCACTCCAACTATTTGAATCCTACGATCGAAACGAATTTTTGGGAGTCCTTGTGACAGTTACTTTCTGAAGAAATCCTACTCTCTACAACTGAAATTCCTGCTTCAGATAAAGAAGATACACGGATATTGATTTCTTTGGTTCACGCATAGTTTCCAAGTTGGTGGCCATTCTTCCTCAAATTACTATCTAAATGTTAACGTTTTATAAGTAGCTTCTTAACTTACCAAATAGCCGAACCTGTTTTTCCTCCATCCAAAACATATCATTAAGATTCCGGTTATGATAAACTAAAACATAAAAATCGAGTTAGACTTCAAACGGTACGGTCAGCTGTTCGTCCGACTCCTTCCAAAACTTGTTCTGCGCAAGTATAATTTGGCACAGAAGATCAACACTCCAAGTTTATGTGTTGGAAGCTAGACTAAAAGTAGAGACTGATGGCGAGACATCGTCGATAGGTACACAGATCTGTATAAATTGATAGGTAGACATATTTATTGACTGCTGAACAGCCCAAGGGCAATGGCAACAAATAATACAAAAAAATCTCACATACTAGAAAAAAAAAGCGCAAAAAAAAATCCTCCGTAATCTTTCTCTTTTCGACTTTCACATGTGATATTTCCCTATTCCAAAAGTCTACTCCTATGTTCCATCGCAATCCTCAGGAGTCGCCCCAGCCACTTAATCGCAGCAAAACACCGATTCCTAACAACCCTAATTAAACATTCTTCATCAAATTCACCCACACCGTACTGTTCTTTCCTCCGTTCACTCAGCTCCATACAACCTCGTGAAACAAATGCACATTCTCACACCCGCACAACGGACAGAAGTAGGGACTCTAGCCCAGGACGGAACCGTATAAAACGAGCGGGGCAATTAATATGTTCACCTGCAAAGAATGGGCGCTTGGGCCATTTTTCCAAAAGAAGGACTGGCTACGTCGCGGATAAAAGCAGTTTTTCACTCTATGCTTGTCTTTATCAAAGAACCCTTCTCGCTTTTTACGGTTTTCCCACCCCAAGTGACGACTGACGTGGCCAGCTGACCTCTAAAAGCTCTCTTTTTACGAAATCATTGTGAATCACTATGAGCGTGCTTCACCCTTCTTTTACCATAGTTACTACGCACGATATTTGGCTTCGTAAGTAAAGGCTGGAACATATTTCTCTATTTTCGCCAAAATATCCCTCCATGGGGTAATCTAGCCAATCAGGTTACAGAAATCACTCTTACAGTCGTCACCCTCTTTCGCGCATTCTATGTTTAAGCCCTGACCTTGAACGGAGAGTCCGGCATAAACTTACTAGTCAATTCGCTTACTCGTAATGGAGCTTCTTCGAGCGTTAGTTAACTTAGTCTAGTTGTTAAAGTTTAACCGAATATGGCTGAAATGCGTTACTTCGTTTCTCCACTGATCGAGTGAATTTTTCTTTGTAATACCTCTGTGTACTTCAGGGCCGTATCCAGGGGGGGGGGGTTAGGGGGTTGAAACCGCCCCCGAAACATACACAATAATCATTTTATAGGCTTTTACCACTGATCTATGTATTTTTTTCCAACCCGCAGGCAAGCACCCCCCCCCCCCCCCCCGAAATACGGGTCTCGTGTACTTGTACCCTATTTGGCAACTACAACAGTAACGATTACCGCAAAAATAATTATTTTTGGGGTCGACACGAAATAGTTGACTCTCTTCAGAAGTGACCTTACAACCTGGCATTGAACATTTCCTGACCTTCGCTTCATTAGCCAATTAAATGCTCGCGTTTGCTGAAATTCAAATTCACCGTGTCGCGGTAAACTTGGTCTTGTCCGACTAGCATTGCATTTTTGAACATCGCTACTAGAGCCCAAGATAAAATAAAAAATAAAAAATCAGTGCTTCCAGAGGCTAGCGATGAAGCATAGAGCCTCATTTTTAGAGTAGGGAAATACACAATTTAATGAAGAGTTAGAGATTCTATGTATGTCATCAGGTTAAAGAACAATTCTGGAGGAGAATTTTGTGGTTTTGTTATCAATTGTTGCAACGGCCCGTGGGCTGCTTCCCAACTATATTTTAGGGCGGGTTTGGATGCGAAAAGTTTAGAGGCACTAGTTTGTTTAAGGGGGAACGCACTACCACTTGGGGAAAAAAGGAAATACATGGGGAAAAACAGGGTACGTGATGGTCCATACTTTTGCCCTATGTGTGGTGAAATTGATGAGAGTCTGTTACATTTTATGTGTGAATGTGGTGAGTTGGGGGGATTAAGGGAAGAAATGTTTGGGAGGAGTGCTTTAGGGGAGGAAGGGTTAGTAGATCTGATTGGAGACAAGTGTTTCGCAGTAATGAGAAATTTGGCAGTGTTCGTCCGGTTGGCAGCGAAGCATCGGGAGGATCTAATGTAAGTGTTATTAAGCTATATCTAGGATTGTCATTTTTTGTATTCGTTGTTTTGTTTGTTTTATTTTAAGTGATTTTTTGTGGTAGTTGCTATGGCCAGTTGGCTTTTTGCAATAAATATCATATCACATCTATTTATCTATGTGAGACACTTGGATAGGTAGACTCACCACAATGGCTGCCACGTATGTAGGAACTGTTTCAAAGTAATGAAGAGACGAGGTATACGAGCGAATAACAAAGTAGAGGGCGATATAAAGCGCGCCAAGGAGCACACCAAATCCCCCACATGATGTACACATGATGATGTACTTCTTCGAGCAGGGCTCCCATGACGACTGGCTTTGCCCTAGAAGAGATTTAAAACAATTAGATTTAAAATAATAGAGATTTAAATAATAAAGATTTAAAATGTGTGGTACAAAAGGCGTATTGTCGCCGTTCCCCAAGAACTCCTTTTGAGGAGTCCCTCGCGAACCCCGTCGCGATACCCGTCCCCCACGGACGGGTATCCTTTGGTCATCATCACAATCGTCAAGAAGGACTTATCCCTTCCAGATTTAGAGGGGAACCAATTTTGGTAGTTACTGGTGTTCTTGTTTCTTGAAAAAAAACAAACAGATATTAGAGATCGTTAATAGGAATTTCTGATATCAAGATTGAGTTTGGTTATGATTAAAAATTGATTTTGAGAAAAAGGCATCTTCTTCATTGTATTTCTTCATTGTATTTACGATTTTTATGGCACTTGCCTTCCGTTCCAGTGCCACATACCGCTCACTTTTCGGTCGGTCTGTCGGTCGGTCAGTCCGCTGATCGCGAGTTAGGGTACTTCCAGATGTGATAAGACGATTAAACTTGG
Source organism: Branchinecta lynchi (assembly GCA_023053575.1). Classification (NCBI taxonomy): domain Eukaryota; kingdom Metazoa; phylum Arthropoda; class Branchiopoda; order Anostraca; family Branchinectidae; genus Branchinecta; species Branchinecta lynchi. The sequence continues at coordinate 4,625,706 of JAKZAP010000006.1, read as the reverse complement.
CGGGCATATCAGGGACCAAACCAACTTGGAAATAGTCAATGCCCCGATCCGACTATCGTGGGGGCAGTGGAGAGAAGGGGAATCCGGAATCTTGAGGTACGTACAACTTCTGAACGGTGGATCTGATCTCAATGAAACTTGGAAAGACCTCGTGTCTCAAATGTCACACTTCAAGTCCAGACCGGTTCCGATGACTTTTGGGGGAGTTTGGGGAGGGGAAACCGGAAATCTTGTAGCAAGCTCAGAGTGAGGGGACCGGGATGAAACTTGGTGGGAATAACAAGAATTCTGCTGATCCCCAATTAAGGTACTAGGTACTGTACCAGATTTGCTAGGACGATGAATCTTGGTAGGCGTATCAGGGACTCGACCATGTTCACTTAAGAAAAGTAGTTTGATCCGACCATTTTGGGGGGAGGAGGTCCAACGATCAGCATCCGACCAACTTGGCTTTTGGAAAGAACTCGAGTTTCAGAAGTCTCATTTCAAAGTCCGCACAGGATCTGGGGACTATGGGGGGGGGGGGGGGGGAGGAACACAAATCTTGTGACAGGGTCAGAGTAGAGGGAGGCGTGAGTAATAGGGCGCTTTCCGTCCGCGGAGTCCGCGTGGAGTGACTCCTCTATTCTCGCCGTTCCGTCCCCCTTGATTACCGAAGGAGTCCTCGGGGAACGGCGACTTTCACATTCAGTTTATCATATCTGCTAGCTGGACTGTGAAATATTTGCTCTTAATTTCTTTCTATTTCTTCTTTAAAATCTGTCCATGTTCTGGTGCGTATTTCAACAAGAAAGAGGATGGCGTTCAAACTAAATAGCACACCGTAGTGGAAGAAGAAGAATATTTAGATGTAAAAAAAAACGAATAATCGGCAGCACAATTTTTTTGTGCCAGAAGAGAGCTGAAACAGCTATTAGGTAATGTCAAGTTCGTTATTTTACAATCCATTTGACTGTTTTAAAAGGAAGAAACTAAACATTTGAAGTGTTCAAGTAAGACTACGTTTAGTGTACCAAGATGTACCATACAGAAAGAGTAGAGATAACCCTGGACCATGTTTATAGGCCTATTTTAAATCCTAAAAAGGAACAACTTGGACAATTTCCTCTTAAGACTGGAAGTATACACTAAAAAGTTGCTCCGAGTACCTAAGGATTAAAGTTAACTGCAGTATTTGCTACTGGGATTAATCTTATCTCTACTGAGATAAGGTTAATCCGAATTAGAGATAAGATAATTGACCGCAGCTCCAAAATTTCAGACGAACTTTTATTTTTTTATTTTGATCGCCTCTACATCAGTCAAATGGATATGAAATGGGTAGGATTTTGCAGAAGAAAGGACAACTCTGTGTTCGCATCAATGTTCATATCGATTGATAATCGTATTTCTTCCATTTTCCACCACATAATCAAATCCTTTCAACGAAGCTCTAATGATCACCGTAGGCTGTTGGTTATAAACCATTAAATCTAATCAGTAATTAACCATTATGATATACGATGCCAAGTATTTTACACCTAAAAGGTATAACGCAATTGCAACCGAGTTAATACAAGTAAAAAGTAAATCTTTTTACAACCTATTCTACGCGTAAATCGGCTGTCCTCCGACAAAACAAAGTATCTACAAAAAAAAAAATCGAATTTTAGTCAGGACTGGATCCCACCTAATCAGACCTTGAGGAATTCGATGGTGAAATCGGATATGTTCTGTGAGGCTTAGTTTCTTAGATCTCACCTAGTATCTACACAAGGTCCCAACTTTATTTTCGGGCTTTGCCTAGTATGTACATAAAAAAATTTGCTTTTCTCCAAAACCTAGTATCTGACAAACCTACGCTCTACCAGCAATAAAATCACCAGCATCATCACTTAATTGTTTACAAAACTACATTAGTTTGCTGAATGAATACGAAAAAAGAAGAAGCTTTGAAAAATAACATTTTCGCGTTTTTCTCGGAAGCTACTCAGGTGGAGATACTAGGTTTTGTCGGAGGACAGCCGAAATAAGGAAAACGGAACCCGTTGATTTGGAATTGCTTACTCAATAAATTTTGTTTAATGTTGTAGGTTAATAGGGTACACTTGGTAAGGTATCTAATTCAGCATTGAATGTGCTTGGTTGTAAAGCCGGTACTCTTCGGAATATCCTTGCGTGAAAGTATTATCTCTTCTAACCTTTAAAAACTGAATTTTAACGAAATGTTACGAATTTTGATCTAGCAGAGGTATTATTTTCGTTTCGCAGCATCTTCAGCGGTGTGATAATTCCAAGATTTCGAAAAATCAGGTGAAATTATTATTAAATGTGTAATATTTCTTTGAAAAAGAGGTATTTGCGATTGTTTTCAATTGGTGGCTTGTTGATCCAGAATCCACGATTCGTATTTGACGGTGCAAAACGGATAAGTCAGCTACATTTTATTCGAGCTATATTTCGGCCCTTCTTGGCAAGGGTCCTCTTCAGGCTCAAGCCGCTCAAGCTGGAAAATTAACTTGGGCTGAAGGACTATCTTATCCACGATTATCCCTCCGAGTGTTCGAGATGAGTAGCAGTGGGTCTGCTTTGCGAACTGATCAAAGCGAACAAGAGAATGTGAATTCTAGTGGAGTTTACTGCTTCACTTGATCAGGGTCCAAGGTAGAGCAAAACAATACTAGGGAGTAGCGCCAAAACTTGAAAGAAGTGACACACACTCGAATAGCGACAGAGAACGTCCCTACTTCATCTCATTCAGCCGTTCAACAGCGCTGGCTCCGACAACTTCATCTTCTGAACATTGCAAAAAAAATATACAGCGCCCATTGTTTTCTTGGTGTGTGCAGACCGCGCCTTTACTTTACTACAAATTTCTAAGCCCGCAAGTTTGTCTCGCTTTAAATGCTGAAAGCATAGTGGGCGGCGCAAAGAATGTGGCCCGTTTGCAAAGCATGGAAAGCATAGGTCTTAGCGCTACCTCCCAGTGTTATTTTGCTCGCAAGGGGTAGGAAGACTGGGGAAGCATTCCCTTCAACTTTAATTACTTTCACTTTCAACGGCCTCTCGCTGATTGATTATTAGCTTTGTGTCTTATCGAGTTATACCCTTGAAAACACTTGTTTCCATCTTTTTGTCAGTGACAGCAATGTTCCATCTTTGTTCCATTGTTATAACACTGCATAACAGAACCCTAAGGAAAAGAAACAATAACAGTTGGTTCCGAACTGATTCCTGGGCCTTGTCTGACATACCTTTATATTTATTTCAACGGCTTTGGCAGTCAAGGCACACCGTGTTTTTACGACTTCCGAAAATCGGTAGTCCCGAACGATGGCTGCCAAAACCGATTGCCGCCAACGAATTTTTTTCTTTAGCCGATGGATTTTCGACAGTCTAGTGCGTCAGGATTGCCAAGCCGCATAAAAATAAATCTTCCCTTCTTTAAAAGATGACCAAAAAAGTCACCAAATTGTCATCGACGTGGATTTTCCTTCGGCCAAGAATTTTCGACAATCTAAACAGGGCCCACCAGGGTTGAGAAGCCAGACAAAACAAATAACCGGTTCTTGAAAAAAGGTACCCAAGAAAGAACCCACGGGATTGGTCGGATTCGCCCGTGACATCATATTCCCACACAAGCACTGCTTGCGAGGATGTGCTGTAAAAGTATTTACAAGGTACCCCCCCCCCCCCGACAAGAAACAGCCACCAAATGGAAAATCTTCGTATAGCTGATCGCCCTGTGGCTATCCTCAAATCCATCAAGAGAACGAAGCAACACTGTGATCCCCCTTAGGCTAGGAGAATTTTAATGGTTTGGTTGTTACTGTTTTTTCTTTTTAATTTCTCTACTTTACGCAGTCTGTACCCAGGCGTGTTACATAAGAAATTTCTTCATTTAACTGTAGAAAATATTTCGTTGCAAGTTTTCTGCTATGTGCACTCGGTATTGATACTGTTTGAAACTCACCTAAGTTCTTAAGTCCCCCCCCCCCCCTCCACGTCGTTGTTACTTTCCAGAGCAACCCCCCTTTTAGTCCAGTCTATAATCTGAAACTCGGAAAGTACACCGCGTATCAAATTAGAAGCTTAATTACGAAGTTGATAAAGGAGATAAAGGGACTCTCCACTTTCAAAATTTAAAAAAGAAACTATGACAGAGGAATGACAAGGCAACGATTTACTGCTTATTCGAGTTCACAATCCAAATTGTTCTTCAATCCAAACTATTTATATAGAGTGTGTTCCATCCTACTTACCGTACTTACTCCGCATGACGTCACAAATTCTGGGTTTTTGCCGTCAAGGCTGGAACGATTTTTCTATTTTCCAGCAGAATATGATGCCACGGGTGAATCCGACCAATCACGTTACAGAGATCCGTAGTTCCTACGCTTACTACGCTCCCGAGCGTGGTAAGCAAATAGTTACTATTAGTTGCTACTATTTTATAAACGGTCAGCGTAGTAACTTTTGGTGAGGTTGGAACGGAAAGAAGGGTAGAACACGCTCATAAACTAGTACAATACAAAATATTTCTGGACTGTGAATACAATTTTGAACAAATTTGTTCCAGTCGGATTTCTTTCCAGCCATAAAAGATTTTTACATTATTTCCGAGGAAAGCCTAAAGTACTGTTCAAACTGGCGTAATAGGGTGCTTATAGATCAGCTTATACTTCGACCACGACGTGAGACGGGTGGTCTATCAGTGCATAGACATAGTTATTTTTTGAAGAAAAAAGATGAAGATCAGCCATCCGGGTGTGCTTGCCCTCTATGTGGTAATGGAGTTGATGATTTGGTATATGTTCTGTGCCTGTGTCCAGGGCTCTCTGGGTTAAAAAGGGAATTATTGGGAGGTGACGTTATGTTACTTCCTGACATCTTAAAGATCACGTCGCCAAGCGTTATATGTAAAATTTGCAGATTTGTTGATGGTGTTGTGAAATTTCGAGAGGGCAAAGTTTAGTTCATGTAAAGTTATTTTGTTTTGTTGTTTTATATGTATTGTCTTGTATATGGCCTTTGGCTTCGAATACAATTGTGTTGCGAGAGCAACACTTTGGTTTTGTCCTCGTTTTTTTTTTTTTTTTTTTTTTTTTTCCTATGACTCCGATTTCATTTTATTCCTGGTAACTGAGAAGGGTCTAACCTGTGCGGTTTTTACGGAAAGTGTGGACCTTAGGCCGGATTGATGAATATGACATTACATTTTGGAAAGCTCCGTAGAACTCTTGCCTGGGGCCAATAAGGATGGTTTTTGCTTGTCCTCGAGCCAGAGCCTACGGTTTGCGAAGTGAAGTGGAGTTGAATAGCCTATGTCAGAGAGGACTATCTGAAATTGTGTAGCGAACCTTTCGTTTCATCAAAAGATGTTTCTGCTTTCGAGTGGAAAGCTCCGTTCTAGCACGCAAGCAGGCAGGCACCAGTTTCAAATTGAAGATGGACTAAAATCTATAAGTGTTAAATATATGCGGCAGTTACCCGGCCCCACAGCCAACATATCTTCTTTGAGTGATAAATAGAAAAATCTACAGAGACAAAAAAGTGGCTTTTTCCCACGGGTCCGAAAGTGCTGCCATCTATTGTTTCTGTCCATGTCTGCGACGATTTCAGCTGAGTTTATAAAAAAAATTTTTTGCACTTTGGTTTGTGGTAGAGTAACGGTATCAGATGTGCCTCTTAAACTTTAAAAGTTCTCTCATTGCTAAAGAAACTAGAGCTTATCCTTTGCTCCTTTCTAAGTCGTGACGTTAGAAAGTTGGCCTAAGGCAAAAAAGTCAACTTTTGAACTAAGACAGGTAGAATTTTTTTGTCGACGGCAATCGATAGCCACTGATGAGCTGATCAAAGTATATGTCATCCATTTTTTGGTACAAAAATTCCTTCATGAGATACACCAGTTTGAAAATTTCAAAGGGGTTGACAACTTCATAGTAAGGTACATTGAAACCAAAAATAGGCGATACCAGTTATGATACATATAGGGGACTTTTAGCCCATAATCATCTTCGGTAATGAGGGGTTTGCAGCTTTTGCTAGTTGGTATACCTGTTATTTGTTTCCGGTGTATTCGATGGTAAGAACAATTTGGTTCCCAATGGTAAGATATGCAAGGGACTTGTAAGTAATAATCGGCTGTTATGCTATTATGCCGGTTAACTGTATATCACGGGAGAGGAACTTGTAAGTAGGAATCGGTTCACGAGGGGCTAGGAATTTTTGCAAATGGGTGCACATTGTATTCGATTTCTATAAATCTGACGGTAAGAAAGTTTGTGTCGATGGTCTATCAATGTAACCGAGGATTAACTGTTTACACAACGGATACAAACGAAAATGTAAAGCAATGAGGTAGTTTCATAATAATTAATAGTGTCATCTATGGTATTTTAATCCTGAAAAGTTACGGATAGCTTTCTATTACCAACTAGATTATATAAGATATTGTTCCAAGTTTTCACCCGTCACGATGTCTACGATTGAAAAGGATAAAGTACAACTGACTGCAAAGTTAATTTAGTCCCTTCTTCCTATATTATTTTGTTGTTGTTTTTACAACGCTGAAGAATACCTTTTGATCATGTGATTAATTTTTTTTAGAACATCCCGTTTAAAAAGCTTATGCTATAATCATCTTCAGCGATGAGGGGCTTGCAACTCTTGATAGCTAGTATATCCATTATTTGTTTCCGCTGAATTTGATGTCAATCACGGGAGTGGGACTTGTAAGTAAGAATCGGTTCACGAGGGGCTAGAAATTTTTAAAAATTGGTGCACATTGTATTCGATTTCTGTAAATATGACAGTAAGAAAGTTTGTATCGATGGTCTGTTGCTATAACCTAGGATTAACTGTTTACGCAACGGGTACAAACGATACGGTAATGTAAAACAATAAGGTAATTTTGTAATAATTAATAGTGTCATCTATGGTATTTTAATCCTGAAAAGTTACGGATAGCTTTATAATATCAACTAGATTATATAAGATATTGTTCCAAGTTTTCATCCGTCACGATATCTACGATTGAAAAGGATAAAGTTCAACTTCGACGGCAATCGATAGCCGCTGATGAGCTGATCAAAGTATATGACATCCATTTTTTGGTAAAAAACACACTGAAACCAAAAATTGGCGATACCAGTTGTGAGACATTTAGGGGACTTGTAAGCGACAGGCGACTGTTAGCTCATAATCATCTTCGGCAATGAGGGGTTTGCAGCTCTCGCTAGTTGGCGTACCTGTCATTTGATGAACAATTTGGTTCCCAAATGTAAAACATGCAAGGGACATGTAAGTAATAATCGGCTGTTATGCTACACAAATCTTCAGTGATGAGGGGTTTGCAACTTTTGCTAGTCGGTGTACCCATTATTTTTATCCGGTGAACTTGATGTCTATCACGGGAAAGGGACTTGTCAGTAGAATCGGTGCACGAGGGGCTAGAAATTTGTGCAAATTGTTGCACATTGTATTCGATTTATATAAATCTGACGGTAAGAAAGTTTGTATCGTTGGTCTATCGCTGTAACCTAGGATTTACTGTTAACGCAACGGGTACAAACGATACTGTAATGTAAAACAAGGTAGTTTTTTAATAATTAATAGTGTCATCTATTGTATTTTAATCCTAAAAAGTTACGGATAGCTTTATAATACCAACTAGATTATATAGGATATTATTCCAAGTTTTCATCCGTCACGATGTCTACGATTGAAAAGGATAAAGTTCAACTGACTGCAAAGTCAATTTAGTCCCTTTTTCCGATATGCTTTTGTTGTGGTTAGGGCAATCATTAGCCCTTGAAGAGCTGATCAAAATATATACCATCCATTTTTTTGAACAAAAATCCTTCATGAGATAAACCAGTTTGAAAGTTTGAAGGGGTTGACAACTTCAGGAGTAAGGTACACACTGAAACCAAAAATAGGCGATACCAGTTGTGAGACATGTAAGGGACTTGTAAGCAACAGTCGACTGTAAGCAACAGTCAACTGTTAGCTCATAATCATCTTCGGCAACGAGGAGTTTGCAGCTTTTGCTAGTTGGTATACCTGTTATTTGTCTCAGGTGTATTCGATAGTAAGAACAATTTTGTTCCCAATTGTAAGACATGCATGGGACTTGTAAGTAATAATCGGCTTTTATGCTATAATCATCTTCAGCGATGAGGGGTTTGCAACTTTTGATAGCTGGTGTACCCATTATTTGTTTCCGGTGAATTTGATGTCAATCACGGGAGACGGACTTGTAAGTAAGATCGGTTCACGAGGGGCTAGAAATTTTTGAAAATTGGTGCACATTGTATTCGATTTCTGTAAATATGACAGTAAGAAAGTTTGGATCGATGGTCTATCGCTATAACCTAGGATTAACTGTTTACGCAACGGGTACAAACGATACGGTAATGTAAAACAATAAGGTAGTTTTGTAATAATTAATAGTGTCATCTATGGTATTTTAATCCTGAAACGTTACGGATAGCCTTATTCCGATATTGTTTTGTTGTTGGTTTTACAACGCTAAAGAACAGCTTTTGATTATGTGATTATTCTTTTTAGAACATACCGTTTTTAAAGCTTCGATAAGTTGACAATTTCAGCATTTAACCGACAGCGAAGAAACAAAACCAAAGTGTTGCTCTCGCAACACTTTAGCCGGCGAAGCCAGACAAAGGTTGCCGCAACACTTCACGTTGCCCGGGCAACGTAGGTCTAGTTATTATTATACTTCGACCAGGACGTGAGGCGGGCATGATATATAAAAATAGAAATAAATCCTATTTTGCAGCTTTAATCCAATCGCCGCCTCCTTGGGTTCCTCTCTCTGGTCAAGAAACGATGAAGCAGAAAATTCTTATGCGGCCTACTACATCGATTCGAATAATGCTTAATATCAGCGTAAAAAAAAAACATTTAGCTGGTGTGTGAATAAAGACTCAGAAAAAGAGCTAAATATTTTGCAGTATTTCTTTCAATATTTTATGCCTATCTGCCTCAAATATTTTTTTCGAAATTTCTGCCTAGCAATCAGTCAAATACTAATCAGAAGAAAGATTGTGTCTTCTAAGCTATCGTAAGACGTTTCAGCCACTGAAGTAGAGATGGTGACGGATTCAGTCTTTGTTTTAAAGGATTGACTCATTCTCGATGACAAATTTTCAAGAATTAGCTATATGTAGTTGTAAGTTTTAGTAGCATACAGTAGTAACTGTTACCCCTGCATGCTACTATTAGAAAGATTGGACTGGAAATGCAGTTATATACAAATAGTTATACTACTACATACTACTGAGCTTGTTGAAGTAGTTGCTTCGAGTGGCACTGATAGTCTTTCAAACTCTTGATAAAGCCACTGCGGAGTTCCACATACGATTCTTTACTACTACAAGCCACTATTTTTTCTGGAGCTATAGCAGTATGAGTGATATTCCTTGGTATTGCATATGATTGCACGCAGGTGTTACACGCAGAAATCCTTTTTTTTTAGCTCAAAAAGAGTGTTTCTGAGGCGTTGGTGAGGCCGAAAAGCGTGTTTCTTTGACTAACAAGTTTTGTGCGGCTCTCTTTGTCGCTCATATTTGAAAAGGTGGTTTCGAATCTTGTAGCTTGAATTTGGCCGGAAATTCAATTTTAGCAGCAAAATAAATTTCAAATAAAAAAAATTACTAATTTATTTATTTATACATAAAACTGAAGACCCTTTTGCGCAGAATAGAAGGAGCCAAGTCTGAAGCTATATTTATGGAGGTTTTAACTGGATTTTATTGGTATTTTCAAACATGAAATTACCACTAAGAAAACTGGCAAATCGGTGTTTCTGCAAGCTTTAACTTGTGGCTCTAATGTGGGGCATACAACCGTGTTTACGCAACAAAATAGAAGTGTATGGCCGAAATTTCGCGTGGAGAGGTGAGCTAAAAGAATTGGAACAGCTTGTGGCTGCAAAGTCTGACACAATGTCGAGAAAGTTCAGAGAACTAGAAAGAAAATCGTGGTAAGAAATAGAAGCAACGTAAGAACTATGCCTGAAAACCAGGAAAACAGGAGCCAACTCCAGGAACAAAATCATTTTTTTTTAAGTTAGTTAGCTTTCGAAAAAACTCAAAGAAGTATACGGTAAGGTAAGAAGTAGAGATGAAAGCCAGGTAAACAGGACACAAATCAAGTAAAAAAATCATCAAACATTTGAAAACTTAAAGGTACGATCACTTAAATCCGTTTTCGTTAAATTGGTAGTAAGAAAGAAATAAAAACTATTAGAACGGTAAGTAGTAGACTTCAAAAGCCAACAACTGAAGCAAAAACTTTGGACTTTAAAAGGTAGACTGACTTGCAAGGAACTCTGGAGATTCATCAGCCAGACACCGTCAGAGCAAATCTTAGTCCCAGACGACGACCGAGCACACCAAACCAAAGTGGTAAACCCCTTCGACACTAACATCAATAATTTTTTCTCCTCCCACGACACTTAAGGCCACACAATACTTTGAACCTCAAGTCTGCCAAATAATGGAGTTGAGTCAAGCGTGACACACAAAATGGTGCCTTCAGGGTCTCTACCGCTCGTCCTAAGATTGATGCGAAAAGCCAAGAAGAGGCTTGGTCTATAAGGCAATTAACTAGATAAGGTACCTCGAGGATGTACCAACAAAGATCCATCTAAATGCGGTGTGTCTAACGCCGAACAGGGCATATACTGCCAGGAAATCCAGGGGTATGTTGGAAGCAGATCCATCTCTGGGCTCTGCTTCATATCCCACTAAATATACACTTGAACATGTTGCGACTGGTCCGCTGACAGGTGGTTTGTTCAGAGCACTAACTTGTAGGATTTCTAAATGCACTTGGCTTCGCGGAAGTGTTTCCCGGGAACTGACTGTGCTCCCGGGCGAAAACGACGCGGCTCACAAGGATGAACTAAGAGTCGGCGCGTTCACACAATCTAGCTATCGAGAAGTTTAATGGAGCTAAACGGATAAATGAGCCGAGATTTATTGCAGCTGATCTGTAATAGTTATTAATTTTGTCCTCAAATTTGGGCACTGCTCTGATGCAGTGAAAACTCGCTTGTTCTAGTGCTATTGTTACCAGCATTTTGGGGTATCTCTAGTGGCCAATATTCACTCAAATCGGCCAGATTACTCAAAACTGGCTACAACCGAGTTGCCCGCCGTCTATATAAACTACCAAAAATTCGTAGCGCGAGCCATGAACTTGTCTCCCGAAGGTGCTGTACACTGAATGAGATGGTGGGGCGATCTAAAGCGTCCTTTCACCAGAGAATTTTCTGGTCTGAGAATTTTCTTGTCAGGAATGCCGCTGATCCCCTTTTCAGCTGCCTTCCTGTGAGGAGAGCGCTCCTCAGGGACGTGTGTCCTTAGTTGCTTCTAGTGCTTGTTAATTGTTTTATTACATTATCATGTTTTTAAATCATTCAAATTCGGATTTTCGGCATTGCTGGCGGACCAAACCGTACCCAAAGAGTTATTATTGTGTTATAAGTTGTACACTGTAAACACAATTTAGTTCATAAGATTTCACGGATAGCTGCGAAAAACAGTTGGGTTTAGTATTTCCTAACTTTAAATTAATAACTGATTACTGAAATTAATAACTGTACGATAAATATTCTTTGAGCCCAAGCTGACTTTGAAACATTTATTCAAACATTTTTTGAATAAATGTACGATATCATTCAAAGTGTCTACATTTGAGATAACAACTTATTATTTTTGATCAAAATGTATATCACTATCTCGGGTAGTTGGCTAAATGTTTCATTATCTGTCTTATTAAAAGTTTTTTTTTTCATCATTATGAACCAGCCATAGAGATTACATGAACGTTTGTGTGTACAAAAAAAGAAGTAAATCTTGCTTCCCACTTCTCCAGAGACGGATTTTCTACCTGACTTTCTATGACTCGAGTAAAAACATTTAGAAGCATGTCCCTTCCTTCTTTAAATTTGTAGTATTCAGTCCAAATTGGTCCTTTTCTGCCTTTATTTTCATCATCCTTGAATGTATGATTGCACACCACTTCTATCATCTCACTGTACTTTATCCCTTGTCTCATCTTTTAAAATAGTAGTACACTGTAAAAAAAAATCGTGCAGTATTTGCTACTGGGATTAAATTTGTCTTTACTGAGATAAGATAAACCCTAATTCGGATTAATCTTATCCAAGTAGAAATAAGATTAATCCCAGTAGCAAATACTGCATCCTTATTCGGAGAAACTTTTTACAGTGTAGCTGCGGTTTGTTGGAGAGCATAGGGCAAAATATCGCCCACTTTATGTATAATTTGAATTTGGCGCACTTTCTTGAAGCGGAGAACGGCGATCCGAAGAACCAGCACCAATATTTACTCTGTGGTCGGGACAGGCGCCGAGTAGGCTCCACCCCAGATACTTGAGAATCGGGAAGAAATAGACGTCGGATGATTCAAGTCTTCTCAATTCTTCCCTTTTTTATTCTTGGTACCATGAACCACGGGGTACCATAAACCAGGGATGGATCACCACTTCCTGTTGCTGTGATTACTTCTCCATTTCCTCTAATATCGACCACTGGTACCTCTAGGTTCTGATGTATATCTGTTCACTATGGACCAAGGCTCCACTTGTTACGGCAATAAGAGTGTTTTTGGGGTGGTAAAGTAAAAATTTTGTTTCAGACTATTTGTTTACTTTTAAGGTAAAAAACATGTCAGATCAGGATAATTGTTGGGTTTGTACCGCAATAATGTCATGGCTTTAAGACTGTGGATTTCGATTTACGTTCCGTTTACTACTGTTTTAGTTGGCCATTTCTTAGCAAATATTATGCCATAGGGGATCGATGAACCACTTGCCATGGGGTAGAATGAACCAGTGGTTCATTATGGATCGTGAAGAGCCAATTGTTTTGTTTCCTTACTGCGTAGGCTACTTACTAATTTGATTAGTTACTGCTTTAATTACTACTATTAACTATCTGAATCTATTTGAACGGTTGGACTATATTATATAGTATCAAATCTGCTGATGCTATGATTGTAAATCCCGCAAGGAAAACTATTAAAGGCTTGACTCCTGCAAATGTGATGAAGAAGGCATCCTAGAAATTGTATGAGCAGAAGTACGAGAAACAGCTCGTTCGTCTAACCCTCTTTCTATATATTTAGAAGCACAAGGAAAAAGAGGTCAGTCCACGCCTGACTACGAAAAAGGCCACGGGATCTTCACCAAAGGGCAAGAAGGACAAAGTGCAAGTAACTGATGTCAAAATGCATCCCAAAGTTCTTCGATAGATGGCAAGCCGCTTGGACAGACTAACTGCAGAACGTAGGACTCTGGTAACAGTTATGGCTGGCTGCAATCAGTGCACTCGGGACTTTTACCCCTCCCCTCCCCCCCCCCCCCCTCTGTTGGTGTTTCCGCGTATAAACTTCAAGTTGGCTGTGCTCACTGGGACCCACCTGGGTTGATCTGCGCAGCAAATTTGAGTACGTTGAGGGTTAAGGCCTAGACATGAGCTTGCGAGATGTTGAGATAGAAGAAGGGAACCATGGGATTGTTGCTCCTAAGAAGAGTCACGCGTGGCACACTATATGTTGCTGAGGGGATGTCCAATGTACATTGACAGTTTGGACCTTGAATTGGAGTTCTGGAAGCACTTGGATAACGAGGAGTTTGTTCTACCGATGAGACGCGATTCATTTTGAAAATCTAATTCGTGTTTCGCCGCCCAAAGCCAGTCCCTGTTGGCGGGACATCCCGCCAAGCGGGGAGGTTTGTTTTTGGAGTTAACCTTGGGAGGTTTCCACTTGGATAAGATACAGTTGGTATTTTATAAACTTTCTACTTTTTAGTAGTTTTTATCTTCATATTATACTAAAAAACTACACAGTAAAAGAAGATCAATCACACTGGTTCATCGCGCCCCGAGGGTGGTTCGTGGTACCCCGGGGGTGGGGTAGGATGAACCAGCTGACCAAGTTTTCTAGAACCGTCGGTGTGCTGTACTCGAACAACTTACATGTCAACGAAAAATACTCGGAGATGGGCCAATAAATAAGCTACATTCTGAAGTGAAAAAGCTGCAAAAAAAAAAATCAAAACACAAATATGGTTCATGGTACCCCGCTCTCCCCTACTTTGATACTAGTTAGCACCATAACATCGCAAAAATGAATTTAGCCTACCTAATAGCATTTTTCGTGACAGCCTACCACTGAGGGCCGGGCATTCCTGAAAGTAGGCCACAATTCAGATAGTATCACCACTGGGCCTACTTTGAATACTGAAGGATTCAAACACCTCTACGGTATTTTTGTTCCAACTGTTTGTCAATGACACATCATGACATGTGTTGGGTGTATCAAGGATGTGGTAGTAGTTTATGCTCTGGTTGAGATTCTCGCATTTCGATCGTTATGCTTCAATTAAACATGAGCCAAGGGAGATATCAAGACAAGGATTCTGGCACGCGTGCCCACCATTCGCAACTTTACTGAAATATGGGAATGTAGCCAGGACAACAACAGCATCCTAGGGGGGATTGGCCTGGATCCATACCTTCATGCAAAAAGGGCCAAGTACACGATTTTGCTAAAACGAGTCAGGGGCACCTTAATTTGCTATGCCGATTCTTTGTAGTCTAAATTTTTCATTCGTTTATTTGTGAATGTACGCATGCATGTATCGCACACAAACGTAAAGCCCAAAGGTCCGTGATAAAAAAAAAAAAAATAAGCTCATAGCAGATACTTGTTAAAAGTGTTTACGTATATTGACGCTATAGGATACCTGCTGAAATTGTGGCGACAAACTGTTACCTTATCGTTTCTAGGAAATAATAATAAAATAATTTATCGAAAAAAGGCAAACTCGGCCATACGTCAGACGCCTAGAAATTCCAACTATGTCCAATATTTTTGGACAACGACTCACATCTAAGACGGACATGGTAAAATTGTTTTAGCCTAAAACATTAAGAAGGCTGGAGTAGAGAAATCTTGGAAACTTGTAAGGACTTGTCTTTTGGAAAGAATAGAAAATTGTTTAATTATCTTCGAAAAAAGCCAGAACGCGAGTTCTGAAGTAAAACTGTAGGCTGAATTACCTGGAACGGAATCAAAGCCCAAATTTGCAGTGGAGAGGGTGAAAGACAAGAAGGAAGGGGGAAGCTTAGTGGACCAACTCCTATCTATTTGTGCCCTGTCCTACGTGCCCCCCTTAGAATTATAGCCCTAATCTTCGATTTTTCAGTGGGGAGGGTGAAGCGTAAAATGAGGGGTGGGGGGGGGGCTTAGCGGATAATCATTCCAGAATGATTATACGCCAGATACGCCAGTGTAGTGTCCTCCGTGTTTCTCCACCTCACGGGAATTGTAGCCCAGAACTGCGATTTTGCAGAGGATACGGGTGAAGCGTAAAAATGAGGGAGGAAATCTACCTGTCTGTGTTGAGTCCTCCGTGTTTTGATCCCCCTCTTGTCCACTTGAGCAAAGGGGTCGCGGGGGCAGTGCAGGGGGAGGGGTCGCTGTCACGAAGCCGCCATCCGAGTCGTTCCCTGAATCTTTCCCCATCGCTTCACCCGTGACAAGCGTCTCAAATCGATCGCGATCGGTTACTACTCACTGCAAGCCGTTCACCAGTTTGGGTGGCTGAATTCTAGGAGTGAACAATAGATGTTATTGCTGAACAGAATTCGACATGAAAAGAAATGATACATCCGTGAAATCGGGGCTCGAGCGACAATGGAAGGACGGGGGTGTCGAAGCGAGATAAAAAATACGGGCAAGGCAGATCGAACACACCGTAAAATTGCGGCCTACTGAGCCGTGGTCGGGACTTGACATTTAAAGCGTTGGTGGGTTTTGAGTAAGAATGGTGAAGAGTGGCCATTTCTTTCTCGGGCTTAACAAATCGAGTGGAAAGAAAATAATTGTTGCTAACGAATCCCAACGCAAGTGGATTGACAGTATACAACATATGAAACGATATAGATAAGTAATCTTGTCAAATCAGTTCTGTTTCCTTGCCTCTTCTTATAGCATTTTTTTTCTTATTTTTGGTATTTCTTCTACGTACTTCTACGTTACTCCTTTATGGCCTTGCGCTCATCGAAGGGTAGCACAAAGTGAATATTATTATATCGGACGAATGACTAAAAAAGAAAAAGTCACCAACGCCACATGGCAGGTGTCTTAGGTGATTCAAATTTTCAGACTGAAAATACAGAACAAGAACTGAGAAAAACAATGAATGGATACAGTTATAGTCACCCGTGCTTTAGGGACATATTTAATCGCTCTATGCATTGTGATTACTGCAATAGACGGTTGACATGTTCGGGGTCTTAGATTAATCCCACGGGTGACTCTAGTACCCGAATACACTGTAAAAAGTTTCTCCGAATAAGGATGCAGTATTTGCTACTGGGATTAATCTTATCTCTATTGGGATTAAATCAGTCCGAATTAGGTATAATCTTATCTCAATAAAGACAAGATTAATCCCAGTAGCAAATACTGCAAGATTTTTTTTGTACAGTATGAAGTTAAAAAGCATCTTATTTCAAAGAAGATTGACCTTGCGCATGGGAAACAAAGGTTAAACAAAAAACACAATTCCAGAAGCAATTATCGGCATTTTTTTTTTCAACCAATACACTATGAAGACCTTTCGTTGTGGTACAATTCCCGACAAGGCAAGGATCGGGGGGTTGCCACTCTCGATTTTACTGTTCAGCAAGTACCCAGTGCAATTACCACGTGTTATAACATCAAAATCGCCAAATTTATGGTCGGCTCCGGTACCCGCACCGCTGGTTACGGCCGGTGCCTCGCTGGCGCTGGGAAATGACTGTACAACAGGTGCCTTAAACCACTGAACTGGGCGATCTCTTTGGTCAACTCATTTGGTGCAGTCGATTAAATTTAAAAAAAAAAAGTTCATTTTAAACACTGTTCATGTAGAGTTTTTTGTTTAAATCCTGAAAGCATAGATAAGAATCGCTCAATACAACTTCAGACGAAAGGGCGTTCCAACAGCCCATCACTCTGTTTTGGGAAAGAATTTTCCTTTTGTGAATCACCTTCCAGGCGCTTGAAGTCATGCCCGCGTAGATAATCTTTGCTGAGGCTTAGATCAGTCAGATCAGTCACGTTATCGTAGCTTCCGGGAAAAATCTCGGAACATTCTACAATATCGCCAAAAAATTATTGTGCAGATAAATTATGGGCTTGATGTCGTTGTGGGTCAGAAAAGACACGAAGGGCACTGCAGAACTTCGTGAAACGTCGCTGTACATTCTTTCAGTCGCTAAATTAATTTATTTGATAAATATTTTTAACATTTCTTTACTGATTTGTTTGAAAAATATTAAAATAGTAATTGCAATTATGGCGAACTACTGTTGTAATTCTTTTAACGTGTTATTTTAGTTTTGTTTGATATTTATGACTTGTGTTCTAAAGTCATGGATTCTATAGGCTATACGTAACTTAGATTAAAATTAAATAGACTACTGATTCGTTTGAGAAAAATTAAAATAGTAATTGCAATTATGGCGAACTACTATTGTAATTCTTTTAACCTGTTATTTTTAGTTTGTGTTTGATATTTATGACTTGTGTTCTTAAGTCATGAATTATATAGGCTATACATAACTTAGATTCAAATTAAATAGACTACAAGACAATTAAATAGGCTAATAGATATCCTGGTTGATTCATAATGACACATCCATCACTATTTGTTTGTAAAAGATATAACGGATCAGTAAACTGAATTAATTGTAAGTTGTAAATAAAACTAATCGCTGATTCTTTTGTATTGGTCGTGATCATGGGGTCTTGCAAATCCTAAACTGACAGAAGATCCGAAAACATTTACACCAAACTTAAATAGGTGACACAGATTTTTGGGTGGGCGGGTACGGATTGAGTAGCACAGATATATAAGAGAATGCTGAATGTTAGATTTAAGTCGGAAGAAGACAGACCCGGATTAAACCCTAAGAAGTCGCCCCCCTCGGGCCCCGAACGGAGATTATTCTCCTTTTCATTTCGGTCGCTAGATGGGGAGCTTGATTGTATATTTTTTCAAGATCAAACTAATATGATAAAGTCTGTCGTCGTGAGGCCAGTGTCTACCCAGCATAGGCTAGTGTCTACCCTGACTAGTTGGTAATCAGGGACTGAAGTAGACTTTAGTTCCCGTCACTGCCCCCCCCCTTCCTCCCCCCCCCCTTTTCTAGCTGCCCAGTGTCGCTGAAACATTTAGGACGGAGATCTAGCTTTTAACTTTCGCCAAGTATATCGCAGGGAAAGCCAAGCATCCACTGTCACCACAGCATATTTAAAGGAGATGACGATACACAGTATTTTTCATAGAACAATACCGAGAAAATCCAGCAGGGTCAAGACCTTTTACCTTACCACTATTACTTTCTGCTGTCAACGATTTGCTAAGTATGGGAACTTTTCCACTATTAAAATATCGCACAATTGCATTTACAATAGAAAATGCGTTAGGGGTCAAAAATAATTAGGCTTCTTCCGTATTTCCCACAATTTAGGGCAAAAGTGAAACAACAGGCAATAGCCCCAGATTGGCAAAGGCCTGCTTTCTACGGTTCAGTTTTTTCCTGTAGATCATGATACCAGCAACATTTTCCCTCTCTGAAAGCACGGTCGGCATTTAAAGGGAGGCTTCTCCCCTGGCTTCCAAGCGGGCCCATAGCTGCCACGAAAAACCAATCTGAAATTAGGCTCAAAAACGAATATGTATAAACTCTTTCAACAATTATATTTTTTTTTCACAAGTCTTTGTGAAGGTATCCAATTCACATGTTGTAAATGCTAAGGCGGCAGGCGAAAGCACCGCTGCCCCCGTCCATAGATTCGCGTGAAATGACGCCTATGCCTGAAAGTAGCATTAAAACTGAATAAACAAGTGCGCAAGCGCTCAAACGTGGAGTGTAAAAGTAAAAAAGTTTGACACATTTCTGGGGGGTGGAAGAGGAGATTCAGGACCTATAGCATGCACATCTAGACCGATAGACTCAAAAATGTACCCAACCTGAATTTGATACCAGTCACGTGGAACTTGACTCATGGGCAATCTGGGCCGAGTTTCCCATGAACGGGGAGAGTGAGGAGTAGGGTTGAGACCCATCAGAACGCACCTACGCCGATATACACACATTCAAAAGTATACCAAACTTGAATTGATACTATTCACTCGGCAATCTGGCGCAGTTGCCTATGAACGGGGGGCGGGTTAAACTCCAAAAGTATCTTACGTACCCAATGGTCCTAAAGCCAAGGAATTTCATAGTCCTATCTTCACCTATTAAGAACAATAATTAGTGGGCAATCTGGGCCCAACTGCCCCTGAACCAAGTGGATTTGTGGGCTAGGACCCCGATATACGATAAAGAGATCCTAATGCCCACAATCCTGCAAACTACTGACAAGTTTGCAGTTTGCTATGAAAACCTGTCACGGGTCACGAGCTTTACTTTTGCCGGGCAATCTGGGCCAAGCTGCCGATAAGCGGGGAGAGTGGGAGTTGCGAAACTCCGAAAGTATTTACTCAACCTAAAGACCCTGTCTTACCTATAATACCAATGTAACCTACTTTCATAATCACTCCATATATTTCGAAGCCCGCAGACACCAATTTCGTAGGCTACAGTACATTCTAACCCCTCTAACAAAACCACGCTCCGTCCCGTCTCCAGATTAGTCAAGGTGGGAGTATTATTCACTGAGCCAATTGGGCCCAATTACCCTGAATGAACTGGATGTGGGGGGCGGAACACCCAAAAGGCACAACTAAAACGAAAACGGAAAACCACATAAATGAACAAATGAACAGGCTGCTACTTCCGAGGATTAACCATTTGCCCCCCCCCCCCACCCCTAGAACGGTTCGAAGTTTGCGATACTTAAGTAAATCCAATTCATAAACATATATACCATTTGGTATCATTAACAATAAACATCCCATAAATCCCCCATATAAATAATATGCAACCGGAACTGGCTCAAGTCCGTAATAAAACCTAGCGTTCCACCAAGTTATTTTTAATTACGGTTATTATTATCGTTGTTAGTTTCGTTAATTTTCGTTCAAGAGGCCGCCGTAATAAGTAATCTATCCCCTCCCTGTTATTAGTTTCGTGCTGTGACTGTTAAGATCGTTGCAATTAGCCTACTTGTAATGGTCGGGAGCATGGTAAGTGATAATAACTATCGGTTCAGCAAGAACTCCTGTAGTGACGTATACCGGCGCTGTTATTATTTTAGTTCGCGCTGGCCTCTCCTCTTATCATCATAACTTGTAATAACTCAATCTAAATATGCTAATCCTAATCCAATCTTCATCTTCTTTCCAAAACAGACTTACCCTCTCTAATAGGTGCCTATTAGTACCAGCCAAGATTTCAGACATGAAATAGTTATGTGCTATATAGCAATCCACATCGAGCAAGAACAGAAACATAAATGGAATAGGCTAAAGGACGAATATATTTTTTAAAACTCAGTTATATTACAGTTTTTACTGTTACAGTGATGAACGCTCATATAAGAAGTTACAAATCTTGGCTTCGCCGAGCTGCATCCAAACTGAAGGAGCTGGATGTTTTTTTTGTTTTTTTTACTGTTTTATGTCACTTTCGTGGAGGGAAATGATTGCTGGTAATCACGACATATAAATAACAGCAGAAACATCGCCAAGGAGTTGAAAATATATATAAAATGACATAAGGTTTGCTCCAATCTCACGATTTTCGTGAAGCCTGCTGATTGTTCGTAGTCTAGGCCATAGAAAGGTTTGATTGCACAAATTTTTGAATAATAATAAGATACTGCAAAAAAGAACAATTGGCCTCTACAGATACCTCTCTCTTGGAATACTTTTCTCCTTCTGATTATTACCAGACCAGCCATATTTCTGCATTCGGGGGAAATAGAGAATTGGTAAACACGAAATACTTACGGAAACATATCGCACCATTCATGGTATTTTTTTATTATCCTTCGACAAACTTCTTCTTTTGTTTCTTTTTCTTTCGTACACAGAATCACGTCATGGAGAAGCACAACTGAAAGAACAGGACGAGAATTAAATTCCTCCTCGTAATTTCCGCGGGAGGTCCATGTGAGAACGTGGCCACCGCATAGACAATTAGGGAGCACCAAGAAGAATTCATTCAAGTAGACCAATATCCTACGTATCATAACATTGTAAACATTCTTTGCGCAAGGCACACAAAGATACATACGGATTGATACATATAGCCTATAAAGTTGGTGGAAAAGGGACATCATAAAGAAGGCTTAAAGCACAACTCTTACCAGAAATGATCTTTTCCCCATAAAATGGGTCAGAAAAAAGTTTTCGAAAATACAATTACTTTCCACCTGAAACTAGTGATTATCTTGTTACCGCTTGTCGATTATATCCAGCCTTCCTGGTCTCCCGACGCGGCGGCTGGGCGCAAAAGATTTGAAAACTGCACGTTCCTTGGTTAAAAGTGAGAAAATTAAGCAAATAAAAGAAGTAATAAACAGAGAATTATCACATCCTTATGTGTGAGAGGTTGTCACCAGACAATGAAGATTCCGGCAAAGTTTTCGTTGGGTGACGGGAAAACTCGGCAAGGCCGAAAAAGCGCTAAATATGCGTAGTTACGAAACGAAACAATGGAGAAAGGTGGGAATTTTAGAAGCTTATAACTCCTTATGGGAGCTAAGTATATTATAAAAGGCACAATTAGCAAAAGGGGTCCTTTAAAGATTGCGATTCATGGTTGCGATGAGTTCACTATTACTATCAATAGTGGCTGGTGGTGTGGCCCAACGTCGTGCCGAATTTGACTCTTCTCTAGACAGGTGCCATTCCCGATGAAAAATTTATCTCAAAGTAGTACTATGAAGTAGTACGAAAAAGTAGCATGCAGTACTAACGATGCTACTACATGCTTCTACTTCAAGGCTACCGTGTTGCTGCATACTACTATATGCTACTATTAGCCTGACCGGATGCTACTGGATACTACTACATAAGATTGGACCAGTCTGAGGCACATTAAACGATAGTATTCTTTGCTATTACATAGTATTACATGCAACGGTTTCGTACTACTACCACACTACTACGCAGGCTACAAATTTTCGTCGGGTCTGTATTATAGTTCGTTTTTGTAGTCATTTCGTTTATTTTAGTCTGATCTTTTTCTTCCTTTATTGTTTTTCCAACATATGTTTTTCATATGTTTTATAAAAATTATCGATTGATTGATTGATTGATTGATACTATAGTACTAGCAAATGCCAATACTTTTGCTTCAACCCCTGCTTCTTCAGAGAAGCCGTCTATAAATATTGCATCTACCGTCATCGTGACGGAAGAAACAAGACCTAAGGTTTCGATGGGATACCAAAAATTTAATATTCGATACAGACAATTGGGTTTTGTCTTTGCCATCTAGTCTTCACCAGACTCCTTGAATATTTTTACTCTTAAAATTTAAAAACAGATTAATGCCAAATAGCTAATCATCTGAAAAACCAAGTTCAAAGATGAATTCAGCATGTTTCTTTACACCTATAGCCAGCGTCATATCTACTGTGACAAAAGTTCCTGCCTTAACTTCTGCCTACTTATCTTTCAGAAATTGAAGTTCAAAAACGGATTCAGCGTATCCCTTACCCCTATGTCGAACCTCTAATCAACTTCAGATAAAACTTCAACTTTTAAGAAATTTTCCGACTTCAGCCGGATTCGTGGTGAACTATGTGTCCGGGTAGAAAATGATTGTCATACACGAATTCAGCATTTCTTCTCACCCGTAGCCTGATCACCTAATAAAATTCACGCAAAACTGCAAAACTTTTACTTTTAACAAATTTTCCGGTTTTAGCCGGGTCCCGGCCGATTTACTTGTCCGGCGAGAAAATAGTTTTCATATTCTGATTCAGCATGGTTCCCTATCTTTTAGCCTGAATGTGTTTCATCTTCCACCGGTGAACTATAGCGGATCTTAGCTATTGGGCATATGTTCCAAAGTATGTGCGGAGTCGTTACATATATGCCGGTCACTGGATTACAAGAACGTCAGAAGACAACTGGTATATGTGCATATGTTTCTAGGTATGAGAGGACTCGTTTCGTATATGCAAGGCATTGAATTACAAGAACGTCAAAAGACAACTGGTAGATGTCCATATGTTCCTAGGTATGAGTGGAATCGTTTCGTATTTTCTGGTCAATGGATTACAAGAACGTCAAAAGACAACTAATGTATGGTTAAATGATTTCCCGTAACCTAATACAAAAGACTAGACGAGAACTCAAAGTAAGTTAACAAAACAATCCACATGGCGAAACTGAAATTACGCTTCCCGTTCTTGGGGATATCATATCACAATAATTTAAGATCTTCTCCAACTTACTTGTTATAAAAGTGGAATCGAATAAGAAATAAATTAAAATGTACATATTCCACGGTGATATTTCAGCCCTCTCTAGCAAGGATTCTCTTCGGTTTGAAAAGCTTGAAACGCTTGCCAAGAAGGATCAAAATATCGCTATGAACATAATTCCAACGGAACAATTTTATTCAATCCGTTTTGAGTCATTTATTACATTCGATTCCAGTTGTCAGGTTAGAGTCAATGAGTATTTAAACGTAATTATACTAAGAAAGGAGACTTAGAACGGAATCCGAAGAAATCAGCTGGCGGTTGATCTCGGGTGATTCCAATTGCTGGTGCTTCTTTGTTCGCCTTTTCACTTACCGTTTTAAAGGGTTTTTACTTTTTTTTTGCGTTTTCTTAAACGGTCCTTGGAACTGTTTGACCATATCACGCTTTTGCCAAAAAGGCAAACGCCTAATTTCGCCTTTAATATTCGCGCCTTGCAAAAAAAGAACTCGCTGTAGTTGACAACTATCTGTCAAAAATTAAATTTTTATCCAAGAAAAATAGATAAGTACTTAGTAGAAAAGTCGACTTGGTAAAAAGTGAAAATCAAGAAAGCTTAAAGCTATAGCCGAAAAGGGAAAAGCAAAAGCTGAACAAAATGCTACTGCTAGTTCAGAAGTGACGCCGCCTATCAGAAGATTCTGCTAAAGCCAGCTTGTCAGGCTCGGAAGTCGTAGTACCACCTTGTTTTTGGTCTAGATAAAAAATAAATATTGATAAGACTAGGGAGTATAAGACTCGTGTATTTTCTCCCGACGGAAGCAACTAGAGGAAATCTTCAAACAAGAGTAACTTAAAAAGAAACGACCATCTATTTTTAATTCCTCGGAAGAATCAGATGTAAGGCGGACTATCCAAACATGTATAATTCTAGGACCAATTGTACCAAACTATTCATTTTAAACAAGTTTCCTCGCAAATTTCCTCAGATGGCGAGTCAAATAACTTCGGTCTTATTTTCACCCACAAACTGCATCACTTCATGCAATCAGCCTTTGTAACAAGTTACGATAGCCGCGTGGGCTAACGTGTAAGATACTTGGCACAGAGGTCGTAGGATCGATCCCACTCTAGTCCGTCACAGCAAAAGCGACTTGGGTCTTAGGGTTCGATCCCCCTCAGAGCCCTAAACCTTTTTGCTCCCATGCCAGACCATACAAGCCGCTTCATTAATGATTGACAGGTAGCTATTGAGAATGATACAAAACTATTAGACTACAGAAACTTTAGACACAAACAGAACCAATACAAAACAATGACCAACCACGTATACATGGTTTGTATCGTGACAATAGGGTCATAGGAACTATAAATTGTCTCTATCTTTATTTTCACTCGGGAATAGTCCGAGGGGTCCTTTAAGCTTTAATATTTGCCGGACAAGTAGTTCGCCCGGAATCCGGTCGAAATCGGATATTTTGCAGAAGTAAGGCAGGAAGGTTTGACCAGTTTTGTCAAAGTAGATATGCCGTATAGCCTAGGGGTAAATACGACCATGATAAACTATATCTGAACTTCGTTTTCACAGATGATTAGCCATTGACCTTCTTCTGTTTCTAAATCTTATTAGTAAAAATGTTCGAGGAGTCTGGCGAAGACCGGGTATCTCCAAGGCCAAATTGTCTGGATTGAATATTACACTTTTGGGATCCCATCGAAACCTTTGGCCTTTTTACTCTTGTACTGCAATTACACCTAGTTGTTGCGTGATAAATACACTCATCCATCCATTCATTCACTATAAATAACAGGCAACAATGGAGCCGAGGAAAAAAAAATAAGTAATCATAGGCAGGTTATATTAAACAGATCGCACAAACACGAAAGACGAAAGAAAAGAAAAGGATACACGGAACTGGACGAGCAAATGCACCACTGATTGTTAATGCGACTGGTCACAAGGGGTGCAAACGGGTAGAGCCAATGTGATGAACTTTACAGTTTAAGCAGCGTTTACAAGTACAGGAAAACTTGAACAGAATCTGGTCTTTGTGACAAGATTATGTTTACATGCAGAGGGAAAAAAAGAAATTCTTCAAACCAGGAAATCTGACATAAATAAATTCACTCGCCAATAAAAACACGTTCTGAGAGCATTTATGACATCACCACTGATGACTGCTGCTCTCAAAAGCTAGCTAGACTTTTTTTTTAGCACTTTTTACCAGCGCCGCCGACAAGATTTCAAGAAGACCGGAATTCCTTTCATCATGAAAGGATTTCCGTCCCGCTGGACTTTTTTTCTACTCGTCTTCACGAACGGAATCCTTTCGAGTCGAGCGGAATTCCTTTCTACTCGACGGGATTTCTTGTCCGTGTATACGCTACATTAACTGAAAAGGCAGCTTATTTTTATAGGCTATCTGATATACACTGACACATTTTGACCCATCTAAGGGATTTTGCAGTTTTTCATCCGAGGCTCTAGTAATGAGAATCAGAATGTTGGCTGCTTTCAGGACAACTCAAAACTGATGAAGACGCTGATGTTTTGAATCTGAAAACAAGCCTGCATTTGGAGGATCAAAGCCGATTAGCGCCCGCTTATTTTTCTGGTTGTGTGCCCATCTGATATTTCCAAGACTGTGTGGCCTCTGGAAAAGTTGGTTTTGCCAAGCCATTGCTTACCTTTGTAGTTGGTAAATATTCAAGCACAGAGGGACGGGCGCATAGAGGTACCACAACCCAAAAGATTAAGTGCATTCGATGAAATCCATTATCGTTGGACAGCGGACAAGCGCAGTAACGCCCTTTTATCCCGTTTTCAGGCCTATTTAAGTGAACACGTGATGCGTAACTAGACTGGTGCAGCTCGTAATGACACACAGCTGAGGATAAAAGATCGTCAAAAGATACGGGCCGCGCTGAAGATAAATTACCTCCAGTGGTCAGTAGTACGTATCTTTGTATCTTTTGTGACGTCAAAGGAGATTCTGCGGCCTATACCTATTCTAATCGAGTGGTACCGCTATGGAATTCCCTCAGTCAGAACACTAGTTGTGTTTTTGCGGTAACCGGGTATCTGTAACTCTGAACAATTGTTGTTTTCGCAGTTACCGGGTATCTGTTACCTTGGCGAATTGTCGTTTTCTCAATCACCCAGTAACTCTGGTATCTGGGACGGAGTAACCCTGCCGATCTCGGGGTTACCGAAATTCAGTAACCTGGTCACTACATCCTTTTCATCACACAAACAAACAAAATATGTCTTATTAACTGCCTTTGCAAGGGGTAAGTTTATTCTGATGGACGACTCTGGCACGGTTATCAGCTTTTTACCTGAAGAAGCTGTTTCTGATGGATTTGACCTAGGTAAGATTTTTTGGCTCAAAATTTCTGCGTGACTCCGAGAATCAAGGAATTCACGCCAACTGTCGTTTTTGGTTCAGTTACCGGGTATCAGTAACCCGGTATCTGAAGAAACGACAAGAGTGCACTCAGTTACCGGGTAACAGTTACTCTAGGTTACCGCAAAAACGCAACTACTGTCATGGCAGATAGTGTGGAGGCCTTCAAGTCATCGGTTGACAAAGACTGCGGACTCGGAAGCCTTGAAAAACTGCATGGGATTCCCAAGATGCGGCCCTCCCCATCCATCACTAAGCGAGCGCACGACAGGATTACCTTTCGCTGGCAAGTGGGATTTAAGCTAATACCTTAAGTTAGGGCATAGGCTGAGCTACACTTGGCTAAACTGAGCTCTGCTAACCTAAAATAAGCTAAAACTCCAAAAACATGCGGTGTCGTAAAAACTATGTCAGAATTTCACACTGTCGTGACGTAAATGGTAACGTCACATGATGAGGACCTCTGTGGTTTGTCCTTTGTTTTCTTTGTTGTGTTATCTTTTTTTTTTTTTTTTCTACTTTTCTTACTTTTTTATACTCTATCACTTTCTCTTTCCTGTATGATGGGTGGAACACAATCATTACATTAAATTACATTACATTACATAGGATTGGATTGTCCCTAGGACGGTTTATAAATGTAAACGCGACCGGCGCCTCGTTGGCCGCTAAGTCCTATGTAAAACAAACTGAAATATATTCACCGATAGGAATAAACTAAACAATTTCGTGTTCTACAACCTCCAGTTATACGATTTAATTCAGTGACTTATCATCCTGGGATGGTAAGTATCTTTTTTCCATAGAGATATATCTTTTAAGGACCTCGTGGTGTCAGATACTGGTGACGGTTGGGTCTTAGCCCTTTTCGGTTAAACTTTAAGCTGGAAATGGTTTGAGAGCATGTGTGTTTGGTCGATACCCGTAAGTCAAGTCGGACGTCACCTAGAGCGTGTTCCACCCTTCTAACAATAGTTACTATTAGTTACTATTTCCGTTCCATCCTCACGAAAAGTTACTACGCTGACCGTTCCAACCTTTTAATTTCCAACCTTACTATTTACTTACCATGCTCGGGAGCGTAGTAAGCGTAGTAACTACGTATCTCTGTAACGTGATTGGTCGGATTCGCCCCTGACGTGAGATCCTGCTGGAAAATAGAAAAATCGTTCCAGCCTTGAAGGCAAAAAACCAGAACTTGTGACGTCATGCGTAGTAACTACGGTAAGTAGGATGGAACACGCTCCTAGCTTTCAACGGCGCTGAATGGTATGATGAAATTCAAGCCTAGCAAGTATTCATGCTCAATACTGTGCACTTAACTAAAACAAAGTCAGACTAAAGCCGCATCACGCTGTTATCTTTTTATATGTATTGTTCTTACTTTTAGCTCGGCTGATACTCTTGATGACTAACTCTTCGAGTCGATGAAGAATCGCCATGTACCTAGCGGAAGAGCCAGAAGCGTCACCATGGCTGTCCCCAACGAATGTTGTTGATTGGTTGTGATAAAATTTGACTCATCGTTTGGGCGACGTTTCTGGTTCTTCCCGACGTTCACTGGCGTGTTTTCGACTTGGTCATATAGAGTAATTGCACACTTTAGCAGCCAGGTTACGTCATTTAAGACATTGCATTACTTTCATGACCGTCCGAGGTCTTCCAACGGAAGAATAAGAACACTCATGCGGTAATATCTATGGCAGTGATTGTTAACATTCTTTCTGTTATAAGAAAGCTGGAATTCTTGTCTCTTAAGCTGATTCTAAGTTCTTAATTTATTATTTACATTTGACTACCGTGTGGGCTACACGAAAAGGAAAACCCAGGGGGTTTGAAAATTTGAAGCAGTGTTAAAGAAGCACAATTCTACTACGGCTATACCCATAAATCCCTTCTACTAAGAAACGTGGGGGACTTCTGAGCTTGTATGTCTGCAAGACTCTAGGTCTGCAGTGCAGCCAGGGGTGGCCCGAAGGGGGGTGAGGGGGGTGATTCACCCCCTCTGCCTTTTGCTAAGTCAGATGAGTCGTTTATTTTGATCTCGCCGAGGTTCCGGATATTCATTTTAAGCAAAAACAATCTGAGTCGTTTAGAAAAAAATTGTTAATTTTGGCCCAGATACAGTCGTAAACTCGTCCCTAACCGAGTCGTTTAATCCAGGTTTCATAACCCGGATAGGTCGAAGACATGATTCGTGGTGGCCCGAGGCGTTACTAGCCAAAGTGTTTGGGGGTGGTGGCAAGGCATTTACCGACTGGCTGGTCATTTTTACCGACTGTTCTTAGCAGGAATACCGACTGTTGTTCAGAAAAAAAAACTGATTTGACAAAAAATTTACTGATGTTTAGAAAAAAACGACTATTTTTAAGAAAAAATTACTATTTGCACGAGAATCCGACTGTTCTTAAGAAAACGACTGTTTCCTAGAAAAAATCGACTGTATCTAAGAAAAATCGCGGCGCTTCGCGCCGACTCGGCTACTTTTTTTTACCGACAGACTAGCAACATTGGGAGCGGGCGGCCCCCAACCACGTGACGCCCCTGATGGTGGCAGCAATTCGGCTACCTGTTCTACTCCCATGTGATCCGTACTGCCTCACTTAACTTGACAGACGAAGGCAGATTAAACAAAATTCGCCTGCGGCGCTTGCTTTAATTTGCCCAGGGTGTACAGTAGACGTTGCAAGCTTTCCTCTCTACCGAAAGCTGAAATGTAAAGCTGAGGTTATGAATGTATGTATAAACAAATTTTAATTACAAGAATAATTTTAGCTGATGCACTGCAGCTAGTTTTACACCGGCCCTACTATTTGTTGGCGGGGGACGTGCGCCGTTGCCGCGAAGTGGCAACAATTCATTTTTGTCGGTAGGCTACGTGCGAGTCGTATATTGCGATCCAGGAGTCGTTTAAATGAGGGGGTCTCACCCCACCTGGCCTTAGTGCTTCGGGCCACCCCTGAGTGCAGCGGTGACGTATGGACACTGCATCAGATCCGTGCTGCAATGCCAGGAAGTGTAACAGTCGCCTGTTTTCAGGGGATCCAGAGGATTTTACGATACATGACCATTGGTTCGCTCGGGATCCGGTATCCCCCCCACCCTAATCTCGTTTTCTGCTGACCTTACCTTGAAATCCGGTTGCGAGGTGTCTTTCTGCAAAACAAGGCGAGTACAAAACCTGCCACCTCCTCATTCGACCGGACTTTCCTTGGTCTGACCTCACTTTATCACGGAATCACTCGCACTCACTTCCAAACACACGCCCCCTTATCAGAATCGACAACACTTCCAGTGAAGTGACTTCACAATAAGAACACCTACTCTTCACCAATACAAACTTCCAATCCCACTTCGCTAAGAACCCATTTTTCCGAACGGGTATAAACAACTAAAATTTGGGTCTTCAAGACAGACTCCAACATGATTGCGATCAGCTGATCCAAGCCTTCGGGCGGGTATATGCCATGATCTTTCAGACATCATGATTCGTTGTAAGTGGTGGGTATTCGCCGGGTACGCCATTCGATCTCAAGCGTAAAACCTTCAATTAAAATCGTTAGCTTACAGCCATGAATGAAATCTTACGGGTATCAAATGCAAACGGTGTATAGAAGGTTTAAACCCTGTATCAGACTCTAGGCGTACTAATCCTAATCCAATCTTCAGTTTCTGCTTGATTCGAACCTATCCAACTAGACACATCAACGATAACCACAATGGGTGATAAATGCGATGGAAAATCGTAATTTCACTCCAAGCTGTGATATAAGGTACCGTGGTCACCGCGGAGTGCGCTAATGGAGTGGATAAGATTTAAAGTCCGTATCAAAGCCTGGGCGAAACAAACCTATCCTCTCCGTGGGTCCCAGTCAATATCAGCCAAGATTTAGGAGGGAAACACTGTGCTATCGTAATAACAATGAAGGGCGCGATTCTGGCAATCTCGTACGGATTTACTTGCTTTCCCTTTAATGTGGGATTTGGATCTTCTGTTTGGGATAGTTTTTTCTCCTTCGACTTTGCCTTCGGAAGCGATAATGACGGAATTTACTGCACTTAAGGTTTAACCGAAAAGGGTCGAGATAGGACAATCTAGTTACCGATAACTTCAAGAGGCTTGAAGACCCGACGAAAATGTGTTACTTCTTTCCTCCGTTATTCACGAATAATCAATTTACATATAGTGAAATTTCCCTGTCGGATTTGTGGTACCTCTATGCGCGTGTACCTCTGTTGTATGATTAGAGAAAACGATTTACGAAAATTAAGCGTTCACGCAGCTTCCAAGAGAAGATCACCATTGAAAAGCCGCGTTTGTATTGAGATTCAGATTTTCCGCGTCGTGAGTGAGGACGTTGTGAGGACGGCCGTAGATATTCTGAACGTCAGAATAGAGCAAATAGTGAAAATGAAAAAATCCCTTAACACAGTCCAAAAAAAGTGATACAAAAATGA
This sequence comes from Branchinecta lynchi, assembly GCA_023053575.1. Lineage (NCBI taxonomy): Eukaryota > Metazoa > Arthropoda > Branchiopoda > Anostraca > Branchinectidae > Branchinecta > Branchinecta lynchi. The sequence goes on along the minus strand of JAKZAP010000006.1, from coordinate 4,594,424 downwards.
GTTGGCTTTTCATTTAAACCTTAAAAGACCCTCGCACTTTTTACTTACAGTATTTTAAATATTTGAATACTTTAAAACTATGCTGTGCTTTCCAACAAATAACCCACGGTTTTTTCTGTTTTAAGCTTTTTCCGAGACCCGTTGACTTGTCGCGAAAACAGGGAACCAATCTACAGAACCGGTTTTGGGATCGCAAAACGTAACTGAAGGGATACCTATGACATCGCAAAAGTTGTCCGTCTGTCTCCGCCTGTGAGCACGATAACTCTCGAATGGAATGAGATATTTTGATGAAACTTCATGTGAGGATTATTTGGGTCAAGGAAAAGGTCGAGTTCGTAGATCAGTCAGTCGACTGACTTGACAAAAAATCGACTGATGTTTAGAAAAAAACTACTGCTTTTAAGAAAAAAAAATACTATTTTTACGAAAAACCGACTTTTTTTTAAGAAAAATCGACTGTTTCCAAGAACAAAAATCGACTATATTGAAGAAAAATCGCGGCGCTTCGCGCCGACTCGGCTACTTGTTACCAACAGGCTAACAACGTTGGGGGGGGGCGGCCCCCACCCTAGGCGTGACGCCCCTGATGGTGGCAGCAATTCGGCTACCTGTTCTACTCCCATGTGATTTGTACTGCCTCGCTTAGGTCTTTCAGATTTTAGCCTGTCAAAGGACAAAATTTACAATAGGTTAGTTGTTAAAGTGAACTCCTTATAGACCAAAAGTGAGAGACAAGGTTATGTGCGTAGATTGTTGGTCAAACTCTGACTAAAAGTGGAAAAAGAAGGCATGGAATTTTTAAACATAATGGAAAAGCCATCAGAATTCAAATGACAAGAGACCCGCGAAGCAAGTCTACCCAGAAAAAGATTATTTGGGTGAAAGTTCTTCCTAAGCGACTCCCTAGGCCGTTCTCTGCGGTAGCGGTGTGCGTTTTCTACTATTCACCTGGTCAGCCCGCTGCCGCAAGAAAGGCGTTTTGGGAGAAGCTGCAGTTATGGTGGTTCCCCTCTTCCATACTCTTTTTACCTCAAAGAATTTAAAATTGAATCCCTTTCTTCCCGCCGCGGAAAACTATGCCGCAACTTTGGCTCCTCCCTTCTCCAGCACCCCATGTACCGTTCATTCCTTCCCCCATCCTTTGTTCCTGTAAGATCTCGTCCCCCCCGAGAAGTGACTGAAAAGGTTCCCAAACTGACCCCAATCTACTGTAACACTATGCGCTACAGTAGAAGCTTTGTGCCTAGCTTCGTCAAGCAGTACAATGATCTTTAGCATTATCTGCCTTGTTATTTTTATTTTCTTTTAATTATGTGTTGACAACTTATTTTATCTCTGTTTATGACTACAAAACATCGTATTTGGGCTCTGCCCACGAGAGATATGTTTTGCTTTATTATTAAATAGATTGAAATTGAAATTGAAAATTGAACAGTAGAAAGATGTCGATCACAAAGCGAGGTTGAGGTAGAACGCTTGAAAAGGACAAGGAAGATTTCCCAGGACAGTAGGAGTCCTACAGACGCTTGAATAGCTCGTTCTAGTCGGGAGGTAAAGTTTTGGCATCTATGCTAGTGTTAAAGCATATCTGAAAAGCCTTCGTAAAATTCCACAGCCTATCATATGAATTTATCAGGACACTCATAGAACTCGAAAATGATCTCTTTTATTTTTAAGTTATCCTGAAAGCGTTCTCAATTGTCGTGTATTTGACTCGGACCTAATTTGGTGGCAAGGTCGCAGATAAAGATTGAGGCAGATAGAAACCTTTCAGATTTGCTTGAATGTGCTGCATGGGGGAAAGATATAGTGCTCGTGTCTGGCGGAAGACGAAAGTTTTTTTTCTTTAACGAATCGGGTTTAGTTTTACACAGAAGGAATCAGATTCTGCAAACATTTAGAAGTTGCAGTTTTCGAATTTAGTTCACTGTAGATTGACGTACTTTTCTTTTCGTCATGAAAGCAGAGTATGTCGAATGGACAAATAAAACGGTACACTATACTTTCATAATGAGGCAAAAGTATATTAAACTACAGTTCAACTACACTCGAAAAAACCGGCGAACTGTCGAACTGCGAGTCGTATATTGCGATGCAGGAGTCGTTTATATGAGGGGTCTCACCCCACCCCCCCCCCCGGCCTGAGTGCTTCGAAATCTTATTTTTATCACTTTGTCAAAGGACATACATACTAAAGAACTGTAACCTCAAGGAAATAGAGACAAATCGGGAAGGTTAGCGTCTGTATGGCCCAGCCTGGACAACCAGCAACGTAATAGGCGAACTGTCGTCTTCTTAAATATAAAAAGTCAACTCCGAATCTGTAAACTCCTGTCGCTTTAAATACCAAAAGTTTGTTACGTCCGTAAATCCTTTAACAAAAATTTGTAAATGCACTTGCAAACCTGTTTACCTCATTTTGTTTCTGAATAAACATGTTTTTACCTTGAAAATTACTTTTTTTGCTATTAATTCGGAACAAATCTAATTTGTGTCTGCTTTGTTTTCTATAGCCACCACTGTTTGTCACTTTTTTCGACGGAAAGATTGTGATTTTATAGCTATATTCTTTCCTTTTCATTGGGACCGCAAAAAGACGCTCTGCTCATAGGTGTTTCACAAAATTTTGCCTGTGGCGCATTGCATAGTACTCTCTATTTAGAAGAACTGTGTGTCATTTACTTAGCAATTAGGCTTGGAATTTTTTAGATTCGAAACACATTAAAGGCTAGAGTACGGTAAGTAGTTAAATCTTGCCAGACGAAGGTAGATTAAAAAAAAATCGCATGCTGCGCTTGCTTTAAGTTGCCCAGGGTACACAGGCGTTGAAAGCTTATGTGGACTTTCGCGCGAATGAAAACCCTCATAGCTTTTTTCTCCATCGCGAAAGTGTTTTTTTTTTATTTATTTCTTTATGAATTTTGAAAAATAAAAAATTGAACTTGAATGTTGAAAAAGAAAAACTTGAAATTCTCTCTTGTCATCTCCACTATGATCTCTCGTTTGGGGCCTTCAAGAAGCTTATCTGAACTTTTGTTTTAGGAGTAAGCGGAAGAGGATCTGCTGGTATTTTCCAGCCACGACATATTTGAGGATTTTTCCAGGCTGACCGTTTGAGTTTGTGAATCTAATCTCCTCTAGCTCCTTCAAGATCTTGCACTCTGAGCTTTCCCAAATCATTTCATAGTGAGTGGTGTGGGGTTTGCTCGGTTTTTTGAAATACTGGCTTAGCAATAGCTATCTTCTGACTTGAATAGCTAGCTTGGTTGCGACTTCAGCCTGTAGAAGATGCATATGCGGAGTTTGTCTTTGTATGGTGAGCAGCAAGGTCAGAGTTGGTTGTAAGGCTCTCGCTGTTTTGCCTGTTGTTGGTTGCTGAGCATAAATAACTCACTAAGGTAAGGTAAGTTACAATTTTAATGGCAAAAATAAATAAACCTGGTGTTTCTTAAAAGCATCAGACATGCCAGTGGCATAAAAAACGACGCTTCACTAATTCTGATGGGATTTTAACTAAACAGACATACTTGAATCAGAGCAAAATAACACTATAGGGAGTGACAACAAGACTTGAAAAAAGTGGCACACAGCCAAATAGCGGCGACACTAGCACAACTAGCGAGAGACAACGTCCCTACTAAAACTCCTTCAGTCGTGCACAAGCGCTGGCTCCGATAGCTTTATATCCTGGACACCGCGAAGAAAGATACAACTTCCTATGTTGCTTCAATGTGTGCAAACCGAATCTTAGCTTTACTAGAACTTTCTAAGCCCAAAACTTTGTCTCGCTTTAAATGCCGTAAGCATAGTGGGTGGCGCTACCAGCATTGCCCGTTTGGGAAGTAGTCCCTGAAGCCGCGCCGAATCTAAATTCGGCGGCGGCGGACAGAATTTGGGTCGGCGGCGGCGCGCCACCGATTTATCGGTGTTTGCTCTAATTTTAGCATTTTTGCGGTTATTTTTCAGTTTTCCAACAAGTTTTTGTAATTTTTGTACCATAAATCGTTAGCGTTGTTATGGCACTTGCAGTTTTCGGCTCAAGTGCCATATAGCGATCGTAATGGGGATCCAACGATTTCACTTTTGGGTACATCCACCCCACGTAAGCTAAAGACGATGACACTTCATATGCTTATAAATGCTCAGCGAAACCGTATTTTACCGGATTAAATCCATTCAGTCGTGTGGCGGTGGAGGGAGGGGGAGTACGGAAACTTGTGACCCGATTCAGTGGAACAGAGCGATATTCCATTTAGAAGGCTGAATCGCACCCGACCACGGGGTTGAGGGGGGGACTCCGGGAATTTTGGAACGTTACGATGGAATATAAGGATTCCACATTTGGAACATTTGAATAATTTTGGAACATTCGTTGCAAAGGAATATAGGGATTGGGATGAAACTTGGACGGTACAAACATTATGGGTATCAGATGTGGGATTTTGAAGTCCGGACTGAATACGACCTTGATGCAAGGAGCTGGAAGGGGCGTGCCTTAAAATTTCCGGAAGTACTTCGGTTCGGGAGACATGGCAGTTGCTTCTAGATGCGACATAAATTTTCGAATCAGATCCGACTTCGGGGGTTGGGGGCGGATGCCGGAAATCGGTTAACATATACGTAGCGTCCAAAGGTCATGAAACCTAGATATGTTATTTGAGGTCGAGACCGGATGCGGTCTCGTCGTGGGGAGTTTTGTGTCACCGAAAATTTTCCGGATGTTCTCCGAATCAAGTTCAATTATTCGGTAGTGAAGTCCCGTAGATGCAACATTGGCGTGTCCGAATTGCATCCGACTATGGTGGTGGGATGGAAGGGTGGGCTCGGTAACATGCGTAGGAACCAGAAGGATAAATGGATTGGGATGAAAATTAAATCCTGCAAAGGTAACGGGTCCAAAATCCGGAAGGGCTACCATTCGAGTGACCCTGTGGGTGAAAATCCTTTCATGGAAGCATCACAGTGATATTATTTCTGCAAAAATTGCCCGAGGAGTTGGAATGCTGCGTAGACTGAAGCATTGTTTGCCAAAGCGGATTCTCCTAATGATTTATCACTCAATTGTTTACGCATATATTTCATATGGCTGTCTGATCTGGAGCAGCAATTTTTACAGTAATTTCAAAAGAGTCCAGATTCTTCAGAACAAGGCCGTGAGGATCATAGGCAAGTATGTCCAGGATGTGAATGATACAAGTGCTTGTTTTAAGTCTTTAAATTTGCTTAACGTGGGACAACTACGGGATTATCAAGCGGCAGTTTTCGTTTTCCAGTGCGTGCATAATCTAGTCCCAAGTGTTTTTCGTGATACTTACCGTGCAAACAGTGATATTCATCAATATGATACGAGGAATAGTGAAAATTTGGTGATTGAGCTTAAGAGTAGCACAAGAGCAGGATTTCGATTGCAGTTTCTTGGAACTGCAGTCTGGAATTCTTTACCAGTGAGCATCAGGGCGACTGAGCATCTTTTAGAGTTTAAGAGAAAATTAAAAGAATATTTAATAAAAGATGGTTGAGAAATGTATTTATTTGTTAGGGGGTAGGGGGCGGTAGGTATGTAGGGTGGTCTGGCTGGTTGGGAGGAACGGTTCGTTGGGGGTGGTAGGGAGGGATGGGTGGTCGGGGTGGTAGGGAGGGAGTAGGGTTGTTGGGAGGTATATGTTTATTTTGGAGGTTATAATGTGAAGGAGTCTGGTCTGTTTTTGTTTGTTTTTTTTGTTTTGTTTTTTTTTGGGGGGGGGGTCTGTTCTTTTCCTTTTTTTCTTTTTTTTCATTAGTTATTTATTATGTTGTTTGTTGGTGTGTTTAGAAAATGGTTAACCTTTACTACTGCACGCCAGCAAAAACGTAGGTTTTTCCATTAGTGCAGTAGATGTAAATACAGAAGAGTTAAACCGTGTTTATTAATAAAATAAGTATCCAAGTATCCTCATAGGAGCAAATTCCCTAGATATGATATTTACGTGTCAGAATCACATGTGGACATGGTGGGGGTTGAGGGAGGTTCCGGAAATTTTGTGATGCGCATGGGGACCAAAGGAACAGAGTGAGAAAGTTGAAAGGCACGCATGCCATGGACCCGGATGTGCCATTTGAGGTCTGGATCGGATGCGACCAGATAATGCGTGGACGGAATACTGCTCAAGGGACTTTACTGTGACAAATCAGTTGGTTTGTTTAGTATCTCGCCGTTTCCCGAGGACTCCTTTTGAGGAGTCCCTGCGTTTTCGTTTGTCCGAGGAATTAACTCACTCCGCGTATTTTCACGAGTCCCGATGGACGGGGAAAATTTCGATCATAATCACCGTCAAGTACTCCCTTTCAGGTTTGGAGGGGCAAAAATGGATCCAGAGTAATTTCGTCAACTGCATATTTTTTTTTTTCGAACAAGATCCATTTTAGAAGCATTCTCTGTGTTCTCGTTGTTTACCGTACGCGAGTCCATGAGGAGTGACTCCCTCCATTCTCCCCGTTCCTTTTGGTTCCCCGAGGACTCCTCTGGGAACGGCAAGAATACGCCTTTTGTCACAAGACAAGTCCCTTGTGTAAAATTACATCTACTATCTAAACCCGTGACATGGGTATGTGAAGTGCTTAGATAGATTTGATTTCGGCGGGATCACGGTTCCTTTGGCCTGCTTCTTCGTACCCATTTGTAGTGGTTTGCGAACTAAGTTCAAAAGCCCTCTGTACCTCATCGGCGAGCAGTGGCCTTGAAAGCCGAAGGTCCTAGGTTCAAATCCCAGCTGTCTAGGACCCATGACCGTTTTTGCGCTGCACGCAGGTCACAAGGTCCCGGATTCCCCTTCCACTCACACACGGATGGTCGGATCCGGAAAACAAGGTTTCGTTGAGTATAAGTCGGGTCCTTTATAGTTCGTCATAGTCCTAGCTTATCTGGAAATGCCGGGACTAGCAAAATTGGACATAGGGAGAGACGAACCGACGGAAAGACATGGCGCTACATGGCGCTTGAGTCAGAGCTGCTGTCTCAAGACTCAAGACGAGACTAAGTTCAAAAGCCCTCTGTACCTCATCGGCAGAGCAGTGGCCTTGAAAGCCAAGGTCCTAGGTTCAAATCCCAGCTGTCTAGGACCCATGACCGTTTTTGCGCTGCACGCAGGTCACAAAGTCTCGGATTCCCCCTCCACTCACACACGGATGGTCGGATCCGAAAAACAAGGTTTCGTTGAGTATAAGTCGGGTCCTTTATAGTTCTTCATAGTCCTAGCTTATCTGGAAATGCCGGGACTAGCAAAATTGGACAGAGGGATAGACGAACCGACGGAAAGACATGGTCGCTACATGGCGCTTGAGTCAGAGCTGCTGTCCAAGTCCTAGTCCTTGAAAAAGACGTCTCAAGACGAGTCCAGGGTCCGAGTCCACACTTCTGGCGGACGGACAACTCCGTGAAAGACGAATCCTAGTCCTTGAAAAAGGTGTCTCGAGACCGTCCCGAGACAGTCCAGAGTCCGAGTCCACCAGCTCTGGCTTGACTCGAAGGTTGCAAGTGCCATTCAATCCTTGAATATACAAGCTACCTACTGTGGTATTGTAAGTAAAATCTGTTCAGCCGGGGAATCTCCAGTAATCGAGGGGATTTCTAGGGAATTTGGAATCCTCCAGCAGTCGAGGTTTCCAAGGGAATTCCAAAGTTTGCCAACGTTCGGGGAAACTACGCTACCGTCCAGAAGGAATGACAAGTTTCACCGTCGTAGCTTGTCCGGAACTGTCTGAACTAGCAAAAGTTGGACAGAATGACGAACCGACAGGCAGCACGAACGCTGTTTGGCACTTTGTTTACACGGTCTGGAGCCCATATACAATTTTCGGTAGAAATTGTCATTCTTGCACTGCCGCTACAACCGAAGACATTTCTGTTAGTGCACTTGCTGATGAGCAAAACCCAACAAAAACCTTGAGCCTACGTAAGATAAAGCTCAATGGAAAAAGAATCTGATACATATCACCTAAAAAGAAATGGCGTCAGAATTTTATCGGCGGACCGCCGCCGCCGCCCCCAACGACGGCGCGCCGGCGCGCCTAAATATTTTCGGCGGCGCGGCTTCGGGGACTATTGGGTAGCACGGAAAGCATCGGTCTTGTCGCTACTCTAAGACGCATTCTCGCCGTTCCCTGAGGACTCCTCGGGGAATCGAAGGGAACGGCTAAAATAGAGGGAGGCACTCCACGCCGACTCCACGTACGGAAACAACGAGAACACAGGAATGCCTCCAAAATGGATTTTGTTCGAAAAAGAAATATGCAGTTGACAAACATACTCTGATCCACTTTATTTTTGGTTTTACATTCTGATTGTTTTTATTAATTTTACATTGCACCAACACCAGCAAAATTTGATTCCCCTCTGAATCTGAAAGTAAGTCCTTTTTGGGATCCCAAAACGTAAGTGGAGGGATACCTATGACATCGCAAAAGTTGTCCGTCTGTCCGTCCGTCCGTCCGTCCGTCTGTCCGTCCGTCTGTAAGCACGATAACTCTCGAAGGGAATGAGATATTTCGATGAAACTTGGTGTGAGGGTTCGTTGGGTCGTCGGACCAGTCAAGTTCGTAGATGGGCTTTGTAGCTCTACATTTAGGGGTGGGGGAGGGGATTCAAATTAAGGGACAAACAAAATATTTTGAAACAGCTAATGTGATAGTCGATTATGGTGTAAGAAGACATGCTGAACACGATGGTGAAAACCATTTTGTCATCGGACAAGTAGTTCGCCCGGAATCCGGCCAAAACCGGAAAGTTTGTTGAAAGTAAAAGTTTTATTTGAAGTTGATTAGATGTTCGATTTAGAGGTAGGAGTACATGCTGAAGACGATGGTGAAAATTATTTTCTCGACGGACAAGTATTTCGACCGGAATCCGGCCCAAACCGGAAAGTTTGTCAAAATTAAAAGTTTTATTTGGAGTTGATTAGATGTTCGATTTAGGGCAAGAAGACATGCTGAACGCTTAAGTGAAAACAAGTTTCTACCCGGACATGTAGTTCGTCCGGAATCCGGCCAAAACCGGAAAACTGTTGGAAGTCAAAGTTTTATTTCTAGTTGATTAGATAAGCGATTTAGGGGTAAGAAGAGATGCTGAGTCCCTGTATGACAATCGTATATTACCCGGACATATAGTTCGACCGGAATCCGGCTGGAATCGGAAAATTTGTTATAAGCTAAATTTCTATTTGAAATTGATTAGATGTTCATTACTGGGGAAAGAAGATACTCTGATTTCGTGTTTGAGCTTTCTTTTTTCTCCGGACAAGTAGTTCTGGAGTTCGGCCGGAACCGGGAAATTGGCAGAAGTGGCAGGAAGTTTTCGTCAAAACAGATATGACTTACAGGGGTAAACACACATGCTGAATCCAAATCCGAACTTGGTTTTCTCAGGTGATTAGCTATTTGGCCTTAATCTGTTTCTGAATTTTAATTGTAAAAATGTTCAAGGAGTCTGGCGAAGACTGGATCTGGCTAAGACAAGACCCAGTTGTCTGGATCAGATATTGAATTTTTGGGATCCCATCGAAACCTTTGGTCTTGTTTATGATGTCATGACAACCGGAGCATTCCCCGTCCGCGGGGACTCGCGAGAATACTGGGAGTGAGCCCCAGGGACAAACAAAACGCTGGGGCTCCTCAAGTGGTGTCCTCGGGGAACTGCGAGAATACGCCTCGATATTCTCTAGTTTTTTTGCTCTGATTTGAATTTACCGCCGATAATGCCGAGCCGATGCAGCCCAAGCATGCCAAAGAGGTCACATTTTGCAGTGAGAAATAATCGTGGCAGAATTTTCAAAGTTGGACGGACAAGACTTTGATTAAGACAACCTTAACAGTTTAAGTTAGTTTAACACACCAACCAAAGTCTATATTTGGAAATTTCATAAGTAATGAGGACTACAGGAGTGCTGCGTGAAGCCGCCACCCTAAACTCCTATTTTTGGGAAATGACTTAGGGAAAAAGAGTAAAGGTTGAGATAAAATTCAGTGGAGTATCCTGAAAGAAAGCTTAGAACCTTCACTTTCTGCTGGTACCATAGTTTACTTGTAATTGTTCAAGGCTAAGCTGGAGAACACGAAAGAATATAGGCACCCAAGTGATCATGAAGTCGCCCACTTTGCTAAAAATAGTATTTTGCTACATGGTGAAGTTAGAGGCCAGCTGTTTGGTCAGAGAGGTTCCTTGACCTTTTGCAAATAACAAAATTTGCTGTTTTCTTGGAATTTGCATGATTTTTCTGGGGGTGGCAGCTTCATGATCCAAGGTGGCAGGATCATGTACCATGGCAAATTGGGGGGTGGGCGGTGCCATAGTAAGGGCAGCTTCATGCAACACTCTGGCAACACTCCTGTATTGACATTTTGAAGTGACCTGAGTTGTTTGGTTTACCATCAGTCTAGTACACTAGCCCCATTTCAGGCACGGTGCTCAAACCTGGCTCAAACGTCTAGCACCATGCCTGGGTGCTAGACGTTCAAGCACTGTACCTTGGATTTCATGTATGGTGCATGGATTTCAGTATACAGTGCATACAGAAAAAACACAGTTTCTGTCATCACAACTGAGCACCAGCTCGGACAGGGCTGAAATTACTACTATGAATTATTGAAATCAAAGACAATCCTTTATATATTTTTCACAACAAAAACAAAAGGGCTCTAATGATGATGGAGTTGAAAAACCTAACAGTACCCTATCTATTTTCCATGTATTTTCCCTATCTATTCCCCAATAGCAAATATTCTGGTTGGCTGCTAGGTAGAAAAAGCTGAGGCACAGGACACTTTGCATGCAAAACCCTTGACTAGGTAGAAAAGGAAATGAGGTTTTTCACATCTGTCATCAGCCGAGCCCTTTTATTTTTGTTGTGAAAAATATAGAAAGGATTGTCTTTGATTTCTCTAATTCATGGTAGTAATTTCAGCCCTGTCCGAGCTGGTGCTCAGTTGTTATGACAGAAACTGTGTTTTTGATGTATGCACTGTATATTGAAATCCATGCACCATACATGAAATCCAAGGTACAGTGCTTGAACGTCTAGCACCCAGGCATGGTGCTAGACGTTTGAGCACCGTGCCTGAAAAGGGGCTAGTGTACTAGACTGTTTACGATAGGCTAGTTCAGTTAAGGGTTGCAGTCAGGGGCGTCGCAAGGGGGGGTGCGGGGGGTGCAGCACCCCCCCACCTTTTTAAGATTCGGTAAAATTTTGGGCCGGAGGCCCAAAATTTGACTGAAATTGTTCGGTATTTTTTCTATAGCAGAACTTTTCGATATATTTATGGGGATTCGGTAGTTATACAGAATCCCAAATAGGCTTTCTGTACAAATCTCTTCGGTAAAATGATCGGGATTCGGTATAATTGCCAGTATTCGGTAGTTATCACGAATTTGGTGAAAGTATTGACTGAAATCAGTGGGTAATTTTTCGATGCCGGAACTATTCGGTATATTTATGGAGATTCCGTAGTTACAGAGAATACCGAATAAGCTATTGGTTAAAAATTATTCGGTATCATGATTGGGATTCCGTAATTTATTCAGTATAACATCCAGGATTAGGAAGTTAACCACAAATCCTGACTTTGTTCCAATTTCAACTATGGATATTGTTCGGTAGTGTTTCGATACTAAAACAATTCGGTATAATAACCGGGATACGGTAGTTATACAGAATCCCGAACATGCTATCGGTTTTAACTTATTCGGTATAATAACTGGGATTCGGTAATTTATTCGTTACAATTGCCAGGATTCGGAAGTTACCACAAACCTCGAAACTCAGAAGAGGTCGAGTAAAGCACTGGTCGCAGACAAAAGGGATGATCTATGATAACGTCGATCCGTCATTTGACGGGGGTTTTGAGCCAGTTTTAGGATTGAGATTCCGAAACATTAAAAGCTAGAATCTGGATGGAAATTAAGCTTGGCATGAAAAAAATCTTGCCTGCGGCGCTCACTTTATGTGATCATGGGCATTATTGCCGAGACTACAGTAGCCGCCGGAACGTCGCTCCATCCGGTTTCTGGAACTTCTTAAGAGTCTCGGTATTTAATCAACGGTAAATGATAGAATTTGTAAGAAAAGCAGTTAAATTTTAGCCTACAAAAAAAGAAATGGATTTCGAAAATTTTCGCCTGCGGCGCTCGATTTAATTTTCTATTTGCTATAATAGAAGCTGTTACTGCAATCATGCCCGGCAATATATTCTCCATGTGGGCTTGGCCAGAACGCCGCCTAATAGTTGGCTTATCGAATTTATATTTATATATAGTGGCTTCCTACGTAATCGTTTCTGTTCCATAATTTAAAGCTCGAATTCTTGGTTGTAGGATTCGGTAAAATTTTTGAAAGATTCGGTAAAATTTTGGCTCTGCACCCCCCCACCGAAAATGCACTTGCGACGCCCCTGGTTGCAGTTATAGGGTTGAATTTTCAAACTTTACTTTTCCCTGTTAATAGCCTAATGGATGAATGACAGTTCTTCTTGGCCATTAAAAATTTAGTTACTCCTCGAGCCCAAGTTGATTGGGAAACATATATTCAAATAATGGAAAACAGGGACATGTCACAATGAGACAGTGCAGTGATATTTTGGCCCTTCTTGGCAAGGGCTGGGCAAGGAAGTGCCCTAGTCAGGCTGTGGAATGTCAGGGGTAATATTGGGAAATGAAAGAAACAAACGTGCAAACTGACTGCTCATTCTACCCAATTCTACCTCTGATGAACTCTTATCTACAAGAGAGGTACCCATGGGGTCTGCATGTGGTACCTAACCTCGAATTTATACAACCTCCAACCTGGCCTAAATAGGTTCAGAATAGGTTGAAAGCAGGTTGAAACTAAATTTCAGTGCAGTCCTAATCAGGTCCTAACAAGGTGCTAACATTCAAGCAGGAAACCCTGAAGGATCTAGGACCTGTTATATAAATTCAAGGTTGGATATCCCTCCTGTACATATGTTGTTATGAATAAAACTCTATGGTTATGTAACTAGGCTAGATATGCTATTGGTACCGATCCTGCTGTACTCCTTATATAGCTGCATTGTGTCTGCACAGATTTTTCTGAAGGACTTTGGGCTCCACAGTTAAAGCAGGATTAGCTGAGAATTTGTAATTTTCACCAGCACAGAAGTTAGATGAAAGAAAAAAGAGTTTCCGCAACATATAAAAGAGAGCCGTATCTCACCAATCCAACCTGCAAAGTAACCACATCGACAACCTCCTGCACTGCTAAAAAATCAACTTAACAATCAGCATACACTCTCGACTATTTTTTTGTAGATTCATTGCATAATGCTGTTTTTCAATGGGTGTGACTATATTCCAACAATTAGTAAAACGGTTGTTTAGTAAATAGTTTAATTGTCAGGTATGATGCTTTGTCAGTGATATTTCTGCCTTTCTTGGCAAGGGTCCTTATCAGGCTGTCAAAGTTCAGGGACAACATTGGAGAAGGAACGAACCTGTTGTCCCTGAGGTTTGACAGCCTGACAAGGACCCTTGCCAAAAAGGGCTGAAATATCGTTGCCAAAGTATCTTAGCTGACATCTCTTTTATGCATTGTTTGGATATATGTTTCCCAGTCAGCTTGTGCTTAAGGAGGATTTAACAACGAAGTAAGGAACTTTTACAGCTCATGACTACCAATTTGGTAAGCTGTGTGAGGCTATGCTATTGTCATCAGCCAGCTATATGCTAGCAAATAATAAAACTAACCCTATAGAGCATAGAATTGTTTGAACTGACGGTACCTGCTTCTAGAAAAGATAGTTAAAATGGATCAACCAGCTAATACTTTTTCCAGCAATACTTGAGTCCTTGACAAGGTTCCTAGCCAGGCTGTAACTAAAAAAAACGAATCAGTGATCGCTTCATTGCAGGTTCGTCTGGTACGGTATATGACTTGCAGTCAGCTTGGGCTGAAGAAGTATTTTTTCTTATGTGCTTTTAACCTAACTGACCATTTTCAGAATTTCAAAAATGAGACGTTTTGTTCATATGGCGTGCACTAACAACACTGGTGGAATTCAGAAAGCGTTGACTCGATCTTATGCTTGGACAGGCCAGGATAACCTTTCCCAGGATGATCCAGAAATGTGGGACCTGCTCGGTCAAGAGAAAAAGAGACAAATGGAAGGTCTTGAACTTATAGCTTCAGAAGTAAGCGTTCTTTGTGAGCATTTAAATGTTTGAAGTTTAACTGAACAGGTTTGAGATCCAACAGTCTAGTTACACTTCACTTATTTACTTAAATAGGCCTGAAAACCAGATAAAAGCATTACTTTGTTTGTTTGCTATACAAAAATAATAGATTTCATCGACTTAGCTCATTCTTTCAGATTTTTGGTAGGCCTACCCCTATGTGCTTGTCCCTTCTGCTTCAAATACTCAGTAACTACAAAGGTAAGCCATTGCCGAAAAATAACTCATTTAACAAAAGTTACATAGTGGTTTGTTATGATTGTGTTTATGATGCCGATGTTTAGTTGCTGTCGATCTATTTTTTTAAACTCGTCTTTTTGGCGGAATAAAAGCTTATTATTATTATATATCATGACTTTCCTACTCCTGTCAGAGGAGTACTTACACCGGTTTTCCGAACTTAGCGTCCGTAACACATGAAAAGGCAGGCTTCTGTTGAAATTCAAATTCTCTCTGTCTGGATGAACTTCGGGTTGTCATGCAAGCAGTGCACATTCTGAACGTTATTATTAGAGCCACGGGTGAAAAAAATTCAAAATCCCTTAAATCAGTCAGAATAATTAAGTGTATTCAGTATCAGATATAAAATAGGCTACCTTTTCAGATAAACTTTAAATACTAGGTTAGCTCTTCATCATTGCTGAATTTACTTCGACTCTCGCCAGGTAGGTCCTATCAGCCCAGTATAGAACAGAAGGTTAGTTTGGCACTGTTAAATTCCATGGCCAATAGCCTACATTTCCAGCAGTTGGACCGCGATGGTGATACATAATAGTTCATAATTTAGAACTCAGGAATTTTCACTTGCTTGACTTCTAGTGTTGGTTTGTAATGTTCAACATTAGCAGTTACTAAAACATTTTATTCTGACCATGTGGCTAGTATACAGTAGCCTACTCATCATTACTTGACTTAGTCCGTTTTCTCGTCGTCAAATTGGGCCCTATTCAATGGACCTATAGTTCACTATGGCTTCTTGATTTGGCTCTTGTAAAAGTCATAACCAGGACTTTATTACATAAGTTACTTGTATGCGTTAACCCCCTCCATGTCAGTTTATAATAAAGGATAGTTGTAAATCCTGTCAATTATACATTATTTTATACTCCTCAGTTCTGAGGGAAATAAATGAATAAATAAATAAATAAATAAACCACAGCCTAACATGTTTTTTGTTTGTGTAGAACTTCTGCAGCAGAGCAGCTCTTGAAGCCTTGGGATCATGTTTAAACAACAAGTATTCAGAAGGTTATCCTGGCCAGAGGTATGTAACGATTTTTGTCTGGCTAATGCCTTATGCTTTGAAACTCTAGTTTCTGAAAATATATCTACCGCATGCAATAAGGCAAAATGAGTCGCGTGTGGTTGAAAATACTTTCGTTTTTGATCTGAATGTTGAGTTCTCGTACAAATTACCGTTTATCTCAGGAGCTGTTCAAATTGCTTGGGGCATGCGGGGGTAAAACATCAAAACATATAACTGGCTAATCTCCAGCAGTTATACCGATTATAAACAATATACAAAAAACACAGAACCACAGGGGAAAAGGATAGGCAAATGTCAATGAAAATAATAAACACATAAGCAACAGGGATTTCAGTATGCTGTTCATTTAGGGTTCCGCTGAAGAGAACCTCGGGAGCAGGTTTTGACGGATGTACGCAGGACAAATTTTTTTAATCCGACTTTTTTCTGGAAAATTCAACAGTTTCCCATACAAATTGTAGCTATTAATGTGGCTCAGACCCTCAAATCTGACGACTAAAGTTCCAGCTAAATGACGCGCCCTTCAATTAAATAGAGAAAAGAGTATTATACGAAAGGCCTCGCACGCGAATTTTTTTTAATGCGCCTTTTATGGCTTCAACTACATCCCAAGGAAACTTTAGCTTTTAACGTGGCTCAGATTCGAAGACAAAATCTCACCCGAATGACGTGCTGCTCGACTAGATATAGAATAAGCTACCATGGAAGACGATACAGGCGAAGTTTTGAAGACATTTATAATAATAATAATAATACAAAGCAAGAGAAAAGGCTTTCGCCTCTAAATAACTCTAAGAAATTTTGAGTAGTCCGACTGATCGGAGTAATCCCATCAACAATGCGCTTGAAACTATTGATCGATCCCGCATTAACCGCCTCTCCGGTAAGGCTGTTCCAAGGATTAACAATTATGTCGCCAAAACCCCACTTAAAAACGTCCTTGTGGAATCTTGATTTTGCAAGCTCGTACGCGTGCCCCGATGATGACCGCGAATGCTGAATCTTACTAAAACAGTCACTTCAAAATTGTCGTAACTTCCATTGATTAATTTGAATGGTTCAATCAGGTCTCCTCTAACAATTCTGTATGCAATAGAGGGAAGGCACAACTCGGCTAATCTCACTTGGTAGGAAAGATCGGACAGATCTGGTACGAACTTCGTAGCTCTCCGTTGTATCTTTTCATAAGCCTCAATGTCACATTGTAATATGGCCTCGCTGTGGTGTGGCCATATTCAACGATCGGGCGAACCATTTACTTGAAAAGAAGTGAGAACAAACCCTCCTGCTTAAATGTAAAGTTTCTTGGAATTGCACCAAGGATTCTATTACACTTTTTCATGGTAAGGTTGTAATGTTGAGAGAAAGGCAGATCCTCATCGTTCAGGACCCCCAGGTCCCCTAGATCCCGTTGGGTCATACATTCGGGTATCGTATGGCTGTTGAAAGTATATGCAGTTTTAAAGTGAGAGGGTCCCAGGCGAAGATGGTGACTTTTCTCGACGTTGACTTCCATCAGCCACACTTTTGATGAGAGTTTTTTTTGGATTCCGAACGTAAGTAAGGAATGTCTTTGATATCACAGATCTGCCGGCCTGTCTGTGACCCCAATAAATCCCAAATGGAGTGGGATATTTTGCCGAAAATTAGAACGTGGCGGCAATTTCAGTCAACGCTTTCCGAAAAGAGATAGTAGCCATCCACAATAAAATAGATACAAAGTAGATTTGATCTGAATTGTCTGAACAATTGTGGAAACATCCGGCCAATCATCACAGTGCTTATAAATTTCTAAAATTTGCCTGTTTTCAGCTAAAATAAAGAGGTTTTTGGTACAAAACCAGTTTCGTTCAGACTATGCGCCACATGGTGAAAATCACTATTCTTTAACTGCGTTTATGTCGGACAAGCTGGAAACATGAATCTCGTTATATAGGCTACGACTAGAAATTCTGTTTGCAAAATACGACAAGAAACAGGTAATTCGCAGGCTTATAGACTTATAGAAACTCTGTACATAATCATACGACTAGAAACAGGTTTCCAGGTAAAATCTACGATAGGCAAGCTCCAAACAAACATCTGTCGTTCTCACAAGCTCAGAACTTACGACTAGAAAATTTGTTTGCAAAATACGGCAAGAAACAGGTCAGTCGCAAGCAAAATTCACAAGATTTGGTGTCACTCTGGCAAGCTCTCACTGACAAGCTAAAACAATTGTGAATCTGACAAGCTCAAAACTTACGACTGGAAAATCTCTTCGTAGCCATAAGGATAGAACCAGGTCATTTGCGGGCAAAATTCATGTTTGGTAACTGCCTTATATTATTGCGGCAAGCTGAAAACGTACGAGTGTCATACAGGCTTGCTTAAAACATACGACCAAAATTACGACTCTCCGAAGCATGGGGATGCGTCATCCCCTCCCCCCCTCGAACCTTCTCGTTCTCAGTTCTCGCTTTTGACGAAACACTAATTGAGCCAGCCGTTAATACCTTTTTATACGAATTTAACATCCGTCCTTTTCTGACCAATTAGGAAGGAGAAAGGAGAACGAGATACGAGAAGTGACTATCAAAGCAACTTCTCGATTCTGCAGAATTAGGAAGTTTTCCCCGTCCTCGATTTTGACAAGAACGCCAGAAAAGGAGAATTCGCCTAATCTCAAAAGTAATGTAACAAGACCAAAGGTTTCGGTTGAATCCAAAAGGGGAAAACTGTTCATCTTTGTACGAGAGACAATCGTGGCTTGCAGACGTTCGATCTTTGCCAAACCCCATACATATGATAATTGTTCTAACGTGCCATTAACCAGATCCACTGGGTAATACTTTCTAGCAAAAGAATATGAGAAAATCATGTTCATTCGTAAACATCCGCGATTCCGACCGTACTATCCATGTGAGGTGCAAACAAATAGTAATTCCTGATTGTCTGTATCTTTATTGGGTACATCAACCTACCAATTTGACTAACATCAGAGTATTGTTTGCCTCTACTTGTCCAGAAGGAGTTCAAATGTGGATTTAGGATGTATTCTTACCACCATATCGACGCTCTAATCAACCGACGTTTAACCTCTTATCAACTTCAGATAACAGTTTTTTGCAATTAGTCGTTTTTGAAGTTACCGTGGTATCTGATACCACGTTTGTCTGCAAAAGCGACAATTGCCGAAATCGCTCTTTTCCTAGTCATCCCACAAGAAAAACTGATATCCAGTCACATCACTTAAGTGTCAAACTTCTTTCCCACCAATTTGACAAATCCCAGGCTCGAATGTTGGTGGTGATGAAAGTAAGATGACTTTTTCAGAAACCACGATCCGTTATCACGGTCGGACCGTGGTAGGCTATCTGTATATTAGATACCACGATAACTGTTACGATTTACCTGTTTCCTACCCCATATTGCCCGCCAAAACCTCGACTACCTCGAGTCGTAGCACAAAAAGTTCCGGTTCTTAACCCTGTTTGTACAAGAACCGATCGCTACAGAAAGAGCTTTGTACCATCTTTTGTTGAAGTTTTGAACAATTGATCAACTATTTCCCTTTAATGTTTTAATTGTCTAGGGTTTTTATTCTGTTTGATCATTTTTTGACTATTGTTTTATTATGTACAACCGCCTTATTAAATGTTTTGTAATTATGATGTACCTGACGAAAACGACAAGTTCGGCAATCCAATGCTGTGAAAGTCTCGTTTTACAATAAAGTATCAGTATCAGTATCAGTATCAGTACTCCTTTTGACCGTGGTATCAGATACCAATGATACCATGGTATCTGCGAAAACGCAACTATTGTCTGGCAAAAAAAAAATAAAGTTCTGAAACAAAATCAGCATGTCCCTGTACCCCTATAACCGTTCCTAAACTTCAACAAGCTTGGAACGGAAATAGTAACTAATATTCAAATAATGTAAACAACGGGTACGTCAGCTGTGTTGCTTCGTCAGCTGATGAAGCATCGTAGCTGACGTATCCGTTGTGTACTTTATTTGAATATATGTTTCTAAGTCAGCTTGGGCTCAAGGAATATTTAGTAACTAATACTTACTATTGAACTAAAGACCTTCCCTTTTCTTTTTTAAGATATTATGGAGGAACTGAAGTTATTGACAAGATTGAGCTTTTGTGCCAAAAACGAGCGCTCGAGGCATTTGGCTTGAAAGATTCGGAATGGGGAGTCAACGTTCAGCCTTATTCTGGAAGTCCGGCAAATTTTGCCATATACACAGCTCTTTTGGCCCCTCACGACCGAATAATGGGATTGGATCTTCCCGACGGTGGACAGTAAGTGAATAGAAACTTTAGCTTTAATTTCCTCTTTTCTTAGTTTTTTTCCACACACTTGCGTTAAGCTTTTGGCTTGTCGCGAAAGAAGATAAATAACAGATTTCGGTCCTGTCTTTCTTTGCTTGCGATATCTGGCCCTTTGTCACTGTTTCAACATGTTTGCAATCTCCATGAGCGTGTTCCACTCCACCCTACTTACCGTTGTTACTACCATGACGTCATGAGTTTTGGCTTCAAGGCTGGTACGTAGGCTATTGTTCTATTTTCGCCAATATATCATTCCACGGGGCAATCCAGCCAATCACGTTACAGCGATCCGTAGTAACCACGCTTACTACGCTCCAGAGCATGGTAAGCAAGTAGTTACTATTAGTTACTGTTTCGAGAAGGTTGGAACGGTCAGTGTAGTAACTTTTCGTGAGGTTGGAAGGGAAATACTAACTAATAGTTACTATTGTTAGAAGGGTGGGACACGCCAGTGAACCTCAGGAAGTACGAGAAACGTCACCCAAACGAATCCTCGAAATTGATTATAATCCTATGTAAACCAATACGTTTATTGTGGTTAGGTTGTAGTGACGTTTCTGGCTCTTCGCTAGGCACAATGCGATTCTTCGACCGTGTTCCACCCTTCTACCAATAGTTACTATTAGTTTATATTTCCGTTCCATCGTCACGAAAAGTTACTACGCTGACCGTTCCATCCCTGTCGGAATAGTAACTAATAGCTACTATTTGCTTACCATGCTCGGGAGCGTAGTAAGCGTAGTAACTACGCATCTCTGTAACGTGATTGGTCGGATTCGCCCCTGGCGTGAGATCCTGCTGGAAAATAGAAAAATCGTTCCAGCCTTGACGGCAAAAAGTCAGAATTCGTGACGTCATGCGTAGTAACTACGGTAAGTAGGGTGGAACACGCTCTTCATCAGCACGACGAGTTAGTCATCATGAGTATTCTCACACACCAAATTCAAATATTCTATATTTTACATCTATCTCAAAACACTAATCATCGAACATCTAAATAACCTAACATCTAATCATCACATTCAAGATCACAATCCCATCTCCTAAATAACATCATAGGAAATGTATAACGTCGTTAGAAGGCATCCGACTCTATGTGCACGAACAAGTCGGGAACAATTGTACTGGTAAGTACTATACTCATGAAGCTGCTTACCGATGCAGTATTGAATACATTCTCAGTAATACTGTTCCGTGCTCCGTACAACTCTGTTCTGATGTCTACTGTTTGAATCGCACTCGACGACAACTATCGTCTGATTTATTAAAAAGAGTTAAACCTCCGGTACGCAATGACTGACTAATATAGTTAATCAATCAATCAATCAATCAATGTTTATTTTCCTTAATATTTATGTTTTCACAAAAAATAGCGTAGGATTGTCAACAAATTTATACACTCGAATTATATATACAATTAAATGATGCATTTACAAAATGTCACTGTAGCTGATTATAAAATTTGACATTGTTTGACAGGAATTGTTAATAACAATTCCTACCCCCCGTTGCCGATGTTGCGAACGATGTTCGCTAAACTGTAGGAAGTTCCTTAGCAGACAACTTAAGGATGCGCAGTTTCAACAGACAGCAACCCAACAGACAACATTTGGGATGTGATCTTTTGTGAGCATCCGCCCATGTCACATGTCCGGTGACGCTCTGTAGCGTCTCCTGGAACAGAAGTGAAATGAAAGGTTCAGATTATGTCGTATGATTTTGTACTAGTGTAATTCAGTTATTAAACGTTCATGCTCAGAGAAGGACGTCTATGGTTTTTGGTCTGAGGTGGCGTGTTAATCTCTCACACGAAGAGCCTAAAAATGCCAAAAACACGTCTGCTGAATTTTCCGAAATCATGAAGACGAACACAACAGGTCAACAGATGCGTTTTCGGTATTGTCAATAGATTACATCCCAAGTGTTGTCTGTTGAAACCGCGTATCCTTGTTTAAGAAGAGGTACAGCAGGCTAGTCTTTACAGTTGTCGACTGTCAATAATCTCTTCTTTATTTTACGCCATGTCAGTTCGCTCTTTTAACTTGGACTCATCCGTGTAAGTGTCAGCTGTTCTTTTTCAGTCTGACACACGGTTTCATGACCGACACCAAGCGAGTCTCAGCGACATCTGTTTATTTCGAATCCATGCCGTATAGGATCAGCCCCCAAACAGGAATCGTCGACTACGATAAACTTCTCGAGACAGCAAAACTCTTCAAACCGAAGTTGATCATCGCTGGCACTTCTGCCTACTCCCGGCTTCTTGATTATAAGAGATTTAGAGAGGTTAGTAGTTTGAAGCAGAGCAAAATAACACTAGGGAGTAGCGCCAGGACTTGACAAAATTGACACACACTACAATACAGAGCAAAATAACGCTAAGTAGTAGCGCCAAGACGTATGCTTTCCATGCTTTGCAACGGGCCATATTCGTAGTGCTGCCCGCTACAGTCACGGCATTTAAAGCGAGACAAACTTGCGCGTTTAGAAATTTCTAGTAAAGTAAAAGTGCGGTCTGCACACACCAAGGAAACAAGAGAGGATGTATTTTTGCTATGCGCAGAATATGAAGATGTCGGAGCCAGCGCTGATGAACGGCTGAATGAGTTTCAGTAGGAACGTTCTCTATCCCTAGTGGTGCTAGTATCGCTGCTATTAGAGTGTGTGTCAATTTTATTAAGTCTTGGCGCTACTGCCTAGTGTTATTTTGCTCTGATCCAATAGCATGGGCACTAGCACCATTAGCGATACAGAACGTCCCCACTGAAACTCAATCAGTCTTTCACCAGCGCTGGCCCCTATAACTGCATGTTCCAAAGATAGCAAACAAAATTTAGAGCCTCCATTGTTTCCTTGGTGTATGCAGACCGCACCTTTACTTTACTAGAAATTTCTGAACCTGAAAGGTTGTCTCGCTCTAAATGCCGCAAGGTTAGTGGGCGGCGCTATGAGTACGAGCCGTTTCAAAAGCATAGGCGCTAGTCCCTAGTCTTAGTTTGCTCTGGTTTAAAGTGGAGTATCTCGATAGTGAACGTGAATCTCGCAGTAATTGTCGTGTGTAGGTTTCGTCGTTCCAAAATTTTTCGAGAATTAGTCGTATGGAGTTGTACGAAAAAGTAGCATGCAGTACTAACTGTTGCCACTGCATGCTACTACTAGCAAACTGGATGCTACTACAGCAAGATTGGACGCTATCGGATACTACTACTTAAGACTAACCCAGTCGGAGGCATGTTAAAGCAAAGTATTCCATACTATTACATATCAGTGCATGCAACCTTTTCGTACAACTACCATACAACTATTACACAGTCAATGAATTTTGCATACGGTCAACCAGGTGACCGCCACACTCCCTATTGGGATCTAGTTAACATTATTGTAAAATTTCCAAAAGTCGTTCGTGTTCGAACTTGCTCGTTGATAGTACGAAGAAGCAGGTCTAAGAGCGTGTTCCACCCGTTTAACAGTAGTAAATATTAGTTACTATTTTCGTTCCAACCTCATAACAAGTTACTACGCTGACTGTTCCAACCTTCACGAAATAGTAACTAATAGTAACTGTTTGCTTACCATGATCGTGAGCGTAGGAAGCGTGGTAACTATGAAGTAACGTGATTGGCTAGTTTAGCCCATGAGTATTTCGCCGAAAATAGATAAAGAAGCCAAGAAGTCAAAATTCGCGACGTCATGCATAGGAACTACGGTAATTAGGTGGAACAAACTCTAATCAGGCGGAGCCTTTGTTTGTCAATGAGGTTGACGTTGCAAAACAATGCTCTGTGATCATCGAAATTTGTCCAGGAAGAAGAAGAATCACTGCACCCGATTGCAGGGCTCCCTTATCGCAGAATTAAGAGAAAAAGAAAATACCAATTCCAGTTCACTTTATTTTTCCAACACTTTTTCGTTGCGAGAAATAGCATAACAAAATGTCAATAAAAATCCACTAACTTACAAGTATACTATTATTTTACATAGTCTTTGTGCAATATACAGTTTTGATTTCTTAATTTGGTCAATAATAATAATACTAATACAAAAATATTTGTGTCACAATAGTAATTGATCACTGGGTCAAATACTTATGACTACGTATGAAGAACACATTGAATCACCCTAGGTAATACAAATAATATAAACTTGTCACGTCTCAAACTGATAAAAACAACAACAATATAGTCAAACAGAGTTTAAATGCGAATAAAATACGGCGCAAAATATTTCATATAACGCTAAGATAATTGAGCTGGGGGGAGTTTCAACCGGGGCTTATAAGCAATTTTTACCTCTCTTCATGTGGCCCTTGTGTGTTCCTCTTCCATGAAATCTGGCAGTATGTCCCTGTGATCATGTGAGCTTAGTAAGTTTTTTCCCGAAATGCATGACTAGTTCTTGACGTCTTTCTGTTAACGCTTGTGGTTTTAGGTTTAGGGTTTAGGAGGCTTGCTTAGTCAACGTACTCGTTTCCCAAGACTATTTTGGCACCTTTCTGTATACTTTCGATTCGGTCACTCAAGGTTCAAGTTTTAAAGCACAACTCTTACTAGAAATGATATTGTCCCTATGAAATAGATCAGAAAAACCGCTTTCGAAAATACCATTACTTTCCACCTGAAACCAGCGATTCTCTTGTTAGTGCTTGTCGACTATATCCAGCCTTCCTGCTGTCCGACGCGGCGGCTGGGCGCAACACATTTGAAAACTGAACGTGCCTTGGTTAAAGAGTGGGAAAACTAAGCAGTAAAAAACATAAGATTATCACAAGATTCCGGCAAACTTTTCGTTAGGTGAGGGGAAAACTCGGCAAGGCCGAAAAAGCGCAAAAAATTCGTAGTTATGAAACAAAACAATGGAGAAAGGTGGGGATTTTACAAGCTTATAATTCCATATGGGAGCTAAGTATATTATAAAAGGCAGAATAAGCAAGAGGGGTCCTTTAATAATTCTTAACGGTAATTACTACACAAACATTAATAACACGATCGGTACTCTACACTTACAATTATTTCAGGGTTTGAGCGGAGAAAAAATACATCGAATGGTTAAAACCCTTCCACACAAAAACATCAGTAAAACAAAATTGGTCTAACGCTCAGTAGAATGATTACCGTACGAAACCGGCAACACGAAACGAAATCAGTCCAAACACCAATCCGAAAAAAAAGTGGGAAGGGTAACAGAAAACTAGCATCAAGAGAGGAAAATATATATCAAACATATAACAAATAAATAAGAAATACGCCCAATCCTCAATAACTGTTAATTATTGATTTTCAACTCATTAGTGAGAATTTAGGAAAGCTGTTTTTTATATTCTGAAGCGATTTTGTAGAATCAGTTTTAGGAGATATTAGTTGCCATGCATACGAAATAGAATAAGATGGAGAAAAACGAGACCTCTCTGAAAATACTGTTCAAATTTGGATTTTCTATTTGTGGCGGTTATCGTACTGGTGCTTTAGTGGACAAGGAAAGAAATCATTTGAATGGAAATATGATAGAAGCTGGCAACGGTCATACTTTGTTTTAAATAGGAATGACGGAAAGTTAAATAGTTCAGAAACGGGTAAAATAACAATCAGAATATAGAGGGTTTCTGTTTGACTTATCCCAGGAAGTGATGATGGTGATAAGATTGCAAAATCTTTAAAGCATGGTTGCCAAAGCATTGTGCCAAATAGGACAGGCGTATTCGACACTAGATCTCACATATGTTTTAAAGCATGTTAGTAGTGTGTGTCTCTTAAGGCCAGAACCTTCTCAGTTACGAAAATGACTTGAGTAGGGCTAGGCTTTGGACTCGGTGCTTGCAACATCCGTCTCAGGTCTCAGGTCAGTGAACACCTAGGATTTGGAGCTTGTGCACTTCAGGTAATCAGTAGGAAGGTCAGCTCTAGGTACGTCTTGCTTGAGAAAAGTGATACCGAAAAGGATGCCTTTAGCCCCACTAACAGTAAGTTTACTTCGTTGGCTTCATCCTTGGGCGGAGTGAGAAGGGCATTCACTGGGCCTTCAAATTAGTACAGGAGTTGTGCCTCCATCTTTTTTGTCGTTAATCAATGTCCTGTCGATAGATAGGTCAATTTGAATTTTAGTTGTGGCAAACTTTAAAGTTCAATGGGCACATAAAACTACCCCAATCCCACTCTATAACAACCTAGGACCAACGCTTACCCCCTAGCTAAGCCGATTTTTCAGCAGTTTCCTCTCTGTGATATTTCAAAGCGTAATTTGTTGGGCTAGTACATGCTCAAATTTACCAGCTTGGACAAAGATAAGAGTGATGTTTCTTATAGTACTTAGTTGATCTTTATTTAATGCATAAATCAGCTTGTATAATTCAGATTTGAATAGGCTATTTGTTTTTTAATCATTTTTGAAGCTAGTTTTTTTTTATAAGCTTATTGCATATTACAGTACATTTTACAGAGCACGTTAGCCAAATTACGACCGAAGAAAAAGTGGAAGAAAACCATCGAAGACTTAAATTGTATATGACAAGAATATTTTGGAGATTTAACATGTCTTCTAGTGATTCCGATTCCGCATTTGCACTCTGCTTTGGTGGCATCTCAAATATATCCTTTTCTATCAAGCATGGCCGGGAGTTTTCGAATTTCCTGCCACGAAATCTCAGCTCCTAAGATTTGGATCGCCGAAATGCCAGAGAGGTAAAGACAAGCGATAACAAGAAAACGGCCAAATTTCGTAGCGCCTTCTAGAGGAAGTTGAAAATGTTTATTTGTGAAGTATTTAATACAAAATAAAGCAGTAGAAGTTTCCATTGTGCTTTAAGGATTTGCGAGGAGTGTTTTGACATGTTTAGGCCAGAAAGTATTTTTATGTTGACTATCAATGGATAGGATACTATAGTAATTTACTCAAAGAACAAGTCGCAGTAGGTAAAGTTTCCGTCCCATATTCTCAGGTACCTGATTCCTATGAATCTGTGCTTTGGTTTTCTGACAGTTACAGACGTATGGAACGGTAATGGTTTATCCCCAGATCTCTGCCGTATCAGTTAACTCTTAGTCGCCCTCTTCGCGTTTGCCTCCCTTTTTATATGAACGAAGGCTGAAACTCTGCATGGAGTTTGGTGTCAAATCTCTGAATCACCCGATCCACAAAAATATTCTCCCTTCTGAAAAGCTGTCAAAAAGGCTCCCTCGCAAGGTAGCTACTACGCTTGAAAAGTTGCGGCCAATTAAATGTGCCCATCAGAGGTTTGCAAAGAGTTTTGTCCCTTAATTCTTAAAGATGTATAACGAAGCATAGGCTCAGCTGCTAGTTTATCATGTTATTTATGACCGTTGTAGCCGTATATGCGTAGGCCTATTAGTTGTGTGCTCATTTATATCCATGACTATAGCAAACAAATTTGGCGTGAGCCACGATCAGTTTTTGGCGAATAAAAAGATTTATCTATCTATCCATCCATCAGATGGTAAGGATTATTGCTCTTCTCACTTGTACTTCCAAGCTTTCATTCCTCTTTTAGATCTGCGACGACGTAAAGGCTTATCTCCTTGCCGATATGGCACACATCAGTGGTCTTGTTGCAGCTAAGGTCATTCCTTCCCCGTTTGAGTACGCTGATGTCGTATCAACCACAACACACAAAACTCTCCGAGGAGCCAGGTAGGCTATCCCTCTTCTCGCTCGTAATTTTCTGAACAATCGCAAGAGGGTTCTCTACTCGACAGCTTATCAGCCTATAGGAGACGTGGAGAATCCGCAGGCCTGCCCTTGCGTTGGGGTTGCTGAGTTAGAGAGTTAAATTGGAAGCGACTAGATCAACCAAATCGCGACTTTAAAATGGGACTTAAGGCGTATTCTCGCCGTTCCCCGAGGACTCCTCGGGAAATCGAAGGGAAAGACGAGAATAGAGGGAGTCACTCCACACGGACTCCGCGTACAGAAACAGCGAGAACATGGGGAATGTGTCGAAAATGGATTTTGTTCGAAAAAAAAAATATGCAGTTGACGAAATTAGTCTAGATCCACTTTATTTTGGGTTTTGTTTATCCATGACTGCTTTAAATTAATTTTACATTGCACCAACTCCAGTAAAAATTGATTCCTCTCCGAATCTGAAAGGGAGTCCTTTTTGATGATGGTGAAGATAATCGGAGCATTCCCCGTCCGTGGGGACTCGCGAGAATACGGGGAGTGAGTCACCTGGACAAACAAAAACGCGAGGACTCCTCAAGTGGAGTCCTCGGGGAACGGCGAGAATATGCCTTTAGACTCAGTAGCCCACGACCTGGTGGCGCTATTTCGAAGCACCGGAACTGGCAAGCTCAAAATAGGTCCTAGTACGAATGTCAGATAAAGAAGTGAAAAGTTGTGTTTTTGCAGATACTATGGTATCTCTTACCACAGGAACTGGATCTGCAGTTAGCCGTTTTTGCAGTTAACGTGGTATCTGATATACGGTTGCTCTGCAAAAACGACAATTGCCGAAATTGCGCTTTTCGAAGTCGTCCCAAAAGAAAAGCTGATATTCAGTCACATCACTAAGTGCGCCAAACTTCTTTCTCACCAATCTGCCAAAATTTGATGAAAGTGAGATGACTTTCCAGATACCACGTCCAGTTACCACGGTCGGACCGTGGTATCTGAATATCAGATACCACAATTACTGACCAGATACCACGATAACTGCATAAACGCCTTTTAACCGTAGTATCAGATACCACGACAGCTGCAAAAACGACTTTAGACCGTGGTGATACCACGGTATCTGCAAAAACGCAATTAAAGTTTGAAGGCTTAATATAAAAATATCAGGGAGAAAAACTCTTTGGTCGACTGGTGCTTGACTAGCATAAGCTGAATACTCTATTCTCAGCTGGTTGTACGCCTACCCAAAGGGGTACGAGAGACCCTCGCATGGGGTACGCGAAAGTCCCAAAATCAAGTTAGTCAATATAGCTTTTAGACCTCGCTTCAGTCGTTTTTTAGTCTCTTAACTCAGTTTTAGTAGTGTCCTCAAAATCAGATACCCGATCGTACGTAGTTTCAGATTTGCATGCTTTATCAACGATGACAATAAATGTCGTCTGTTTGACGTTCCGATCATGTAAAAAAAAAAAAGGGTAGGTCTACGGAACCTTTTTGAACCCTTTTTGAACGACTGCTCTATATGACCAATCCTCAAACGCGCCTGTGATCGGAGGGAACTCGAATCCTACAAAGATGTCTGTTGTGCGGAGAGGTGGTGAGGTTTCTGGATCTTCGCTAGGCATGCGGCCATTCTTCCTCAGTCATCATGAGTACCAAACAAGGCTCTTCCCGGTCGTTGAAAGTCAGCTTAACGGGATGAATCGAACGTTCGCAGTTAACCGGGTATCGCAAAATAATGTCAAAATGAAGATTTCAGTTGACCGAAAAGGTGATTCGAACGGGTCTTGGCAGAAACGCCCCTGGTGCCCCCCCCCCCCCCCCCCCCCCGCGCCCTCTCTGCAACTATATAGAAAATTAGAAAATCTTGTTTAAACTACGGCTTTAACTGCAAGTACTTAATGATTTTCCCTTGACATGCGAGTTGAATGTAATGCGTGACTTCCGCTCGTCTCTGTATCGACATTTCTTTTCAAAAGGTGGATGGGGAACTGCCAATACTTCAATTTCAAGAAGAATGTCGCTTGTAGCCTTTGTGATGGTTTTTACATATCATTTTGTAAATCATCTTTCTTCACTTCCGTTAGTCACGTTTGCATTATAGTATTTATCACGTTCATTCTCACGTGTACCAAGCATCAGCACCCGCGCAATTAAAGTCATGGTAAATCGGTTCAGGCGAGGCTACATAAACTATTCATCGGCGAGAACACCCACAGTATTGTACCCAGAGCAAAATAGTACTAGGAAGTAGCGCCAAGACTTGATAAAATTGGTACACACTCGAATAACAGCGATACTAGCAGAACTAGCGATAGAGAACGCCCCTACTGAAACTGAGTCGTTCACCAGCGCTGGCTCCAATAAATTCATAATTTGAACACAGCAACAAAAATGATAAATCCTCTATTGTTTCCTTGGTGTGTGCAGACCACACCTTTGCTTTACTGGAAATTTGTAAACCCGCAAGTATGTCTCGCTTTAAATGCCGCAAGTGTAGTGGGCGGCTCTCCGAGTATGGCGCTTGCAAAGCATCAAAAAGCATAGGTCGGGGCGCTACTCCCTAGTGTTATTTTGCTCTGATCGTACCGGACTTCAAGCAATAAAGATAAATGTTTCTTGCTAATCCGTATTTCCCGTCTCGTCCCTTGATAAAAGATGTCACAGCCTTGTTGGAAAACATCATCGATATAGCCAATACGTTTCAAAAAAAAAATTTATCAGCACGTCTAGACATGTCCGATAAGGGACTTCTGGCTGTGTGGAGGGGCTTTAGTCGTAGGGGGTGGGGTCGCCCGGGGGTTAGTGCGAGACCGAACGAAAGGTGAATTCGAGGAAACGATACCAGGGAGGAAAGGAGAAAATCGAAAGCGTCTCTGGCTTGTGTTTACGATACCTTTTTTTCCCAGGTCGGGTATGATCTTTTACCGAAAGGGAGTAAAAGGAGTCGACAAAACTGGCAAACAAATAATGTACGACCTCGAAACAAGAATCAACCAGGCCGTATTCCCAGCACTACAGGGCGGGCCACACAACCATGCTATTGGAGCTGTTGCTGTTGCGTTGAAGCAGGTAAGCTTATAGGTACGAGAAACTCTAGAAAGTACCAATTAAAAAAAGAAATTTAGTGTGGTAGCAATGACGTACTTAGCAAAAGAAATTGAAGACGCTTACGTTTCATCGGGATTCGTATGTTGAATTTTTTCTTTGTTCAGAGCATCTGCTGGAATTGATGAACTAGTGGAGAAAACTAAGGTTCACCCCTATATCCAAATAAGGACTAAAAGCAAATAGTCCTTGGGATAGTTTTTAGCCATTGTTTGAATTTATGTTTCTCAGCCAGCTTGGGTTCAAGTAGTATTTATGCACCGTTCTACCCCCTTGAAGAGGTTCCTACTCCAACCAAAATAGGTGACATCTAAGGAAGTCCCTTTCAACCATCGACGAACCTTTTGCCTGAATTGTACAATATTTTACTATGTGATAAACATCCATGAGTTTCCGATAAGATAGCTATGTGCCTGATGGAGCTAGAAAATGTCCCAATAATGTTGAAAAAAAAACTCCTTTTCATTGACAGCAGTAGAGGGCGAGACTTTGCCAATGAAATATAGGTTGCGTTCCAGGACTTAAGGATTGTCAACAATACGCCCGTCATAAAATACTCTATATGACTAAGTCCAAAACACGTCAGTGATCTGCAGGAAGAAGGAGTAAGTGTGTCCGTACGACTCAAACTCAACGACTCAAATCCTGAGTCAATCAATTATCGCGATCTTTGGGCGCAGCTTTGACACCACTTCTGCCTTTCTTCCTCTAGCTACCCGGAGAGGCCAGAGATTTTGCATCGGCAAGGTGAGATAGTCATCAAGTGTATTCCGTTGAGATTAGTTCTTTTTGCCGCTAGATGCGTTAGCAGAAAGTAAACTGAGACATGCTACTTCTTGGTGAACATTTATCCACATTTGTTAGCCTATTTTCAATTCTTTAGACCTAGCCATGTTTAAAACTGTTACAATACTTCTGCCTCTGTTTGTGGTCTTCGCATCTTTATTGTGTCAAACTTCATCAAGTTCGTCACGCTTCCGACTTCAGTGATGAGTGCTGGTTGACTTTTCCACGCGGCTAATGCGCGACTCGGTATGAAGCGAAAGCCTAATCGCTTATTCACCCTTCAGAAAACTTATACCAAGATCTCACGTGGGATTGTTGTTGTTTCTCTAGCGCATCTGGCGGCAATGTGTCATTGGGTTTTATGAGGGGCGTACTCGTTCCCGAACTTGACGAATATTAAAGGACACCTGAATGAAGAGTACCAAGTATCATCCCTATCTGTATGACGTCCGTTAACATTGCCTGGAGAAAGCCCAATCCAAATACGAAATACCGTTTCCAAGCTATGATTTTTGCTCCATTTTGCTCTGTCCTTATTTCAGTACCGAGCAATTTTAGAAATGAACAACTGTCTCCAATCAACCCTTCTTCTGAAATATTTTTTAACCAGATAAGCCCAAACGTATATCTAGAAGAAATTCCAATACGATCCGGTCAGCGCTGTACAAGATTTGAATGAATTGCGCTTTTTGTCTTGAAGTCTGCATGTGCAAACCTCCGGGAACAATCATCCCTATTTTGAAAACGTCACGCTCAGGAGAAGAATGCTCTCCGTGTCCATGTCTGTAAATGCATTCTCCATGGTGTGTTCAAGTATAGTTTCATTGTTCAGGTGTCCTTTAACTAATTTGTAACGATGGCTGGTGAGCATCGCTGGAAAAAGTTAACAGTTGACGAATTGTTAAAGCTGCAGTTTGCTCCGCCCCGAAATAAAGCTGACGATTGTTAAGAATTGTTAAGTTCCTGGAACACAACCATAATTTCTCAAATCAGAAACTGTTGCGATGTACTTCTCTGCGAGGCAGCTAATCCAGCGCTTCGAATTCAGTGATCCTAGCGGGTCAGAGTAAGATTCAGAGCAAAGTAACACTAGGGAGTAATGCCTAGACCTAGAAAGAGTGACACATACTCGAACACCAGCACCGCTAGCGATAGAGAACGTACCTACTGAGACGCAATCAGCCGTGCACCAACGCTGGCTCCGATAAGACAAGACCAAAGGTTTCGATGGGATCCCAAAAATTCAATATCTGATCCAGACAACTGGGTCTTGTCTTAGCCAGATCCAGTCTTCGCCAGACTCCTTGAATATTTTTACTATTAAAATTCAGAAATAGATTAAGGCCAAATAGCTAATCATCTGAGAAAACCAAGCTCAGATATGGATTAACATGTGTGTTTACCCCTATAAATCATATATGTTTTGACAAAAACTTCCTGCCACTTATGCCAATTTCCCGGTTTCGGCCGAACTCCGGAACTACTTGTCCGGCGAAAAAAGAAAGCTCAACAACGAACTCAGGGTATCTTCTTTCCCCAATAATGAACATCTAATCAACTTCAAATAAAAATTTAACTTATAACAAATTTCCTGACTCCCGCCAGATTCCGGTTGAACTATATGTCCGGGTAAAAAATGATTGTCACATACGGATTCAGCATCTCTTCTTACCCCTAAATCGGATATCTAATCAGCTATAAATAGAACTTTAACTTTTAATAATTTTCTGGTTTTTGCCGGATTCAACTACATGTCCGGATAGAAAATTGTTTTCAAATAAGTGTTCAGCATGTATTCTTGCCTAAATTGAACATCTAATCAACTCCAGATAAAACTTTTAATTTTAACAAACTTTCCGGTTTGGGCCGGATTCCGGGCGAAGTACTTGTCGGTCGAGAAAATGGTTTTCACCACCGTTATGTCTTCCTACCCCTTAAATCAAACATCTAATCAACTTCAAATAAAACTTTTACTTCCAACAAACTTTTCGGTT
Source organism: Branchinecta lynchi (assembly GCA_023053575.1). NCBI lineage: Eukaryota > Metazoa > Arthropoda > Branchiopoda > Anostraca > Branchinectidae > Branchinecta > Branchinecta lynchi. Next base: position 4,561,100 of record JAKZAP010000006.1, on the reverse strand, counting down.
TCGGCCGGATCCCGGGCGAACTACTTGTCCGATGACACGGTTTTCACCATCGTGTTCAGTATGTCTTCATTAGCTGTTTCAAAATATTTTGTTTGGCCCTTAATTTGAACCCCCACCACTAAATGTAGGGCTTCAAAGCCCATCTACGAACTTGACTTGTCCGACGACCCAACGAATCCTCACACCAAGTTTCATCAAAAGATCTCATTCCCTTCGAGAGTTATCGTGCTTACAGACGGACGGACGGACGGAGAACTTTTGCGATGTCATAGGTATCCCTCCACTTACGTTTTGGGATCCCAAAAAGGGACAGCATCTCCTGCTTTCTCAATATCTGCAGACTGCATCTTAGTTGTAGGAGAAATTTGCTAAACTCGCAAGTTTGTCTCGCTTTGAATGTCCCGAGCGTTGTGTTCGGCGCTGGAGTAAGGCATGTTTCCGATGCATGGAAAGTATAGATCTTGGCTTTAGGCCAAGGCTTTTGGCTTTTGGCCTATTGGTATTTTCTTCTGGTAAGATTGAAACGCTACTCCGTGTTGACGCGTAAAACTCCTCACGAAAATCAGTAGTTGATAAATTTCAGTAACAACAAAAAAACATGCTAGTATAAAAAATTAAGAATATCTGTAACAACAGAATCAGGCACACACGCAGGGAAGCAGCCCTATACGAAGTTGTTTGTGACGCGGTCCCCTTTTCCAATCTTTAACAGAGCTTCCGATTCCTAGGCCATGACACCAGAATTCCGAGAGTACCAAATGCAAGTTCTGCGCAACGCCAAGACGATGGGTGAAGAGCTTATTCGACGCGGCTACACTTTGGTCTCTGGTGGGACTGACAATCACCTCGTCTTGGTCGATTTGAGGCCAAAGGGGCTAGATGGCGCACGGGTCGAAGCTGTCTGCAACAAAGTCTCCATCACTGCCAATAAGAATACCTGCCCAGGAGATAAGAGTGCAATGACCCCAGGGGGACTGCGATTAGGTAAGCACATTGTCTCTATTACGTCGTGTGCAGTGCAGTTCTGACGGGTACTAGAAAGGGTCGTTGTCTTGCATCCTATTGGTCGGTTTTCGCACTTTGAGCCAACCAACCTATCCAACAGGACGTGAGACTTCATTTTTGTTTTTACTATCAAAATCTTTAATTTTATTTTTTGAGTTAAACTTCAGATCTGGCTGCTTGAGTTTTTGCTTGAGAATCAAGCTGAAATAATAAATTTGAGTTATATCAGTAATGAAAAAATAGTATGAATAAAAACAAAATATGGAACGACTATAAGGATAGGTATCTTGTTATTGTTATCGTTGTTAAATTTTCTTCTATCCTTTCTATTTATCATGCACCGTGCTTTCTTTTACCCAATTCTGTGAGCAAGACAGTTCAAAAATTAAAGCTTCAGTTACTAGAAATGCCCTGTATAGCTCCTTTTTTTTTTAGGAGCTCCTGCCCTGACGTCCCGAGGCTTCCAAGAAAAAGAATTTGTCAAGGTTGTCGACTTCCTAGACAGTGCTATCACCATCGCTAAAGATGCCAAGGACAAGACAAGTAGGTTTTTTTATATCGTGGTATAGAAATTCAGGAAAAGGAACCTAAGAGTAGTAACTGAAAAATCAAGGGGCTTGGGGCTTTTTTTTTTAGGCACTATAAGCAATCTTCACCAGTCTGTTGTTTGTCTTGAGATTAAAATTTCCCTCGTCATAGTAGAATTTACGCTTGGGGACGGCCGCAGATATTTCTGAATGTCATTAACTAGAGCAGATTGTGGAAATATTTGTTTGTCAAACCCAGATAATTCAGTGTATTCAGTTAAATGACACACACATAAGTTGGTTTAAACTTTAAAAAGTAGAACGACTTTGGGACTTCGGTAACGTAGGTATGACGGATCCTTTTAAAGGACTCGATGCCGACCTGTCCCCTTCCCCGACAGCACTACACTGAATGTTACGCTGCCTTTTGCTGCGCTTTTTGCTGTTTTCGAGATATACGAGGGTCTCGATGACTTTGATGGGTTTTTTAAAGCTTGAAATGATTAGGATAGCCTAATAGCTATTGAAGGGAAATTTTAGTCGGAAGAGTCGTAACCTAAAAATACCGAAATAAATAAGAACATATTCTGTACCAGGAAGGAAGCAGGCTCTTGGATATTTTTCAACTAAGCCGTGTGCCAAAATCCGTAATTTCGTATTTCTCATCCTATTTAGGTAGTCTATCTGAAAAGAAGACAAACGAGTACATGAATTGGTGCAGGTTTTTCAGATGAGTATTTTTGTACTGGATTCCGGCCGGTTTTTAACCGAGTTGAAGTCAACCTGAATATGTTTCAGATAAACTGAAAGACTACAAAGAGTATCTGGAAGCCAATGAGGATATTAAGAAGCGAATGAAGGAGCTGAAAAGTGAGGTCAACCAATTCGCCTCCAAGTTCACAATGCCAGGATTTTCAGACCACTGATCGCGTCAGCATCCATACAGGTGGATGATTAACGGTTGTGATTTATGGGACCCAGTGAAATCAAAAGTGTTTTACTTCTTTATTATTCATTCAGTTCTAACAAAAACACGGTAAATTAGAAGCTCAAAATATGGCAGACGGAACAAAAAATCAGGTGACATAGCCTTTCGGGCCCCCGGTAGTCTTGGTCTGGAAGCTTCTAGTGCTAGTGGAGCACACGCTTAGCCACCGTAGTGTTGAATAATCCCTTATATCACCTTGTTCCTCTAGTCTGTCGTAGACCACAGATTAATAGCACTAGATAAGGTCCCAGTCGATGTCTACTGACAATCCAGTTGGAAGACAATCGCAGACGGACAACCAAAGCGTGAGAAAAGAAGTTCCGGAGCTATTGACGAAGAGTTCTAACCAGACATTGTACAGTTACTGGTTGTAGCCGGTTGCTGATTCGAACGAGACGTGTAAGAACTCCACTTCGTGTCGTCTTAACTTGTAGATTGATATAACTCGAAAGCTTCAACCACTTAACCCCTCTGTAAACGTCCCGCCCGTAGTCAATCCGAGATTGGCTGTGTTGATATGAAACTTGAATTCCTGATTTGTTTTCGATGCTGATTGGTACAGCACTGAAAAAACTATGGGAAAGGTTTTTCGGCTACAACCGGAAATTAGACCGGAAAAATCCGCTCCTGACAGTTGAACTTGTATCAGGTTAATTCTCAGAACGAATTGGTCTCTGTTTGTCCCCCCTCGCGTTATTACTAACAGTCGTCACGCAGTGGTAGTGTAAAAGACCTATAAGTTAATGAACAGCAAAGAGAACGGTCAGGGCGGTTTGTGGTTTTTTTGTCAGAAGAAATTTAATTCATCTACACGTATCCTTGCACAGTTTTAGTTCAACGTTGATGATGGTAACAATCAAATAGAAACTGAGCTGCATTTTGGAACATGAAGAATACTTTTGGTGACTAACTCTTCGTGCCGACGAAGAATCACCTTGTGCCTACTCAAAAGCCTGAAACGTCACCATAACAAACGTTGTTTGGTTTCAATAAGATTTGACTCAGTTTTATATTTCAAACAATAGATGCGTTTTTGATCCGAATTTTCCATTCTGAATTCTCGATTCTCGTATTGCCGTTTTTACTCCTCTGTCTTCTCCATTCTCGCTTTTGACAAACACACTAATTTGGCAGCTCGTCCGCAACCCGGTATACGTGATTATGCATGTTGAACACCCGCCCTCTGTTGACCAATCAGGGAGGAGATCAGAGAGAGAGTAGAACCGAGAACTCACCATCGGAGAAACTTCTCGATTCTGACAAAAACGCAAGAGCAGGAAAATTCGCTTTATCTGAATAGTCCAAAAACGCGAAATAGGAGAATTGCGAGGAGTTATTTTGGGTAGAGATCCGTCAGCTACAATGCTTTGGCAGTGAAATTACGGCCCTTCTTAGCAAGGGTCCAAGGATTGCAGGTTCGTTTCTTGCTTTTCCCAACGTCGTCTCTGACGTTCAACAGTCCCTTGCCAAGAAGGACAGGAATACCGTATCTGTTTTATCCGCTGTTTGAATAAATCGGGGGATTCGTTTGAGTGACGTTTCTCGTTCTTCTGTAGTACCACTGGCATATTTCGGACTTAGTCATATAGAGCGTGTTCCACCCTACTTACCGTGGTTACTACACATGACGTCATGAAACGATTTTTCTAGTTTCCAGCGGAATATCATGACAGGGGCAAATCCCACCAATCACGTTACAGAGATATTTACCACGCTTGCTACGCTCCCGAGCATGGTAAGCAAATACAGCAGGTTACAAATTAATTACTTACTTACTTAGTTAGTTACTATTTCGAGAAGGTTGGATGGTCAGCGTAGTAATTTTTCACGAGGTTGGAACGAAAATAGTAACTAATAGTTACTATTGTTAGAAGGGTGGAACACGCTCATAGAGTATTCCACATTTACCTAACATTCTTTGCAAGCATATGTATATAAGAAAGGTCAACGTGTTTGCGTCGAATAGTCTGGTGTCCTGGATCTCGCCTATAGCACTAGTAATCTATGCTCGAGGCTAGCAGGAACACTGGGGTCCTTGATTTTCCTTCGTGTTCTTGGGTTTAACGTCCGTTAACTTTATACTATCCTCCTTTCCTGATGAGTGGAGACGTGCGGAAGATGGCGACTCATTCAGGCCCCAGTATTTGAAGTCAGAAGTTGTGTTGTATCGGCCCATCACGTCTTCGGCTATCCGATTGAACACCTTTTCCATCCCTAAGAAGAAATGTAGTCCGTATCAAAACCTAAACGTACTATTAGCGCAAAGAGTACTTATCAACAAAAATCCTGGGTATGGGGAGGGGGGGGGGTATTTGAGCTTGAGTATTGGGTATATCTGTAAAATCTGAACGCATCAGTATCACAAAGCATACTGACAACAAGAATTTTGGACATCCGGGGGGGGGGGGGCTGTTTTTATGTTTATTCCAACAATGTTTTCAACGGATACGTCAGCTACGATTCTTTGTCAGCGATTTTTCGGCCCTTCTTGGCAAGGGTCCTCGTCAGGCTTTCAGTCCTCTTGTTCAACTTCGGGGAAAGAAACAAACCTGTTTTTATGGCTAGGGTATTTATTTGGGTATTGTGTACATCGGTAGATTTACTGGAAATACTGAACCACGAACCTATTATAAAAATACTTTACCATGACGGGGAACGTCATGGTAACGACACCTGGATAGCAAGCTAACACAGACGTTATTGTTGGGTTCCACCGAGTATTCTGTTAGCATTTCCGTTGCACAGCCCTGGTTGATGCGAAAATTTGCTCTATCTGATACGGTTCATCAACTTGACTAATGGGAAAGCTGGGCCCAGTTGCCCATGAACGTGCAGGAAGGGGGAGGTGCGTTTCGACCGGATACCTGTCACGGGCGTATGGTGTGTTTCACAAAACTAACAAGACCAAAGGTTCCGATGGGATCCCAAAAGTTCAATATCCGATCCAGACATCTTAGCCAGATCCAGGGATCGCCAGACTCCTTGAGCATTTTTACAATTAAAATTCAGAAAAAGATTAAGGCCAAAGAGCTAATCATCTGAGAAAACCAAGTTCAGATTTGGATTCAGCATGTGTGTTTACCCCTATAAGTCATATCTGTTTTGACGAAAACTTCCTGCCACTTTTGCCAATTTCCCGGTTTTGGCCGAACTCCAGAACTACTTGTCCGGCGGAAAAAGAAAGCTAAAAAACGAACTCAGGGTATCTTCTTTCCCCAATAATGAACATCTAATCAACTTCAAATAAAAATTTACCTTATAACAAATTCAAACTTTAACTTCTAAAAATTTTCCGGTTTTGGCCGGATTCCGGGCGAACTACATGTCCGGGTAGAAAATTGTTTTCACATAAGTGTCCAGCATGTCTTCTTGCCCTTAATCGAACATCTAATCAACTCCAAATACAAATTTTAATTTTAATAAACTTTCCGGTTTGGGCCGGATTCTGGGCGAAGTACTTGTCCGTCGAGAAAATAGTTTTCACCATCGTCTTCAGCATGTCTTCCTACCCCTGAATCGAATATCTAATCAACTTCAAATAAAACTTTTACTTTTAACAAACTTTCCGGTTTCGGCCGGCTTCTGGGCAAACTACTTGTCCGATGACAATATGGTTTTAACCATCGTGTTCAACATGTCTTCTTACCCCATAATCGACTATCACATTAGCTGTTTCAAAATATTCTGTTTGCCCTTTAATTTGAACCCCCACCCCTAAATGTAGGGCTACAAAGCCCATCTACGAACTAGACTGGTCCGACGACCCAACGAATCCTCACACCAAGTTTCATCAAAATATCTCATTCCCTTGGAGAGTTATCGTGCTTACAGACGGACAACTTTTGCGATGTCATAGGTATCCCTCCACTTACGTTCTGGGATCCCAAATAGCGGCCATAACAGTGGATTATTCATAAACAAACACACAACTAGAAAGAAAAAAAAAGTCTATATATTATTTCAAAAAGAAGCGGATAGCCTTGCAATGGAGCGGCTGGGTAACTTACCATTATTCTGCATCGAGGATGTCTCCATGTACTCCGCGTCTATCATCTGAGCATAACATTCTGCCTCTTTCGAAGAGACGGCTCTTTCTCCTAAGTCGCACTTGTTCCCCACTAGGCACTTACAAACGTGCATTTCAGCGTTTCTTTGCAACTCGTTTGCCCAGAACTGGGCCTCACAGAAACTCCCTCGGTCGGTCAAGTCGAACACCAGGATCGCTGCGTCCGCGTTTCTGTAGTACATGGGTGCCATCGACCTGAATCGCTCTTCGCCGGCGGTGTCCCATATCTGAAATGTGGTGAAATCAGCGTTTTACACCAACATAAACAACCGTTTGGACAACCTTTTTTGCTGTCCCCGATGAAAAATTTGTAGCCTGCGTAGTAGTATGGTAGTAGTACGAAAACGTTGCATGTAATACTATGTAATAGCAAGGAATACTATCATTTAATGTGCCTCAGACTGGTCCAATCTTATGTAGTAGTATCCAGTAGCATCCTGCCTTGCCATAGTATCATCCGGTCTTGCTAATAGTAGCATATTATATGCAGTAACACGGTAGCCTTGAGGTAGAAGCATGTAGTAGCATCGTTAGTATTGCATGCTACTTCTTCGTACTACTTCATAGTACTATTTTGAGATAAATTTTTCATCGGGTCGTAGTTGAACTGAAGAAACAAGGGAAAAAAAAACAAATAAGGATCACGCTAAATGAACGCACTTGTACGCAATGTCAGGCAGTGGCACCGTGTCAGTAAATCTTACGGGGAGAGTGGCGAAGATCAATTTTGCCCCCCCCCCCCCCCGTCCCAGGTTTAGTACGCAAACTCTAAATTTAATTACTCTTTGCGGGGCAAATTTAAAGTAATTTTCGAATATACCTTAAAGTCAAGTCATGGCTTTGCATTTTTCCTCTTGAAACCCAGTTAACAGTCGAAGAATATTACCAAGGAGAAGGATTTGGAAACCTATAAGGTGCCCCTAACTTCAGGGCCCATTTTGGGCTGTATGCCATGGACAAGACAATCATGGTCGAGGGCTTGCGAGCTGGAATTTCTGTCAGTACTTTTGACACGATCAGGAAAAAAAAATTGACATACGGAAAAGTAGAGGTTCTTCATCACTGGAACAAAAGGGAAAAAAAGATCCGCCCGAATATACCTGGTCTTCTAACGACGCGTGTGTGACATAAAGTCTGCGTCAACATCTTGATCTTAATCGTATCTTCATAGCTTGCTTCATACCGACTCGCCCTCTGTTGTTACCGGTGGCGACGTCAGACATGATTTCATTCATCACACAATCCCATTTTGAATAGCAACTAACTTCGAACAAGAAAGATAATAAAAATAAAATAAGATGTTCCAAATTATTTTTCCAGTGTAGTTATTACCCTGTGGTATACAGGAGACATGGTAAATACCTGTAGGTTGAGTGTGACGTTGTCGTTGAGCTGTACTTTTGACGGAAAGTAGCTTGCTCCGATGGTCGGCTGAACTCCCGATTTCTTTCCGGATGACTTGCAAACATATGACGTCACCAAGCTGGTTTTGCCAACTCCTGTGAACTTAATAGATGGAAGGTCAAGACAGTTCACTCCCGCAAAGACTTACAATTAGTTGCGTTTTTGTAGATACCATGGTATCTGTTACCACGGTAACTGGATTTGCAATTAAGACGTATTCGCGATTTTAGTAATCATCCTACAAAAATACTGACATCTAGAGTGACATAAAAACCTTTCCTTCAATTTGACAAAAAAGTAGACTCATGTATAAGTGATGATGAAAGTGAGATGAATTTTTAAGGTATCACGATCAGTTACCACGGTACCTAAAACGCAACTATTGTATACAGAATAACTGAACAAGTTAACTGATACAGCGCAAATAGGGAGAGACACTATTACCAATCAATAGGAACTGTTTTAGCCAACGTCAGGGTGGGGGGCGGGGAGCGAAGCCCCCCCCCCCCCCCCCTATATACATTTTGGGCATTGGATCAAATATTCAACGTATCATCAAATCTTCTATCAAATATTCAACGTATCATCAAATATTCTCCGGTCTAAACGGGCATCGCGGCGAACGCATGATGCCCGTTTTATAAAATCTTCTGTCCCCACATTTCCAAGTTGGATGATTTAACGTATTTGTCATCGAACTTTAGTTCAGTCCGCATCGATTTCACCGCATTCGGTCCGTCCCTTTGTAATGTGGTGATTTAACGCGTATATTTGGTCTCATTTGTTACCGAGTTCGGTAATTCATCGGACTTTTCTCAAGTCCCTATCTGTTGTATCGCACGTCCATTTCACAATTAAGCGATTCGTCAGATTCATTTGGTCGTTGCCGAATTTGGTAATTCACGGGATTTTTTTAGTCCGCATCTATTTTCTACATTCGGTCGTGTTACGTGGTTCTAACAAGACTTTTATTCCATTATGAAATTCGGTTGTTATACCGCTCCCGATCTCTTACTTATTTTTTAGTTAGTTTATCGGTAGTACGAATTCTTTATTTGATTCACCCCAGCTCTTGTTCTTTTCCATTTGACGGTAGCTTCAGCTGGTTTCCATTCATTACGTAACTTTTACTTCTAATGATTGCAGTACTTCAGGAATATGCACATCTCTTGACCTGAAAACTAGTCTACTTTTTTGTTGCTGTAAATTCAGAATAAGTGTACTTTGTATCTACTTTACCCTGAATGGCCCCTTTTTTTCGCTAGACACTCTGTGGTTTAATAGGCAGTCTTGGGATTGCAAAAGGTCACCAGTGTTTCCACAAAATCTCGCCTGCGGATTTCGCAGTCTGCACTATTTAGAAGAAGGATGCGTCATTTAGTTGGCGTTTGAGATTTGAAATTTTAGGGGAACCACATGTTCTTCTTTTCTTTCCGTCTTCTTGCCTTTTTGCGATCCGAAGACTAACTATTACACCACAGAGATGTCTGGAAAAAAAGCTAGAATTTACATGGAAAGTAGTTACATATTGCCAGAAAAAAAGGCGGATTAAACAAATTTCCCCTGCGGCGCTTAATTTGTCCTAGCGAACATGTTTAGCCACAATGGTGCTTTGCAGCAACGGCGTATTTTGTCGGCACATTTTCAAACCCTGTGGCAAAACTGGACGTCCCCTAAAGGTTATAGTAATTATATAAGGTTATATATAGTGTTACAGTAGGCTATAGTGACGGCGTATCCCTGAAAAAAGAGAAGTGGAGTACGTGAAAACGCGCCAAATTTTCTCTTTGGACTTGATTTTGTACGTACTGTGCAACTTTTTACATTGTAGCTTCTTGACCGCAACTCGCTGTTCTTAGAAGAATTCCCCCCCCCCCAACGAAGAAAGGCTAAGGATTAATGAAGACCCTGGCCAACATAGTTTGCGTCCGCAAAGAGCGTGTGCGGAGCGAATACCCAAGCTAGAACCCCATTACTACCGTACGGAGCGGTACAGAAATAGTTTTATCCCTAAATTTGTACATATTTTCAACAAAGAAGTTTAGTCATTCTAGTGTGTGTCTCATTTTTATGTTTTTGTGTTAGGCCATATTTAGTTTGAATTATTTATCTTGATATTATGACAGACATTACTGATTTGCCTTCATGTATATTGACGTATTCAACACGCCATTTGGCCCCAAGCCACGATATGTGTTGACATTTGAAATAAACTGAAACCGAAACTGAAACATAGCCGTACATTTTTTTCTGAAATTTTGTTTACACCAGCCAACACCACTCGGAAATTACGGAAACCAATATCAAGGCTTTAAAGGATTGCACACATGTCTGTCGCCGGCTCATTAGATATTCATTAAGTCCGACCAGGAACGAATAATCGAGAACCGCAGTCTCCCTATTTCTGTAATCTGACCATGCGGAATCGAATATACTCTGATACCCTACCCGACGCAATCAAGCGGAGGAGGAGCTACTCATGACATCATAATTTGTTACCTCTACAAACAGATGCATCGCAGTAGAACCCCACAGAAGAATATGAACGTCGTCCTTTACAGCTGATTTGTTGACTACGATTGTGACGTCACGTCTAACTCGCTGCAGACCGGGCTCTCCACCCCTTGAGGTATCCTACGGTCTTTCATCTGGTATGCGCAGCGGCGAAGAGGAAGTGTACGGGTACCCGATGAAAAATGTGTAGCCTGCGTAGTAGTATGGTAGTAGTACGAATACGTTGCATGTAATACTATGTAATAGCAAAAATACTATGATTTAATGTGCCTCAGGCTGGTCCAATCTTATGTAGTAGTATCAAATAGCATCCTGTCTTGCCATAGTAGCACCCAGTCTTGCTAATAGTAGTATATAGTAGTATGCAGTAACACGGTAGCCTTGAAGTAGAACTATGTAGTAGCATCGTTACTATACTGCATGCAACTTTTTCGTACTACTTCATAGTACTATTTTGAGATAAATTTTCCATCGGGTATCAACTTAAACCTCACAGCAAGTACCTCTAGCTCCGCTCAGTTTTATCGGGGTACCCGTAGTCTTTGCATGAGCTATCAAGGACGGAGGTTCTATCATATTATTTGTTCTTCGTCTGATCCGATTCAGTAATCCTAGAAACACACTTTTTCTTAATAAAAATGTGGTAAAATTCTTAAAAGAAATGCTGAGACAACCTCAACAAATATTTTGAAATGAATAAACCCTGCCAAAAATTTAGTCTTCTTGTGGATCTTTGCTCTTTTCAGTGTCTACTTTTCTCTCTATTTTTTTCGCTGAGAGGTACTGTCAGGTCCGACACAGGAACTATCCAACATTGGCCTTTTCGAGTCGCGGCGCTCGATGATAAGAATTCCGTACTAGAGTCCTGGTTCGACCAAGGCTAAGGTGAACAATGCTTCCAAAATGGATTTTGTTCGAACAAATATTTTCAAGTGACTGAGCTGTCTGGATTTGATTCATTTGTGGTTTTGTTTATTCTGGTTGTTTTTTACTTAATTTTATACTGTTATTACTGACAAACGGAAAGTAGTAAGCACAATGGGAAAGATGCCTTGGTTCTCATCATCAGTTTTAAACCATAACCAAACTGAATATTGATCTTAGAGGTTTGTATTAACCTTCTTTTATTAAACGTCTGTTTTTTTTTTTCTTTTAAAACAAGAACGTCAGAAACTTCCAAAATTGATTCCCCTCCGAATCTGAAAGGGAGTCCTTTTTGATGTGGGTGATGATAATCGGAGTATTCCCAGTCCCTGGGGAATCACCAGAATACCGAGACTGAATCCCTGGGACAAACAAAAACACGGGACTCCTCAAGAGGAGTCTTCGGGGAACGGCTCCAGACACTGCGAATACAAAAAGCTTCCGAATCATTTATGTGACTACTTTGGCTCTTAAAAGTTTAACTTTACTGAAAAGGGCTTTGGGTGTGACAATCTAGTTACCGGTCACTTATTCACTTAAAGAGGCTTAAGACCCGATAAAAAGGCGTTACTTCCTTGCTTCACTATTCACGAATAATTGATTTTAATATAGTGGAATTTCCCTGTTGGATTTATGGTACCTCTATTAGGTTTTACCTGTGTTGTATGCTTGAAAAAAACGATTTCCAAAAAATAAGTTTTTGGATTGGATTGGATTAAGTGGTTACGCAGTGAGCTACTTACTACCTTCCGCGATCTGGTCACTGGCCACTAAAAAGCCGTGTTTGTAATAAAGTTTCAAATTTTCCGCGTCACAGTAGAACTTTGTGCTGTGAGGCCGGGCGTAGATATTCTAGACGACATGTGAAAAATAAAATAATTCCTTAACACAATCCCAATAATGAGTTTGGCTTTTCAATTAAACTTTAAAGAGTTTTTCCTAGAAAATCGGTGCCACATACTAGCCTATTGGTGACGAACAAGCCAAGAGACTTTTAACTTCCGCTGCCATTTTACAGCTACACCCGTTGTCAGAGCCCTGCACGGACTTTGCATCTACCGTGTCTGGCCCTTTTCGATGCGGATCAGGATTCCGCTTATTGCTTCCGGGGAACTCATTGGTCAGAGAGACCGGTGATGTAATTTTCCCCAAGTTTCTTATTAAAAGTAATAGATCCGCGAGCGGTAAAAACAGTTATAATATGATATCATCATAGTCTAGTAATATAATCAGGAACCACTGTGACTAATATTTGTTAGGTCCCAGCGGTCCTCTGTTTCGCTAAAATTATATTCCAGATGAAAAACAAGTTTTCCTTGGTCGTCTTCCTGAACCATTGAAAATACACGTGGCATATTCTGTCTGGGACCGGGGCCCCGTGTTTCTGATCACTATAAGCGTGAAAGTGAGGTTCACTTTCCAGCTCGAAGTCTGAATAGGACACTTGCCAAGAAGGGCCGAAATACCGCTCAAACTCAGCTGACGCTTACCAGATAGCACAATCAACTATACCTTAGCGATTCTCTAGCACCAATGTAATATGTCCAACCCCACTCGAATTTCGCTCTGGATTGGATCACGACTATCTATGACACCGACAGTAAGGACATTAGAGCCCCAGACATAAACGAAAAGAGTTCGGCTCGGAAAGAAACTAACTACTGAGGCGCTTGTCTCGGGAATGGTGAACGAAGAAGTTTGTCCTTAATCAGGTCATCCTTCTTTAAAAAATATGCATGCATTTCAACTGTCTTACCTTGCGAGCCGAGTATCACAACTTTCACCTCTAGATTCTCACTCATTTTACAAAAAATCTACACTTCAAGTATCTTCCGCGTCAATCTCTCACCTCTGTAGCATATGCTCGAGCAACCAAGAAGCACTGTATGTAGGGTAAACAAAACTCCACAGTCCACGTGTCCATTTAGTGGGGAACCATTTAAGTTCGACGACCTACGGTCTCGCTCATAGCGAAACCTGACAGTGCAGAAACCTGTTTGAACTGGTTTAATATCGTATGCACAACGAACGACCATGACAACAAATGAGTCGAATTAATAAATATACCAGAGCACTACCGGAAAGATTAAAATTTGTAATTTGTAGTGGACAACCCCTTTCTTGAACGCCCTTTGCTTTCCTAGTAGGTTATAACGTATGGTACCGACAAATTGCGTCATCACTTCGTCGTAAAGGAGGGGCATCCAGCCTCGAATTACATAACCTCGAAACTGGTCTCAGAATGGTAAAAGGAATTTGTTTGCAGTCTCAAAAATTTCATAACTGTCAAGACGCAAAATCAAAATAGCCCAGTTGCTAGATGTAGAAATTTCCTTCTAATCTTTCGAGGCCGATATCGAGCTTATGTAAGTCGAGGTAGTTACAGTAGGAAGGCTATATACGTCTATAACGTCAGGTAACTTTGAACAGTAGCCTACCATTTTCATTCCTTTTTGACAAAATTTAAGTACCAGTCAGCCAAAGCAGCTAATTGCCATCACTTGAGACCAATTTGGATTTTGGGTTTCCATTTCTTGCCTCTACTGTATAAGCCTACGCAAAATTCGGTCAGCTCGCATCGATCAATTCATTTTCTAATTATTTTTTACTTTGGTATTACATCATTACTTCGTATGCCTCTAGTAGAAGTATCTCTAATGAATTTTCGGCAAATAATCTCGCTTTCTATTTGGACTATAATTATATTTTACTCTTAACCTAAGTATATTATTATTTAAGTAACGAATTGATGAACTAAACATATATATTTTCTAAAAAAAATAAATCACGTCGATACACCGAAACGTATTCGCATCTGGTATTTTTTCTTCAAATACTATTTCCCAATGGAATTATTGCAGTAGCCTATGTAGTCTAACGAATTGATGAGACTCCCTGTAGCAGATGCAGAGCACACTCATTACCGTCCAAAGCTAGCATGCAACACTTGTTATATTCTGACAAACAACTTTAGGCAGCAAGAACTGGGTAGAAATTTTGCTTCGTAGAGAGATTGCGGCCTACCCAACGAAACGGACCTGAGTCAGTGTTTACTACCAAGAAACAAGAGCTGGTAGCTCATATGGCACTTGCCAGGCTGGGTCAGAGGATGGAAGTGGGATTTTGAACTCTTGTCAATGACTCTGTTTACTTAATTCAACGGAGTCGTCTTCATGACCTACTACGAACTCATAATTGCGATTTTCCCAAGTTACCTTCAGTTACTATCGTTGTGTTCCTGAGAATGATAGTCAGAATTTAGTTCATCTCCGATTCCTCCACAGTTTGTTAAGAGGTTCGTCGAAAGTTTCGTTCGAAAGTCTTACATTTCACTCAATTCCGGATTCTGCCTCTTGTCTCTCCCCCATCAAGATTCAGGACTCCCCTCCTTCTACTCCCTCCTCCCGCGATGGTCAGACCGAGGAAGTGACTAGTTCTAAGCCAAGCTTGTCAAGTCTCTAACGTTCAAGCCAAGCTTCATAGTCCTATTACATGTCGAAGTACCTTATTCTGAAATCACCAGGATTCCCCCCCCCCCACCCAGTGTCAAGATCTGGTCCGAATCACTGATGTATCCAGGGGTTGTGCTTGTTCTTCCCACCAAATTTCATCTTGATCATTCCACTCTAAGCGTGTATAACAAGATTTCCGGTTTTCTCCCTTTAATCCCCCCCCCCCACATTCATTGGATCCAGTCCGGATATGAAAAGTGACATCCGAAACATGTGGTCTTTCTAAATATCAAGCTTCATTATGATCCGATGACCCGTTCGGTAGTTATACATAGCTCAAGATTCCGGATCCCCTCTCCCTCCACTCCCCCACGATGTTCGGATCGGGAAATTGACTATTTCCAGGTTAATCTGATCGGGTCCCTGATTTGCGATTGACCTAGCCCACCTGGAAGTAACTGAACTACGGATCACCGGAATTCCGTAACCCCCTTCCCCCCAAAATTCATAGGATTCGGCCCGGACTTGAAAGGGACATCTGAGACGTGATGTCTTTCCAGATATCAAGTTCCATTACGATCCGGTCACCAGTTCGAAAGTTATACATGCTCCTAAGTTCAAGATTCCGCCTTCTCCCCCACCCCCCGACGGTCGGATCGGGCAAAGACTATTTTAAAGTTTGTTTGGTCGGGTCCCTGATATGCTTGCCAAGTTTTATCGTCATATCGTCATAGCACGTCTGGAAGTACCCTAACTCGAGAACCTGACAGACAGACCGATCGACCGACAGACATACCGAAAAGTGATCAGTATATGGCACTTGGGTGGAGCTGCAAGTGCCATAAACATACGCCAATAGAACCCTACGACTTTTCTCCTATGCAGCGACTATGGCTACCAAGGAAAAACTGAGCAGAGCTAAAGCTACTTCTTGAGCCTTGAGTTGACCGCCCGTCTGCTTCCTTCTTAGCCACTACGCATTGAGAGGAAAAGACATCACGACTCGTTTCAGATTAAACTTGCTCCAGCTGTGACTGACGATCAAGAAAGGGGTGGTAATTCATTTCCCACAACTTGAAGGTTCAGAGTAGTCCGTCAATAATCAGTCTCAGAGTCTAGACATCAAAATGTTACACGAGTTTTGTCTGGTAGGCTGCAATCTCTATACCTGTGGAGCCTGTCTGCGACTCTAAAAGCTGAATTTCCCTCGAACTTTAAAATAGCCTAGCTCTCCAAAATTGTGCACTAATGACGAAACTCCCAGGTAGGACTCCATTAGTATTGGAGATTCATCGATTAAGCACCGGTGAAGGGGGTCCATCACGGACTCGTTCCTTCGCTGTACGAACCTCTTTAAGCTCAAGATGAAGTCCTCGACGTCGAAGGTTCGGTTCTTCCTCCCTGGAAAAGAGTGGTCTGATACTAGTTGCGTTTTTGCAGATACCATGGTATCTGACACCACGATTTAAAATCGTTTTTGCAGTGACCGTGGTATCTGATACAACGGTCAAAAGGCGTGTTTGCAGTTATGAAGGTATCTCGTTCAGACCGTGGTATCTGAAAAAGTCATCTCACTTTCATCATCACCAACAATAGAGCCTAAGATTTTGTCAAGTTGGTGAAAAGAAGTTTGGCCCTTAGTGATGTGACTGGATTTCAGTTTTTCTTTTCCGATGACTTCGAAAAGCACAATTTCGGTTGTCATTTCCGCAGAGCAACCATCGTATCAGATACCACGGTAACTGCAAAAACGACCAATTTTAGGTCCAGTTACCGTGGTAACAGATACCAGAGTGTCTGCGGAAACGCAACTATTGAAGGAACCTTGACCTTGAAGGCTCCGAATCGTCAATTATTCTGAAGTCTGAAAAAGAAGAAGAACAATCGAGCTAGCATAGAATAAGGCCCCTGCCCGTCAACTGTGAAGTAAGGAGGGATATAGGACAGGAGCCCTTCGTCGTTTTTCGAGCGGGCTTACTCGCCTCCCGATGAAAAATTTATCTCAAAATAGTACTATGAAGTAGTACGAAAAAGTAGCATGCATTACTAACTGATGCTACTACATGGTTCTACTTCAAGGCTACCGTGTTACTACTTACTACTATATGCTACTATTAGCAAGACTGGATGCTTCTATGGCAAGACATGATGCTACTGGATACTACTACTTAAGATTGAACCAGTCTGAGGCACATTAAATGATAGTATTCTTTACTATTACATAGTATTATATGAAACTTTTTCGTACTACTACCATACTACTACACAGGCTACACATTTTTCATCGGGCTACGGTTTTCCAGAGCTTTTGTTGATAGAAATTTCTGAAATATGAAAAGGAAGACAAAGAAGAATTTGCGCTTATAAATAGGGCTCCTGTCCATCAACTTTGAAGGAAGAAGAAGTTAGGAGAATACTCTTGATGACTATCTCTCCTTGCCGATGCAAAACCTCCTGCCTCTCCGGGTACCTAGTGGAAGAAAAGCAGAAGTGGTGTCACAGCTGCTCCCAAAGATCGCTGTGATTGTTTGACACAGGATTTGAGTAGTTGAGTTTGATTCGTTAAGGAGAAGCTTACTCCTTCTTCCTGAGAATCACTGGTGTGTTTTAGAGTATTAGAACATCACCCCTGCCCTTGCGAGTTTTCCGCTGGCTTTCGCGCTGCTAAGAAAAAATACCATGCTTTCCACAGTGGTTTCGCACTCGTAAACTTAAACAGCTTTCCCGGAGAGTGTTTCCGGAAGGTTCATAGGAAAGCTCCCAGGGAAGTTCAAAGTTCAGTAAAAAGAACCAACGCCAATTTGGAAGAGAGTGACTTTGTTCAAATAGAATAAGAATCTAAAGGATGTGGAGACAGCTTACATTAGCAGGACCTTATGAGAACGGCTTTTTGCAGATCTAAGGTATGTTCTCAATGAGGCATCTTGTTCAAAGTTGTTTACTGGTTCGAATAAGCGATGTATAACTCAGATGTGGCTGCTATAATGGACCATGGGGCAACTTGTGGTTGTATTGGAAGTTTTAAGCTTGGTGCCCACAGAACACGGATTCCCACTCGCCTCTGCTATTAATTCGGCGTTGCTAGATGGAAAAATTTGCGAGCCACGCCATTTCAGCTCCAAGTCGAATAATTTTCGTCTCGTGCTACGGAAATGATTCGCGTTCTTTGGGCTCCAAGTGTTACGATGGTGCCATCCGCACCCCGTACTGCTAACTTCTGCCGCCGTTACGCATCGTTACTCCCTTTCCGTTCGGTTTGTTCAATCCTTTATACTGTCGTGACTCTGTACTATCTTATTAACTCTATGTTCATGACTCATCGCCAGAGCATGAGTCATATAATACAGTCGTCGTAATACAAGCTTTGGTAACCAGGCTGCCGGGTGTTCGAACAAGCGGCCAACGACCAAGAGGGGCAACCAGCATACCTTTTCGTTGCAAGAGAGGGTGGGAAATGATCGTCGTCCAGGGTATCTCAGACGACCACGGGTTCCAAAGCTGAGAAATCATCGGCTGTCTTCCACTGCTCCAGTGAAGCCTGATGCCATAACGGTCTGGTGAGCTGGAACTGAAGAAAAATATGTTATCAAATCAGTTTCAGATTACGCTCAAAGTACACACATTTTACCGGCGTAATACGCTTGATGACTAACTCTTCGCGTCGATGAAGAATCGCCGTGTGCCTGTAGCTGAGAGCCAGAAACGTCACTGCAACCTGAACGCAACAGACGGTGATGATTGGTTTGCATAGGGTATTGAACCCAGTTTGAGACTTCGTTTGGTTGATGTTTCCCGAGGTTCACTGGCATTTTTTGGACTTATATAAAATACTATAACCGAACTGAATTCACCGGGAAGTCTGGGCCGAGTTGCCTTTGTACTGAAATGGGAGGCTGGAGGGGATAAAAACGCAAACTGACACTTCCAGGTTATAATGTCTAGAAGTACATGAAATTACTGTCGCGTACCCTGCACCCGTAGCCAATCTAGGTCAATCGCCGCTGAACCCGGCTAGAACAGCTGCATGACTGGATTGATATCTATCAATAAACAAAGGCTGTTTGCGCAGGGTGAACGAGTAGGGATCTAGTGGTTTGCCAACCCTTAGTTAATTAGTCAATTAGTGTCAGTAGTATAGGGGTATGAAGATTAGGAAGGTGCCATGGTCGTTTAGGGGCATGAAGACTGGAAAGGTGCCATAGGAAAATCCGTCTGTCCGTCTGTGACAAGAGTATGGATTGGCGAGGTGCTATAGGAAATATGTAAATGAACCTAACCTAACCTCACTTCACCTAACCTAACCTCACTTGACCTAAGTTTAAGCTCCCCTTTCCCACCCACCCCCCCCCGTGGACCCACCAACTTGACCTAAGTTTAAGCTCCCCTTTCCCACTCCTCCCGTGGACCCACCAACTTGACCTAAGTTTAAGCTCCCCTTTTCCACCCCTCCCGCCGACCCACCAACTTGACCTAAGTTTAAGCTCCCCCTCCTCCCTCCCAGTCTGATTTGTTCCCCTTTTTTCCTCCCATTGAAATTTAACAAAATGTTTCTGGTCTCACTAGGATTTGAACTCGGGATCTCTGTGTTCAGAGTCAGGTGTCTTGACCACTACACCAACGAGGACTTATTTATTATATTTTCGAAGGAGGTAATGTTAAGAGGGTGATTTCACTTTTGTAAAAACCTGGACTGACTAGGATTTGAACTCGGGATCTCTGGGTTCAGAGTTAGGTGTCTTGACCACTACACCATCGAGGGGTTATATGTTATATTTTTCGAATGAGTAAATGGTAAAGGTAGGCGGTTTTGAATCGGTATATACTACTTTAACCTATCAGAAAGACATTGGTATATTTACAAAGTTTTTATTTATAAACAAGACTACACGATTTGTTTTTAAGACACTTGACACGTAGGGCACTAAAATCTACGTTATATAAATGACACAATACATTTTCTACAAGGAAATCATTATAAATAGGCACATCAGTATACATACTAAGAAAGTAGGAATACGAATAATCACGACACCGAAAAATAAGAAACAACAAAGCATGAAATCCACAACTTTTTGTACTGTAATCCTGAACTTGACGGGTGTGTTGAATAATCTTCTTACGACGCTTCTGGATAAAATCCACAATATACGGCTGATAGGTGGTGTAAGGAAATGCTAGAGCATCAAATATTTCCGTGGTAGATGGTGTTAGGAATAGGGCCAACCAGTGACCGTTTGATTCTTCACTAGGACTCGAGTTGACAATACAGATGGCTCGTTGGGATGTTATACCAGTCAGATAGTCGGCTGGTAAGCAGTACTTTTCATACTTGGAAGTGGCAGGGTCCATTTCCAGTACTCTTAGAATTTGGTCGGTATTCATGGTGCAAGATCCAAAAGGACTGTTCCATCCGGTGTAATTTCCCAATACGTCTCAAACTGGGCGAGTGAGATAAGAGTTATACTCTCTGTTAGTGCTGCATTAAAAGTGCATTCTAGACGGACTGTGCCTGTCTTTATAATGGTTAAATCTTGAGAACCAGAGAGGTCGAATACAATCATACCATGATTTCCAGCAAACATGGCTGGTGTTATTCCATTTTCATAAAGCTGATTATCTCTGTCCAGAGCATACATTGTCATCTGATAGAGAGTATTGTAGGATCTACCAAATGACAGCTGGGAAAGAGGAACCCCATTGACTTTCAGGCTTAGACTATTGAGTCCAAACAGCTGAAATGCGTGTGGAGAAGATCCAAAGTCACCAACCGAACTGGTGCTCCGTACGAACGAAATGGCTAGTTTCGAAGGAATTTCACCAGAAATGAAAGTAGAATCTGTAAAGTTCAGAGAGCCAGCAGGAATATGACGTTGGGTGCCTACCGTTCTTGGTACCAACAACTTCATATTGTTCCCTTGAAGTCGTAGCTTTTCCACAGCAAGAGCAACACTACTCATGACTTTTTGTTTTCGAATATTGAAGACGGCCTCAGTGATGACTACTTTAACATCCGGAGTACCCGGAGCTAGTTTTCGAATGAGGAATGCAGACGGTGCCATCTTCATTTTTAGTTCAATCCGTGTGTTTGGTGGGAACCATGAATTAATGTTGAAAAGTTCATGGTTGATTTTACCCACAAGGTGAAAGTCTGTATGAACAGCTGCTGTTAATCCATCCGTAATGGTGTTATCTTCATTGTAAAAGTAACCCATGGCTGGTCCTCGTGTTTGTTTAAATTCTCCAGGCGTCATTAACATGAATGTTATGTAGCTAGCGTAATGCGCTAAATTGTTACTGGAACTCACAAGTGTTCCATTAATATGCACTGTGATGTGCTGAAACAGGTTGTGGAAAACACAGTTTTCATAGCCCACTTGATCTGTCACTGCCAGAGCCGTACCATCCGTATGTTGTACCCGAAGAGTGACTTCCAAGAAACTTGATGCCAAGTCTAGGAAATAATCCTCGTTGGAAAATATCTTGAACTCCAGAGGGTTTGGGTCTGTGATAGGATGCTGTGGGTAATACTGTTCAAAATATCCGTGTTTGACAGAGACGTCGACATTTTCAGGATTAAACAGGTTCAAACAAGATGACATAGAGGGCTGAGCGTCTTTATGAGGTAAGTAAGCCATCCTTTACGACAAAAAATCACCTCGTGTTCGTACAATCTTCTTACGTCGTTTGTTCTTCTTGTGACCACTCACTTTCACTGCTGGATACAAACTGATAAGTTCTGGGGCTGAACGAGGTCTTTTCAAACCCCTTCCTGTCTGTCCTCTCAATTGGTCACTCACATTCCGTGCTGTCTCCTTGAGATTATCTGATAAGCTTTCTTTAAATTCTTTACCAGTGCTCCAATCTTGGAGCGTCGATGCTGCCACATTTGTTGCATGTGGTAATATATACTTTTTAGCCAAAGGGATAGCTGATCGAAAGAGTTTAGCAAACCAGCTGCCCAGACCATACCCAGACATCGAAGTGCGACCCTTATAGTACTCAAGACCTGATCCAGTTTGCCGTGGACGTAACGCATCATAGTAACAGTCAATGTCAGGACAACAAAAAAGGGTTCGATGATTAGACATTTCTTATCGGACGGAAATGACATGTGAACACACAAAGACCCTTCGAAATTGGCAGAGGATCACCAAACTCCGTTTTTAATGTGATCTGACAGAGTTCCAACTCGTTACTGGCTACAGGAACGTATTGTAATTGCCTAATATTGTAATGATAAGTGGTTTCATTTGTAGACTTCTTATCCAAAATTCGTAGTAGAGGAGCACACGTATTACCAACCCTTGAATTTTCAATGAATGAAGCATAAATGAATATACAGGAATAGGCCGTAAAAAATCCTGGTTCGAAGTCACCATAGACTCCATGTACATGTTCAATTGGTGTTCGAACCATAATGTTATTGTCACGAAACCCCAACAGGTCTTTCATGTCTTCACTGAACCAGAGTCGATCGTTTTCTTGTAAACCTGTTACCAGTATCCGTTTATGTGACGGAAGGAAAGACAAGGTAGGTGCTTTTTTGTTTTTTCCACTCAGATGGGCATTCAGGTCATTACACAAATCTTCAATGGTTCTGTATTGACGATATGGTATTGTGTATCGAGGATACCTTTCCTTGTCAACACTCAGATTTTCAGGCCAGCTGAATGGTTTCAACTGAACGTCATAGGATTTGTATTTTTGGATTACATCAAAACTGTTTTTAATAATACAATCCACAAGTGCCACCTCATAATCACTCTTAAGTTGTATCGGAGGTGTTAATCGTGTCCAGAAGTCAGTGGTCTTATTTAGAGCATTTGTTAATGGATCAGACACGTTACTGATGAAAGTCACTAGAAAATCATGTGACATGATGAACTGTTGATGCCGGTGTCCAAGAATCGTGAGCTGAACTGTATCCAAGCCACCGCACAAGCAACTGTTTCTGTCCACGTACGTACCGGGTCTTAAGTATCTTTTCCACTTTATAAGAACCCGAGTCTTGTACTTTCTGCAGTTCGTACTCGTAGAAACCACCTTCAATCGATTCGTCTTTATAATCACGTAGTCTATACGTCACTGGATTGGTGAACTTGATATCAGCTATTTTAAATAACTCTGTACTCCATAGGTGGTTTCCCTTCTCAAAACAACCCTGTAACCGATTAATACGCACTGTATCCCCAACTTGAAACCTGGGTGGTTGTGGTGAAGGCTGAATTGGGTAAAGGTCAGTAAAAATACTGCTTGCATTTTCACTAGTTATATCCACTGGTCTCCTGAAGCGTAACGATCTGTGAGGTGTTTGATTGTACTGATTCACCAGTGTCTGAATGATCGGTATAAATGAGAATGTGTTTTGTAACGTGCAGTAGCGACTAATCATCAGTCGAAGGGTCCGATTCATTCTTTCAGCCAAAGCAGCTTTAATAGGAGAGTGGGTATGGTACAGTTTAGTGTTGAATCTCTGGAGAACCTTTCTAACAGCTGGATTGACGTATTCAGATCCTCTATCAGTCTGCAATAGCTTATAGGGTCTCTCTTCCAAAACACTCTTTAGAGCAAGAGACACTTCTTTTCCTGTTTTCGTTTTCAGAGGACACACATTCACATATCGACTAAACACGTCAATGACAACCAACAAATATCGATAGGGGTGATTGTGTCTTAAGAGGTGTTTGTCCAGTACAAGCAAATCCGACTGAGCCAACTCGCCAGGATATAAGGCTTTTGTGCGACGATACTGATCGGCTCTGAGTCGTCTATTCCGATGTAACGTATAACTGTCTTCTCCTTCCAAATGTTTCACTGCTTTACCGAATGGAACATTACCGGCAAGAGACAAAATGCTTGGTGCTGAAATACTTCCAACCTCACCAACGTTTCGATACACACTTTTTAATGAGTTAACCATTTTCCTTTCAGGGATATACCGGCCCCGAATTGTTGACTCATTAGTCGAGAAGCCACTGAACGTGTAGTCCTCGAACGAGGGGTACTTGCCGAGTGAGAGGTAGTCACAGGTGTATTAGGGCTAAATACACTCTGGAAATGTGTACTGAGAGATTTCCATCCACTTTTCTCTTCTTCAAACTGATTTAAAGTTTGTAGTACTAACTTATTACTGATGAGGCTATGTGGTACTTTCGAACCCATAAGGAATTCGTACATATGATCGTCTACACAGTGCAAACGTCGTTTATTCGATAGTAAATCATGTAACAAGTCAACGACTGAATATTTGGTCCCCATAACTTCTATCTCTGGATCAACTTGAGAATAATTCACACCCTGTGCAGACATAAGAAACTGTAATAGCCGTCTTCCTTTCTCCTGATAGGAAAGAGGCAATGAGAGGATAATGTCTTTATGTGTTGGTGTAGGTGGCAAAGGAGGAGATGAAGGCGGTTGTGGGGCCTTTGATGGAGTACTATCTTTCACAATGTCCACTTTGATTGGTTTTTGAAGTTGAGGCCTGATTTTATAAATACGCTGAACTCCAGATTGCAGCAACGACAACTTAACATCGTCTTCAACGGCAGGGTCTCCCAGGAAACTACCTAGGGCATCTTCAAATCGACGAGAAGGGGACAGAGCAATTTCTACCGGTGTGAGCTTATAAGCTTTAGCCATTTACAGTGCAGCTCCAACTAAACTGGATATGATTGGTAAAAGAATACTGAAAAAGCTCCCACCAATCTGTACTAAGCGTTTTCGTTTAATCTTGATGCCAGACTTGTTAGCCAGAGTACGAATGATAGAACGATGCTTCCTCGCTTGATTCCTGACAGCATCTGATACCTGAACATTACCGCCTGATAGATTTAAACACAACTCTGACAAAGCTTCAACAAAATCATCATCTATATTTTTCAAGATTGCTTTTCGAAGTTTTGGCTTCGATTTAGCTAGCAAGATGAAAAGAGGATGATGCTCATGTAACTTCTTCAACGACATTTTCGTGACTGTTGATTCATGGTTGAAGTGTGAGGTAAATATACAGTACAACCTTTTTCGTCCAAGAGATCTGACAAAACCCGTAATTCATCCGGTGTATTCTGATTCAGGTCTAAAACAATGTAACCGTATGGTTGAGATGTGGCCATTTTATAGGCTTGAAGTAAAAAACCTGGTAGACCAGGAAAAACTTGACGGTTTAACGTAATCAGTGAGCTGGAATCACGTACAACTCGGTAAATTATGTAATAAGTACAGTTTAGGGCAAGTGTTCGGAAACTTTTACTTGGGTAATAGAGATTGTGTGTAATAGTGAAAACGGAAATGTTTTCATGATGACTACGAATTGTAAATAGATTGAGAAGTTGTTGGCTGTAATTGTCGAAAGATTCTGCCAAATCGTCTAGAATCAATAAAGTTGAAGGTCTTAGTGTTTCAAATATATCTATCCCTTGAACAAACTGTGTATCAGGAATCAGGTTCTTAATCCTATCATAGAGTGGTTGCCAGGATGCGTAACAAACTACTACATGGTCAGGAGCTTCAGAGAACATTTTGTCTCGCTGTTCCAAGATACGAGTGAGTAGGGTCGTCTTTCCGCTTGAGGACGGACCACAAAGAATAGCACGAAAAGGGGTGTGAAACCTGAAAGTCATGTCACCTAACTGGTTATTGTTTTGATACTGAGATTGGTATTACAGAGAAATGAAGATATATAGAATATTGTCATCATAGTAATTTCGAATATGAAGACTTTAGCTTTTTTTAAAATAAAAAAACACAAAAAAAAAAAATATCGAACACTTGCATTTTTTTTTAAGAAAATCATAGAAAGTGTAAAAATGAAAATCAGAAATCTTGAATCTGAAAATATGAAATTCTAGAAACTGTAAAACGGAAAAACGAAAAACTTAAAAATGAAACGTTAAAAATTTGAAATTCTAGATTCTAGAAATTGAAAAAACGAAATCTGGAAACTGAAAAAAATAAAATTTCAAAATTCAAGACATAACAAAACAAAAACGTGAAGTTAGGTTTTCCTCAGTTAGGTTAATATAGGATAAGTTAGCTTAAGTTAGGTTAGGTTAGGTTAACTTAGCTTAAGTTAGGTTCAGTGTTTAGGTTAGTTTAGGGTAGGTTAGAAGCGCGCTTCTAACCTAATCTAAACTAACCTATCACTGAACCTAACTTAAGCTAAGTTAACCTAACCTAACCTAACTTAAGCTAACTTATCCTATATTAACCTAACTGAGGAAAACCTAACTTCACGTTTTTGTTTTGTTATGTCTTGAATTTTGAAATTTTATTTTTTTCAGTTTCCAGATTTCGTTTTTTCAATTTCTAGAATCTAGAATTTCAAATTTTTAACGTTTCATTTTTAAGTTTTTCGTTTTTCCGTTTTACAGTTTCTAGAATTTCATATTTTCAGATTCAAGATTTCTGATTTTCATTTTTACACTTTCTATGATTTTCTTAAAAAAAAATGCAAGTGTTCGATATTTTTTTTTTTGTGTTTTTTTTATTTTAAAAAAGCTAAAGTCTTCATATTCGAAATTACTATGATGACAATATTCTATATATCTTCATTTCTCTGTAATACCAATCTCAGTATCAAAACAATAACCAGTTAGGTGACATGACTTTCAGGTTTCACACCCCTTTTCGTGCTATTCTTTGTGGTCCGTCCTCAAGCGGAAAGACGACCCTACTCACTCGTATCTTGGAACAGCGAGACAAAATGTTCTCTGAAGCTCCTGACCATGTAGTAGTTTGTTACGCATCCTGGCAACCACTCTATGATAGGATTAAGAACCTGATTCCTGATACACAGTTTGTTCAAGGGATAGATATATTTGAAACACTAAGACCTTCAACTTTATTGATTCTAGACGATTTGGCAGAATCTTTCGACAATTACAGCCAACAACTTCTCAATCTATTTACAATTCGTAGTCATCATGAAAACATTTCCGTTTTCACTATTACACACAATCTCTATTACCCAAGTAAAAGTTTCCGAACACTTGCCCTAAACTGTACTTATTACATAATTTACCGAGTTGTACGTGATTCCAGCTCACTGATTACGTTAAACCGTCAAGTTTTTCCTGGTCTACCAGGTTTTTTACTTCAAGCCTATAAAATGGCCACATCTCAACCATACGGTTACATTGTTTTAGACCTGAATCAGAATACACCGGATGAATTACGGGTTTTGTCAGATCTCTTGGACGAAAAAGGTTGTACTGTATATTTACCTCACACTTCAACCATGAATCAACAGTCACGAAAATGTCGTTGAAGAAGTTACATGAGCATCATCCTCTTTTCATCTTGCTAGCTAAATCGAAGCCAAAACTTCGAAAAGCAATCTTGAAAAATATAGATGATGATTTTGTTGAAGCTTTGTCAGAGTTGTGTTTAAATCTATCAGGCGGTAATGTTCAGGTATCAGATGCTGTCAGGAATCAAGCGAGGAAGCATCGTTCTATCATTCGTACTCTGGCTAACAAGTCTGGCATCAAGATTAAACGAAAACGCTTAGTACAGATTGGTGGGAGCTTTTTCAGTATTCTTTTACCAATCATATCCAGTTTAGTTGGAGCTGCACTTTAAATGGCTAAAGCTTATAAGCTCACACCGGTAGAAATTGCTCTGTCCCCTTCTCGTCGATTTGAAGATGCCCTAGGTAGTTTCCTGGGAGACCCTGCCGTTGAAGACGATGTTAAGTTGTCGTTGCTGCAATCTGGAGTTCAGCGTATTTATAAAATCAGGCCTCAACTTCAAAAACCAATCAAAGTGGACATTGTGAAAGATAGTACTCCATCAAAGGCCCCACAACCGCCTTCATCTCCTCCTTTGCCACCTACACCAACACATAAAGACATTATCCTCTCATTGCCTCTTTCCTATCAGGAGAAAGGAAGACGGCTATTACAGTTTCTTATGTCTGCACAGGGTGTGAATTATTCTCAAGTTGATCCAGAGATAGAAGTTATGGGGACCAAATATTCAGTCGTTGACTTGTTACATGATTTACTATCGAATAAACGACGTTTGCACTGTGTAGACGATCATATGTACGAATTCCTTATGGTTCGAAAGTACCACATAGCCTCATCAGTAATAAGTTAGTACTACAAACTTTAAATCAGTTTGAAGAAGAGAAAAGTGGATGGAAATCTCTCAGTACACATTTCCAGAGTGTATTTAGCCCTAATACACCTGTGACTACCTCTCACTCGGCAAGTACCCCTCGTTCGAGGACTACACGTTCAGTGGCTTCTCGACTAATGAGTCAACAATTCGGGGCCGGTATATCCCTGAAAGGAAAATGGTTAACTCATTAAAAAGTGTGTATCGAAACGTTGGTGAGGTTGGAAGTATTTCAGCACCAAGCATTTTGTCTCTTGCCGGTAATGTTCCATTCGGTAAAGCAGTGAAACATTTGGAAGGAGAAGACAGTTATACGTTACATCGGAATAGACGACTCAGAGCCGATCAGTATCGTCGCACAAAAGCCTTATATCCTGGCGAGTTGGCTCAGTCGGATTTGCTTGTACTGGACAAACACCTCTTAAGACACAATCACCCCTATCGATATTTGTTGGTTGTCATTGACGTGTTTAGTCGATATGTGAATGTGTGTCCTCTGAAAACGAAAACAGGAAAAGAAGTGTCTCTTGCTCTAAAGAGTGTTTTGGAAGAGAGACCCTATAAGCTATTGCAGACTGATAGAGGATCTGAATACGTCAATCCAGCTGTTAGAAAGGTTCTCCAGAGATTCAACACTAAACTGTACCATACCCACTCTCCTATTAAAGCTGCTTTGGCTGAAAGAATGAATCGGACCCTTCGACTGATGATTAGTCGCTACTGCACGTTACAAAACACATTCTCATTTATACCGATCATTCAGACACTGGTGAATCAGTACAATCAAACACCTCACAGATCGTTACGCTTCAGGAGACCAGTGGATATAACTAGTGAAAATGCAAGCAGTATTTTTACTGACCTTTACCCAATTCAGCCTTCACCACAACCACCCAGGTTTCAAGTTGGGGATACAGTGCGTATTAATCGGTTACAGGGTTGTTTTGAGAAGGGAAACCACCTATGGAGTACAGAGTTATTTAAAATAGCTGATATCAAGTTCACCAATCCAGTGACGTATAGACTACGTGATTATAAAGACGAATCGATTGAAGGTGGTTTCTACGAGTACGAACTGCAGAAAGTACAAGACTCGGGTTCTTATAAAGTGGAAAAGATACTTAAGACCCGGTACGTACGTGGACA